>CM048750.1:172428548-173098548 GCA_026315105.1 Locusta migratoria | reverse complement strand
AGCTGCAGCAAACCAGTCTCCGGACCGAAAACCACTACAACAATGAACCTATACGCGAATGAATTATTGTATGGTGACGATTTACAGTGATGAAATATTTTATCAACATTTATTCGCAATAGCGAATTTATCACAGCTTCTTTCTATAAGTTATAGATGTCCTGCCAAACGGTGATATTCTAAAATTTGTGCCGGGCCGGAAGTCAAACCAGTGTTTCCGACGTCTCGCGAGTGTTCGCCTTACCATTAGGCTACCCGAATGCGATTTCATCCCGACCCAAACTTCCGTATCCGATACTGACTGTATATATGAATCAACTAAATTCATCTCTTGGCACCGTTTACGCTCACGCTCACGCTTCTCTTGACGGACCTTGATCTTGGTCCGATGGGTTGCAGGCTAAGCATTAACTGCTGTTCCTGCGGTACCTGAAACATATGAAAAACAAATTAGTGGCCTGACTGGAGGAAGGGTCTTAGTGTGTCAGCTGGTGACGGAGTGTGGTTTCTTCCACGGTTGCTACGAGATTATAAGATTAATCCCGTAGCAGGTCAGGCCAACGAGTCGTTGGCCTGAAGTGTTGTTGTGTCCCAAGGTCCCGGACGAGCCGGTTTTGGGACTGCTGGGACTTCTCATAGAAGTTCCTGGCGGTGGCGCGGAACCTCTCCCGGAGGGGCAAGATGCCGACTTCGTCGTGAAGTCGGGCGGTGGGGTACCGCTTCGGAAGATGCAGGGCAGTCTTCAGGGCGCGGTTCTGGATCCTCTGCAGCGACTCGATGTGGAGGTCTGCGGCGTTTCCAAATACTGGGGACGCGTACTCGAGCACCGGGCGAACCAGTGACAGGTACATCGTGATCCCATGTTCCGGCGGCAGCGACGACTGCGGGTTAAGCAGTGGATAAATTACGCGTAATCGCGCAATGGCTCTCTGTCTTACATCACTGACGTGATGTTTCCAGGTGAGCCTTTGATCTAGGGTAACCCCTAGGTATTTCGCCGTCGTGCTCCAGGGAATGGGAGCCCCCAGAATTTCGATCGGCGGTAGCCCAATTGGCACACGTCTTCTAGTGAAGACGACTGCCTGGCTTTTCGCGGCGTTGAATTTCAACCGCCACTTAGTAGCCCATGCCCCCAGGACGTCGCATCCAGCTTGCAGGCGGCGTCGCATCGTGTGCGCGTTCATGCTGCGGGTGAACAGCGCTGTATCGTCGGCGTAGAGCGCCAATTCTACGCGTGGTACCCGCGGTGCGTCGGCAGTGTACAAAGAGTACAGCAGGGGGCCGAGAACCGACCCCTGTGGCACTCCTGCACGTATCTGCCTTTCCGTCGATGTACCGTCTTCTGCCCTCACATGGAAGGTTCGTTCAGACAGGTACGACTGCAATAGTCTCCCATGAGACGTCGGAATGCCGTGCACAAAAAGTTTGTACACGAGGCCGTCGTGCCAGACGGAGTCGAACGCGCGGGAGACGTCAAGGAACACTGCCCCAAGGAATTCCCTTGTTTCCAGTGCCCGCATTGCCGGCTCGACCAGCCGGAGTAGCTGGTGTGTGGTGGAATGGCCGGCGCGGAAACCGAACTGCTCGTCCGGTATGATGTTCTCGCGCGTGACGTGATCCAGCAGTCTCTTCACGTACAGCCTCTCGAAGACTTTCGAGAGGGACGACAGCAGGCTGATGGGCCGGTAGCTGGTAACCTGGCGCGGATCCTTGCCGGTTTTCAGGATTGCTACCACTTCCGCATGTTTCCATGCGTTGGGGAAGACTCCCGAGCGGAGAATCTCGTTAAAGACGTCGGCAAGGAGCCGATGCGTTCCCTGAGGTAGGTTCGTCAGCAGGCGGTTAGTGATACCGTCGCTGCCTCCCGCCTTCCTCTGGTTCAACGAGCGAAGCTGCTTTGCAACCTCGTTCTCCGTGATCGGCTCGATGGCGTCGTCTTCTTCCCTGGCGGCGAGGAACACTGGCAGCTGCTCGGCGACTCTGCGGGTGTGCTCCTCATCTATGACGTCTTCAACTGGCGTGAAGTTGGCCGCGCATGCGTCAGCCAGCGCGCTGGCCTTCGCGTCCGGGTCACTTGCGTAGTCGTCTCCGACCTGGAGGGGCGGAATGCGCTGGCGGCGGCGAAGGAAAGCCTTCGCGACTCTCCAGGCGCTTCCGTCGTCTGGATTGAGCGTTGACACGAGGTCTGCCCAATCCTGGTTCCGGTGGTTTTCAACTGCGGCCTTAATTTCCCGCCTCATGCGATTTAATCGGCGCTTCGTTTCTGGTTGGCGTGTAAGCTGCCATTCAAGAAACAATCGATTTTTGTCGCTGATGGCTGCCAGAATGTGGCGTGGGAGCTGTCGCGAGAAATCTCGGGGCTGGCGCGGCGGTCTCGGAGTTGTGTCTTCCGCGGCTCGCTGGATCGTCCTGGAGTGGAAGGCGAGGGTAGCGTCGGCCCCGGCCTCGGCGGGGTTTGGCGCTTCCTCGAGTGCGGCAAGCACTGCCTCTTGGTAGCGCTCTGCGTCCAAGTTCTTGTAGCTGGGACGCTGCTCTCGGAGGGATGCGCCGATCACGTCCAACTCGAAAATGACCGGTACATGGTCGGAGTTCAGGACGTTTCGCGTCTCAGCGGACGCAAAGCGGCCGATGCCCTTCATAAGGGCAATGTCGAGCACGTCGGGTTCCCCTCGGTCCGGGAAGTGCGTGGGGTCAAAAGGCCCCAGGCTAATTGCGTCGCAGCGGTGCACGGCGCGGGAAAGTCGGCGCCCACTGACGTTGGTGACGCGAGAGTTCCACTCTGGGTGTTTCGCATTGAAATCCCCAGCAATGAAAAGCCGCCCCTCCAGCGTCAGCAGGGTCTCGAAATCCGCTCCCACAAGCGGCCTGCCAGGCTGCCTGTATACCGACACGAAAAGAATCTTTCCGGCGGTAGTGTTCACGACTACTCCTGTCGTTTCCAGCGTCGGTGTCTCCGGAAGATGCACTCGATGATGCTGCAGCGACTTCTTCACGTAGATGGCAGTGCCACCCCCTTGGGTAAGCCTGTCATCTCGGTAGCAGCAGTAGTTTGCCGCTCGCACGTTTACCCCGGGTTTGAGGAAGGTCTCCTGTACTAGGCAGATGTCGACCGCCTCTTCCCGTAGGAGCAGGCGAAATTCGCCCTGCTGAGGATGGAGACTCCTTGCATTAAACGTGCAGATCGTCAATCCATGGATATGGGCATTATCCATGGTGACTGCTGGAGTTGACGGCGTTGGCCTGGAGGGCCGCCGTTACTGCCTCCACGAGAACCGGGAGTTTCACCAGCAGCTGGTTCAGCGAGCGCAGAAGCACGCTGAGCCACTTGCGGGGGCCGCGGCGGAGATAGCGTCGGCGGCGGCGATGACTTCGGTGGCGGGAGCTGCCGGCTGCGGCTGGGCGGTCGCAACACGCACCTCGGGCGTGGGCGCAGGCTGTCCTGCGGCGGTGACGGCTTCGAGCTGCTGCTTGCGGCTGGGCGGCCGCTGGCGGGGTTCCTGCACCGCAGCCGCGGGCGCCGGCATGCCGGAGTCCGCTGCTGCAGGCGTTTGCCGGTCCGAGCGGCCGCCTTCGGCTGCTGGCTTGGCGGTGGTGGCTGGCTTCCTTCCGCGGGCGACGTCTGCGAAGCTGCGGCCAGGAACCACGGGGTTTGGGCGCTTTCCCTTCTTGAAGGCGCGGCAGCCCCTGTAGCTTGCGACGTGGTCTTCGTTGCAATTGCAACAAAGCGAAGGGTCGTCCCTGCCCTTCTGGCACTCCCGGGACGGGTGATTGCCGGCACACTTCGAGCACCGGGTTGGCATGGTGCAGTATTTTGCCACATGGTCGAAACCCTGGCAACGGTAGCACTGCGCCCGTTTGCTCTTGGCGCGCAACGGCTCCACCTTGATGGAGAGGTCTCCGATCCTCTCCAGCTGGAAAATCTTCCGGTTGTCTGCGTTGTCCACCAGGATAACGCAGAACAGCGGCATCACGTGGCGCGTCCTTGGAGACTTCATGGCACCAACGTGCCTGGTGACGAAGCCCTCTTCCCTGAGTAAGTCACTCAGGTATTGTGTGTCCATTTTCAGTGGCAGGCGGCGGAGAACAACCTTAAGTTGTTTTAGCCTGTCCGCATTGTGGGTGAAGCACCCCCATTGCTCTTTGGCAGCCAGTTCCATCACCTGGTCGTACTCCTCGCGAGTGTCGACCTGGACGACGTACTGGTTGCCGCTCTTCGTCCTGAGTCGTGGCTGGCTGACGACTTCCTTGACCTTCTTATGGAAGACCCGGTAGTCGCCGTCCCATAATACAGTGATCGGCGGCGGTCGGGGCGGTTTCTTTGCCGCTGGCGTCGTCCCGGCCCCTTCCGTTTCCATCACTTCCGGGAGTGACCCGAAAGCGCTGCCGGTCTGCAGCTCGGCTGGCGTGATTTGCCGGAATTCACTGGGCCTGGCGGTGTGCCGCCGCGGTGGAGCGATGAACCCATCGCTGTCCGGCTGGCGCGGAGACGTCGTCTTCTTGCGCCGCGTCCTCTTCTTTTGCGCCCTCTGGCGCGAGTTTGCCGGGGGAGAGGCGGCGTCCTCCATGGAGGCGGCAGGCCGCTTCCTAGACTTTTGCCGTACCTCCGTAGCCTCCCCCGAGTCGGGGAGGTTTGAAACAGCCCCCTTCTGGCGGTCCGCTGGAGCAGGGGCAATCGCCAAGCTGGCGGGCGCGGCCGCAATTGCGGGCGCTGTAGCTGTACCGGCAGGCACAGGGGAGGGCAGGATGACGATCCTGGACCCAGTGGCCGCGGACGTCGTTCCTGCCAACAGACAGTGCTGCGCAGAGGACGTCAAGCCCTCTGGAGCGATTGCTGTCGGGGCCGCTACCTCGCTCCGAGGTGGCGGGACGGAGAAGACCGTGACGGCCTTGTGCGGGTCGGTCGCAGGTGCGCCGACACCGACAACACTGAGCTCGTCGACAGACGAGCTCGGCCTCAGCACTGCGGCTGGGGGGCGCGCACTCCTCCTCTCAGATTCGGAGCGGTAACGGGGGGTTACGGCCCCTTCCCGGCCAGGTTTCGCCCCCCTCCTTATCTCGTCGGTACGAGACCTCCTATGCTGGGCTTCTGACATGGCTGTTCCCAATCGACTACGACAATTTTGCTCCTTCGTGAGACAACGACAACTTGCTTGTTCTGAAACGGGAATTGCCAGCCAGAATGCACCTACACAGGTTCCCTATGGCTCAGAGTCCTGCTGATTAACCTCACGCAGAAGACTGAGCGAATGCTAGCGCTGTAAAGCACTGAAAAAGATGCTGACGTCGACGACGGCGATCCCAGGTGGGATGGCAGTCAGCCAGACAGCGCAGTACCGCCGGCGAGAGCGTACACAAAGCGCCCGCTCACGCCAAGGTCACAGCACGAGAGCGCAGCAGAGCAGGTAGCGGAGGTCTGAACCGGTCCGCTGCCGACTCGCTACCGTTTAGTTGGACATCTATACCTTATACCCTTATACGAATGTTTTTCAACCTGTCTGTCGCGACTGTAGACTGTTCTTTATAGATAAATATATATGAATGGTTAAGTCTGGCAGTTGGAATCACAGTTGCGCTCCTAGCTATAAGTAGCGACACTATCGTCTTAAGACGAAAGTAGCTATGCCAGTGCTCCAAAAGCGGCAGGGAAACGTCGTAGTTCCGGCACAGCTCTTGCCGTCCTTCTTTTAAATGCCTAAAAAGTTTCCGGATTAATTGAGGCAGAGCAAACAGCGGGTGAACGGCAGTGGTGGGACCCCGTCCAGCCGTGCCTCAGCTACGCACGGCCGCGGGGGGCAGACTGACACGGCCTGCCTTCTTCGGCTTGCATGACCGGCCGCGCGCACTGTACACAAGGCGGCCGCCAACTTGGCCGCAGACATTAAAAACGTCGCCGCTTTATATAAAAGTTGTTTGCGTGCGCGCCGTCCCCCTAAAGGCTGTCCAACAAAATTTATGCCGGCCCGCCGTGCTGCGCCGCGCTGTGCGCTGCGGTGCGCCGCACGGAAGCATGCCGGGCCCCGCGCTAGCCCGCGTCCGCTGCTCATTAACGTCGCTAAGGCTCTTAGCCGGCGGTGCGGTGTGGTCACTGCGCCAGCGGACGCCACCTGGCGCACGGCAAGTGTGTCTGCCGCAGGCGCGGGTGCAGTGTTCACCGCTGCTGGCTGGCCGTTCAAAAATGTTCAAATGTTTGTAGTCTATGGGACGCAACTACTGGGTCATCGGTCCCTAAACTTACAAACTACTTATGAACTAGCTAAGACTAAGGACGGCACAAATATCCATGCCCGAGGGGGGATTCGAACCCCCGACCGTAGTGGCCGTGCAGACCGTGACTGGAGCGCCTCAGTCTCCTCGGCCACCGCGGCCGGCGGGCTGGCTGTGGAGGGCTCAGTACTTGCAGGGAGCGTGCCAGTCTGGCATTTGTTACGGCAAGGCGACAAGGCAGCAAAATATTTTTGAAGGGCAGTCCCACAGATCATAGCTGAATTCTATTGCATACTTTGGCCTTACCTTGGCGTGGTTGTAGTACCTCTACCTGTCATACAGACATACCCCTGGAAAATGGGTGCAGAGCGATTTTTTATTGACACGTTCTTGAGGTTGTATACAACACACGATCACGCAGTCAGAACCATGCGCACTTCAGTACACTCACCAGATACTTCTTTATTAATTTATCTGTCCTTGTTTCTTTCTTCTAAAGGTAAATATTTATTGGTCACTAGCTGAAAACCCGGCGTTGCTCGGGTATTTATTTATCCGGGCCTTCAGTTAGTACTTCTGCGCTATAGGGCAATTACTGTCACTTCTTGCGCACGCGAAAAAAATGTTCAAATGTTTGTAATTCTATCGGACCAAACTGCGTGGTCATCATTCCGTAGCTTACAAACTACATAAACCTTGGTAAACTAACCTAAGGACAACACACACATCCATGCCCCAGGGAGGACTCGAACCTCCACGGCGAGCAACCGCGCGCTCCACAGCGAGGCGCTTTAGACCGCTCGGCTACTCCACCGCAGCACACCGAAAAGATATTCACATTAATATATGTGTATAGATAAATAGCTATGCGATCGCCTTAAAACCATGCCTAAAGCCTTCCCCGGGTAGACATTAGTAACTGTTCAAATTTTTAGCTCTGTATGTCTTGTGGTTCAAACGTGATAAACGTACACCGAACAGACATTCACATTTATAGATATAGATTTTATTAAGCGTGGAATATGTTTTTTTCTTTACTTACATAAATTATTATTTTTTCTTGTTGAGTCTGATTATTTTTTCCTACATTTTTTTTTTTTATTTTTCTTCTGCACAATGTCGACGCTAGTATCGTGTATACCCTCCTTTTGCAGTAATGCAGTTTGCAGCTTTCTCATGAAAACGATCGTAGAGGTGCCGAATGAAGTCTTTAGGTATGGCCTGCCATGCAACTTCCATCTGATGACTCAGCTGGACCAGATGTCGTGCCGGTCGTGTAGACCGCGCCAAGATAACGTTCCATCCGGTCACATCAATGGTGGACAGATCTGGGGATATGATGGGCAGGGTAGTCGACGTACACCTAGAAGATCACGTTAGGCTTTACGGGATACGTGTGGATATGTATTGTCCTGTTGGGAAAGCGCATCGCCTTGTTGGTGCATGAACGGTGGCAAGACGTCTTGAATGATGGCTTCAATGCCTTTTTCAATTTTCCCACAACGACCAAGAGAGGAGAACGGCCAGTTAGAGTATGGCTGCCCACACCATGATGCCAGGTGTCGGCCCCGTTTGTCTCTCTCGCGTGCACTCCAAATTTTCTTACTCCCCTGCACGACACCTCACACGCATACGACTATCATTGGAAGTGAAGACGTCCCTTCATAAGCGCCTACCATGACACCATTTTTGGCGAGCCGAACGATGTTGGGGCATGGTCGGAGAACACTCTAACGGCACACATGATTGTGCATTGTTGTGAGGGGAGCGATCTTTTACATTCGCCATTCTCCTCTAGTGATCGTCTGGAGAACAGTGAACAGTACGGTACAGTGAAACCATCATTTAATCCGTCTTGCTACCACTCATGCACCAAAAAGTGATATGCTTTTCCAACTGGACAATCCAGATCCACATGACACCATTTTTGGCGAGCCGAACGATGTTGGGGCATGGTCGGAGAACACTCTAACGGCACACATGATTGTGCATTGTTGTGAGGGGAGCGATCTTTTACATTCGCCATTCTCCTCTAGTGATCGTCTGGAGAACAGTGAACAGTACGGTACAGTGAAACCATCATTTAATCCGTCTTGCTACCACTCATGCACCAAAAAGTGATATGCTTTTCCAACTGGACAATCCAGATCCACATGTATCCCGTACCATCCAACGTGCTTGTCAAGGTGTACGTCAACTACCCTGGCCTGCAGGATTCCCAGATCTCTCCCCAATTGAGCATGTTTGGGACCGCGGTCTCCATTAGTGGCCCAAATGAAGCACCAGTTGGAAATTGCATGGCAAGCCTTTTATACCTACGTGTACATTTTTTCAAGCTCGGAGGTAACCGACAAAATATCTAAGTATATAGGCCAATAAATTTAGTGAAACTGTGAGAAAATTGAGCAGGCTCTACTGAAATAGTTCATTAACTGCAATCGGGATCGTTCAGACATTACTTTTATATAGTGGTAATTTTGCGGCTCCGTAGCACAGTGGTAGAGTGCCAGACTACAAATCCAAAGGTCATGGGTTCGATCCGCGTCGGGTCCTAGGATTTTTATCTCTCACTTTCCACTTCTTTCACCTCTGGCAGTATTGCTCATGTGAAAAGACACCGAGTAGCACCGTGGTTCGGAACCCACGTTAAACTGTAGGCCCCTATAACTGCCTGGGTAAGTCATTGCGAAGGTCGGAGGAAGGCAACGGCATACCACCTCCAAACAGGACCATGCCTAGTAAAGAACTGTAGTGTTCAAACCAATCTTCGGATTGTTGACTGCTTTACCTTTTTTTTTACCTTAATTTTATAAATTACGGATCGAAGTTTCGAAGTGCATGAATTGTTAAATATTTGCTTCCAAGTGTAGAAGTACAACCAACAACGGAAAATGAATAGTTGTTAATCGTAGCATTATTCTCTAACATCTCAGAAACGAGAGATTTCTTCATTATATTTTTTATATCTTTTACAATTTTCAGCGTCACAATTGCTCCTAAATCAGGCCGTATTTTGAATGCGCTTCTTCACTCCAAATAAACATTCAGAACACAATCCTTTTGTCGGTATGTTTGGAGTATCCAGCCGCTTGGCAGTGCTACATCTACGAAGTTACAGAACATGACTGGAAGTTTTATTAGACTCTGGCTATACCTCGACTTGGCTATTATGCCTCTACCAATCATACGGACATACCAGTGTGCGCTTTTCGAATCAGTACCCAGTTTCGCAACTAGCACTTGGGCACAGAGACTTATCACGTTCAAAAGCAAACCATCTGTCAGCGAGGGTAGAGAAGTGTTCTAGTAAGGATACTGGAAGCCTCTAGCACCACATAAGTGAATGCCCTGTGTGTGCTGCTCGGAATGTGCGTTATAGTTAAAGAGCTGCAAGGTACTGCTTAAAGATGGGGAAAGCAACTGGTGTACCGTTACAGACTACACACCAACTTAAATGCTGAATTACCCGGTAGTACTGCTGAGAAGTTGAATAGGTCGCAGTAATTGAACGTCATAAATCAGACACAGCATTACGATGCATTTCGGAACCTTATCGAGTATCAGATATTCATTAGTGAGCGTCAGCTACACGTATGTATGTAACAGATATAGGTACAGAGATGTTCAATATGCTGTTTGATTTACAGACATACGGATATAATGGTGGTCTTCATATGTCTGTACAGCGAACATGTTATTAAGCATCTGTGTACCTACATGTGTTGCATATATACGTTTATCTGATGCTCACAAACAAATAAATATCTGATGATGAGATTCGGAAAAGCGGCATGATAAAATCATGTTGTGTCTGAAGTATAATCTTCAACTGCTGCTTCTCTAAAGCACTATTGATCTAATTACGGCCGCCTGAGTCCTACGCGACTTTATGTCGCGTATACAGGTAAGAGTTGGGGTTTGGACACATCTCAAGTTGAGTGGGATCGAAGTGAAAAGCGATCTGGACTGTACGACTTCCCTCCCGACGTAAGGGAGCGGTGAAGAATGAAACATATAGATCTCAGCCACGGTACGGTGCATTCCGTAACCGCTTACTAACCTCAACTCACTCACTTAAACCGTGTGTGTGTGACACCTACATGCACATGTGGAGTAGAAACTTCGCCAGAACACGCTGTCTTTTCAGCGGGCAATACGCGAACAATAGACGACACAGTTAAATGCATTAAGTAACAGTACGATAAGTATCGGCAAAGACGACATAACAGACATGACTATTTGCAACGCAATATCAAGACTCAGAGCCGCGGCGAAGCGGCTGAGCGCATTGATGCGCTTTGCTACGATGCCGTACTCCGTCGGGGGCTCGAACCCGCCCCTCCGGGCATTGGTATTTGTGCCGTCTTTAGTATGTTAATAAGTAGTTTAGGGACTGATGATCCCGCAGTTAAGTCCCTTAAGTTCTACAAACATTAAACATTAATTACTTAGTAATCACGGCAATAGTGACAACGAAGAGGATGTGGAGGAGGAAGATGATAGGACGAAACTGTAGATCACTCAGATCTAATGGCGCACGCATTACATGCTAAAATACAAAAAGTAAACCGTATACATGTTTTAGTTGAGGACAACGATTAATAACTGTAATGGCACGTACAGGAAATGCAACCATCTATTTGTGTGATCCAGCATTAATTATTTAATTCCTCTTGGAGTTACTACCAGTTTTTTTTAACAATTAACTCATTTATTGACTATGTCACAGAGACATATCACTGGGACTATTAAGCTGGTAAAAATTGCTTTGTCTTAATTTGTTATGCTAATTATTGTTTTTCTGATCAGATGACTTTTTTTCCTAATAAAATCCCATGTCAATCCAAGTGTGTGCGTCAATTTTTAACCTCTATATCTACATTATTCCGTGTTTTGTTAAGTTTTCGAATTTATACTGACTTTTTGATCACCCTGTATGTATTAACATTGCTCGAATCCAGGCCATGACACAAATTTTAAATCAGTGTTTCTCCTTCAATTATTTTTATTGTTTTAAAATCGTATTGGTATTGCCCCATTGTATTGGCATGCTCTTTTTCCCACTCTGAATTCGGCAACTGCACATGCTTGGGATAAATCAAAAAGAGCTGTGCGAGCACTTCCTGACCAATCACGAAGTCTATAGGAATTGAGCAAGACACTCAGTGAAGACATTAGACCAACAGTTATTAAACGAAGACATGGACACAATACCACGTAGATTCCTACATAATGGACTTACCTCAGGAAAAGTGATTTTAGGTTTTGTTTTAATACGTGAGATGTGTCTTGTTGGGTTTTATTTGAAAATAAATTGGAAAAAAGCATTACTTTACAAATATCAGGTCACCATAGTATTGAATACCTTTGAAATTCTGTTTGGTGGGTGAGTGGAGTTTTTTGTGTGTGTGTGTGTGTGTATTTGTCATCCCACGCGCAACAAACGTGAACAGTTAATAAAATTTTCTGCACCAGAAGAAATGTGTCAAATTTCAAGGAGAAAATAGTAGGATTTCCATGTTTGGAAAATTATCAAAGTGTACGAGCACAGGACAGCGGTACATGTCGTCACTGATCTACCAATTGTGTGTTACATTGATAAGATGCACAACAATGTGATAAGCCATAGGGACAAACATTATATTGCTGTAGTCCAAGCCAGCTAATAATTTATTCTCTGGTCAATTTTAGCGTAGTTTCTGGACAGTTCCACCATACACCCAGTCATATATTTCGACGTGACAAAGTTCGTTCAACGTCAGCTGCAGTAGACAATATTAAAAAATTACGAATCATGAAAGAGATGCACAAGTGTCACAACCGTTAGCAGTTTTTAGTTTCGGAAGACAACAAAGAGTTATAGATGAAGCATAAACCGAGTAAGTACTTTTTAAATACATTTTATCTTCTTCCACTTAATGTCGGTTATTTAGCAATATTTTCTCAATCATTCCCACCTATTTTTCTCAGATCATATTTTTCTCAGTTTCACATTAACATTAAGAGAATATGGATAAATTCCTTTTGTAAATATAGCATGTTTTTATAACCGTTAAACAACTGGAAGAAGATATTCTTACACATTGTTTTATCAAAAACGTTACAACGATATTCATATTTATAACATGAAATATGAACTATGCACACTGCATTGATATATGCTTACCGTTTGCATACCAAAGTAATCTACTGTAAAAGTATTGACAAGAAATAACTGTATTTTGAGATGAAAAATATGATGTTTTGTGTTCTTGGTGTTTTGTAGTTTTCATACAGTTGCCATACTACACTTCAGCATGTGTATGTATAAATAGAAAATTGATAGATTTCAATGTTTCTTCAATTTGCCGTAACGGTATCGAGCACTTTCTCATTATCTTTGGTTCCGCAGAAGCTAAATAAGAGCAATACATACGCTACGTATTATTGTAGTTGGAATGTGTTTATAATTTTCCGTAACATTGTTTGTTACTTACTTTTGATTTGCGTGTCAAATCTTGTTGCTCTAAAGGACAGTTTTTCAAACTCACAGAATAATTTATATCCAAAGTGGCCAGCTTTGTATCTTGCCAACTTTAGGTGTAGCCCATGGACATGTACCTGCAAATAAACAAAAACTTGTTATATTATTTCAATTTTTTCAATGTGTTACTTTAATGAATTTTCTAAATTTAGCACTGATGAGTGACATGACAATAAAGTACAAAATTTGTTAATATAGCAACGGAATGCTGCCTCCACAATATCATTGAGACCATGATGCCACAAAATCTTACTTATCATCCTTTGACAATAGTGACATTTTTTTCTTTGTGATAATTTTTTATTAAAATGGTATCATATTCGTCCATCTTTATGATTTGCATTAACAGCCCCTTTTAATATTTTAATGACCGGATGTCTCACATGAATGCTACCATAACTGAACAGACCTTGGCGTGAAACGATATGGTTCTGATACAAGATGTCAACTAAAAAAATTTCTGAGCAGTTGTTCACGATACAGTATACAAATACAGCTTGATGTTTTAAGGACATGCGAAGTTCAATATTTTCATAACTGACTATGCCAAACTTCATATGTAAGTGTAGGGTCCATGATGTTTTATGCGTATTGATAAGTCTTTTGAATGGATGTTTCAGGTTTTATACGTACAAGTTCACCTAATGAAGCACTGTAAAAAGGTTAATGTTTCACCGCAGCAGTCCATTGTTACTTGAATAACTACACTTTGATCATATCAGTTTATGATGCTGTGTTAGTACTGAATCTAAAAGAAAATAATATTATTATTAGCACTATTTACAGTACCCAATGTTGCCGGTGTTAGTATATATTGCGTGGTTGGAGGCATGAGGGTCGAGCTATCAAGATTTATACAAATGTGTATTACATTAAAATTACGATCTGTATGGTACACAGATAAATGAAGAACTTTTTCCAGAATTCAGCCTCACGAATCTTAGTGGATGGCGATCTGTGGAATGTAAATAACGTACTCATATAATAGTATGGATCGTTGCAGAAAATGCTGATACTTTCTACAAATTTCCAACTGTGTGTCTATCATTTCACTGATACAGCAAACGCAGTTCAGAACACTTTACGTGCTATTCATAATGTGTGAGAAATGGATTTTTCCACATTCACTGAATGAACAGTAAAGATGTAGGAAAAACAAACATTATTTCCTTTCATTACAAATCAAATATTAAAATGTTTGTAAATCTTAAGGGACTTAACTACGGGATCATCAGTCCCTAAACTTACAAACTACTTATGAACTACCTCATACTAAAGACAACACAAACATCCATGCCCGAGGGGGGATTCGAAACCCCGATGGGGATCGGTCTCGCGCATCGCAGCATAGCTCCTCCACCGCGGACCTTTCATTACATTGACGGAGTTGTTGGCGAGGAAAATCCCGCAAAAGATTTGGTATTGTTTCCTAAGTCAGTTGCAAATCACTTTCGTAAAATACTAGCTTATATGCCCGTGCTTCGCAACAATTGTTGAATGATGGCCTGTGTGTATCATGGCTTTTTAGGGTTTCGAACCTCAGTCAGTACAAATAGAATCCTTGTTGGATCGCTCTGTCAATAAACTCAGTTGTCCTGGCCAAGATGTCAAATGCAAGTAAAAGTCATTGTCCGAAACGGTTTATCTTCAAAAAGATGTCAAATGTAAGTAAAAGTCATTGTCCGAAACGTTGTTCCTTCATAAACGTTTTGATATAAAACATAAAACGTGCCAAAAAAAGCAAATAAATGTCGTTAAGTATCTAATACACAAAGCGAAATCAGTAACACTATGTTCAATGTTTGTTGGTATTCCTAGACATAAGATTGCTTTATTCTGTCACAGACGTTCGTCCCCCCCCCCCCCCCCCCAGGGGACCCACAGCTCTTTTGTGGGTACGTGTGTGGCGCGCACGGGACCCCGAGCCGGAGCAGTCTTTCTTCTGCCCCAGGCTGCTTCACTTTCCCTCCCGGTTTATGCCTTCGCCCGGAAACGGGCGTCTTTCGCGAGTTAAGGTGGTTTCTTCTTGTAGTTTCTCTTATTCCTTGGTTCCTTCCTTTCCTAACCATTGTTTCTGTTTTCCTCTCCTTGCTGTACTCTCCTAGCCTTCTTCTCCTCCTCATTAGTCTCCGCTTCGGCGTTTGAGACACTTCTTTCCTTCTTTCTCTTCCTCTATTCTTCTTCTTTCCTCCCTGTGCGTGTCTGAAGGCCGACCCACGCCTTATCATGCGTAGCAGGTGACGGGGTAATGCGTAATTCCCCGCCCCGGGTAGACAAGTAGGGCACGTACGTCCCCCCTGGTAAAGGCCAGGCCCAGGGAGAGGTGATTACCCGAGCTGGTACCTTCCGAACATGCCATTGATCCCTCCGTCAGTTCTCGGGAGGTGTGACCTGAGGTGTGAACAATCACCTAAGGCGGATAAGCCCTCGGAGAGGGCCCCCACTAGGACGCAGCGCGCCATCGGAGACGCCGGTAATCACGGGGGTCACTTCCGCAATGACTTCCTTCTCTTCTTCAGTGACGTTGACCGAGAAACGAAAGATAGATTCGCCTCAGCAAAAGAAAACTCTGCCTAATCTACCGAAATTTTTTGTTGTCTCTCGCACCGACGGTAAAGATTTCAATTCTGTAAATCTTTTCGTCATTCAGAGAGGTGTTGATGCAATTGCTGGCCCTGTTAAAACCTGTTCACGTCAGCGTAATGGCACATTGTTGCTGGAAGCGGACAGTGCCTTCCAGACCCAAAAATCTGATACGGACTACATTGTTACACACGTTTCCAGTCAAGGTAGATGCGCACCGCACACTCGTCACGGGGGGTAGTTTTTACGAGATCCCTTGACGGGTTGTCTCTCTCTCTCTCTCTTCAACCCATTCCTTACTTACTTCTGGTTCGTGTGTAAGGGGAGGGAGTGTGTATCTGGGTGTGGAAGTGATGGGGGAGAGGGGGAGGAGGAGTTTCATGACAGATTCTTGGGTCGGTGAATCGTGCTTCGCAAGTTTAAGTCCACAGAAATCTAGCATGTTTGACGTAAGAGCAAGAAGTAGTAGTCGTCCGACTCCCTTTTTATAAAACTGTTACTTCGTTTGAGTTGGTATAACCTTTAAAATGTAAGTGGATTTGTGCGGCACTGGTTGAAACTTGTTCAGAAAGTTTTGCTTCACATTCGAGAATTCTCGCGAATGATATGAAAGAGTTTTTAATTAAATTTTCTCGTTTAGCGTTGCTTTAACAGGGACATCGCCAGAGACGTAGGTGGACTGCACGCAGGTGTAAGGAAACCTTAAAACGTGACACGTGTTTACTGTTCCAAACAATTTCGGTTGCCAAAACGTTTAGCACAATGGTTTTCGATAGCATGATGCCATGTTAACAAGTTGGTATAGCACTACATCATGTGGATTACTTCTCTTGGTTTGGTTAATTTTGGAAATATTTTTTCCATCTTTCAGAACTAGTCTACCTCAAGATGAGAACGAAGAAAGATATTGGAAAACGGAAAAATGTTATTTCTAAGTAAATGTCGACAGGATGTATTGTAAATATTAGTGGTTAGTTTTGTACATATCTGCGATTCTCGGTGCAAAATCGGGTTTCGTGATTTTCTGCAAAAATACGGACAGTTTGATGTTTTGAATCTCGGTAACTGATAAAGATATCGAGAAAAGGTTTTAAATTATTTTGAGAATCTCGAAAAAACACTTATGGTAAAAATTTGTATGACTTTCAATTAATAGGAAATATGGAAATGTCGATCCCCACACTTCGGGGGTATAGTACCAAATCTCTTGATTGTCAGAAATCGCCCATGAATAAATATTTCTTCTGTAAGCTGTATAAAGCCCACAGTAGACCACATGTAATTGTTTAAAAGCAACCCATTTGCTCAAATTTAATGGTTTCCAAGAAGTGTGTAAGATTTAAAATTTTGACGCTGTACTTTTGGGCAGCTACAGTATTGCCTTCTACTAACGCTTACACACATGATGACTAGGCCAAGAGCTATGCAGAACGCTTTACCCCTTGAGCCTGTGATCAATAAAACCCGAGATATGGTATTCTCAAAAAATCACAAATTCGCACGCGCTGCTAACGAACATATTAATACAACGCACAGCCGCGAGACGTACGATTAAGTATATGTAGAACCTTTTTTTTACATTTTTGCTAATAATTCGAATACTGCAACTACGCTCCCAAAAAATGTCATGTTGTACCATATGTCATTGAAAACGATAAAACGAGCATGTATTGGAATTAAAGTATATTCATATTCACAGAATATATGACATCAACTGCGAATGGGCAAAGCTGAAAATATGTACCCAGCCGGGATCCGAATCCGGGTCTCATCCTTTCTAGGCAGTTGCGCTGACCCCTACACCACTGGGGACACGGTGATCACCGCACAGGCGTAGGGGTCAGCGTAACTGCCTAGAAACCAGGAGACCCGGGTTCAAATGTTTGTTAAGCTTAAGGGACTTAACTACGGGGTCATCAGTCCCTAAACTTACAAACTTCTTATGAACTACCTACAACTAAGGACGGCAAAAACATCCATGCCCGAGGGGGGATTCGAACGCCTGACCGTAGTGGCCATGCAGACCGTGACTGAAGCGCCTCAGTCCCCTCGGCCACCGCGGACGGCAGACTTAGGTAAACTAACCTAAGGACAACACACACACCCATGCCCCAGGGAGGACTCGAACCTCCGCGGCGAGCAACCGCGCGCTCCGCAAGCGAGACGCTTTAGACCGCTCGGCTACTCCACCGCGGCGACCCGGGTTGAGATCCCGCCTGGGTACACATTTTCAGCTTTGACCATTCGCAGTTGATGTCGTATATTCTGTGAATATGAAGCAACAACAACTGCAGGATCAGAAGTGACGTCTGTTCTTTCGGTATAGACACCCTATGTATATATAAAGTATATTCGTTTAATGAAGCCTAGTGAGTCCGTGATTTCTTCATGTCTAATGAACACCTAAGAAATCATGAAAGGTGTCTATAACAATGGTCTGAATGGCTTTTTGGGGAATACTCCCATTATTTTCAGTTGTTGAGGATGCGATAGTATCCTCCAACGAGCAATAGAGGATACCGTTATAGCCATCTGTGATTATTCCTTGTTTTTCTTCATGATAAACTGAATAATCACATACGCACTAGGGACCATTCGTTGAGTGAATATATGGACGTGATCTTTCTATAAAATGTTTGTCGTACACGAGATGCAGCATCCCGAATGTCAGTCACGTAAACAGACTTTGAGTATAGAAAATATTAAAGTATCTACATAACTTAAATGTTGATTGTGAATCCAACGTATCATTTTCCTGCCCATAGTAGTTATTGTAAAGTTTAACATGACCTATTTGTATTATGATATTGTTATTAACATGCAGTATATGTTCATAACACAAGTGTTTTTATATATCCATATTCTCATAAAACAATTACATTTTATGATTTCAGTGTGGTCAACTGGTAAGATGTATTATTTGTTATTTTCGATGAACAGGGGTCTGAGGATCGCCTGAACATGTGGATAAAACTGGTTGCTGAATCAATTAATTATTAAATATTGGCTGTTGGTTTCTAATAAAACCCCATGCCATCCCAAGCCTGTGTGTCAATTTTTACCTCTCTATCTAAATTATTCCCTGATTTATTAAGTTTTGCCGGCCGCGGTGGCCGAGGAGACTGAGGCGCTCCAGTCACGCTCTGCACGGCCACTACGGTCGGGGGTTCGAATCCCCCCTCGGGCATGGATATTTGTGCCGTACTAGTTCGTAAGTAGTTCATAAGTAGTTTGTAAGTTTAGGGACTGATGACCCCGTAGTTAAGTCCCATAAGCTTAACAAGCATTTGAGCAAGCAACGCCGCGCCGTGCGTGCATGGCGGCGCGCGGCGAAAGTACGTGGCGCGCACTTCATACTTGTGCGAAACCACACTTACGATGTAAAGTCCCGTCAACAGCGTGGTCATGACAGACGGAGCTCACGCTCGGATTTTCGGGGAAGGATGTGGGAGGAAATCCACCGTGTCCTTTGAAAGGAACCCTGGAATGATTTAGGGAAATCACGGAAAACCTAAATCTGGATGGCCGGAGGTGGATTTCAACCACCATCCTTCCGAATGCGAGTCCAGTGCGTTACCACTGCGTCACCTTGCTCGGTATGCAGGGTGAATCACCTAACACTTGCACCGCAAATATTGCGAATACAGAAAGTGTGATTGGTGTGCGATTTTCACAGAATGTATTGGTAGTCGAGGACTCGTATTGTTAGCCAATAACCAGATTGTAAAAATACCTAGAAAGTGTATTTTTTATGCAAACATGCCATTTTTGAAATAAACTATACAAACATTTGAACATATTAAGTTTGCAAATTTATACTGACTTTTTTATCACCCGGCACTTTAAAAGATATTATTTTCTTCGCCAAGTAATCCCCTTCCACACCAAATATACAAACACACACACACACACACACACACACACACATACACACACACACCGAAACGAAAGACATGCTGGCAAGGAATACAATGATTAGTGTGAACTACTTGGAACGAGGGGGTGAGGGTGACCTGGGATCTTGAAGTGTTTTTACATCCTGAAAGACGAACTGCGACTCGTAGGAGGCCATAAAGTGTTCCACTTCCGACCCTGTTAAAAACTTTGTCCTATTTATGAAACACCTGGGATGAATATATTTTCTCTCGCCATTTGAGGCACAAAATGTACGAAATATCAAAAAACGACGAATTTATGAGGTAACTGTACTGAACACCGGCGAATTTCTTCGTCCCGCGGTACAATTTATTTCCTGTTACTTCCCTGACGTACAGCCGCTACCAAGACATTTAATTTTCTGGGACACTGCGGCGGTTGTCCATTAAGGAACGAAGTAAGAGCATTGTGTGTCAAGGGATTGCACAAACCGCAATAGATCCAGCTGTAATTACCAACAGTCAAATGCTACACCGAACAAAACCTGCAACGTTTAATTATCAGGAATTCTGTGTCCACAATAGTATGAAATGAGTTTGAAATTCCAAGGAGTAGAAGTCGATATGAAACCACAATTCCAGTTGAGTTACAATAACTCTTATTCTAAAAATGTTCATAAGAATCCATTGAAATAAATAGACGTGTGTTTTAACTTAATTTTATGCATGGTAGTAATTACTAATAATTGCCATTTATGGTGTGGTTACGACATCATATAATTTAACAGTACGAAATAAACTCCAAATCACTGAGAAAACGCTGGAAATGTAATCGCCTACTAGATTAGAAAAAAGTAATGTACAATCTAACCATTAGGTACGTGGTTATGACATCATATAATTGAAACCGAAGCAACGTTCACTTTATTTACGGTAATTCACATTACTAGTTTCAACAGGCAATGCTGCCACTTTGAAATGTCAAATTTTCGTACTGTAAAAAGGGGAAGACCCCTTAATTTACAAGCAACAGGTATCCAAGTTTTGTTAATAGAGGTTAATAGCATAATTACGTCCACAGACTTGTACATGATCAAGGGAATTTTTATTAATTATTAGTTAATCGTGGGACTTGTAGTGCCCTGAACACAGTCGACACATTCCGCAATGTAAAACCTTCTAGTAATGACTAGCAGATCAGGTCGGTTTGACCTTCGTGCAGTAATGCGTAGTGTATCAGAAATTTGAAGCGTTATGGTACGAAGGCCCTTTGTTTAAAGGTGGCAGGACGTCAAACTGACCGATTTGTAGCATGAGAGGCACCACAACGCATTTTATTCCCACTGTCTATATTAAAAAAAATGAATTCATTGAACTTTGTCTGCATGGCCAGGAAGGATTCACGATTCACACTATTTTTCACTTACATTGGCTGCATTTGTAGTTATAGGTACCTTTTACTTCATTAATAAGAGAGATTCGTCGATGAATGTTGCACGACGTACAAATCATACTTACAGGTGTATGAATGTATATAATTTATATAAAAGAAGGAATAAGCTCTTACATTTGAAACTTCATGTGAAATGAAACCAAAATCTCAAATTTAAGTAACTAAATTTTTACCATAGTCTTTAATAGAGCTGGAATATTCTCGAGTTTCATACACCTATCAGTATGGTTTGTATGGTGTACAAAGTTCATCGAAGAATCTTACTTATGAAGTAAAATTAAGCTATCACTACAAATGCAGTGAGCGGGAAAAAATGATGAAATATCACATCTAAAAGTAGTTATGTTCTTGAGAGTCCATTGCCATGATTGTAAATTCTGAATTCTTCTTGGTCATGCTGACGAAGTTTTATGAATTTATTTGTAAAAGTATTAAAAGTGGAAATTATAATGTCCTGTGCTGCCTCTCATAGTCAGTACGTTTGATTTCCTACCCCCCCCCTTCCCTCCCTTCTCCCCTGTACGGTCATATCCTGACGCGTCGCGTCTCTTTATTCAACCCTCAAGCCTAAAAAAAATTGATATTTCACCTACTATAAACTATATCAGCATTATCAATAAAATTCTTCTGGGTATGAAACCGCGTCGTCATTTTATAAATTCCACCGACGTTTCGGCCGCTGTTGCAGGCGGCCTTCATCAGGGTCTGTGTCTGACTGCTGAATATACGATATCTTGGGATTTATATAGCTGCGGATGAGGGAAAGGAAGGGGGACGTTGGTTTGCCTTTATTGGTGGTTATATTATTTCACGCCATTGGTGGAAATCGGCAATGATGATTGGTGTTTTAGAGGCTAGTTTTCCATGTGATTGGGGGTTACATTCTTCCCCCTTATTGGTCAGAATGGACGTTTCCGATTGGCTTTTGTATTAGAAGTTGCTATTGGCGGAATGGACCTGAGAGAACGGACGGCGGTTGTGCCGTGCCGCTGTTGACTTGTCGCCTGGCGCAGACGGCGGCGGGCCGGTGCTCTGCGTGTTCGCTGCCGCTGTGGTCTCCGGGGCAGTCTGCGCGAGTCCTTCCGCGCGCGGTGCCGTCACGTAGCGTTGCGACTGCTGGCAGCCAAGACGCCGGCAGCCTGTAGCCATCCTCCCTGTTCATATTGGCGGGACGCTTCGCTATTTCTATAGCCTCTCTAATTTTCCTCCTCGCTGAGAATGGTTGTTTCGCCAGCACGCGGGCCTCGCTGAAAGATAACTGTTTTCCGCACTGATTGTGATGCTCAGAAACCGCTGACTTCGTGTGCTGTCCAAGCCGTATGTATCTTTCATGTTCTGAAAGCCTCGTGGAGATTGCTCGCCCGGTCTCTCCTATATAAACCAGCCCACACTCGCAGCTTATTAAATACACGCCGGCATTGCTCAGTTTGTCTACTGCGTCCTTAGTTGAACCTAGGACATCCTTGGTCTTATTGGTGCTGCGGCCGTCAGCGCCAGGCGACAAGTCAACAGCGGCACGGCACAACCGCCGTCCGTTACCTCAGGTCCATTCCGCCAATAGCAACTTCTAATACAAAAGCCAATCGGAAACGTCCATTCTGACCAATAAGGGGGAAGAATGTAACCCCCAATCACATGGAAAACTAGCCTCTAAAACACCAATCATCATTGCCGATTTCCTCCAATGGCGTGAAATAATATAACCACCAATAAAGGCAAACCAACGTCCCCCTTCCTTTCCCTCATCCGCAGCTATATAAATCCCAAGATATCGTATATTCAGCAGTCAGACACAGACCCTGATGAAGGCCGCCTGCAACAGCGGCCGAAACGTCGGTGGAATTTATAAAATGACGACGCGGTTTCATACCCAGAAGAATTTTATTGATAGTGACAACAGCCGCGGAAGCCTACGTTTGCATTTAGATCAGCATTAATGAGGCCGTCCAAATTTACTGGAATAGGATCTCAACATTGGATGAATACGGGAATCCTGCTCAAACCTCAGCCATAAATGCTTAACCGTACTAAAGGACAGTCATATTTTCAACAAGTGTACAGTTCAGTAAAGTGCCGAATACTTTGACAGATCGTACTACTCATCTGCCACGGTGGAATGCCTGTGTGCTCTAAGGCGCGGTTCGAGTTCGTGTTGTGCTTAGGTTAGTTTAAGTAGTTTGTAAGCCTAGGGACTGATAACCACAGTTGTTAAATCACTTATATATACAAAGATTTGAACATTTACTACTCATCTGTGCAAGAAAAATAAGTCCAATGAAGATGGGCCCGGAAACGCATACTTTCCGGAATAAACACGTGTTTATAGGTAGGACTGCACGAAGTTTGGCTGCGGATGTAAACACAGTAGATGCACTTGCGCTCTCACAAATGTGTCAGAATGGAATTATGCTGACTTACTCGGATATGCAGTCGGTTGGGTGCTTCGAGACACGTAGTCTACGTGTTCTTTCGTCGTGTTTGTGTGTCTTAGAAGGAGACCACAGGCTTATTGGACTTTAGAATTTCTTCATATTCACGGTGCGTGAAGTTCAGAACTTAAAAATCAATTAGCCGAGGCCATTCGACGCAACTCACGGGAATTACCAATAGTGTAAAAAATGTAACATGTTTTTCTGATTGAAACTATCATTATCCACAACCTTCTATAAAATATAGAAAATTACAAATAAACAAAATATGTGCACATTTCTTAAAAATTACCATTATATATTAAAACTGTGTTAAGTATTCAAACAAAGAAAAAAATGGGCCATAATAGGATTTGAACCATCGACCCTACGATTACAAGGTCAGACCGCTACCACCTGAGCTACACCGACAGATGCTGCATTTAATTTATTGTTTGGTACTAATGGTTACTTGTAAAATTTCAAAGTAGATTTTCTCGAGAATTTGAGTTCTGAACTTCATGTACCATAAATGTCAAAAAATTCTAAAATCCCATACCCATGGAGTCTCCTTGTTAGTATACAGTCTGTCAACGCTAGTTATGAATAATAGTGTTGCACCTTCTTACAAAAATGGATTCACTTTTATGTTTACTGTTACTGTACTGTTTGTACGTACAAGTAGTGTAATACATTCACATTTTCACCTCATTCTTCACTGAATGTTAGCATTGGGAGCCTACTACTCGACACGTGAAATGACGGATATGATATTCTGGTACAGTTCACCAAATAAATGTGTGTGTAATAACTGCAAAAATAGGTTACGTTGGAGGGATGTTGCATCAAGAGTTCCACAAAGATACAGATCTTTGGCCTTTACGTTTCTCGCTGTATGTAAATGACATACCCACTTTTCTGTCCCACTGTAAATATCACCAATACCCTGAAGACCTTCAGTTATAGCTGAGTGTAAGCCCTTAAATCTAAGCAAATCCATCCAGCATGTAAATGCGGACTTACTTTCACTATGAAGATGGGCACATAGTATTGGCTTGAAACTGAATCCATCAAAAACGAAGGCAATCTTAGTGGCCCATAAAAGACTCATTACTCCACAGCTTAGAGAAACTCTTCTAACTTTAATACTTAACGACACACAAATACGATTATCTCATGCAGCAAAGAACCTAGGTGTGATATTCGATCAGCACTTGGACTGGACGGAGCACACAGCTACAGCCACCGCAGGAATACAAAAACGCATTTCCTTTTCAGCTGAAAACACTGGGACAATAAATGTTGGTATGGTGCATGAAAGAGGGTACGTTGTATGCCGCGGTGGAGTATCCGAGCGGTCTAAAGCACCTCGCTGCGGAGCGCGCGGTTGCTCGCCGTGGAGGTTCGAGTCCTCCCTGGGGCATTGGTGTGTGTGCTTGTCCGTAGGTTAGTTTACCTAGATTTAAGTAGTTTGTAAGCTACGGACTGGTGACCACGCAGTTTGGTTCGATAGATTTACAGACATTTGAATTTTTTTGGTACTTTGTAGAAAATTTTGAAGAAAGAGGGAAAGGTGGAAACAGAGAGATGGGAGAGAAAGTGGTGGATGCGGAGAGGGGGGGTTGACTACGAGAGTGTAGGATCCATAAATACCGGGTTTACAGCTGGTAAATGAATAAATAAATGAACGCAGTCTACGAGGCCATGCCCTATACCCTGAAAAACATCCATAGCAGTGGTTTTCCTGTGGTAAGTTGTTCGGCAGTTTTCACCATCTAAGGGACGTAGGTTCCCTAGGAACGCAGAAGATTGACAATGGAAGAACCTGCTCGGTCCGGACGCCAGAAATAAAGGATCGCGTGCTACGTTCAGCTCAAGAAAACGCTCCAAATGTTGTGCGAGAGTTCGTGGCAGCAGAAAGCGTGTGTGTCTCAATTTTTTGGAGAATACTCCTGAACAACTGCTATACCCATATCATCTACAGCGCGTTCAGGACCTAAACCGACAAGATTATCATGGCAGACAGCGGTTCTATAAAAAGCGGCTGCAGAATTGTGCCGCGTAGTGTTTCCATCCAAGATTTTATTTACAAACTAGCTGAAAACCAAATCAAATGTTCAAATGTTTGTAAGGCTTATGGGACTTAACTACGGGGTCATCAGTCCCTAAACTTACAAACTACCTATGAACTACTTACGAACTAGGACGGCACAAATATCCATGCCCGAGGGGGGATTCGAACCCCCGACCGTAGTGGCCGTGCTGACCGTGACTGGAGCGCCTCAGTCACCTCGGCCACCGCGGCCGGCAGCTGAAAACCCATATAAATTTTGGGTTTCACTTCTTCTGTACAAATTCCCTTCCCAGATTGAACCTGTTGAAGTTTCCTCCCATCTAATGATGTATTGATTGTGTTACCCTTTTTCCCAATTTTCATCACTTACGTCTCATCGATGTATAGTGCAGCCCTCCTAAAAGAACGCAAAGCCGGCCTCAGAAGAGCTACAAGTGGTGTTACAAAGAGAAGTCAAAAGTATATTGAAGTTGGTAGTGGAATGTTTTAAATTTAACTTTGACCGTCTTCATTAACCTTTGCTTTACGTTTGTTTGGGTTACATACTACCGTACGGGAATGGGATGTGGTTCTAGCCGCCAGGTTATGGGTATGTATGTTGTCGTCGAGTTAGTTTAAGTAGTTCGTACGTCTAGGGACTATGACCAGAGTAGTTTGGTTCCATGTGGCTTCAAACATTTGGAAACTTGATTTTTGGTTGCATACTTACAGCTGTATCTATGTACTTAATAAAAATTGGACAAATATTAAACGGTATTTTTATTATAATTCGTCTGCGTTACCACGTAGTGCTATTGCTTTTTAACCCTCAACTACTATCTGCGGTCTCCCAGACCGCTACGAATTTTTGAGTCGCGATATTTCACACACCCCTGCCAAGCTAACAGAACTCTTCCGTGTACCTTCCTGGTGGCCAAGGTCCACGTTCCCGCACTCTTGCAGTGTTGCTGCTCTTTGTTCCGTATTTATGAGCCTTGCGCGGCCTCACTGACCGACCACGGTGTTTGCGCAGGCTCTGCCTCATAGCGCCTGGCCAGTCGGCTTCGTGAGCGCGGCCTGCTAAGCGACAGCGCTGTGGCTGTGGCCTCTCTCTCGCTGTTGTTGTTCCGTGTCGTGTTTCTTCATGGCGGGAAAAGCTGAACGTTCTAAGCAACGTATTTTACGTGAAGCAGATGTGGATGATCAAGAAGGTTTCCGTGAATCCTCCGATGATTTTGACGACAGCGATAATGACCCTGATTTTGAGGTATTTAGTGAACATGACACTAATTCAGAGCAGATACCTGAAAGTGATGAAGATGTGACACCTGATGATGACGAAGCAGCTTACCTCTTCGGTAAGAACAGATGTTTTCGATGGCGTAAAAAGCAGACAGCAGCCAACGTTAGAACAAGGCAACACAACATCCTGGACTGCGACAGACGGCTCAAAGGATATCTTTAGTTCGTACTTTTTGTTTTATAAGGAAAATGTGGCAACCTTTCTACGAGAATCGTAAATGGAAAGGAGATTTCGCATACAATTTACTATAATTCAAATAGGATTTTTGTATCTAATCACGCTGTGAATTTGTATTATGATCTCTATAATGATAATCTGTGGGTGTGTAGAGAAATAATTAGTTTCTGTTCTTTTCGTAGCACAAAAAATAAAAATGTACTGCAAATTGCGCTGTGTTTTACTTGTCGTCATGTTACTCAAACTACATTGTTTAAAAAGTCAAATTTCTACTAATGCCACCTCTAAGAAGTGTAATGAACGACAGGAAGCCATGAAAATATATATTTAGCAAAACACTAGTTTTATATATGGAAAATAAGAGAGCGGTCTGAGAGACCCCTCCATAGTAATTGCGTTCCTGTCAACGTCTATAGTAGTTAAGGGTTAAGGACCCTACATATAGAGGGTGTTTCTAAATGATACCATCAAACTTCGTGCCGGGATAGAGGATGCCTTGAGGAACAAAATGAGGCAGGGAACCCGTGTCCGGAAACGTCACCCAACGGCGCTACCGAGCGTGAAAATTATAGGTGCTGAGCGTGAAAATTACAGGTACTGGCGCCCGACGCTTGGCTGCTGCACAAGACGACGTTAGTCTACAAAACACAACATACTCCAGTTGTCACTCTTTCAGCTTCATCCATTATACTATGATGTAACGTACAACATCGGAGATTGTGTTGGAGGTTTTGAGAGGCAGTAAACCATGTGGAGAAGTGCAAGCACGTCGTCGTCAGACATCACGGCAAGAGAACATTGCTTTCATAGTAAACAGGGCCTGTCCATACAGCTGCTAGCTCCACCTTCTCCACCGGCGACCGTTTCATTCACTCGCAAACCCCGGATATCGAAAACCACATATTACAGACCTGCCCGCGGTCTATGTGTGCACAGAACGATGCACTCACCGCCCGAGGGTGCGCTAGCGCCAGTCGCCAGCACCTATAATTTTGACGCTCGGTAGCGCCGTTGAGTGACATTCCCGCACATAGGTTCCTTACCTCATTTTGTTCCTCAAGCCATCCTCTACCACACCACGAAGTTTGTCTGTATCATTTAGAAACACCATGTATAATAAGTTCACTAAAATTGAAAATGTCTTTCGAAAAATGTAGATTAATTTGACACAATGCAAAATGTTAGTCCAAAACACTGTAATTAAATATTTTATTTATATATCACACAAGATATGTTTCGGCATTAAATGCCATCGTCAGGTATTTCTGCATAAACATTTTCTTTTATCGGTGTGTATCCAAGTGCTACAAAAATAAATTTACGTAAATATAATTTTACAAATTTCACTTAGAAAGTGTGCAGTACGTACGGTATTTAGAGGTTGTAAGCGCTTCAACTGACTATTTATTAGGTGATGTTTTACATTAGATTTACGAATTGTATCCAGTTTCAGCATCTGTCAATACCTCAGAATACTATACGTTTACAAATTTTTCTTTCAGAAATTAAATATAGAAGTTAACAGATATGGCAAAATTTTCTTTACTATCTCTGTCTATGTTGTTATTAGCGAGTATGGTTAAAAATTTTATTAGAAATTTTGGAGGACATTATGGATTTTACATTTATATTTGACTTGGTTGTCTTTATTTCGTCTTTGCTTGACTTTAACATTATAGTACTATCTTTGATTTATGTAAGATCCATTATCCTTTGTCCAGCGTTAAATTATCAATAAAATTGTCTATGTAATTTTTGTGTTTAAAATCGGTTTGTTCTTTTAATAAATTATTTGCGTTGCTAGTTGCTAGTTGGATACATACTTCAATTGTGGATACATACATCAATTTCTTTTAGAATATGCATTTCATATACCTTCTGTATTACATGTAAAATTTTGAGTGCGTTTTCTATAGTGCCTACTGAGTGATTTTTCGATTGCAAGTGCTGGTAAAAAGTAGATGGGTTTTTTTCACTCTCCCTAGTGTATTCTTTATAACGAACTGTGAAATTACGTCCAGTGTGGCCTGTATAACATTTATTACAGGAGTTGCAAGAGATTTTGTATATACCAGAATTTAGAAATTTGGAAGGTTTTGTCGTGTGTGTGACGATTTTGCTGCTTATGGTGTGCCTGTTTTAGTATGAAAAATTTGTTAGTATTTCTAATTTTTTTTTTTTTTTTCATTCATTGTGATTTTTCCTAGATATCTTGTACTGATATACATTAAATTCTTTGAGATGTTTCTCTTCGTAATGTGATTCCTGTACATGTTGTTATTGGATCATGACTCGTTTTTTGTTGTATAGCTTTGTTACGATGTTGGGGTCGTATTCATTTGTTGGGCAATGTATTGAAGTATACTTAATTCCTTTTGTTTGGCCATCTCATCTAGTGGTAGGCTGATAAGTCTGTTGACCATTGAATGAAAAAAATGCTAGTTTGTGTTATCGGGGATGACATGTATGGGCATGGATGATGTTACTTGATGTTGTTGGTTTCCTGTAAATTTCAAACGTGTGTCTATTTTGTACTTTTTGTATGGATAGGTCCCGAAAGTTAATTTTGTTATTCGATTCCAGTTCTATAGTAAAATTGATTTTATTATGTAGGTTGTTGAAGAGGTTATGAATATTATTTATGTCTCCTTCATTTCCATCTATGAGCATGAGAGTGTCATCAACATATCGATAATAGGGTAAGGTGGTACAAATTCGATATAGGTACTATTCCGATCAACATAAGTTTTCAGTCTCGTAGTGTTGGTAGCACTTGTGTTTGTGTGGCGTTGCAGTGTAGCAGGTTTCTACAACTCCCCCTATGTTTTCCAAGAATACAACACTCGCTGCTAAAGAGATATATTTTTTCCTTTAAAGATGTACTTAGAGCTATTTAGTCGAACGCGCTTTTATAGATGTTCTAGTTTCCTCGCGCTTGTAAATTCATTATTGTGCAACGTTTGGTACCACGAAGTATGCGCTGGTGTCGCACAAGTCTAAAGTGCGCGCCACCTACTTTTGCCGCATGCACGCACGGCGCGGCGTTCTTACGACGTCAGCCACGAGCGCCCTCTGCTGCAACTCCGCTCGTGGCCACCACTGAACGAGATCGTTCACTTGGGACTGAGATAGGAACCAGTCAAGACTTGGCTATCGGATAGACACTAGGCAGGCCTCTAGCTCAACTATGTATCAGCATTCTGCAGTACTGAGCTATGTAAAAGTTAAGTATTACTAAGTCTCTAAGAAATATATATCACGTTCTAATTTACTCTAGTGTTTCTAGTTTCTGCTGTCCCACTGGCTGGTCACCTCCTACCTGCACAAGCGTGCATCCTTTATTCCTGTGTCGGTCTCTCTACTCGGCCACCGAAACCTCCGACGGAAACGAGACACAAAAGCGGCGACGAGGCTGGGACACAAAAGTGGCGACGAGGCTGGGACACAAAACGAAGGAAAAAGTGCTTTTTATGTGGGAAAAGTCAGTGATCAAAATTGTACGAGGAAGTGATCAGAATTGTACCTAGTGTGGTACATTTTCTATCGATTTTTCTCAATTCTGTAACCTTTTTTTTGTGTTCATACCAACACTTGTAATTGTCTAATATTTGTGTTACATATTCATTAAACATTCAAGAACAAATGCCATAGTTACAATTATTTCTTTTCTCAATATATTTGTAGTTACAATTACATTTGTCCGAAATGATCGAAATTGTACCACCTTACCCTATAATAAGTTAGATTAATTTGGTTGAATCAGGAGTTCTTGACAGTATGAACAAGGAGAGGTGTATTTGGGGAACGTGAGCGGATGATTGGATTAATGTTGATAGATACAAATCTGCACGTAGTTCACGGAACAGCCGTGAAGGTATCCTCCGTTCCCGTTCAAATAATCCTGAACGAAGTCTGACGATATTGTGCTAGACAGCGTCGGAACTGATAATTATTAAAAAGTTACCAGACGGACATAGGAGCGCCAGCTATAATAAATGCTCAACAGGCATGGAGATACGGGGGTGTAGTGCGGGTTCTGGGGTCCCGAGGAATCAATACGGGAAACGGGTTTCGTGAAAGTCAGGAGTGTCTGGGGTGGCGGCGTAATGAAGTCACGAACGGAAGTTTTGTGCGGGGGGCGCGAGGCAAGTTATCAGCCAGGCGGCTTGGTGGCGGCGGCGGCGTTGGCTGCAGATTACCCAGGCCCTGCTGCTGCTGCCGAGCCTCTGCCCTGCCACGAGGAGGCGCCGTTTTTAATTTGTTCCGACGTCACGGCCGCGGGGCGGGCTGCGCTTGGAATGTATCGCGAGTCAGTTGCCTCTTAAACAACGCCGGAAGGCTTCAAACTACCACTGCGGGTGCAAGGATCCTTGGATATCATACAGTACTCAAACTCGTAGTTATGAAACTAATTCCCGTAAGAGTAAGGTCTTCAAACTTGCCCACTCCTCCCCACTAACGATAGGATCATTGCCCGTCACCGGCATATATATATATATATATATATATATATATATATATATATATATATATATATATATATATACTTGTGGCGTCTGTTCCGAAAGAACAGACGTCACTTCTGATCCTGCAGTTGTTATTCTTTAATATTCACAGAATATATGACATCAACTGCGATTGGGCAAAGCTGAAAATGTGTACCCAGCCGGGATTCGAATCCGGGTCTCCTGCTTTCTAGGCAGTTGCGCTGACCCCTACACCACTGGGGACACAGTGATCACCGCACCTGCAAGGACTACCTAGGCACGCCTGCGCCCAATCACAGTTGATGTCATATATTCTGTGAATATTAAAGAATAACAACTGCAGGATCAGAACAGACGTCACATGTATATATATGTAATATGCCGGTGACGGGCAATGATCCTATCGTTAGTGGGGAGGGGGTGGGCAAATTTGAAGCCCTTACTCTTACGTGAATTAGTTTCATAACTACGAGTCTGAGTACTGTGGGCAAGGTGAAGCTGGGAATTTGTATCTGACGGGAGGCGTGCTTAGATAGTCCTTGCAGGTGCGGTGATCATTGTGTCCCCAGTGGTGTAGGGGTGACCGCAAGTGCCTAGAAAGCAGGAGACCCGGGTTCGAATCCCATTTTCAGCTTTGCCCAATCGCAGTTGATGTCATATATTCTGTGAATATTAAAGAATAACAACTGCAGGATCAGAAGTGACGTCTGTTCTTTCGGAACAGACGCCACATGTATATAAATAATGAATTTAATTGGTGAAAGGAGAAAAATGGAGTACAGATGAATAAGAAATGAAATGGACAGGATGTGCAAAATAGCTAAGCAGGAGTGGCTAGAAGACAAATGCAAGTCAGCAGAAGAATAATAGAGGAAAAATAGAGACCACGTACAGGAAAATAAAAGAGACATTGGGCGACAAGAAAAGAAAGAATTCAAATGGAAAACCTCAGTAAAGAAGGGAAATCTGGAAGGTGTAAAGAGTATATAGAGGGGCTCTAAAAAGGAAATGAGACAATATGGTAGGAAGGGAAGTAGATGAAGTAGGAGATTCTATACTGAGAGAAGAATTTGACAGAGCACTTAAAGACTGCAGAGCGGTCCCGCGCACAATAGTCTGCGCTTGAAATGGATTGCAAGTCAGTTCCCTTCTAAACAATGCCGAAAGCCTTCAAATTACTATTGCGGGTGCAAGGATCCTTGGATATGAATTAAATGGTGAAAGGAGAAAATATAAAAATGCAGTAAATGAAACGGGCAAAATGGAGTACAGACGATTAGGAAATGACATGGACAGGAAGTGCAAAATAGCTAAGCAGGAGTGTCTAGAAGACAAGTTCATGTCAGCCGAAGAATAATAGAGCAAAAATAGAGACCACGTACAGGAAAGTAAAAGAGACATTTGGCAACAAGAAAAGCAGATGTATGAATATAAAGAACTCAAATGGAAAACCTCAGCAAAGAAGGGAAATCTGGAAGGTGTAAAGAGTATATGGATTGGCTCTACAAAGGGAATGCAGAATGCATCTAACGCCGTCTCATGATTCCTGGTGCAAATATAATGCCAAAAAGGACTATGATCACACGCATGGTTTGCCAGCAGCTGTGAAAAACACAATAAAACAATTTTTCATGACTTAGCACAGCAGGAATTGTTATACGAGTGTCTACACGGAAATAAAGCAGAATCCTAATGAGAGCGTAATTGATTTAATTTGAACAGTGATTCCTAAAAGAGTGTTTGTAAGCATAAAAACACTACACTTCGGCATTTATGATGCAATAGGAATCTAAAACCAAGTGTGATTTATTGAAGGCATTAGGATTTCAAGATGGGGTGAACACTGTACGAGCACTAAGAAATATTGACAGAAAGAGGGTAAGAGGAGCAGAAAGAAGAGAAAAGAATATGAAATATGAAGGAACAACAGGCTAGAAGACAAGACAAAAACGGAAGATTTTGAAGAAGAAGATCCTCATAATCCATCCTGTAATGCAGGAATATATTGGAAACTTTGATTGCCATTTCCCGTGAATTAGAATTTTCCGAATGTAAGGAACATTTTCTCAAAATGTGAGATGAAATTTTTATACAGCACTCCCAGTGGTCAAAAATAAATTGTAACACAGCCATTTAGCAATACGTTCAGTAGTTTCAATTCAATTTTATTAAGTGAAGCATTATTTGTAAAAAATTTGGTTCATTAATAAATAAAATATTGAAAGGCAAATAGAAAAGATACTCCAATATCCCTCCATCATAACTGCAACATTAAACCACTCTATATGTTGAAAAAATTTCAAATTCTTCGGTTTATTAATTTTTAACATGGGAGGCATAGGCATCTCCGGCTTCCCTTAAATAGAGGAAAAATACCGCCTACAGGAAAATAAAAGAGACATTTGGCGACAAGATAAGCAGCCGTATGAATATAAAGAACTCAAATGGAAAATCGCAGTAAATAAGGGTAATCTGAAAGGTGGAAAAAGTGTACAGAGTGGCTTTAAAAAGGAAATTAGACAACATGGCAGGAAGGGAAGTAGATGAAGATGAAGTAGGAGATACTATACTGAGAGAAGAATTTGACAGAGCACTTAAAGACCTCAATCGAAATAAGGCCCCTGGAGTGGACGACATTCCCTCAGAACTACTGAGGTCTATGAGAGTGCCAACCACGACAAAACTATTTCACTTGGTTCGTAAGATGTATGAGACAGGAGAAATACCCTCTGATTTTAAGAAAAACGTAATAATCCCCATTCCAAAGAGAGCAGGATCAGACTGAACAGAATTGCGGAGAAAAGGAATTCCTGTGGCATACGTTGACTAACAGAAGGGATCGATTAGTAGGACATCAAGGAATCGTGAATTTAGCATTGAAGTGTGAGGGTACAAAATCGCAGAGGGAGACCAAGAGATGAATACTGTAAGCAGATTCAAACGGATGTAGGATGCCGTTCTTACGACGAGGTGAAGAGGCTTGCTCAGGATAGACTAGGGCAGAGAGCTGCAGCAGACCAGTCTCCGGACTGAAGACCACACCAAAACAAGTCGAGAGGTAGAAATATGGGTCTGGTCAGCTCATAAACTGTTATCTCCTCTTTATCTTCTCGCAGTCCATCCTTAACACTACAAGTTACAACGAGCCGTTGAATCATGCTAAACGAAGATTTAGACAGTAACGATGTTCCATAAAAATTTATTACCTTATTGTCAGCCAAAAGTTGCAACTTTGTTTCTTTGTCTTATTTTAATCCTTCTGATTCATCTCCAGAATCTCGTGGTTTTGTCGACAACTTTGTTGTGACAAGACAGGCTGCGGACGCAAATCTAAGAATCTGAAGATGCATCGGAAGAATGGAAACAAGACAATGAAAAAAATTTATAATAATGGAAATAAACTCTGTTGGTTAATCCGCCTTGTGCAAGATACTTTTTTCAATACCTAAACATATTGTGGCACTTACTGTGCCATCTTCCGTGGGTTTTGCCTTTTATTATACAGTCATTTGGAGGAGTTATTCGATTTGACAGCTTTGTTAGATGTATTAGGCCTAATATATTTACGATACGTCATTCACAGGATTTGCATCTGTATTAACTGCGGAATGACAAGTTTTCGCAACCTGCCATCTCCAAACAACGTTTCTATTTACGAAATCTGATTTATTGCACATTCGCCTGGAAGTTACATTGAAAAATGTTTCTATTTGGCTGTTTTGCTTACTTACATTTGAGCTGTTGTGTTGCTGCTTGCTTGTTTGTGGCGTGTTCTTGTGTTTTATTATTGTTAGTTCAATTTTTGTTGTGCAGTTGACAGGCTGTGAAAACGTCATTGTACAATTAATGCTGATGCAAATCCTACTAATGACATAATGTAAGTGTTGTAAATATATTAGGCCTAATACATCTAACAAAACTTTCAAATCTAACAACTCGTCTAAATGATTATTTAACCACAATATGTTACAATATTATTCTAGAAAATAAAAGGCAAAAACCCACAGAAGACGGCACAATAAGTGCCGAAACCTGTTTGGGTATTGAAACAAAGCAAGGTATCAATGATAAGGCGGATTCAACCACAGATCTAATACACCAAGCACGGAAAATACAAGAGCTGCATCGTCACAAGAGAATCATGAAAATAAACATTCGCAACCGTTGACTGACAGTAATATAATAAATTGTTTCCGCTATTTGTGCAGTTTCTGACGCTAATAATTGACATGTATCGAAGTTATGTGTGCTTTCGACAATGGATCTCAAATCGTATCCATATTTTTAGATTTCCAGAAGACTATCGAGACTGTATTTCACAGGTAGCTTCTAATCAAATTGCGTGCTTACGGTATATCGTCTGAGTTATGCGACTCGTTGCGCGATTACAAGTGAGAAAGGACACATTAGATAGTAACTGGCGGTAAGTCGTCGAGTAAAACAGAGGTCATATATATGGCGAGCCACAGGGAGATTTACACGGCCTCTATTGTTCGTTACCTCATGCTAGAGAGCAGTGCTATACCGGCCAGATACTGGTGGCTTCCACTTTGCCTACACGGCCCTACCTGCACCTGTTTCGGTGCCATAAACCATTTTCATGCGGCACTCATATTGCAAAAATTGGATATATTACCAATATTCCATCCTGTTATAGAAAGAGATTACCTGTAACAAAGTTCAGCGTAATAATAACCCATGCATCAAAAACTCTCTCTACATATCGCAATATTTGTGCGAGGTGAGGAGCAAACGTTTAATTCGTGAATACCATTGTGGATACCGGAATTCGCTACATTCTCTTTTACCTGTATGGAAAGTTGGTCTAGGTCTAATATAATTATTCAAATTTAGGACTGTATGACAGTGCATTATGCCACAGAAATCGGTAGCAGTCGATGAAGAGTTTTAAAACAAATGGTTGGAGGTATTACCGTTAATAATTGTATACTGATCAGAAGTTGTTCTACTCACCATCTGAAAAATGTATATAATATGAAGAACACCTCAGCCCAAGAAAACTTCTATCTTTTTCTTATTTATGACCGGTTTCGATAGGTCTGCGCCAGGACCAACTACAACTGGTCCAGACTGTGCTGTGTCGTGTATTGAACGTATCAACAAAAGTTGATACGCCAAGTCACACATTCATGAGGCATCATCCTATACTACTAGGTAGGCAGGAAAATTAACATTTTATCAAATTGTTTAAATTTAAAATAGAAATAATGTTATGCTGATTTTCCAGCATATTCGCACAGTTTGGCCGTTGTGATGTCTGATGAGTCACGAACAAAAAGTTGCGTATAATCATTCGAATAACCTGATCTACTTACTGAGCAAACATGAATGTGTAGCAGCATTGTGTCTCCTCAGACCTCCGACGATGTCTTCAACAGTGGAAGTCGACATGTTAGAAAGATAATTATGCCATTACACAACTAACAAGAACAAATGTGAATGTCCCCGGTCGTAATCTATGTATATACAAAAATGAATGTTTGTCTGTATGTCCTCTATGTGTTCATAAAACATTTATTCGATTGAAATGAAACTTTGGTGAACTGTTCAGCGTATACCCACGAAGGTTCCTGACCCAAAAACAAAAGAGCTCGACACATAGCTCAAAAGATATGACGTCATAAATAATGAGAAGCAACCGCATTCATGATCATTTTCCAATGATACCTAGATTTATGGGTCAATCATTGAAAAAGGGGAGTAGTTAGGGACCTTGCATGTAATTTCGAACTTTTATAAAGCATTTTGTAACTGACCCTCCCCGCCCCCCTCCCCACTAAATGATTAAACGAAAAGAAATCTACCACTCACAATAGTTACGCTGTAGATGGTGTAAAACTGTCGCATTAGGCATGACCTTGTATCAAATAAAGTTAGCATTACAGATTTGCATGTTACTATTTATTTTTGTCTGCAAGTCTCCCTTAACTCTTGCATCCAAAATTAAGCAATCTGTTTTCTTAATCTCTATCTATGTAAAAGCGAAAGGACACACACTCACTCACTCACTGACTAAACACGAAATCTGGAAAAGTACTTCACCTATGAAGTTGAAATTCGGCAGGGCTGTAGTTTATAGGTACAAAACGTCATCTAAGAAATTATGTTGTGATAGGTGCCTGGCCAAGCATACTTCTCCTACAGACTCATTCCGATTTTCACGAAATTTCGCACGCTTGACCTTCAAAACAAGAGTAGCATCACCTTATACATTAGGTTTCATACGGTGCATGGGGGAGGGTACTTTGCAACATAAAAGTGGATTCCTAAATACCTCGGTCGTGCCATAACTTGAGAACGGCTCGACCGATTTCACAGATCCTTTTTTGGTGGTTTTCGTTATTATCAGAACAAAGGTTGTATGAAATAAAACTGGAATATTTGAAAAGAACAAATGTGTTTCTATTGCATGGAACCTATAGTTTTTTCCGATATTGATGAAATTTGCACACTCTACCTTAAAAATAAGCGTGATGTCACTGTCTGTATACAATTTCATTCGGTGCGTGCTGGAGGGTACGTAAATTACGGAATTTTACAAAATGCATACATTTGCTCCAACCTTAGTGAATCCTTGCACACATGACCTTTAAACTAAGAGGAAGATCACTGGGTACATAAATGTTTGTATGGTAGATGAAAGAGGATACCTTGCAGAAAATTTTGTCGAGAGAGGGAAAGGAAGAGAGAGATCGTAGACAGGTGGATGTAGAGAGGGGGGCGGGGAAGGGGATGTGGAGTATTAGAGTGTAGGATAAAGATCCGGGCAACGCCGGGTTTACAGCTACTGTGTGTATATTTTAATGATATGTTTGTCAATTGAGTTTTTTTACTACTGTCCACCTACTTAGTTTATTAGGAAATCATTTTAGAGGCAGGAAAAATAACATCAATTTTGTGATAAACTGGGAATACGATGAGGACCATTGTGTTTCGTGAGCGTTGTGATGCTCTACCCGCTACAATAGAGACACGTAGACCTTCTCAAAATTTCAGAGAGAGAAAATTGATTAAAATATATCTTCGGCTAATTAGTAACTTTATTTGTATCATTTCAGAAGCCAAATATACGAGGCGCGTGTAGGAAATAAGTTCCGTTTCAATTTATCTCAGCTGCAGCGCTGCGATTGCAGTTCCGCACATGCGCTGTAGACGATGTGTATCAAAGAAAAGAACGTGCGCCATTTGGAGATCGCTGTCAGTTACGTACGCTTTGTTGTGCTTGTTTGAAATGTCGGCGTTGATTGAAAATCCCGCCGCCTGTCAAATCAGGTCGGTGATTCGGTTTCTGAATGCGAGGAAAGTTAAACCAAGTGAAATTTATCGACAAATTTACGATGTTTACGGACCAAATGCGATGAGTGATTCGATGGTGAGAAGATGGGTCCGACAGTTCAATGGCGGGCATAGTGATGTGCACGATGAAGAACGAAGTGGGCGTCCATCTTTGGTTACAGAAGAACTGGTTCACACGATTGATGACAAGATCCAGGAAACCCGTAGGTTTACAATAATTAGTGCTCTCGCTACGGACTTCCCCAAATTTCACGATCACTGATACATGAAATTGTTACCAAACAACAGGCGGCAGATTTCTATGAAGAAGGGATACAAAACCTGGTGCCACGCTATGACAAATGCCTACAAAATTTCGGCGGTTATGTGGAAAAGTAGTTTAAGAGTTGTAGAAATTTGTGCAATAAAAATTTCTTCTGTGTCTGTGTACAATTTCATTTTATTACCAAACGGAACTTACTTTCTGGACGCGGCTCGTACAATAAAATATTGGTTTCGTATTTCAATTTCAAAGTCACCTCACTTCCAGGGTGGTGTAGGGAGTCGAGCTTTATGTTCATCGACGTCCATTTTAGAGATGAAAACTTTTATTACAACTCTCTTTTAAATCCAATTTGTATTGTTCCAAATATGCCGAAAACGTTTTTAAGTGTTTTACTTTCTTGGGGGATTTAATGAGCCAATAAATGTGATATGGCACCAGTTAAATGTGGAGCTACATATATATATATATATATATATATATATATATATATATATATATGTGTGTGTGTGTGTGTGTGTGTGTGTGTGTTGGGTAAACTTGTGATAATTATGTTTGAAAATAAGACTAAACGAACATCTGCAGGTCATCCGCATTCTGATTAACAAGCGTGTACATATGAAGGGCAAATGCGATTAAATACTTGTACTTCTTACAAAGAAAACTATGTATTCTCTGAATTTTATCAAACGTGAAGTATTTCTGCGTGTCTTGTATGGCTCTCTTGCTCCACACCGTCTCCGTAAACAGGAAATGTGAGCTTTAAAAACCATTTATGTTTTTTCCTTTCGCTGTCAATATCAGGCGGACCCCGAGTCCCCGAAAGGTCGCAAGGGAAATAAGAGTTCACACAAACACTGCGGAGAAAGAATAATAACTACTTGCGGCTGCAGGAAAATAAGCGCAAAAATGAGGAAATGCTTACTGGCGGAGAGTGTACTAAAAGTAAATTAAAACTACGAGTATAAAAAATGTTTATCGATGTATTTTATGTTGGTTCTGAAATAACATGTTACGCAAAATAATAGATGTCCGTAGTGTTATTGTCCTGTCGACCTCGGTAGATGTAGACCAGAGCTACAGTCTGTGATCGTCTAACGTAACTTCCAGAAATGTCTACGAGACCTTGTTGCTTTATATTTCTGCTCAGTGTAAAACTCCTAAAAGGCCTTCGTTTCTTTAGAAATTCTATCATAGTTCTATGAGTAACGCCAACTTATCTTGGTGTTTCATCACCCGTGAAATGAACCTTTAGTGAATGACAAAAACCGTAACGAAACTTCCAGAAACGGAAGGTTCTCTCTCTCTCTCTCTCTCTCTCTCTCTTTTTTTTTTTTTTTTTTTTTTTTTTTTTTTACTTGGTAAATGAAGAACATTTGTGGAAATACATTGAGGAAATTATAAAGTAGCGCAAAGGAACCGTATGCACCAATTGTTTCGAAAAACCATGCTAGTTTGATAAACGTCGTAAGTTTTCTTATTCAGTGTAACTTCCGTGCAAGTCTGATGCCAGAAGTCTGCAACAGGAATACCACGTCGTCACTATATGTGTACCAACAGTATAGTAACAAAATTTGGAGAAAAGGTGAGATATCATACACAATATGTTACACATATGGTAACGTATTTTATTCAGATGTTGATTCCAATTGTAATTTGTGTGTGATTAGATACTATATTTTGCTGTCTTAACTCTTTACCTGAGGTTTACATGGCGTTTACTGAGAATGAGGTATCATGGGGCTATGGTAATAGTGAAGACGCCATTCCCCTTACCCTCTAATATGGTGTGTGATCACCTCGAACGGCCAGTACATTTGCAAACTTGCGCAGGTTATCAATTAGTTCTTGTGGGATATTTGGCCATTCTTCCATGAGTGCAATATCCATGTGTGTCCCCGTTGTGGGAGGTTCTGGTCTGGCTGCATTGCCAAGTGCATCCTGGACATGCTTAATAATCGCGTTCAAGTCCGGTGAACAAGCTGGCCAGTCCATTTGTTCAATTCCCTCAGCGTCAAACACGTTGTACTCCATTGCAGTTCTGTGGGGCCGAGCGTTATCACCCGCCAGAAGGAACCCATCTCCTATGGCACCTGTAGATGAACATAAAATCTTGGCTAATCTGTGAAAAGAACCAACACCGTCTTTAGGGAAGGCCTCCGCGCTGGCGTGCTACGTCACGCAAAGTAGGCCACTGTCGCGTAGCTCATTGGCTGGCCGATGGGGCGCAACCCATCGCCTCACACCGGTCAAATTCTTGTGACCGAACACTGTGGGGATATACATTTTGAACCTCACTTTTTGTGTAGGTTCGTGAATGTGTTACATGTGCCATTTGTTAATGAAATGTAGTCCTTTAAAATTAAGTATCCTTTTTATGAAAGTTTCCTTGTCTGTTTCTGGCATATCTTTCTGATATTTTTTAAGTCTGTGCCTATTCTAAGTGGGTTGTTCCTGAGGGATTTAAATTAGTCAGCTAAAGTGGTGTGTGTCTGAAAGTAGGTTATCTAGTTTCTGCGGGATTGTTTAATTTTGTATGAGGTAGTTTCTGCGTTCTGACATTTACTATATAATGTTGTCTGAGCTCTATACTGATTGAAATCCCTATTTCATTTAAATGTCGTGCAATCTGTGAAGTCTTTTATTATTCACTACTAACGACTTATTTTTAAGTGTATCTACAAAAATATATTTTTCCCCGTAGGTGTAATGTGATATTAGTAAATGTGTTGCGGATAGAATTAATATTAAAAACATATTCAAACCTCTTGCTTGATAGCGTAGTTTTCAGTAAGCGTTACTGTTTGAACTTCATATCCCGTGACCTACTTTCCGTACCGTAATATGATTTCGAACGTATATTACTTGGTACTTGCGCATACAGTATCTAAGATACCTCTAAAACGCAATTAGTAATGTACAGGTAATAAATTGTAACTTCAAGCGGGATTCCGTAGTTCAATTTCATAAAGCGCAGGAAAGTAGCAAGCAATAATTTTCTTTCTTTTGGGATTGCTGGCGAGAAAACGCTTCATATAAGTTATGTCCGTTATGTCCGCAGTTGTTTTACAATTATGAAGGGTACTATTATTTTATATATGCAACTACAACAACAGTTCATTCAATATAAAACATCTTCTAATAAATGTTTGTAATTACTGCTACCAGTCACGGTTACTTAACTTAGCCATCATGGCCACAATCAATTGAAACATCTTCACTGGTCTGAAATGACAGATATCTACAGATTGATTTGTTTCCACAGATCGAAGAGAAGTTCGTTAAAAATTTGTAATCGGTTCATGAAGGAATATTTCCTTTCATTTTAGTCTCGAATCATGAATTGCTAACATTTTGCACAGTTAACGACAGTTTAGGTTGTTGCCGGAAGAAATAAACGTCGTAAGCTGTGCAACATATTGGCGCTTCATGATGTGGGGCGAAAGAAATATATAAAAATTAACAAAAGTAAAAACAGCAACTTTTAAAAACTTTAATGAATGATTTCTCGATCTATGAAAACATATCAATATGTAGATTGTGACATTACGGATACATACTCTGTAAGTCATATAATTATTCAAACTTGCAAGCGAGTGAGACGTGATGTTTCCGTTTAAGAGGGACAGGTCAACCATCAGGTAGCAGCAATCGCTTAAGGTCATGTAAGACCCTGGTGAACAGTAGTGAACCGCCGGAAATTGATAAAGCTGTACAAGGGGAGCTGAGGCGAAATGCAGGGAATGTGTTATTGGACACTGTGGCATATAACACGACGGACACTCTTTTAACGTGCGAATAAATAACAAATTTTAGTGTTGTGTTCCCATCAGTTATGAAGTCATCTACGATGTCAGAAAAATTAGGCGCATCTCATGAAGCAGGAATTTTCTTAAAAAATTTTCTTGAAAAATCGTGGCGGAATGTCCGAATTGCCGACCGCATTGAGGCGCTATGTTCCGATGCGCGAGGCCGTTGCCCGTTGGGAGTTCGAATCCCCCCCTCGGGCGTGGATGATTGTGCTGTCTTTAGTATAAATTAGTTTATAAGTAGTTTGTAAGTTTAGTCACTGATGACCCCGCAGTTAAGTCCCGTAAGCTTAATAAACATTTGAACATTTTTAACCTTGAAAACTAAACTAGTCAATGTTCACAATATCGGAATATATGAAAGTTACAGTTAAAATTACCAACCTTTGAATCTGTCATGCGATTTCAACAAACTGTGCCTTAGATAATAGATTATTTTGACAAGCTATCGTCATGAAAACAACATACTTGAATATATTCATTTAAGGATTTCTTACACTTGTTTTATCAATTTATTACGGAAAATAAACAGAGCATCGAATCTTCCACAGTAATACCGCAATTGCATGCAGTTTGATACGATCGTGTTGTCCTTAACTTGTTGAAACTATTTAATGAATACTTGTCTGTTATGCCAGTAACTTTACGTACATATTATGTAATATGAGAGCGGCCAAGCTGGTGAAGGTAGGCTTGTATATTCAATTACTTCATACATTACTTGTACTGTTGATAAATAATCCGAAGGAGGCAATGTTTATAACTTTTTTTTTCAATATTGTCAAAATAGTTAGTGTCGAAGTGGTCAAAGTTAACCAAAACTAATCTCTTTTATTAAGAACTGTGCCACTTTAGGGCATGGCTATCTCCTAGTGAGAGATTGGCTAATTGTAAGTCAGAAAACTGTTGTGGTCAAGTAACATACTTGAACTGTTTATTTGCAGAACTCCATGTAGGGTGTAAGAACACTTTATGTTTTATGTTATCTCTGAAAAAGGGGGACCTTCAAGGTTAGCTAAAATGATTCGTTTGTGACAGTGTTACAATCTGTGCAGGACTTCAACTTTGTCATGGGCTAATGTGTGCCAGTGTAATAACTTTAACTACTTCCGATGTCATTAGGGAAGTGTTACTGAAAAATGCATCTGATTTTACGAGCATTCATATGCTATCCGTCGAAATAAGACTTGAACTATTTTGAGAAAACTATTCTTTCGTTTTGTATGATTGCGAAATATACTTAGGTCTGAACCTTGTCGATTACTGATAGGGGATTTTTTGCTACCATTCTCATAACATATTTTACACATATTTCTGGTAATTTGAAAAGTTTTATTTCATTCCTAATTTGTTACTTTTCCTCTTGTAGGCTCACTTCCAAAAAATTTTAAAAAATGTGTTTGAATAAACGCTATTCCACTGAGTTATCTTGCATTTCCTACATCATTTGCAAACTTAAAATTAAAACCTCTTTTATTAATTAATCAATTATCATTAATTTATATTTCATTATTGTTTCGCAAATGTTGTCCTAAGCACAGGGTGTTTGTAGGATCACAGGCACGGGCTACTGTTTGCAGCTACTGTACATGCAGGCGACAATAACCAACTTGTACGGTTCGATCCAGAAACTACAGCGAGCCATATTTACTGAACAGAGCTGTACTTACCCCAATACGTGTATATTGTGTTTGGCCAATACAGTTTACTTTGGTCAGCACAAGAAATCACTTAAAGCCGCAAGATATCTTGTCATTTCAAACCACTGAAGGTTATATAGTACATGAAATTAATGTTTGTTTCTTTGTCCGTTTGTTGGTATGTTATACATGGCCACACCATACATTCGATTGCGATGAAACTTTGTCAACTCATTGCTAGCATTCGCGCGAAGTTTATAGGCATACTGAAATTAACTTCGTATTGTGCATGTTGGATGTTGCTTTACAATTAGTGAATTCGTTTCTTACGCCTTCAGGACGAAATAGCTGGACGGATATGAATGATATTTCGAACAGAGCTAGGTTATACCATGTTTAATATATGGGTACCTTTCGTGAGCCACCATATGGTTCTTGGCGGAGGCTACCTTACAGTGTGTTAATATGTGATTCCTTAATTTCTCCTGGCGAATAACAACTTCGAAAAACTTACTGGTAGGCAGGCAGGTATCGAAATCGGTCGTCGATTTTGATACCTGGTTGCATACCCGTAAGTTCTTCCAATTGCGTTAATATGTTTACTATTCCTTCATGCTGAAAAGGATGGACGGAGTCGAATGAAATTTGGAACGTAGGCAGCTAATACCATGCATAATACATGGGCTACCTTTCCTATGCCACCGTATGGTGCGTGGCGGAGTGTACTTTACAATCTAATATATAGTACACGAGTAAAAACGAATGTTTGTTAGTTTCTGTCGCATTTTATGCGCTACCGTACCGTTCATTACACTGGCATTAAGGTTTTTCAACAAATTATTTGCACTTTTGCGAAGGTTAAAGGCATAATTATGCCACAGTTCTACATATAGGAGATACGACCTCATGCTGCGACGTAATATCCGTGCGCACTGAGGCACCGTGCTGCGGTGCGCGCGGCCGTCCTCCGTCGGGGGTACAAGTCCTCCCTCGTGTATGTGTTGTCGTTAGCATAGGATAGTTTAAGTAGTTTGTAAGCTAGGGACTGTTAACCAAGCAGTTAAGACCTCGCGGTTGCTCGTCGTCGGAGGTTCGAGTCCTCCCTGGGATATGAGTGTGTGCGTTTGTCCTCAGGTTACTTTAACTTAGTTTAAATAGTTTGTAAGCTACGGACTGATGACCACGTAGTTTGGTCAGATAGATTAAAAAAAAGTACAAGTTAAGTCCTATGGATTTATAAACATTTGAACATTTTATGACCTGATGAACAGTTAGTTGTATGATGAACTGCCGCATTATAAATGACGTTAAAATTTATTACTTCTTTGCTATAAAATTGTTCACAAGATATTTTTTCAATGAATGTACCTACAGAGTTATTTCATTGGATGACTTTTAGAGTTTAGGAGATGTGACGTCAAAAACAAGTTCACATTTTATGCGCTGCCGTACTGTTTATCCGATTGCAGACTTTATCTTCGAAACAAGAAGGAAGTAGCTGTTTTCGTAAAATTTTGAATGATGCATGGCAGAGGGTATTTTATCCACGAACTTTGACAATATCTACGGTTTCACTCCGATCTTGATGAAATTTTGCACTCTTTGGTTTTACAACAAGAGGATCATCACCGTCCACCTAAGATTACCCTACAGTCCATGCGGAGTATAATTTTCAATAAACGTAAACACCACTGATCGCTATGAATGTTAACACAGTTATATAGTTTTTCCCAGATGAATGAGGCAATGGACTTAGAGGCTGAAGATGGGCTTCGACAAGTTATGGACAGAGAAAGGCAAAGATGAGCAGGGAGAGGGGTAACAGGAGATGAACAGAGAGAAGGAAGATGAGGAGATGAACAGAGGTGGAAGAGGAGATGAAGCGAGAGAGAAGGAAAGGCAAAGTGGACTGAGAGCGAGAAAAAAGGGAAGAGGAAATATGTCTAACTTAAGGATGGAATAAATAATTACTCAGGTGAAGCCGTGTTTTCAACTGGTATTCTATAAAATGAAACCCTGCCGGTAAAAAGAGATTGCATCTCATTGTAGTTGCATAGAATCACAAACATTACCATTATAATCGTTTCATAAAGTTGTAAAATTAAAGTGGTTCATAGCCCTCCAAATGCTTTCATTCTCGACTGTTTGATGACTGCAAGCATATTTTCCACGCGTCGCATTACGCGGCTGTCTTTTTGAGCGTCATATTCTTTTATGTCGTCATATCTCTAGAAGTATGGATCGCAAGTGGTTTCTAATCTCTCGCGGGGATTGTTGCCTGGCGGTTAGAAATATGTCTACCACAGTCATTATTTGTACTGCTTCAGTCTGTCCGCTTGTTGCGAACTGAAGCTACTTTACTGTGCACAGCTGTTTCGTATAAACCCCAGTATCCCGTTTTATTCCTAGTGCTCTGGTACTCGAGCATATTCCGTGCCGCAGGCAACTTGTAGCCGTTACCCGCCACATCGCAGCGCTCTTTGCTTTCTTTACTACTTGTTTTTCATAGTGTACGGTTCTCCAAGTTCTCTGTGCTGCTTGGTGTTATTCCAGATATAATATTTTGTGCATTCCACGAGATAGCATAACTTTTACGACTAAGAGGCACGGTACTTCGCGAGATATGGACTCGTCAACCACATAAAAGTTTTAGAGCAGAAAGAAATTTTAATAACTCTCAAAGGGAGGCCCCGCGATGGCTCTCGCCGGTTTGTCTCAAACTGTGTGAGAAGAAGCAGTTCGATGAACCTTTCAAATTGAAAACATATTTCCTCTTATTGAGCTGTAGAGAAAGAGAATGTATATGCGAAAATTTTTATGTGGTGTAGTTACGTGTCGGTCATTACTCTGTTAGTATTGAGTCGGCAAACGTGACCAAACTCCCTTTCTAACAATAGAAAGACAATAGCTATCTAACACCACAACTGTGAGAGGGTGGTAGCGGGTGGTTATGGAGAAAAGTCTGTTGACACACTCACAAGTCTTTTACATACAGGGTGAATCACATAATACCGGGTGGTTATAAATAAACTGGCAATGTTCCGTGTTCTGCAGTGCGGCCTGTATCATCACCCCCTATAGGAGAAAGACTTCGCACGACGTCACAACATGGCGGCGGTGAGAGGCTTAGAGTCCTCTGAAAGATTGTAAACATTAGCAGTGCAAGCTGTTTATAGTGCATTCTTTCGTTCAGGAGTGTATTTATTACATAAATTGGTGTTGTGTACGGTGTGACCGCTACGCTGGACAATTTGTGTGTGTGACAACAACGTGTGATCTCTTTTTTACTGAAAAATTCCGTTTCGCTGTTCTGTGCCAAAATGTAGAGGAAATTACGACTGTGGCCCAAACGTTACCGTCTTTAAACATCCGGAGAAGAATAAGCTAATGGGGGTGGTTACGTAAATACAATGAATCGCAATATCCAACGGTAAATAGTCATGAATTAAAACTCTTTTATAAGGTTAAACAAGAAAACTTCTCATTAACTTGAAGAAGGAGCCAAGTTATCCTGAGAATTCTTGATAACCATTTCTTCTTCTCCGGAAGTTGAAAGACGGTAGCCGGCCGTGGTGGCCGAGGAGCCTGAGTTGCTCCAGTCACGGTCTGCACGGCCATTACGGTCGGGGGTTCGAATCCCCCCTCGGGCATGGATATTTGTGCCGTCCTTAGTTGTAAGTAGTTCATAAGTAGTTTGTAAGTTTAGGGACTGATGACCCCATAGTTAAGTCCCATAGACTATACAAACATTTGAACATTTGAAACATTTGAAAGACGGTAACTTTTGGACCACAGTCGTAGCAGTAAATCTTAAGGGACTTAACTATGGGGTCATCAGTCCTTAAGGCTTTCAACTTATGCTAAGGACAACACAAACACCCATGCCCGACAGACGAAACGAACCCCCGACGGCGAAAAGCAGCGCCCACCGCAGCATGGCGCCTCAATACGCGCGGCCATTCTGCCGCGGCTACAAGTAGAAACACGACATTTCATTATGGTAGTACTTAAGCTATACTACGAAAATTTATTTTGAGAGGGAGAAACAACTGGTGCAGGCCAACCAGCGTACGCATGCGAAGCAGCGGGCGTCATTAAAAGGTTATTAAAACAGATTAGGAAAATAATGAGAGTCTATGACCGAAAGTAATCGATTTGTAATGAATTAATAAAGAGGTGATGGTTTTAAAATGCATTTTGAAGTGCATTTGTTACCGTTGACTCGCACCTTATCAAAACATTGTAATAAGTCTTCGCTACCACAGAAGCTGAGGCAAGCGTCACTGCAACGGCCGACGCGGGTAGTAAAAGCGAGCTGCTCTCGTGCAGGAACCGCAGAGGGAAAGAACTGGCGGCGTGTAGGGAACATGAAGCTTTCGCGCGGTGTCAGGAGCACTTTCTGTCTGTGCACCTGACGATGGCGACGTGTATGATCGTGACCGTTGGATACAATGAACCATCAGTACACACCCTCTACAAATTTCAAGTTTCTATCCTCAGTGGTTTGGACTGAGCGATGATGAGTCAGTCAGTCAATAGGGACATTACCTTTCATAGATAGAAATGATGGCCCACGACCGAAATTAGTCGATTTTAAGGATTACTGAACAGATGATGGTTTTACGATGCATTTTAAGAAGATTTATTTGCTCTGTACACGGGATGTGTTTGCCGATTATTCTACTGATTAGTTTCAACGCTGGTTCCCAAGTCTTGTTAAGATTATAACCGCAGTCTCTGTTGTTGAAATCGTCTCCCTATTACAAATTTCGACAGCCTCTACAGCGCCGCAGTCTCAATAATTGGAAGTTTGTGCCAAAATCCTGGTTTCTTCGCACCGTAGAGCTTGAGTATCCGACGACAGTGTTCTACGACCATTGATGGTTGGTTGGTTGGTGATATTAAGAGACCAAACTACTATGGTCATCAGTCCCTACTACCGTCGACTTCTTGGGATATATCAGACGGGTATGCCTGTTGTGGTCTCGACAACAATCGTAGGTGAAGCGCAGTGATTGTCCAATATATTTTTCATATCTGCAACACTCCAGCCTTACACAAAAGCAGGCCATCTCTGACACTCCCCAACAGAATATCTTACCCTTTCATCTTGATGTTATCGAGGTGTTGTATACAATACACAGTGTAATGAGTGCTTTTACGCAAATTCATGCTACTTCCTGAGAATAAACAATACGTAACCATATCGCTATTTTCATACTTTATTCTGAATTACAGCAAATACGTAGGTGCCATGGTGTTTCTTACAACAGGGTTTACTAACAACCCATCTCCCTGGACCTGTTGGCGATACAGGTCCTTGAGATTATAATTAATAGGCAAACCCTTCCAGTAAATCCGCACTGTTGACAAACGCCATAGTCTTGTTGCGCACCTTATTTCTGGGAAGTTTTGATCTTTCTGTAAGACGTACTATCTACATCTTTTGATTGTAGTCCTTGTAAGAAAAAACAGTAACGTTGCATTAGTCAGCCAGTAAGACAACAATTTCAGGGCAATTTCAGGTTCCGAATAGCCACCCTGTCTTTTCTGGTAATGTTTGGCTACTTAGGCATGGTTGACTTTAGAGCACGACAAATATCACGACGTACTTCTTCAGTTGTTTTCGCCGGTAGTTACACCGAAATCTGTTCAATTGCGCACATTTATAGCACGAGTGGTTTGAACCTGGGGAGAAGAGAAGCCGGATTGCCTATCAATCACGTTTATGACGGTCTTGACGGAGACTACAGAGATAGTTTGTCAAAGAGTAGTAAAAAGTAAGACGCTGTCCAGTGGCTGTCTTCTGTGCTGAATCGGCTGCTACGAAACTAACAGCATCAATCCATCCCCAAGAAATTGTTTTAAACTGACAGACAAGTTGCAATAGTTTCTGTGAGATGTACTCAATGCTTCATCGTGTGAGGTTTTCCCTCACCAATTATATGAAGTCCTCCATATTTACTAAGATGGGAATCCGTTACGTTGTATTGTCAGCAACATCAGAGCACGTACATGTTTGCTCGTACACTGCCTGGTGTAACTACTATACTCATATCTGATAGACGACTCATCACATCCTTAGCTCTCTGGATTGTGTAAAACGCACCGACAACTACACTGTGCAAGGGTCATATATCCTAGTGAACATCCGACGTCGTTTCGTTATTTACCAGGGCACCGCTAAGGAAGTCACTTTTTTATACTCAATGGGATATATTATGAACATACCGGTGAAGTAACAATCGGAAACCCTATCTCGCCGGCTGGCCGGCTGGCCTCACCCCTGTGAATGGACAAGTGGCGATTCTTCAGTAGGGTCTGACCATGTACATTGGGTTAGTGGTTTGTTGGTTAATGGGAGCTGCCCTTTTCGGTGAGTTATTGAGCCTTTCATGGTCATATTTAGATCCAGCTATCATTCAGGAGCATTAGGGCTAAAGAAAGAAGATCAGTATTTAATGTCCCGTCCACATCGCGGCCATTTGTGACCACAAAAGTTTTCCCGGCGTAATAACTGTATGTAATCTTTTCGGGTATGCAGCCGGATGCTAAAGTCACCTTGACACAATATTTCAGCGGCGTAACTTCCCGCCATCCTCAGGTGAGCGTGCTGGTACACAACCTCGCTAGAACTGAGTTCCCGGAGCAATCGGCGGCTCCTTTATACATCGCGGAAGACCCATAGCGCGTGCGCAAGAAGTGACAGTAACTGCCCTCTGGCGCACAAGACATACAGCGCTCCGGTGGTAGAATCCGGCGAAATCGATAATCTATGATAAAGAAAATTATTATTCAGATTGGCTGAAGTACCAACCGTTGTTTTTTAACATCTGATCACACAGGGTCCGAGATTTACTAAGAAGGTAGCCTTTGTCTCTGTTAATCAGATTGTCAGATAATCGGATCTCTATGAATTCCTTTAAAACACAGTCCCAGTAACGAGTCGCTGAAGCAACCATGTGAGTTTCATTATACAACATTCTATGTCCCTCATCGAGACAATGCTCAGCTACCGCCGACTTCTCGGGTTGGAGCAAACGTGGGTGGCGTTGAACACATCTGTCATGAATGGTACCTTCTTAGAAAATCTTGGAATCCTGTGTTATCAGATGTTAAAAAAACAACGGTTGGTACTTCAGCAATCTGAATAATAATTTTCTTCATCATCGATTATCGATTTCGCCGGATTCTACCACCGGAGCGCTGTATGTCTTGTGCGCCAGAGGGCAGTTACTGTCACTTCTTGTGCACGTGTTATGCGTCTTCCGCGATGTATAAAGGAGCCGCCGATTGCACTGGGATCTCAGTTCCGGCGAGATTGTGTACCAGTACGCTCACCTGAGGATGGCGGGCAGTTGTGCCGCTGAAATATTGTGTCAAGTTGACTTTAGTATCCGGCTGCAAACCCGAGAAGATTACAGATCGCGGCCATTTGCTTGGAGTGATGTAGTGAAATCACAGACAACATGAATCTGAATGATGGCACCTGCGTTTGAACCACTGACCTTCCGACGGCGAGCTTACTGACGTCAGTATCAACACGTAAATTATGAAGCCTTCTGTTTTATAGATTACAGGTGCAATTCATTTATTTGTTGGTGAGAAGGGTTAATTAATTATGCTCTAAGAGTCTTGCCACAGTATTTAAAGGCGACTGGGTAGCAGTTACATCGCGTTTAGTTAATTCCGTTGCACAATATTGGCACGCCACTCAAACGCTGGGGAACCTACGTACCATGACCGGGTAGATATAATTAAACTTTTCGTTTGTAACACAGACTAACTAGGAAACTAATTACGATGCGAGTACCGAGCTTGGTAGCAGTAACCGCTCTATTGTGTTTCAAACAGAAATACATATATTGTGAATCGGTTTGCTAGACACGCTGTTAAACAAAAAGAAATATTCTCAGATAGCATTTCCTATTATGATTTGTAGAGAAACAGAACTGCAATTATCAACATTTATTAAACATAATTATTACAAAAGTTATTTTCAAAATTTTAGCTTGTGAAAATTCATACCTGTTTCATCAAAGCAGTTTTGAATCTATGTTTTTTTTTTTTTTTTTTTTTTTTTTTTTTTTTTTTTTTTTGTGTCAAGTTGACTGATCACAGCTTAATTCTAAGAAAATTTTGAGTTTCAGAACGTTTATTGAACTATACTTCTGTGCCTGTCCCATAATACCTCCAGCGCTGATACATGTTTCCGTGCACTTGGAGAGGAATGATTGAAATCAGTTACAGTTTTTGTTCGTCTTTCGGTCTTTCCTCGGTCCACAGTCTTTTCACCAGACCCGCTTCTGTTCTTTTGCTCCTGAATTCGTTCCTGCTATTTTATTCATGCTTTGACCGTGTGAGGGATAATTTTGGTTATTCTTTTCATTTGCAATGGCTTATTTAGCTCATATACAGTTTCTCTTGGAAATAGTCACCTTGTGTACACGTTATGATTTCTCTGGATCGTTATGTACATGTGACACGCAAGAATTTATCCAGTAGAATGTAGCACGTTGTAGAACAAACGTACGTGCTATATTTCGGTACACCCTTTGCAGTGCTGAAGAGTTTGCTTGTTGCTTTAATTCCTCGTTTCCTTTTGTTGACTCGTTAATATTACTTCAGGCTTATTATGATCTTCTGAGGATAAGATACAGTCAAAGTGCATTACAGATTGTATTACTTCATCATCAAATTTCAGACGCTTCTGCCATGTCATGTTTCTGTCTGAACTCTTTATCGCCCATGTTTTACTCCTGTAGGAAGCTACCTCAGAAGAGAATTTCTAACACTTCACTATTCAATGTGCCGCGGTGGAGTGGCCGAGCGTTCCAAGAGGCCTAGATTCGGGGCGTGCCGCTGCTCGCCGTCAGAGTTTCGAGTTCTCTCTCTGACATGGGTGTATTTGTTGTCCTTTGCATACGTTAGTTTGTAAGTCTAGGTACTGACGTTCAGAGTAGAAAAATCCCATAGATTTACAAACATTAGAACATTTTGAATGTTCTGTGTCAACAAACTTCTTACTTCAGAATGCTTCAGTTTCCATAACTGGTCTGCATGTTCTTTAAACCGGACATGAGAAGTTACTGCCCAAATAACAACATTTCTCTGCTAACTTAATTGTCTCGATTCCTGATTCGTAAACCTTAGCAATGCCTGGCTTAATTCGTCTACAATCCAGCTCTTGTATTGCTTTTGATAACGTTTACAATATCACATCCTTTCAAGACAATGTCCATCCAGTTAAATTGATAAATTGATACATAAATATAGATTAATTAACATCGCGAGTCGAAGATAATAGATTCCACCAAGGATCGTTTTTCTTTCTAAGAAAAATCATCTCTGAAAATACAACATTCCCTTGATAAAATTATCTCGGGCTTCCAGCCGCGTCAAGTGGTTTGATATCCAACCACTTGACGCGGCTGAAAGCCCGAGAGAATTTTATCACTGTAACTCGCCGCGAAACTATGGATTCATACACTACGTTCCCTTGTTTTACCGCCGGAGAGAAAGAACAGCGAACCACTTGATTTGTCTGTCTTTTGCCGCCGTCGAGTTAAGACGCATTACTAGCAGCTCTCCCCGATCGCCATTAAATTGTTGTAAGTATAGAAAAAGATATAACTTGAAATATATAATTTTATTAATTAATTGGCGGATGTGTCCTTATTTGATTTCCCGTCTCATAGTGCCGTTCGTACAAATTGCGTGTTTCGGAATTGAACGCCATTAAGGCTGATTAATAACAGTGCAGTGATTGTTAAACATTTTATTACCGTTAGAATTCAGTATTTCCCCTTCACAATAGTATTCAACTTTTTAGAACTTGCAGTAGTTTATATTAAGCTATAGGATATGACGAAGTCTGAATTTTCTATCCCCGCAATATTTTACCAGTCGCAAACGCAGAGCCCACTAATATAATTTTCACACGGTCCACTGCACATAAAATTCCACCCGTCCAATTCCAGATCAAGATGGTGTTTTACCTTCAATTATTATCATTTTAATTCACAGATTTCTGGGCTGACATCATCGAAAAGATGTATGGTAACCATGAAGGTAAAGCCTGTCTACTTTTTTATGAAGTAGTTGCCGCCAACATGCCCCTTATTTATGACGTTACACAAAATTAATCAAAGAATATTTAAAATCATGTCCTCCATTTATCCTTCGTTTCTCCCCGATTCAAAGCTTTCACGTAATATTTTGGTTAAAGTCTCAAACCGCCAACAACTGATAGGCGCTACATTATATGTTCCACGTCATTTTCCGTCTCTAATAGAATTAGAGTGCCATCGGCAAACAGCAAAGGTTTGTTTCCTCTCCATGCATTCAAAATTCCTGCGCTCTTTCTTCCACAGCTTAATCAGTGTACAGATTGGATAACATTGGACGGAGGCTACAATAATGTCTCAATTACTTCCCACACACTGCTCCTTTTCATGCCTTTCTACTCTTATAACTGCTGCCTAGTTTTTGTGCGATTTGTATAACTTCTTACTGCTTATATTTTACCCCTGCTGCTTTCATAATTTTGTAGAATGTGTTGCAGCCAGTACGGTCTAAAGCTTTCAACAGAATCAGAGCTACCTCTGGAAATTTAGGATGCAGTTTACTTATAAATGGTGGAAAAATCGAATTTTTTTTTCCTGATTATATTGATATTATGACCTGTATGTGCCAAATTTTAAAGTTACTGTAATGTGTACCGCCACGCCCCCTTACCAAAAAAGAAATTAAAATGGTCAAATATACCATCATAAGTATTCTCTTCCTGAGCCTGATATGAACGCAATACAACCAATTATCAGAGACCTGATTGACCATGTTTTGCTTAGTAAAGGTCGTCATGGGGGCACTCAGAATACAAATGAAAGTTGGTACGTGTGAAAGATTACCCAAGAACGTTTTTATATGATTAAATACATTGCAATTTCGTGTACTAGATGCAGTGATATGTTTCAATGATAGAGTGATAGGAAGGATGGAAGTCGAGAGAAATGTAGGCATAAAATGTGGCTCCAATACGGAAGATCAGTTGCTTGCGTGTGACAAACAACGGGTGCATGGAACTGAAAGATTCGCTCTTATGGTTACCAAAGAAACAAGAAGTGCTCAAAGGAATGCCAAAAGGAAGCTTGAAGATAATTAAATGCTACAGGATGAAGACTATCCCTCAAGAATGTTCTGAAGCACATATTAATTGGACCCATATCTTCATTCGCATTTCCCGCAAGTTGTATTTCTCAGCATTCAGGTACAAATATTTCCTAAAGTTTATCAAGCATTGCTCTATTTTTTTTCTGTAACTTTCAATAGTCATTACATATGTAGCATACCTAAGCTTTATTGTAGAAGCAACTAATTTATAGAAAAAAAAACATTTATGAGAAAAAAAATTAATTGTAAGATTTGATATCTTTTTACCCTCGTAATATACATAATAGGTGGAATTAAATAGGTATAGTAGATGAGTCATCATGTCATACATATGTTAAAAATTTGGTCTCCTTCAAATGTATGACATAGGATTAAATTGTACCTATATTTAAGGGAGCATTTTGGAAAAAAAGATTGCGTCCACTTCTTTATAATTCTTTTAGTAACCCTAAGCAGGTCAAACATTTTCAAAATACTTCTAATATGTTTAAAAAGTGTGCTGCATTATCTAGTATCAACAAAATTCTTTAATAATATACATTACAAACAGTGCCTTAAGGAAATAGGTGTTGATTTTTACATAATATTGAGCCTGAAAGTACCCTGTATCCTTAAGCAGCGATTAGTACTGCTTTCCCACTTACCTGCAACTTACGAGCAGCTGCCTTGCTGTTCAGCATCAGTAATGCTTCCCATCACTTTCCCTGTATCGAGAAATACCACAATACGTTTCTACAGCCGGCCGCAGTGGCCGAGGGGACTGTGACGCGTCAGTCACGGTCTGCACGGCCACTACGGTCGGGGGTTCGAATCCCCCCTCGGGCATGGACATTTGTGCCGTCCTTAGTGTTAGCTAGTTCATAAGTAAAGTTTACGGACTGATGATCCCGTAGTAAAGTCTCATAAGTTATACATTTGAATATTTGAACGTTCCTACAATTAACAAGGAGTTAGGGGAAGTTTCGCGCTTCAAGGTAGATTAACGCAAGTGCACTTCATTATTTATTCAGAAGAAGCTGCTTCATACTCTTGAACTAGCAGCGCAAAATCATTATATGATTTTGGGTATTGGTGTTTTATACTGATTGGTGTGAAAACACTACGCCCTTCGCCAGTTACCGGGCCTGCAGTAATTGGAGGTAATTAGTACGGTGTGGCAGGCGGACTATCACGGTCCGCTCCCCTCATTAAAAGGACGCGCTGGTCGCCGGTCCTTTTACAGGGCTCATTATCGATGTCGACGTGCGCTTATGGGTCGGTGTTTACACGGCGTACTGTACTTGTTTACTCCACGTGCGGAGGACTGCGGTCAACAGAGGCGACGAAGCAATTACTCCACGTGGACCGGTCGTCGGGATTCGCAGGGTTGACATCTCCGCTCGACCTCCAACGTTTACGTTTTACCATTCATTACCCCAAAAAGCCCGCCGGGGTTTGCGAAGACCGGCAAGGAATCACAGCATCGAGGATGCAGAAAGTTGTCAGAAACATTCTTGAAAGTCAGTGATTAAAACGTCCGTGCTGAGAGGCCGTGGTCGAACAGTAGAAATTCTTTCCCCTGACGTATCGTTACCGACTGCGGGCAACATCTTCTAAGGTGAGTCGACGACTGGCTGCTGGGCCGTGGAGGTCCTGCTCATATGGACGCACAGAGGGCGCCACCACACGTCACGTAATGTCAACTGGCGTCATTACTCTCGATCAAGGTAATCGATTGTCATATCTTTGGTGCAAAGTCTACCACCATTTGAAGTGATATCGGTATGTCGACGACACTTTTATGGTATTGAATCATGGAGAAGAGGAACTGAACTGGTTTTTAAAGCATTTGAATAGCATCAACGCAAAAATACAATTTACCGTAGAGAGGGAGAGTAATTGACAGATAATTTTTTTAGACGTTTCAGTAATTAAACGAGCACATGGAACTCTGGGTCATAATGTATACAGGAAAGATACGCTCACCGATCGGTACCTTCATAAAGATTCGAATCATCATCCCAGGCAGAAGACAGGTGTTATCAAAACATTGGTGGACAGGGCTAATAAAATCTGTGAGCCAACTTATTTGCAAGAGGAACTCGAACATTTACGAACCGCATATCAGAAAAACGGATACAGTGATAAGGAGATAGACCGAGCACTCCATCCAAAAAGACAAATGTCTACAAACGTCCAACAAGAACAACCTTTGGCGGGGAAAGTTTTTCTGCCATTCATCCACAATATCACGGACCGTATCGGCAAAGTACTGGCAAAGTTTAGAGTTGAAACAATATTCAAACACACCAGAAAGATCAGTGAATGCCTACGATCAGTGAAAGATGCGTGACACCCTTTACCTACTCCTGAGTGTATAAAATTCCATGTAGTTGGTTTTATATTGGAACAACGAAAAGAAGTATCAATACTCGCCTAACTGAACACAAAACGTACTGTCGACTGGGACACACGGACAAATCGGCTATAGCGGAACATGTTTTTGAAAACGGTGACCACAAAATAAAATTTAGTGAAACAAGCGTGCTAGCTAAGACATCGCATTATTATGCACGTATGAACTGAGAGGCTATAGATATTTTTTAGCCGGCCGCGGTGGCCGAGGAAACTGAGGCGCTCCAGTCACGGTCTGCACGGCCCCTACGATTGGGGGTTCGAATCCCCCATCGGGCATGGATATTTGTGCCGTCCTAGTTCGTAAGTAGTTCATAAGTAGTTTATAAGTTTAGGGACTGATGACCCCGTAGTTAAGTCCCATAAGCTGTACAAACATTTCAACATTTTTTTTATATTTTTAAACACCGCAATAATTTTAACAGGAAGGAAGAAGGCTTGAAGTTAGACAAGATATGGCGGTCTACCTTGACCCAAATATGTGACAATCGATTACCTTTGATCGAGAGTAATGACGCCAGCCAGAGATAGTTTTACTGTTGACATCACGTGACGAGTGGTGGCGCCATCTATGCCCTCTATATAAGCAGGATCTCCTCGGGTCAGCAGCCAGTCGTCGACTCACCTCAGAAGATGTTGCCCGCAGCCGGCAACGAAACGTCAGGGGAAGAAATTTCTACTGTTCGACCACGGCCTCTCAGCCCGGAAGTTTTAATTACTGAAGACGCCGGCCGTGAAAGCCTACACGTTATGAACGGAGTATAGTTTTGTATGTCTGTATGACAGAGGTACTACAACCACGCCAAAGTATGCAATGGAATTCAGCTATGATCTGTGGGACTGGCCTTCAAAAATATTTTGCTGTACAAACATTTGAACATTTTTTGATATTTTTAAACACCGCAATAATTCTAACAGGAAGGAGGAAGGCTTGAAGATATGGCGGTCGACATTGTACCAAAAATGTGACAATCGATTACCTTTGATCTAGAGTAATGACGCCAGCCAGAGATAGTTTTACTGTTGACATCACGCGACGAGTGGTGGCGCCCTCTATGCCCTCCTTATAAGCTGGATCTCAACGGCCCAGCAGCCAATCGTCGACTCACCTCGGAAGATGTTGCCCGCAGCCGGCAACGAAACGTCAGGGGAAAGAATTTCTGCCGGCCGCGTTGGCCGAGGGGATTGAGGCGCTTCAGTCACGGCCCCCTCGGGCATGGATATTTGTGCCGTCCTTAGTCTTAGTTAGTTCATAAGCAGTTTGTAAGTTTAGGGACTGATGACCCCGTAGTTAAGTCCCACAGACTTTACAAACAATTGAACAGTTGAAAGAATTTCTACTGTTCGACCACGGCCTCTCAGCCCGGAAGTTTTAATCACTGAAGACACCGGCCGTGGAAGCCTACGCGTTATGATTGTTGAAAGTATCCAACTAAATCTCACGTAGAGACCTATGACACAAAAGACGCCGAATCACCTGACCACGTTGGAAGTCCCTGGGTTCCTCGGAGCATCCTATTCTGCTCCCTCATGATGTCTAGTCACTACTGAGGTCGCTGATATGGAGTACCTGGCGGCAGTAGGTGCCAGCACAATGCACCTTTGATCACATAGTGTATTCTTATCACAGTTTTTATGGTTTCTACATTATGACCCATGAATTCGATCGCACTTTTAATATTATAACAGAAATAAAAATATTTTGTATAACACACTTTTTCTTTTTAATTCAGTTAAGACCACGTTTCCTTTAACCCTCTAGCGGCAGCGCTGGTACAAATATGCTACCATTTTTCTTTAAATGCTCACAGTTGTCGCAATAATCGAGATGCCGTATTTCCGCTTTAGCTATTCCTCGATTAAGCCTTAAAAATGATGTTAGTGAAGGTTTTAAGTTTCTACTACACGGCTGTGTCCACCCAAAAAAATATTTTGTTATTTTGTGCATCACTGGTAACAGATTTGCTCCGCGCTGCCTGTCATGTAAGTAGATTTAAATTTATTTTTTTGTTTCATCTAGTTTTTCTTGCAGGTGGATTTTTGGCAGCTTCTAATAAATAGAATTCTATAAATTTCATTCTACTTATTAGAATGCTCACAAAATTAAATTCATGTTATGTAGAAGTTTAAGTCTCGATAAATTATCCTCTAATTTCTCCTGATTAGCCATGCTGCAGTTTTCGTCAATCTCATTTTTAACCCTTTGCAGTCTTACAGAATGCGAAACTGACTTATTCTACTACATAATTCAATCTTCAGTTCTCGTAGGGGCGCTTCCGTCACGGTCTGCACGGCCACTACGGTCGGGGGTTCGAATCCCCCCTCGGGCATGGATATTTGTGCCGTCCTAAGTAGTTTTGTAAGTTTAGGGACTGATGACCCCGTAGTTAAGTCCATAAGCTTTACAAACATTTGAACATTTAGTTCTCCTAGGCGTGGTAATGGTCTAACACATGAGGAAATATACTTCTTTCGACAAGTAATGAAGATGTTAGTGGTTTTTGTCTGATCACGAACAGGATACTATTATTCGAGCAAGATTTCAGACGCAATTAATCTATTATTGTATACGGTACCACGCTGTCGAGTAAAACGCTATACAAGCAGCACTACAAAACACTGAAAAAATATGTCATAAAAATCTTCCGTCGTTCAAAACGGAACGCAAGGGCATGAGGCGAGAGACGCACGCTCTCTCATTCATGATAGATGATAATGATTGATGAGGTAATAATGTTCAAAATGTTCAAATGTTTGTTAAGCTTAAGGGACTTAACTATGGGGTCGTGAGTCCCTAAACTTACAAACTACTTATGAACTACCTACAACTAAGGACGGCACAAATATCCATGCCCGACCGTAGTGGCCGTGCAGACCGTGACTGAAGCGCCTCAGTCCTCTCGGCCACCGCGGTTGGCGGTAATAATGTACTAAGTTCCACATAACACAGAAAAAATGCTAGGACTAATTAATCAAGAGACAGGAACTACAGGGAAGTAACGAAAGGCGAAATTATAGTTCTGCTGGGCCTATTATACATGATTATTGTCCATTTTCGGACTAATGTTACATTTGTTACATTAATACACCTAAGGTAATTGATATAGTGACTCAGATATGAACAAATGTGATATGTCTATCTGTAAATTAACATATTTTCGTCATTACAATAACTTAGTAGCTATATACTAGGTTTGTATCACGGAATATCCAGTGGTAGCAAATGTGCGCTGCGCTGCTGCTGAAGTTACAATAATTGACGCTGCCACGCGAGGGTTAATATCATCCCCCCCCCCCCCCCAGTAGGCAGCACTTTTCCTCTCCTCCATTCACTCTCGCAGCAGTTCTTTGTGGTGTCGCAGAAGTCTAAAGTGCGCGCCACCTACTTTCGCCGCGCGCCACCATGCACGCACGGCGCGGCGATCTTACGGCGTCAGCCACGATCGCCCTCTGCTACAACTCCGCTCGTGGCCACCACTGAACGACGTCGTTCACTTGGAACTGAGACAGGAACCAGCGAACACTTCGGAATCAGATAGGCACCAGTGAAGACTTGACTATCGGATAGGCACTAGGAAGGCCTCTAGCTCAACTATGTATCAGCATTCTGCCGTACTGAACTATGTAAAAGTTAAGTATTGTATAAATTCTGTGCAATATATATCTCGTTCTAATTTACTTTAGTGTTTCTAGTTTCTGCTGTCCCACTGGCTGCTCACCTTCGTACTTGGACAAGCGTGCGTCCTTTATTCCTGTGTCGGTCTGTCTACTCGGCCACCGACACCTACGACGGAAACGAGACACAAAAGCGGCGACGAGGCAGGGACACAAAATTCTCCTCCCCGCTACGCCCACCCCTCCATTCGTTTCCTCCCTTCACCCATCTGCACTCTGCCACGCATTCCTCTATCTCTACATGAAACGAATATATAAAACAAATTTCTTCTCACAACACAGACGAAACTTGTTGCAGATGCAATTATAAGGCATTCATCTTGAGTTAGGTACAAATCTGTTGAACTAAATTACACCCAGAATGAAACTTTCACTATGCAGCGGAGTGTGCGCTGATATGAAACTTCCTGGCAGATTAAAATTGTGTGCCGGAACCGGGACTCGAACCTGCGAGGTTTGGAAAGTAGGAGGCGAGGTACTGGCAGAATTGAAGTTGTGGGGTGGCGCCATAAATCATGTCGGGATAGCTCAGTGGTCGAGCGCTTGCCCGCGAAAGGCAAAGGTCCCTGGTTCGAGTCCCGGTTCCGGCATACAATTTTAATCTGCCAGGAAGTTTTAAAGTACATCCATTTTTCGATCAAATTATTGCAAAAATATCAGTTAGTACATGTTTAGTTCTTTTAGATTCCGTAGATGATTCAGAAGATGTGAAACTTGTAAATTAAAAAAAAGAAAAGAACAAAAAACATTCGCATCTTTGGTTGATAACTATTACCAGTTGCTGACTCATAAATCGGTCACGTCGACAATAGTAAAAAATTAAATGTATATGGCACTTAATCTACTGCTTTCTTTGGCGATTTTATTCTGATCCACTTCGCAGAGGAAACCAAAATTTTGCAGTGTAATGGGCAACAGGGCTAGCTTGTTGACAACGTAGCACAGTTCAAGTAGCCACGATTGAAGTCACGCTTCTGTAAGGTCGTCATGACTCTGCAGTCGCACTGAATGAGGTCCCGCTCACATTTGAGTGTAGCAAGAAGTCATTTTCTTTCACACAGAATGGCATTAATAGGAGCCGTTTAAAACCATCTGAGCAATGTTCGACGTGAAGCAAGGAATAGTATGTACAGTTTTTCAGATATCAATTTTCGTTCTCCGCAGTCGGATAATCACTTGCGTGGCAACATTTATGTATCCGTGAATAAGACGGTAAAGGGGTACTCATTTTCCCATCAAGGCGGGAAGTCCAAAAGGCATAACTAACGTCAATGAAAACTACCCTTCTCTTGTGGTAGCAGGCTTCGATACATTACGTAGTCGAGGATGTTATTCACATCGTTTTGACACTGTAGAACCCTTCTCCTACGACACTGTTGGCGCTACAGCCCCACTGAATGATATTACACCCTCTTTTGTAAGATACTGATTTTTTGCTGTTCTATGCCATGTACAACCGCCATGAACCATTCAAAACCATATGAGGAAATGTAAATATTATACAAAACAAGATAATGTGTTATTCGTTTGTATGTTCTTCTATTGGATAAAAAAGTAAACGGTCTTGTTAAACTCTTTACAAACCTAAGTGTAATCGATTTCAACATGCCATACGGTTTGATTACATACAAGCAGGCGCTAGTGGGGTTTCAGCGTACATGTTTATTGCCTGAGTGTCAATATCTCCCACACTTAGGTTTGCATAGATCTCACGCAGGTGCCAGAGTGAGACTGACTTTACCTCATTCGAGTTTTGACGATTTTTTTTCGCCATTCACTGAACCTCAATTTCTCACAGCCAACTGCATCGTATGAGTTACTCCATTTCATATGTGACGAAAAATTGACGAAATTGTTTCCTATTGTTTTTATGTTGTCAACAGTTTCATTGAAGGCGATTATTGGTCTCACGATGTGATACAAGCTAGAATCGGTGTTTATGCGGAAGTCATTAGGAACCCAGTATTTGTCGGAAAGTAAACCAGTTCTGGAATACTTGATATCAATGAAGGATGAAGGCACAGGTAAAAATTCAATCGGACATTTCAAAAGTACTTCGTGGGAAGATGGTGGTCGTGAGGGGTGTGGAGGAAGTGGGAATCTATGTGTACAATCTATGAGTGGCGATATAATACAGAAATACAGAAAAATATTATTCTCCCAATTCCGTAGACATTAATGACAGGAAAGAACCAGAGCAGTTTTCTTTACAGCTCATACATCAAACAGGATTTGAAAATATTTTACATATGAATGGAAAATAAATTTGAGGATATGTCTGTTGACTAACATCAAAAGAATCTGTGCTAGAATTAGGCCTGTTAACAGGAACTAGACACAAAAAATACACGTTTATGGCATTTGTCGATCTAGAAAGAGCGCGAGACAATTTAAAATGTTCCGTCATGTTCAAAATTTTGAGAAAAAGGGAAATATGCTATTGGGAACGAAGGATAGAAAATTTTTGTATGAGAACAAATAGAGAATAATAATTCAGGATAAAGTACGAAAAAGGCAGTACGACAGAAATACAGTTGAAGAACCAACGTCGGAAATAAAGGATCATAAGTCAGACAAAAAACTGAAAGAGTATCAATGTTAATATTCCTTGGTGAGATTACTGCCATGAGTGATATGAAGAATTAAAGAATCTGATTAATGGCGTCAGGGGTATGATCAGAAAATATGTAGAGACATTAAACTGTAAAAACACGACAGTAATAAGAAGTAGCAGAAATAAAAACAGCAAAAACGTTAACAATGAAATCAATTATGTGTATCTATGTGAAGGACTGCTGCAACCGTAGAAGCAGTTTCACGAATGAAGCTGGACGAAAAAGCAGACTGGAACATAGAAAGAAGTCGCTCATAACCACGAGGAATCTACTGTCACAAAACATTCGCCTTGAAGTGTCAGATTTCTGAGAATGTACATTTGTAGCAGAGTTTTATAAGGATTTGAAATATGAATAGTTGGAAAATATCATTAGAAGCGGTTCGGAGCATTTGAGAAGTGGTCCCACAGACGAATGATGAAAATAGACGAATGATGAAAATTAGGTGGAAGGTGGTAAGAGTAGAGTTTAAGGATCCGTCAATATCGTGGTCATTAATGACGGACCACACGCTAGAGTTCTTTTTTGCTAAGGATGGGAAACGAAAACGGCTGTTCCCTTTGAAAGTAATCATCCCGGAGTAATATAGAGAAGTCACGATAAACCTAAATCTGGATGGCTAGAGACGTTTTTTAAACGCCGTCCACCCGAATGCGAGTCCAGTGCGTAATCATTGGTATAATTAGGTGGAATAATAATAATCTCTGCAGAAACGGCATGGAATGCAACGCACAAGAAACAGTGGTAAGAACAAGGAGCAGAAACGGGTAAATGGTACAGGGAAAGACACAGACAGAATTGCATCTGTCATAAGACTATCACGTAAAAAAGAAATACTTAATTTAATAAATAAATGAAGAAACACTTACCGTAAGATCATAAAGTTAGCAAGTGAATTTTTCTTGTTGGGGTTAAACATTTGGTAAAGACTGCATCAGTTCCCGAATGCGAGAGTTTGTAACTCGAGAACTTGATGGCCGATTTGGGGTAAAGACAGTTTATAGTTTGAATATGAATGTTATTAATGAAGGTATATAACAATAACGAATACTATTTTCAACAGTCTTTTATCAACGTAATAAACAAAAGACACCATTTAATATATATTTAACTTAAATATTAGTGAAGGTCTTTTATTTCTGTCCTAATTTTTATGTAGATTCTTATCATAAGCAAGAAAAAGTTATTAAGCAATAAGCGTTAGTGGATGTGTTGTACTGGTGCTGTGATGTGCTGCCAGCAAACATTAACAGTAGGTGACCAACTACAGTCTCTATGATTCTAGGGTTTTGACGCTATTTCCTTTTTCATTTTTATATTTTTGTTCAACTTGCCTCTGAACATACCACGAAAACGTTTTTAATTGAATGCCCAACAACATATGTATAACATCAATTGAAGTTCTGATGTTCAGAAGATGAAATAGTGGTATCAACGTGATCACGCAGTTGTTTGTAATATTTGTAATGTTACCTACATTCAATATTCCAATAAAGTTTGTGAAAAACTTTAAAACAGTCATATATTTATTTACAAATAATACAAAATATTGGGTCCGTTATGCTTCATTTGTTGTGTAATAATGGAAAATAAGATCTGAAAAATATTTGCATATTAAGTAAAAAGATGAAATACTGTAATAAATCAATAAATAAAATAGATGAATATGTGTAGGTCTTGCATTTGATACAGAAGACAATCTTCTTGGTTTAAATGTTGTTAATTTACTAGTTAGTGTATTTAAATTATTTAACGTCTGATTGAATGTGTCTCATTTATTTTTATTCCTATATATTTATTTTGAGATTGTAGATCACATTTGCTACACTATGATATTATGATCTTGTTACTGAATTTGTAAAAGTTCTAAGAAAGGAAATTTCAGCTTGTGTTAAATCATCTGTTTTGTACTAGGACATCATTTTTTTTTGAGCTATGTGAGAAAACCAGTATCATGTACCTGTAGTCCATAAATATCCATTCCTGCTCCCTCGCTACTGCTAGATAGTTACCCCTCTTGGTCAGGTACTTCCGTGCCGTGACTTTTCTTCGACCCTTACTGTTAGTCAGCCAAAACAAGTAAATTCACTTCACAACAACTTTAGACAACCGAATTACTCTCTTGCACTCGAAAAGTCAAATATGCAACGACTGGCATAATGATAACTTCCATTACAGGCAATCGATTTCAGTGCATGCAAAAATCGCTAAAACTTTATTCTCGTGGTAGATGGTTTAGTGGCGATCCAATATATACGGCTCTTGTATTATGAATCGTTCCGTATGTTAATTTCTAGGTGTTTTGTGGATAATGTTACTTACGTTCGAATCTATTTTAAATCGGTATGCAGCAGAGACGATCGAAAATTTATGAAAGATAATCTGTGATAACTCTCCGAAATATTTTGTTAGTGATGGATATTTTACTTTCATGAATATCAAAATATTAAAACTTTCTGTAGTTTAGTAGCAGTACAGTGTTAATTTCGAAAGGAAGAAGTAATTAACAATCCAGTTGCAAGTAGAGGCAGCTGGAAACATTGACATAGGTTTCGGTAAAAATTAATGGCATCTTCTTCGAAAGGAATAACAGAACGAGTTGATTACATAGATTAAACGACAAGCTGCTGTTTTTAAATAGATGATAAAACCATAAAAAGTCTCTATTTGAAATTTCTGTAGAAAATATACACTAAAAGACACTGGCTTCATCTGGACCGCGGCAGAATAGCCGTGCACACTGGGACGCTATGGTGCTGTGCGCGAGGCCGATCGCCGATCCCTTCCTGAATGGGTGTATGTGTTGTCCTTAGGTTAGTTTAACTTCGTTTAAATAGTTTGTAATCTAGGGACTAATGACCAGTCATTTAAGTCCCATATATTTACAAACTTTTGAACATTTTTGGCTTCATCTGGATAAAAAAAAAAGTGTCTCTTTTCATGTAAAGCGGGAAGATATTTTCCCGGTTTCCCCATACTTTAATGTCCTCCACGCAGGGGCCATATGACTCACCGTTCTCACGTCTTGTGGGTGCTGCCTACTTTACACCCAGAATTACACTCCAGAACTCTCCCACTGCCAGCACTCATAGTGGCAGTCGGTGGATCACGTCGTGTCAAGACACGTCGTCCTTGACATTTTTACTGCATCATTTTCTATGACTGTGAACAATGACACCTGTAACTACGCTCTACATTAACAGGAAATTTGAAGTCCATCGAACATGTAAAATAAATCGCAATTTTCGATCAGTTATGGCTTCACTGTACTAGGACTTTTCATTCGCCGCACTTTGGTATTCCATCTAAACCTAGTACAGTGAAGCCATACCTGATCCCAAATTGCGATTTATTTCATCCATTGAAGGCTGTAACGTCGTCAGAAATACACAATTGTATACAAGTCGAGGCTAGGCTCCTGACGACAATTAATTCTGTCTCGGTACCTCATGGTCTGTTCTCCCTGATGCGGTAGTACAGTACTGTAACTGCGAGCACAATATCTACAAATTTCAAGCACCGTTCTCTGTCTCTTAGAAACGGATCGAGAACGCGAAATTTCTTTCTTACGCTTTGACATCTTTCTTGGTAGTTTTACTTTTCAACCTGCAATATGCACTCATTTTCCTTTATTCGTACGCTTGTTGCAGAAAAACAACTGAAGAATGTGCATCACGTTTCGCTGTATATAACTTCTTTGCTATCATAAAGTCAAAAGTCATCGCTGGTCTTCAGTCAGCATTTTATATAAACTGACGATTTTCAACCACTGTACCTTTCACGCTCTTATAGCTATCGACAGGGAACTGCTGTGGTGTACACGGTAGACTTTGAACTACGACAAACAGAGAGATCGATCGTCTCCAGTGAGTAGATTTTGCGGAAGAGCAAATGATTGACACCTACACGTAGAATTTTATATAAGACGGTAACTTTCAACTCCCATATCTTCCACTTCCTTATCGTTATCAGTCCTATACCACCATAGTGCTCAATGGGACTGGGAGACCGATAGCCGCGGCGGAGCGGCCGAGCGCATTGCGGCCCCATGCTCCGATGCGCAATGCCGTTCCCCGTCAGGGGTTCGAATCCCCCATCGGGCATGGATGTTTTTGCTGTTTAAAATAAGGTAGTTTGTAAGTTTAGGGACTGATGACCCCGCAGTTAAGTGCCATAAGCTTCACAAACACTTGAACATTTTGGAGACTGATACCTACTACTTACGGTAAAATGGAGTCCGTCGTCGTGCAGTTGCGCGAGCGACAGCACTGAAGACTACAGAGACCAGACCCCGTTATAAGAGGAAAAGACGTTCGCGTCTCCCTGTCTATAAGGGAATTGACAATTTGAATATGGATTTGACACGAATGTGGGCGCACAGGTGATATTACAAGGCCCTACGATATTTTGTGGATGTTAATTTCGCAATTTTTAACAATGGAACTCCGCGACACGGAAGCGGATGGTCCACTGTTGTTCTTCTTCATTGTATTAGCAATACTGTTAAAATACTTGGTAAAGAGTGCAAATAGCAGAGACGTTATAGCTCATCGTACTTTTTATATTTTTGAAGTTGCTAAAAAGGATCGTGGTAAATCATATCTGAAGTGTAACATGCCATTTGTTATTAGAACTATGAATCGATGAAGAATTAATGAGATTGATTCTTTTGCCATCTTCCGTTTTGAATGCGCTCGGCGGATTAACGAAGGGGGTCGGAATGCCGGCCTGCATAGATGCGGTGTTTAGGTGGTTTTTCACATCTCCCTAAGTGAATACCGGGCCGGTAACCAAGTCACGCCTCAGTTATACGATTCTCAAACATTTTGTATCACTTTTCACTTTCGAGAATGCAACTTTTATCCTGCAGCGGAGTGTGCGCTGTTATGAAACAACCTAGCAGATTAAAATTGTGTGCCGGAATCGGGAATCCAACCTATGACCTTTGCCTAAGCGCACACTGCACTGCAGAGTGAACGTTTAATTCTAGAAACATCCCTTATGCTATGAGTAAGCCATGTCTCCACCATATCTTTCTTCCAGGAGTGCAAGATTCGCGGGAGAAGGTAGTTGCAGAAATAAAGTTGTTAGGATGGACCGTGAAGCGTCCGGGATAGCTCAGTCGGTAGAGCGCTTGCTCGCGAAAGACAAAGGTCTCAGTTTCGAGTCCGGAACACAATTTTAATCTGCCAGGAAGCTTCACTTTACGCTTTCACACATATATCACTACATGCAGACATTAGGGGTACAACTTTCCTCACAGGGGCAAGGGGTGGCGACACGAAGGGCATTCGGCCACCCCGTAAGTGTTAACATGCCAACTCCAGATTTAAGAAAGCCGACACTGCATGTGCGAGAACATGGGCATCTGATATATAGGTTTTGTTGTATGTTCATAAATAAATGTTCAAATGTCTGTATAGCTTATGGGACATAACTACGGGGTCATCAGTTCCTAAACTTACAAACTACTTATGAACTAGCTAATCCTAAGAACGGCACAAATATCCATGCCCAAGGGGGATTCGAACCCCCGACCGTAGTGGTCGTGCAGACCGTGACTGGAGCGGCTCAGTCCCCTCGGCCACCGCGGCCGGCGTTCATAAATAAACATGATTGGTGATGTAACACATTACTACAGATAATGTACTTTGTTTTATAATGTTTAATTAAATATTTTCCGCCGACCGCGCGGTGGCCGAGGGGACTGCGGCGCGCCAGTCACGGACTGCACGGCCACTATGGTCGGGGGTTGGAATCTCTCCTCGGGCATGGATATTTGTGCTGTCCTTAGTATTAGCTAATTCATAAGTAGTTTCTAAGTTTAGGGACTGATGAACCCTTAGTTAAGTCCCATAATCTCTACAAAAATTTGAACATTTGAAAGATTTTCCTTGCCATATTTGCTTACCTACCATAAAAAATAAATAAGTAAATAAATAAATAAAAATAAAACTACACATTGGTCTTGCCAAAAGCCGAGAAGCGTTTCTTGGAAGCTCTCAAGGGCTCTTTGATCATGCTAAGTAAAGGATATTTCTGTCAGATTGTGTTCACTAGGAGACTGGAATGCTAATCCCTTCGCGAAGTGTCGATCATCTGTAAGAACTGAATTTTATTTCAGTTGTCTATCTCTTCAAGTGCTCTGTACTGCGCACTACGTTTAACATTTCTGAGAAACCTCACGGAACTTCTGGCACTATACTAAGTTATTTGTATGTATATTGTTGAATGTAATGTACTTATGAAACTATAATGTGCCACGCCCGATGCTAATTTTTCGCCAAACGTGTCTTCCTTCAGAGTGAGATGTGGTCTGCTTGCTAGAAACTTTTGACTCCAGCCACACAGATGGTCTGTAATTCTGCACGCTTAAAGTCTGTACGTCGATTAGTCGGCAGGCCGGAACCGTATCGATCGTTTTCCAGAAGGAACGGGGCATTTACCTGGACGCCAGGATCTGTTGTTCTTCGCGTCTCGGGGACGAAAACACTGAGCTGTACTCGATAGTTTCATTCGGAACCTATGTTGGTTTCTTCACAGAAGATTTTCGGTATGTAGAAATGTAATAATACACGTCGTGTGCAGTTTTGTGAGCCTGATGGATTACCATTCTAGAAAACAGTAATGATCCTGTACTTCTTCCAACAATTAGGTACGCAAGCAAATTTTTTTATTTTTATTTTATTTTATTTATTTACATTTATTTTATCTATGGGTAGTTATGTTCCTTGTGGTCGCTACCGGTAACCAACTGCCGCGGCGGATTAGCCGTGCGCATTGGGGCTCCTTGCCGCGGTGCGGGCGGCCGTTCGCCGTCGGGGGTTTGAGTCCCTCCTCGAACATGGGTGTTTGTGTTGTCCTTAGGTTCGTTTACCTTAGTTTAAGTAGTTTGTAAGCTAAGGACTAATAACTCAGTAGTTGAGTCCGAAAGATTTACACACATTTGAACATTTGGCTACCGCCTAAGCAATTCTGGCACGATTCGCGGTCTGTCCTCACAGCTTTACTTTCGCCAGTACCTCGCCTCCTACATTCTAACAAGGGAATCTCCCCATCACACCCCCTTCAGATTTAGTTATAAGTTGGAGCAGTGGATATTCCGTGAAAAACTGAACACACATAGGTCGAGAAAACTGGAAGAAGTTGTGTGGAACTATGAAGAAAATAAGTATAGTATAAAAACTGAATAGGCAATGCGAAAGATAGGCAACCTCGAGCACGATATCCGTGATTGAGCGCCGTGGTCCTGTGGGAAGCATAAGGACCTGCGGAGCGAGAGGTTCTTGATTCAAGCCTTCCGTCGAATAAGTAGTTTGTAAGTTTAGGGACTGATGACCCCGTAGTTAAGTCCCATAGACACTTCAAACATTTGAACGGGCAGTGAAGCGTGCCGGGACAGCTTGGACTGTAGAGCGCTTTCCCATAGAAGTGTAAGTTTCCAGGTTCGTATACCGGTTCCGCCAGGAAGGTTTCATATCAGCGCACACTCCGCTGCAGAGTGAAAATATCACTGTCGAGTTCCGCATACTCTGTGTAGAATATAATAGATATTCCATCAGGTCAAATGTCGTTTTCTCTGTTTGCCGATTTCAATTGCTTTTGCATGTCTTATGCCCGGTTTCTGGAAAACTATAGTTGCCGTGCCTTTAGCTACCGTCACGTTATAATTTAACATGCCAGATAACTTCCTTGGGTTTCACCACAGTCTAACATATACAGTCACGACACTCCCACACATTTTTGTTATACGCTGCGATAGCAGCGTTCCAAGCGGCCGGCAAGCTATGTTTCTGAATACGATAGTTGATGAGTGCGAATAGTATCGTTTACGTTGACTTCAGCATACTTTTTACATTAGGGAACGTATGTAGTGCCTTATAAATAGGTAATAATTTTAAAATTGCTCCCCATTTGTCTTTCTTAGGTTTCATAAGATCCCCGATATGGTAAAAAACGGTATATTAAAGGACAATTAATTTACAATCATCCTGTAACATACAGGCTTTAAATGAGTAATTTCATTTTCTATTAAAAATAAAAATGCCTAGGAAACACCAGGAGACATATACTTTACGAAAGAGACATCAATTTATACGCAGGAACGTTAAGTATTCTTTATTACAATTCCAGTAAAATCGGTGAGGTTGGAACATAGGAAACGTATATAGAATGCAATAAATACGGTACTTAACATACCAAATCAACATCACAGTTGTAGCTGAAGGAAAAACGTCACAGACGATAAAAGCAACCAAACTGTTTTCCAACAAAGAAGATCCCAATTCCACAACTGTTGCTACATCTGAATCACAAACGGCAAGAATCATCAAAACATTGGTTTTTTAAAGCTAAAGTAAATACACTTAAAAGAATATGCACGTAATAAGAAAGACGAGTGACGTATAAAAATGTGAGAATCATTAGACTCCGTACCGAATTGATACACATCAAAAACCGGCTGTCATAGTAAGAACAGACCGTAATAGAAATGTATTAAACCATTATGTTTATATGGAACTTACTTTCAGCGGAATAAGCTGCAAATATACGCATATTCGTAAGTATTTGTTCATGACAGAGTTGTTCTTTATACCACTGAATCATTTAAATGAAGCTGTTTTTATATTAATTTCCGTATTATGTTTGTCTCTCGATATTTTAATAATGCTTGTAACGCAAAGATTATAGTAAGTATTTCATTAATTACGTACAAAAGGGATTATAAACAAACATCACTACTTCGGCAGCTTGCCCACCGCTAGGAGCGGTAGTATCGCAACAACAGTCAGTTGGTAACAACTTTTACAGCAGTGAGTGTCGCGACTGTTTATGTTAGACTGTGGTTTCACGTAGCTGATTTCAACGACCGTTAGTTAACTATCAGGTAACTACGCCTTCTGTCGAAGCAAATAGTACGTCTCAACAGATAACAGATGGCACTACTAACTAAAATCGCAATTACTCGAATTTTATCGATTATTAACTGAAATCGAAGACGCGTCTTGGTTTGTATAGCTGTTACGAGTTTTCTGTTTCTGTTTTCAAAGGCAATGGGCGACAAGTGAGGAAAACCTTTGACTATATTTGAGAAAAATCTTTTGACCGACTTGAATTTAGAGAGGAAAGTAGTTATAGTAAATGAAAAGGCAGTTGGTTTGACTGTACAATTCGTTAAACAGACAGGAGAGAAGGCGACAAGGCAACTCAGAGAGCTGTATTATATTGTAAAAAGAAAAACACGATAAACAACAACGAAGGCAGGGTTAACAATAAAATCATACGTATTATTACTGTTGTCAACATATATTTTTATGAATTTAAATTTTCCTCTTCCCATTGTTCTGTGCACGTGATATTACTTTTCACAACACAGACTGGCAAATTTACGTTCACCCCTCGGAGCCCCATGTTGTAATAATAATTTAAAAAAAACACTAATCACTTGAAACATTGACTGATCGTAGTGGCAATTTCATGGCACAACACTATTGCAAAGGGAAGTATCTTTATGCTTAATTGAAAGTTTTATTACGAGAGCATGGCTTCGTGATTTAAATGTGGGAAAATTTTACATCCAGATCGGCGATCGAGAGAGATAACGTTTGCCACTGTTGTTCAATGTCGAGCGCGATGTAAAATTTAACCCGGAATGTCGAATTCCGCGTTTTTCTCCGTTTGAACCCGGCAATGTCATTGGTTAGTATTTTTATTATTATTATTATTCTGAAACGCATATGAAATTCTCTCTCATTACACAGATCAAATAGTTGCCATCTAACACGAAAAACCGCGTCGTGATGTTTCAACAGTGCCGAGTACAGCTAAGTTTTCTTCTTCTGAACAAATGTCTGAAGCACCAGAAGAAAAAGAAGACGACGGCGGTGACAACGATGATGAAAGAATTTTATGAAAGAATTTCCATTCTTCAGCTTCAAAAATTTTAAAATTGTATGAAAATTATACGGAACGCTGTCATAAAAACAAATAACTTAAATAACTTCTGGACTTTCGTTTGGAAGCCCACTAGCGCTACGTAGCGGATATAGTTAAGACTAAAGTTAACGCGTAGGTAACCCCAGGGAAACGCGCATTTATCTTTAACGGACAGGTAACTACGGCTGTGATGGTAACTGTTGTTTCGGAAACCCATTTTGTACTTAACGGTCAGGTAACCCACAGATAACTATAATGGGACAGGTAACTACTGTTTCGGAAACCGGCCATTAGTCACTTATTACGAGATCATTCTGTCTCGCGCTGCAGTTTGAGTTTGTGACGTGAAACAGTCTGGGAGAAGACCTTTAATATCTTGGCCTGCGAGGTGTGCTCCACTACATCAGAGCCATTACGTTCACAAAATTTCTCGACATATATATTTTATCCGTAAACCTATAAAAAGTACTAGTATTCCTAATGTATTTTCACTCTGCAGCGGAGTGTGCACTTATTCGAAACCTCCTGGCACATTACTACTGTTTATCACTTGGTTCATAAAACCTTCCATTTTTGTGGACAGCGACAGTGACCAATTTTTGAAATGTCTTGGTCGCACTGTTTTTATTTTATCATTACGCGTTTCGATACATCATCATCAGATCTGTGGCAAAAAACAAATTACATTTAGGATGTTTGCAGTTTATAATCATAAAATTCATATGGAGCACAAACTTCTTCCTGGAGTGCCATAGAGATTACTTTTTCATAACCTACTTACTGGTATGGACCTCGTAATAGATCCGGAAGTAAGTGGAATAAAAGCTACAAGAACTATTCGAGAAAATCGAATGGAGAAGGCGTCGTGTTACTTATCTTCAGTTGAAGCTTTGAAGAAAAACAAAGAGGAATCTGTTTATTATCGCTCCAGTAACGAGGCAGTTATTTCTGTTGTAAGGTGGTATGTTAAAAGTGTGGTATCGGTAGACACTAACGTTGATAATGTTTGCCCTCTGCATCAAGTGGGAAGATTTTCACACCCTCACCTGATACACGATTAAACTGACGTGCCGAGCAGAATATTTCTCATCACCGAATATTAAAAACACACAAAAATGGCAATTACGTATAGGTGTCCATATAATTGATGTAGCTGAACAAAATGGATGGCAGAGAATTTTATATGAAGGGCAACCACAGCTAAAACATTTATACATAATTAAAGAAATTTCAGTTTTTAATAATTTTACCTATATGACACAAACAGGACTGTTAAGCTATTTTATCCCTCATGGCCGCGGTGGAGTGGTCGAGCCGTCTAAGGCGTCTTACTGTGGAACGTGGGGTTGGTTGCGCTGGAGGTTCGAATCCTCCCTCGGGCATTGATTGATTGATTGATTGATTTTTCCAGGGAAGCCAAAACAGTCTTGGACCAACCCGCCACCGTCCGCACCGAAACTAAGTTTATTGTGCGGTATCGCTCCCTGTATATCTAGAAAAGCCAACCAATGCCCTTGAACAGTGCAAGGAGTCCCTTTACCAGTTCTTTATTAGACACAATGTCTTCGGGACTTGTTGTCCCAAATATTCTGTGCCTTTTATTCTCCAATGCAATGCATTTGAAGATTAGATGTGATGCAGTTTCATCACCGTCATAACAGATCCTACATTTAGGTTCCCCTTCTGTTATTCCCATTGTACGTAGGTGTTTTTTTGAAATTCCCATGGCCTGTCAGCAATCCAACCATGAGTCTAATCTCTCTCCTGTTCAGACCCAGGATTGCAGAACTTCTTTTAAAACATGGCTTTGGCATCATTACCTTGCCATGTTTTTGTTGATGGACTTTGGTCCAATATTCTACGTGCTGTCTTCTGAGCCAGTTACGTAGCTCCAATTTGATCATTGCCTTGGTGATTGTCAGGACAGGTTCCGGTCCAATAAATGGAGCCTCTGACCCCATCCTGGCTAATCTGTCGGCATGTTCGTTGCCACTGATCCCCGAGTGGCCAGGGACCCCCTCGGGCATGGTCGTGTCGACCTTATACCTGGCGTCATGTAAGAAGGCGCTTCCGCACATAGAGGCGGAGTGATAGGGGAAGCGTGGGGGGAGGAGCTACGGCCGAAAACCAACAGTTGCGCCTGCGGGAGAAGCATTGCGTAAGGCCATCGCGGATAATGCAGGGCAGGGCAGGGCAGCTCAGCGAAGGAAACACTTGGCGACACTGTGTCTGCGCAGACACTTTCTAGCCATTGTCGCACAATCGTTCCTTGAACCAGCGCACAGTGTTTCCTTATACAGTTATGAGTGCACTCAAGAATCTTAGTTCAGAGTCGGATTCTGATGAGTAGATGGACATGATTATCTTATTATATAACGCTTCATAACGCGAGAAATCAGGCTGGAAAAGGACAAACATGAAAAGAGAAGCAACCAAGGCGAATTCGCTTTGTCATCATAGTTTTCTGATAAACTCTTCACGAACTACTTCCGTTTAGACCAGACTCGATTCCACGAGATTCACGAGCTGCTGAGGAAATCTACATTTTCCGAAGGATGTAATACCCAATTATAATCTGTGTCATAGTCAGCAAGTGGTTGTATCACAGCTATACATAGATTAAAATTTATATAATCTGTACACCCTCACCTTTCCCAAATCGTATTAATATTTTTTCTGTAGTCTGTGTACTTATTACGTAAACTTAATATCGTATGTGAGAATGATGACAGAACATCTACAGCGCATTCCATGCATTTTCCTTAAATACGTTTTTCCCCTCTATGTATTTAGCCACAGGAGAGAGAAAAGTATTGCCTACAGCCGCAGAATGGGCGATCGAATTGTGTCAGGTACTGTTAATGCAGTCCCACATGCGATGTGGAACACCATGCAACTATTATATTTACCACAACCCACAGCACAGACAAGGAAAACAATCAGAGAATGTTTCGAACAGCAATGACAGTTTCCACACTGTATCGGAGCTCTCGACGGAAAGCATATTGTAGTTAAGAAGCCAGCAACCACTGGTCCATCATTTTAAAACTACTGACTTACACATTATGTAGTAAACTACAAGTTTATCACTATTGATGTGGGGTCAATGGGCAAGTTTCGCGATGGGAATATTTTTTTCAAGTATTACGTTCGCATAGAAGTTAAAGAGACAAAATTTCCTGGTACCTCCACATTCTGAACAAGAGCTTCCTCTGATACCTAACAATAGTAGGAGTGCTCTAAGTATATTCGTTGTGAAAGAGAAGTTTGCTGAGTATCTTAACACAGTAGGAAGAGCATCTCGGGAAACGGAGAGCATTACAAAAGGAAATCACTACAGATAACAATTGACATTTTTTACAACTCTATGTTGAAAAGACAAATTAGTCACGGACATAAAGTGAATATCCCTGTAATCATGAAAGCACGTTGTTTTGATGTTTAATATGATGTACGTGAATCAAACTGAAATAGAGCATAATACATACCTTTCTGCATATGCAAAATTTTTACAATAGAAACCCAAATTGGTGGTTTTACTTCCCAAGTAGTCATTGTGACTGGTATCGTACAAAACCAGGATTGAGGGAACTGCATCGATTACGTTTTCCTCCATGTCAAACACAGACTGGTCAAAATGCACAGTGAGCAGCTGGAGAAGACTGGCAGCCAGTGAACAGTGGCCCGGCAAACCGTACCCCCATCCCAGCAGGTGGCCTGCCTGCCGCCAAAACTGCGCGGCACTTGGCAAGGCAATCTGTGTCCCAGACACTGTGCGTCACAGGCGGAGTCTGGAACTGCACTTGCCCTGGCCTGCCCTGTGCCGCAACTTGCGCTGCTGCATCTAAACCCGGCAGTCACAGAAACCTGTGGTGTGCTGTCCTGCCTTGCCCTTCGTTGCCTGCATTTCAATGTACGTTCGGGCTTGCTATAGAGCATGGGGTTGGTTGTGTCGGAGGTTAGAATCCTCCCTCAGGCGTAGTTGTGTTGACCTTATACCTGATGTCATGTAAGAAGGCGCTTCCACACATAGAGGCGATAGGGGAAGCATGGAGGGGAGGAGCTATGGCCAAGTGCCAATAGTTGCGCCTGCGGGAGAAACATTGCGTAACTCGCGGCCAGCCACGCGCCCACAGAATGAACCTTATTGGCTACTAGTGTGGTCATGGAGGGGGATGGGCAGAACGGCCGAACACTGGGCCTCCTTCGTAGCTGACGCCGACTATAGGCTGAGCATGCTATAATTTCCACAACTCGTAGTCCTGCCTTCTTTGGAATGGGGATCGTAATGTTTATCTCAGAATCTTTACACGTATACAATCGATAATCGTTGTTGGGTCTATTATCGGAGGTACTCGTTACGAGAATAGCCGGCAGAGCTCACGGGGTACGATATACTCGCGTGGCGGTGGCGCTAGCACGGTGCAGGGGCAGCAGCCCCCCCCCCTCCCCACAGCTAAGGTTGCGTGCGCGCCGTTACAAGTTCACGGTCCGTCTGCGTCGACGTCATTAGCGTCAGCCGGCGAGCGTCGCAGCCGCACTGCGGGCGCAGCGTCGCGACGCCCAGCGACGCCAAGGGGCGACTTTCTCTCTTCGCGCTGGTGCCGCACCGCCTCCACAAATAGAGAGCCGCTCTCAATGCAGGACGCGCACATGCCGTGTCTCTCTCTCTCATGTATGCCGACTGCGTTTGGAACACCGAACCCATACCTGCTCGAAGATCTCTGTCTAGTGATACTTCGTACCTCTCTTTTCCACTTGTAACAAGACTACACAGATGACCTCTTATGAACCTTCTTTCGTGCTTAAAGACGATTTGGCTATCCTAGACTACTTATTACACACACAAAAAATAAACAAACAAATCTAATCTCCAGCGATCTCCAAATGGCGAACGTTCTTCTGCTTGATATACATCGTTTACAGGGCATGTGGGGAACTGCAATCGCAGCGCTGCAGTGGAGATAAAGTGAAACGGAACTTACTTTCTGGACGCGCCTCGTATATACAAGGTACGTCCAGAAAGTAAGTTCCGTTTGGTTATATAAAACAAACGTGTACAGATAAAGAACGAATATTTATCGTACAAAAATCTACAACTGTTAAACTACTTTTCTACATAACTGCCGAAATTTTGTAGGCACTTGTCATAGCGTGACACAAGTTTCAGTATGCCTTCTTCTTAGAAGGTTGCCGCCCGTGTATTCAGCCATGTAGTAGCATGTTCTTTCAGATCGTCGTCATCGTTGAAATGTTGACCACCAAGGGCAGATTTTTAGGTGTAAGAAGAGGTGAAAAGTTTCTAGGAGCGAGGCCCGGGCTGTACGGATGATGATCGAACACGTCCGACTGAAATTCCCATAAGAGTTGTTTGCTCACATTCGCCAATTCGGGCACTATCGTGGAAACAAACACCACCTTTTGATGGAAATCCTCTTCCTACATCTAAAATTTGTCCTGTCAACACTTCAACGATAACGAGCTGAAAGAACATGCTACCACATGGCTGAATACACAGGCGGCAACGTTCTATGAAGAAAACATACAGAAATTTGTGCCACGCTATGACAAGTGCCTACAAAATTTCGGCAGGTATGTAGAAAAGTAGCGTAACAGTTGTAGATTTTTGTACGATAAATATTTTTTCTTTATCTGTACACGTTTCTTTTATATAACCAAACGGAACTTACTTTCTGGGCGTAACTCGTATATAAGAGGCGCGTCCAGAAAGTAACATATCTTTCAATTTATCTCTGCTGCAGCGCTGCGATTGCAGTTCAGCACATGCGCTGTAGACGATGTGTATCAAGGAGAAGAACGTGCGCCATTTGGAGATCGCTGTCAGTTACGTACGCTTCCTTGTCCTTGTTTGAAATGTCGGCGTTGATTGAAAATCCCGCCGCCTGTGAAATCAGGTCGGTGATTCGGTTTCTGAATGCGAGTAAAGTGAAACCAAGTGAAATTTGCAGTCAGATTTACGATGTTTACGGACCAAATGCGATGAGTGATTCGATGGTGAGAAGATGGGTCCGGCATTCCAATAACGGGCGTACTGATGTGCACGATGAAGAACGAAGTGGGCGTCCACCTTTGGTTACAGAAGAACGGGTTCACGCGATTGATGACAAGATACAGGAAAACCGTAGGTTTACAATTAGTGCTCTCGCTATGACGATGAGATGAAAAAATCTGTTTCCAACTGGTTGAAGACACAGGCGGCAGATTTCGATGAAGAAGGTATACAAAGCCTGGTGCCACCCTATGACGAATGCCTGCAAAATTTCGGCAGTTATGTGGAAAAGTAGTTTAAGAGTTGTAGAATTTTGTGCAATAAAAATTTCTTCTGTATATGTGTACAATTTCATTTTATTACCAAACGGAACTTACATTCTGGACGCGCCTCGTATATAAAAATGAATTGCTGTTCGTTGGTCTCGCTCAAAGTCGAGAACGGCTAATTTTAGTCTTGAAATCGTGTAAGCCCAGGGAAGATTTAAACGGTGATAAAATATGAAATTGTTGTCCGGAAAAGGGGAAAATCGGGAAAAACTGAAACAGTTTTTATCCAGTGAGCCGGCAATACCGTTCGTCCAACAGCGATAACGTTTTGTACATATCATGTTGAAAGCAAGAGGAAGGTTCGCATCAATTACACATTTGGAAAAGTCGCCCGGAAAGTAGGAAAATGTAGGAAAAACCGAAAGCGATTTTTGCTATGAATAAAAATCAATTGCTACATGGTTGTAAGAGCATCACCTGAATATAGCTTGACAGGACAAGGTTTGTATGAAACAATTTTTTTTTTTTTTTTTTTTTTTTTTTTTTTTTTTTTTTTTTTTTTTGGAAAATCTACAGGAAAATTTTAGAAAAACTGAAAGTGCGTTTATCGATGTGTTTTTAAATGAATTCAGCACTATAACTGACTATTCGCACGACGGAGACGGGTAATTCTTTTTTTGGCAGTTAAAAAGAAGAGTCGCAAAATTCGAACCAAAGTTCATTTTTCAATGTGCTTCTGAATGTACTCAGCACTGTAAGTTTGGAAAATTTGAAAAGTCGCGAGGAACTGATAGAGATTTTTTCAATGGTATATCAATATTATTCGTCTGATACCGATAGAATTTTGTATATTTGACATGAAATAAAAATTTGAAAACATTTCGCGGAAAATTGAAAAATTCAGAAAAAATAAAAGGAGCTTTTTGTATGAAATATCAATACCATTCATCTGATTGCGATAAGCAAGAGTACAGACACATTAGCAATTGCGAAACTTTGCCGGGTCGACTAGTAAATAAATAAGAACAACTGGAAAATCCCATGTGGATATTTCCAGTCACTGTGTTTGTCTTTCATCTTCCGTCCGAAGACTGGTTTGATGCATCTCTCTACACAACCGTACAATGTGGAAGCCTCTTAATTTCTTACATTCCTTTGAACCTCCTTACCGTATTCCTCTATATATCTTCCTCTGTCACTTTTACCCCTCCACACACACATACTCTCTCTCTCTCTCTCTCTCTCTCTCTCTCTCTCTCTCTCTCTCTCTCTCTCTTTCTCTACATGTACATCTACTTGGCATACTCTGCAAATCACATTTAAGAGCCTGGCAGAGGGTTCATCGAACCAACTTTATGCTATTTATCTCCCATTCCATTCTCGAATAGCGCGCAGAAACTCCTGAATCTCTCTGTTCGAGCTCTGGTTTCTCGTATTTTATTCTGATGATCATTTCTACCTATGTAGATGAGAGTCAACTATATATCTTTGCATTCGGAGGAGAATTTGGCGATTGCAGATTCGTAAGTGGCACACGCCGCAGCGATAAACGCCGTTGTTGTAATGATTCCCGTCCCAGAAACTTTATCATTTCCGCGACGCTGTCACCCCTGTAATACAAAACGACCTGCCCTTATTTAGATGTCCTGCATCAAACCCGCCTGGGCCGCAATACTCCACAAAAGGTCGGACAAGCTTAGTGTATGCAGTTTCTTTACTAGTTGTAGTCCTGTATTTACTCTTATTGATAACACAGTTACAGCTGACTGGAATCGACAGAGTTTTCAAAGGAGGATATAAAATGAACATTAACAAGAGTTATGTGATCTACCCAATTTTTATGATTCTCCTAGAGCACAGAATTTCGAAATTGTGTGACCACTTTTCCCGTGAATTCTTTGTCGTGCAGATTTCAATTCCGTACAAGCCCACACTCAAGAAAAATACCTTCAGATAAGATTTCTGAACATTTAGATCAATATTCGATGTCCATAAATTCCCTTCTTCATAAATGCTTTTCGTTTCATAGCCCTTGTGAATTACAATTCTTCTCTGTTTCGGCACGGGCGATAAAGACCTAGTTGCCGTGCGCCCATAACATCCTACCATCCATCCTTGTTCCGGCAATCACAGATTCCTTCAGAATCGTCTGATTCCGTTACACTACTTTCGCTTACTACTGTTTTGTTGATCGAGATGTGGCTGCACGACCCGTTACAACCATGCGGATACGATGCCTGTCATCTCGACTGCTAGTGATACGAGGGCGTTGGAATCCAGCAGGGCATTCAGTATTGCCCTCCTGAACCCACCGATGGCTAACAGTCATTGGATCGCGACCAACGTGAGCAACAATGTCGCGATACGATAAACCGCAATCGCGATGGCTGCAATCCGACCTTTATCAAAGTCGGAATAGTGATGGTAGGCATTTCTCCTCCTTATACGAGGAATCACAACGTTTCACCAGGCAACGCGAAATTTAACCGACAGGAAGAAGATGTTGTGATATGCAAATGATTAGCTTTTCAAAGCATTCACACAAGGTTGGCGCCGGTGGCGACACCTACAACGAGCTGACATGAGGAAAGTTTCCAACCCATTTCTCACACACAAATAGCATTTAACTGGCGTTGACTGGTGAAACATTGTTGTGATGCCTCGTGTAAGGAGGAGAAATGCGTACCATCACGTTTCCGACTTTGGTAAAGGTCGGATTTTAGCCTATTGCGTTTGTGGTTTAACGTATCGCGCCATTGCTGCTCTCGTTGGACGCGATCGAATGACTGTTAGCAATCGGTGGGTTCAGGAGGGCAATACAGAATGCCCTGCTGGATCCCAACGGCCTCGTATCACTAGCAGTCGAGATGACAGACATCTTATCCGCATGGCTGTAACGGATCGTGCAGCCACTTCTCGATCCCTGAGTCAACAGATGGGGACGTTTGCAAGACTACAACCATCTGCACGAACAGTTCGACGACGTTTTCAGCAGCATGGACTATCAGCTCGGAGACGATGGCTGGGGTTTCACTTGACGATGCATCACAGACAGAAGCGCCTGCGATGGTGTATGCTACGACGAACCTGTGTGCACTAATTGCAAAACGTTATATTTTCGGATGAATCCAGGTTCTGTTTACAGCATCATGACGGTTGCATCCGTGTTTGGCGACAGCGCGGTGCACGCACGTTGGAAGCGTGTATTCGTCGTCGCCATACTGGCGTATCACCCGGCGTAATGGTATGGGGTGCTATTGGTTACACGTCTCGGTGACGTCTTGTTCGCACTGACGGCACTTTGAACAGTAGCGTTACATTTCAGATGTGTTACGACCCGTGGCTCTACCCTCCATTCGATCCCCGAGAAACCCTACATATCAGCAGGTCAACGAACGATCGCATTTTGCAAGTTCTGGATACGGAAAATGTTCGACTGCTGCCCTGGCTAGCACATTCTTCAAATCTCTCACCAACTGAAAACATCTGGTCAATGGTGGTCGAGCAACTGACTCGCGATAATATGCCATTTGCTACTCTTGATGAACTGTGGTATCGTGTTGAAGCTGCATGGGCATCTGTACCCACGCCATCCAAGCTCTGTTTGACTCAATGCCCGCGAGTATCAAGGCCGATATTACGACCAGAGGTGGTTGTTCTGGCTACTGATTTCTCAGGATCTATTCTCCCAAATTTCATGAAAATGTAATCACATGTCATTTCAAGTGTAATATATTTATCTAATGAATACCCGTTTATCATCTGCATGTCTTCTTGGTGTAGCTATTTTATAGGCCAGTAGTGTAAACCCATCTTCTTCAGAAATACATGTGGTACTATAGTTGCATATCACAGAGGTTGAACGTCCCTATGATCTAGGGAATGTGATTTAAGACTGAAAGATACATCAGCGCATTTGGAGTCTTTGACGCCTACTCCAAACACTCTGACCTACCTTTCGGACTTAAATCACATTTGCTAGATCATAAGGATGTTCAACCACTGTGATATGTATATGTGAAGAAGACGCGTTTATATCCGTCGAAACCTGATCAAGTATAATAAACTACTACTATTGCAACTCGTTGGCTTATAATTAATTTGCTATCCTGTAACCGTTGCTGAGACGCAGTTATGTTAGGTAGTAAAGTCAGAAATGTAGAAGATGACAGTTAGTACTAAACTACAATCAAATACATATTAAACTAGTATAGGTATGCGTACGCAAACAGAGAACGGCGATGCGGTCGGCAACGCCTACGTAAGGCAACAGGTGACTGGCGTTGGCGTTATATCGTTGACTGGTGCTATAGTTGTACGCTATCATGATTTAAGTCAATCTGAACTAGGTGCAACAATTGGTGCAGGAGAGATAGTGTGTACGAGGTAGAGATGAGGTGGAGATTTTACTGTGGGATCATTTCATGTGTGCACCATGATTATCGGGAACCCTGTAAAACATCTCCGTTGCCCCGAAAAAAGATCCTGCAAGAAAGGGATCAACGATGGTTGAAGAGAATCGTTCAACGAGTATCCTTGCTGACTGTATGACACAAAGCTTTACACCTCGTCTGGGCCCCTCTACAACATTATACAGTTGACCGGGAACACATTGCCTGGAGTTTCGTTTCCAATTGTATTGAGCGGTTAGACATGTTCGGGTAGGCAGATAGCCTCATGAAACCATGGATCTTGTATGGAGGCTCTGTAATTGTGTCGGGCGTTTGTAGTTGAAGTCATATCAGTCCCATGTTAGATCTAGTTTATGACAGGTGCCACGTATGTATGCATCCTGGCTAATCGCCATCATCCATTCGTGTCCTTTGTTCATTCCGACGGTCTTGAGAAATTCCAGCAGACAGTGCGACACCCGACAAGTCGCTAATTGTGACAGAGTGATTTCAGGAACACTTATAATTTTAAACGCTTTCGGTGGCCACCAAAATCTCCAGATATGTACATTATCCAGAATGCTTTGTAACATGCTATTAAGAGGAAATCTCTACTGCATCGTATTATAATGGAATTATGGACAGCCCTACAGTGTACATGGTTCCTACAGGAGTACTTCACACATTCGTCGAATACAAGATATTGGGCAGTGATACCTGTTCCTTTAGCTCTTCAGTGTATGGCAATAATGAAAATTGTAAATATAATAGGAAGAAATTGGGCTCCTTATATTAAGAAGGTATTGTAGAACAATTAATAATAAAGATTTAAAAAAATCCAAACAACGGCCCGTTTGGAGCGAGAAGCAGGGCGAGAAGCAGGGGTGTCGATGGGACTGGTGGCTGTTTGTAGCCATTGTGGGCGACGTCTCGTTGATGTTTCAATTCAAGTAAACAGGAATGGTGCGATAGTCTCCGGTAGCATAACTTTCGCTGTAAACGTTTTTGTGGCCTTACATTCACTTGTTCTGATCTAGCAGTCAGCAATGACAACGTGGCGTTGACCGGCTACTTGTTTATTGCTATTTTCTATTGATCCCTCTCCTCCTCTATTCTCTCTTTGTTCATCGCCTGTTCCCCATCCATGCATCTCCTCCTCCGCCAAATCCCCACTCTCTTTGCCCGTCATCTCCTGCTTCTCCCTGTGTATCCATTTCTTTCTTCCTCGCATCCGCAATTTCCAGTTCCGCCTTCGTTCCTCCGATTCTCTTCCTTGCGAAAAACTCTCCATTACTCTCTCTCACTCTCTCTCTCTCTCGCTCCTTCTCTATCCTTTCCTTCACTTTCTCTCAACACCTACCCACTATTTCTGAGCAACCTCCAACTTTCTCTGAGCATCCACAACAGTTTTTCTATCTGGTGGAACTCGTTTGCACAGCACCATGTGGCATGCACATCTGTATCAAATCAATCTTAGGACTAAAGACCAAAAGAGCAACGAAACAATTTGAAAAGTTTTCTAATGTATGTTTCTTACCCGAAACTGACTCTGCTTTTCGAATTGAATAGGAATTCGGCAGGGCGCAATCTACAACTCAGTGTACAGACATATTCGTGAATTCGCTTTCGGTTATTTATGTAAATTGGAAAGGAACTCGAGGAACTTGTTGAAGATTGTCGGAAGGAGATTTGGATACAATTGTTTTTTCTTCTTTTTTTCCGAATACGAATGTAGTGCCATATACACTCGTTGGGGTCTATCCACAATTGCAAACGTATCTAGCTGTGAATAGCGACATTCACTTGTTCCTGAAATTAATATTAAAATAAATCCTGAACGCTATTCGATTGTGACCGGATGCAGTGTTAAATTTTTCGAACAGAACCACTGTGTGCTATATATCCCGGGAAAACAAAAGCGTAAATGTTACGAGTTAGTCGAATTGTGGCTAATGCAGAAGTGACAGATAACAGGAATTCATTTAATTTAAAAGCGACAGCAAACTATGCAAAGTGATTTATTCAGAATTGCGGAGGCAATAGGGTATTTCAAACAATAAAAAATTCCGTCCTCTGACAGTGGACTCGTTATAGGCAGTGTAAATTGTATAACCTTTTTCCAAACATTTGCTCTGTGACTTACATTTTACTGAATGTTACTAAAAACATACAGCAAGCAGACTTTCTGCAAGCACTACGAAGACTTGTTATTGTAAATACTGAACGTAATAGTCGTGTTACAGAGATACATGTCTCAGTTAACAGAAAAAATCTCTTTGTCAGATGATCGTGATATTCTAACTTCGATCCTCTGTTTTAAATTAATTATAAACCAAGTCATTGCCATTCAAAAGGAATGTTTGAAACTCTCCCATCTCGTCCGGTGTATGTAATAAACAAACATGATAATGTGCGCTGGTTTGTGAGATATGTGACTACTAAGAAATTTTACAGAAGTAATATGGACAAGTGTGGCAACTGAAAACACCCTCTTAAGCGGGCCACACTCCGCCAACCTAACCCATGTTAATTTAGGCAAGTATATGACTCACTTCTGACAAATAAACTATTTGACGCAGGACCTTAATATTTTTACTGTATGTTACATTATACCAATACAGTCAACTGAACTAAAATCTAATTTATCCAATTCATAGTTTTTAATAAATACTTTTCTAAATTTATTAACAAAAAGTATTAGGTCTTTTCTGCAGAAAATATTTGTTTTGAGATTCCTAATGGGGGAATATTAATGAATGTTGTACTAGAGGTAGCTTTTTATGTTACGCAGAGTCCCTGAAATTTCAGTAATTTATGAATGATAGATTCTTATGTAATGGGGCATATGTACTGAAATTTTAGTTTCCGGGAAATTGACTTTAAGGAAAAAGATTTTGAAATTTGTTACTTACAGTTAATTGAAACTGTCCTCCTGTATATGACTGCCCTTCTTTGGCCTCTAGCAGGTCTTACATCTTCTTTTTCACCTTCCTGAATTTTTATATTGCTTTCTTCGCCATATTTGATGCAGACCTATCTTCATCAGCTATCCTCATTTTATCGCAATGTTGCAACCCAGTGATCATATTTTCACCAGTATTAATTCCCAGCTTATTCAGTACCCACACTTTCCAATATTACCACAATTGAATGTAATAACAGCATCAAGATCTCCTAGATTCATTGTATGCATGCCTACAAAACAGTTTTAGGACGGCGTTTCCAAATTATGCTGTTGAAACATTCCTTTGGGTTCTGTGTCTGCCCCTGCATACATTTCGTTAAAAGCTCAGGATGAGCCAAGTATCTAAAAATAGGTTTAATTGCTGTAATAACAGCAGCAGGAAGAGAATGCTGATGAGAATAAGATTCTCCAGTTGTCTGAGCCCTATTGTATTTGCACCACGAATTTTCTCCAGATGGACACAATGCATGACATGGCTTATCATCAGTAGAGGACTTATGAAAAAATATGGCCCAAACATCTTTCATTGCCACAAGATTTTGTTTATTTCTCCTATTATCTGCCCATAGTATACCTGCAAGTTTTCTATTTCAGTTTGAGTTAACTGACCCTGTCCGGTCAGCAATTTTCCATCTTCTAATTCTTTTCCTCTCTATCAACAGTTTTCTCAGACTTGTTCACATTCTAATGTGCTAATAATGACATCTCCATATGACTTAGAGTTCACCAAATTGTTGTATGCCTTACTGTCACCTTCGCCCAAATATATGATGTTTCGTACGCCTCTTGTTTCTACGGGCCTATGAAATATTTGTTGTGCTCCATGAAATTCCATACCACCACTTGTTCCTCTAAAATTAGCCACACAGTTGTGTTCTTTATGTTCATTGACTTTACAAAATTTGCAATATTTAGACATTATCGCCACATCTAACACTTTATCAGTGTCTACACTCGTGGCAGTCTCTACTCCATTGAGGTGCAACTGCAATATCGGAACATCCACAATTTCCTTCCACTGCTTCTCTAGCAAACAGTTTCATGCTTTCCTCACCGACCTCACATGTATATTTCTCTAATATTATAGTTTTCCAAATTTATTTGGTGGTTGATGTAAGTTCATCACTGAACAAAATCTTCTTGCAGCCATGCCCTTGCCAAATGGATCGTAAGGCATAAACTAATCTAGTTTTGATTTCATAAGGGCCACTTGCATCTGGTTTTTGAAGAACTCATAAATGAAATCACAGCTGAGAATTTAGTACAAATTAAATCCAAAGCAATTGCTTGGCTTTTTCTCCCACTGGCACTCTCACTAATTTTCACACATTGTGACTCACCACACTGTCTGCATAGTACACATTTAGAAATTACATCTCATAATATTCACAAATTTATAATAATATTACTGCACCCCATGCACTTGCTAAAGAATTAGAAACGTCGCTGCCAGGCAACATAACCTCTTGTACAGAAATCTTTCTAAACTTGTTTCCTCTAAATTGTCGTTTCTTGAAACGCCTTTACATTTCGACATCTTCTACAAACACAATAAAACACAAGTAAGCAAGCACTGCACATCATATTTTGGCCAGGCGTCCTCATTGCAAAATTAAAGAGTCGTATGTCTTTGAACATAATTTTTCTGTTATGAACAGCAAAGATCTAATAAGTAAAATGCAAATGGTGCAGTGTTCAGCCAGTACTAGGTTGTTTTCTTTTGACATTGTTAGTTTAAACACTAACGTCCCTGTCGACACAGCGATAGTACTTATAGAGGAAAGCCTACTCCAGAATAAAAAAATCAGTGCAAATCAGATTGCTGAAATTATCCATTTACTCAAAGTAGTTCTTAAATATAATTATTTTGAGTTAAACGGCAAAATATACATCCAACCCTACGGTTTGGCTATTGGGAGTCCGCTTGCTGGTATCTTAGCTGATATCTTTACTAACGCCCTTGAGACAACATTTTTAAGTTCCAATTCTGAATTACGTCACAAAATTCGCTTTTACGCGCGATTGATGACATTATTATTGCATTTGAAGGCAGTGATCATGAGTTAGATTTACTTTTCAGTACATTCAATGAGTTTCATGAGAAAATTTGCTTTGCTAAGGAACTTCAAAACGAAAATGGCGATCTTAATTATTTGGATCTAACTATTTCGATCGCTGATCAGTCATTTTGTTTCAATATATTTCGTAAGAAAACTTCCTCAGATAACATCATACCTGCTGATTCAACGAATTCCAAAGCTCAAAAATTTGCATTTTTTCACTCGGCCATACATCGTATGAAAACCACTCCTTTGTCATCTGCTAATCAACTAAATGAGCTGAGTGTGATTAAATCTATCGCTGTAAACAACGGGTACGATCATTACATGATAGATCACATTCTCAGTAAGAAAGCATCCCAGAAATGTTCTAATTTAGGAAATGTTCCATTTTCTTGCAATAATAAAGACACTAAACTCAATTCCATTCTATTCTTAGGCAACATTTCATATAGGATCAGACGTCTTGTAATAAAGAATTTCAACTGCAATATCTCATTTCTATAAATGACAGATTGAAGAAACACCTTCTACATATTGCCTAAAACACTGAAGATAAGTTATCTAATTCCGGCGTTTATAAAGTAATCTGTAACGATTGTCCCTGTTATTATATTGGCCAAACAGGCAGGGCAGTGAAAGTAAGATATAAAGAACATCTATTAGGAAAGAATGGAGAAAATATACGTAACTCCACATTCGCTGAATACCTTTTTATTACTAACCATACGCCGAACAAGCTAGAAGACACTCTTGGTTTTACGTAGAGAAGACAAGGACCGAAAGCTCGATCTTTGGGAGGAGTTGGAGATTTTTAAACATTTACAATCTAAAGATGGTAACATTTTAAATGATCAGCTCCATCTCGCGTGCAAATAGTGTTTTGAAGGGTTTAAACCAATGTTATCAAAAAATTTTAATAGTCAACGCTAACCTCTGCGGTGTCATTTCCTCAAAATTCTATTTTATTTCATTTTAAGCTTATGTGGGTTCCCTATTTTATATTTTGCTATTAACATGTATTGATTACTGACGCTGTATCATCGTCACTAGGCGCATGCGCCACGTGTCATGTTTACCTGGCGAACACTTCTTGCTCAGACGGTCAGTCGGCGGTTAGCACGCCGCACAATCTGTTACGCAGCATATGTTAAGAGTTTACATATTTGACGTGCTTGCATGTAACTATTGCATGTAACTATTCCACAGTAATAATGTAATGTGAGTACTTATTTCCTGTAAACTTAATTTTTTTGTAATTTTATAGGTAAAAAATCTATGGTTTTAATACTGTTGTACATAGCTTGATTGTTATTTTATTATTCACTGTAGGTCCATGTGTCTTCTGAAGAAGATTGATTTATATCAATTGAAACCGCGGTAAAGTTTATTAAACTTTAATTTGCAACTGTTTGGCTGTTATTTTTACTGCAAACGTAAGTATAACAACTATTCGCAATTACACTTGAACAAAACTGACCGCGTGTTTGAAAGCGTGTTGTTTCAAACAGCAGAAACAAAATGATATCGAAAATTGTATTTACTCCAGAGTAAAAAAAAATCTGTAACGTGCCATGTTTTGAATATAAAGATATAAAATATATGCAGAAAAGTGGGTGACAGAAATGTGGACGTGACACATAAATGCTCGAAATTTTTTTTCAGCTAAATCCTTTTCTAGAGTACTTAAATAAAACCTTAATCTATTAAAATATGATGAAACCCGAAAATCGATTTTTTTTACCTGAACCACAGCGTGGTCTCCTTAATAGAGACAGTGCCCAATCATAAATGATTATAAACTTCGAAATGAGTGTGCTTTCTATCTCGGCCAAGGTACATGTCCTCTGCATCCAGTCCAACGATTTGGAAACAGTTCGTGAAGAAATTGTGTAATAAGCCGCGCACTATGTTGGTAACAAAGGTTCTTCTTAGTCTGCAGATGAACGTCTTCTAGTAGTCTGTTGGGAGGCAGCGACACTTGTGCTCGTTCAGTGTACTGTCTATGAAAGACGGGCCTATGAGCTGATGGTTAACTATTCCATATGGAACATTTATCCTCGATGTACGTTCCACCTGACGAACACAATGAGAATTGTCAACAGACAAATAATGCATGTTTCGGCACATTTCCTGACCGTCATGGGTAATTGTAGTTTCGTTACTCACTGCGATTAATGATGCATCTGGCGTATCTTGGGATAATGCCAATGCACGGAAAATAACACGACTCTCATGATAGTTTACATGCCGCTCTTGATGGAACCAATGTCGATATAAAATGTGTAGGACTTCATCGTGCTTCATGACACTTCCCCGTACGATTTTGCGGGAACCAAAGTGCAGATCAGCTGCTGCAGCAGCCAAACACCAATTTCTCCCCTTCTGTCCTCACATCTTCCTTCTTTTATGTTGTAACACTACTACAGTCATGTAACTGGGTGAAAGGATTGATTACTACTTAATTGAGAACTGTGCAGGTAATCTAGGACAAAAACTCAGGGACAAAAAGTAAATAAAGAAAATCAGCGACAAAAAATAAATAAAGAAATAAAATAAGGAAGAGCATCTACTGTTAATAGTCCAAGATACTAAAAGAAAATTATATGGGATATGGGATATGGGATATGGAATCGATAATACATGGAAACATATTACAGTTGGACAATAACGTAGCATATTGTCACACCCAATACGCCTCAGCAAAATCTCTGATATTCAAAATAGTTCAGTCATCTCGGACATCTTCTTCGAAATCATTTATCATTATACGAACAAAATAGTAGCAAGTTCGGGTAAGTGATGGATGGTGATTATGTACTCTCCTCTACAACGTAAACCGCAAAGTCTCAGTAACACTGGGCTCAGGCGACAGTGGTGGCAGAGGTGAAAGTTCACAAAACCTGTTCTGGGCGCAGAAAACTGTGTTAAAAGGTATCCTGTTACGTTGCAACATAGCATCACAATTAGGGAACAAATATTGTAGAATCAGACATGATCAGTCAAAATGGTCACATAGTCCTTGGCAGCAGTTAGACCTTGTGGCCCATTTAATATAACGGTATGGCTTCCGAAATCATCAACAAACTAACGAAATATTTCAATTTTTAGGATGTAAATTTAATGAGAATTTGGAAACAGAGTTAAACAGCAGTCATCCTACAATATGCTGTATTCAATATAAGGTTTTATAGCTTTGAATCATGTTTTATTTTATTGCATTAGTGATGTCTAGTTTGGAATTCAAACTCACTCTATATCTCCCTGCAAATTGGTGCGTCTTTCGTTTGACAGGTATCACAATTGGCATTCATTTCTCTAGTATCTACTGCAGATTCACTGTCGTGTTCGCTGTCGATCTACCTCTGTCACTCAACACACACATTTTTCTGTGGGAAATGTATTCCCACTTTCCTGCATGTTGCATAAATTTTTGTCTAGAAATGCCAGTTCGATTACCTTGCCTATGGAAGCAAACTCGATACGAACTCCAAATAACTGTACCACATTCAACGTAATGGAGCGTCAACTACACAGAACGCAACTGTCACTACGTCTGTCACTTCCAAAGAGGTGGGGAGGTTAAACAAGTGCCTTCATGTTCAGATAAAACTGCTCCACCTGAACACTTGGACAGCATCTGTATATTCGATCAAGCATGCATTTGTTGTAGCATATATAAAATTTTATACAAACTCTGTATCACGTCCTGCAGAACATAGCTGTGTCCTATACCGATTTTGTAAAAGTTTAGGCCTTGTACAGAATACTTGCGTAACACTCCTGCTACAGTTTAAAGTTCGACATATTTCGGACTATGAATCATTATTCCTACCATAGTTTGCACCTTCGTGAAACCTCTTGTTATGTGTAATGGTTTTCAACCAAGATCGCTATTTATTTAGATTGATGACCCGTTTCGATGCAGTTAGGCTTCATCTTCTTGGCTCTACCATTACCTTAAAATAAATTGTTCACACTCTCTCATATAGAACAGCATTAGATTTGTCTCATGATAGTAACAAAACAGTACACATAACACAGTAATAGTACCCTCCATAAGTGTGTTGAGATAACCATATCACTTTAGTAATAACAGTTCTTGACAGCTGTACAAAACGATACTATTGGTGCTATCCATATGTACTTATTTGTTATTATTATAATGTAATGCTAGGGTGTCTCACGAAAGACGCCTGGGAGAGGTCCGCGAGTTGCACGTCGCGCTTGCCGGCTGCTGCCGCTCCACCTGCCGGTCGCCGCTATGTGTGTTCTGGGACGCCTGGCAACAGCGCCGAGTCCGGCTCTATGGTCGTCAGGTAGAAGCACCGTGCTCTCGTGTTCTGTACTGCGTGACGGAGTGTTCAGGTGTTTTGTTTTGAGTTTGCTGTCCTTTCAGTATGGTATACACGAACGATCAACGAGTGTTTCTTGTGCTGAACTATGCAAAACCGAAATCGTATGTGGACTATCGTCTAGAATTCATACTGAAATTTCCCAGTGTGCAAGTTCCCATTGAATCCACGATATGCAGATTAGTGAAGAAATTTCAAAAGACTTTATCTGTGTTAGACGAACGAAGGCCTAGAGGAGGCAGTGTTCTAACCAAAGCCGGCCGCGGTGGCCGAGGTGACTGAGGCGCTCCAGTCACGGTCAGCACGGCCACTACGGTCGGGGGTTCGAATCCCCCCCTTGGGCATGGATATTTGTGCCGTCCTAGTTCGTAAGTAGTTCATAAGTAGTTTGTAAGTTTAGGGACTGATGACCCCGTAGTTAAGTCCCATAAGCTTAACAAACATTTAAACATTTGATTTTCTAACCGAAAATAAATTAGACGAGATAGGGGAGGCCTTGGAATAAAAGCTCGAGAAAATCTTTTCGCCCTTTGGCACTTCAGACGATGTGTCAAGAGCATCTTCTCACAGTGCAGTACACAATTGACTTTGAAACCGTACGAAATAACGGTAGTGCATCAACTCACGGATTCAGATACTTTTGCTCAACGTCGTTATTGTAACTGGATGTTACAGCCTGGGCACGATGGAGAAGTTTACCTGAGATGCTTTATTTTTCTGACGAAGCATGGCTGCACTTGTCAAGCTACGTAAATTCGCTGAACAATCGACGTTGGAGCTCAGAGAATCCACGTTAGTTACATCAACAACCTCTTCATGACGTGAAAACAGTAGTTTGGTGTGTAATTACTGCGAGGCGAATAATTGGGCCAATCTTTTTTCACGAAACAATAAATTCTGACAGGTATGTGAACAATATCCTGCATCCGTATTTTCAAGAACTTTCACCCAACGAAAAGCTGTACAGTTATTTCTTGCAGGACAATGCAATACCACACATTGCCAATGCTTCTATGGCTTGAACACGAAGTGATTTTTATGATAGAATAGTTGACTGGCCTCCTCGTTCTCCAGGTCTAAATCCCTGTGACTTTTATCTTTGGGTAATGTTAAAAGACAAGTTGTATGTAAGTAATCCCCATACACTCGAAGAGTTGGAAGACATGATTCTGCTAGTCATTTCGCAGATTTCGGCAGCCTAATTTCGTCGAGTGTTCACAAATGTGTTCAAGAGATGCCAGGCCCCTCTTTCCATAGAGGGACATAATTTTGAACATCTACTGTAAATAAAAGTAAGCTTAGGTTACTCAGAAGGCAATGACTTTTAGACTTTAACTCAGTGTACGCGCCCGCGTCACAATAGAGTCCAAGAATCAGGCTCTGCCATGACCGGCAGATGTGGTGGCGGCGGCCGGGAGCCGTACCGCGGTCGCCTGGCAGGCATCTTTCGTGAGACACCCTGTGTATGAGAGATATTGTCAACAGTTTCATTTAAGGAAATGATGGAGATCAGAAGATGACGCCTAGGAATATCGAAACCGGTCATCTATCTAAATAAATAGCGATCTTTGCTGTAAATAATTAAAAACATACTCCTGCTTTCGCCAACGAACCCATGTGTTCCATACATCTTCTTCTTCAATGTATTTATTTATTTATTTATTTATTTTTTGAAAATAGCTAACACATTGATGTTGCAGCTATTATTATCAATGAAAATATATCTAGCTGCCAACTTGCTTTATTATATCACTAGGAAAATAGTTCTGGTTTATAATTCGGTTAGAGAGTTTCATTCTAGGCCAGTCATTCGTGATATCTCCGCTTGCTCACATTCATTTTGCGCTGCATTTAACTATCTTTACAAAAGGAACTACTTAACCTCAATAGAAAGAGGGAAGCAGTTTTGCATTCGTTCACAACCAGCCCTTCGCTATTATCGGACCAAGCGTAATGTTTCAAATACGATCGATGTTGTTGTGATCTTCTGTATGCAGACTGGTTTGATGCAGCTCTTCACGCATACAGTAGAGCTGTATATCTTCTGGAGAAGTAACGACTGTAGTTTCCCCTTTCTTTCAGCCGTTCGCCGTAACTGCTTGGCAAAGCCATGTTAGCTGATGTACAAGGCTATCTCAGCCAATGATCCAGACTGTTGCCCCTGTAACTACTGCCCCTCTTCAGGAACCACACGTTTGTCTGGTTTCTCCGCAGATACTCCTCCGCTGTGGTTGCACCAACAGCGCGGCTATATGCATCATTGAGTCACGCAAGCGACCCCACCTCGCCAGTGTCTGTAGTTCATGGGGGTGGCAAATACGATCAAGAAGTCGAATCCCACAAACAAAGTTCCAAGTTGTAAACCCATTTGTAATCTACTTCTTTTAATAAAAAGAAACTGTTTAAGGTAGAAACAGAGTAGGCCACGTGTAAAACAATGGCTACTATGTTTATAAATTCATTGAAGTTCAACCTCTAAAATAGTAATAAAATTCGTGTTTCTCAGTATGTGAATCTGAGACACACGTAAGAATATTTTAGATAAAATATAACAAGATACACGAAATCAGTTTTTGGAGCTCACAAAGTACGAGGCGCGTCCAGAAAGTAAGTTCTGTTTCAATTTATCTCCGCTGCAGCGCTGCGATTGCAGTTCCGCACATGCGCTGTAGACGATGTGTAACAAGGAGAAGAACGTGCGCCATTTGGAGATCGCTGTCAGTTACGTACGCTATGTTCTGCTTGTTTGAAATGTCGGCGTTGATTGAAAATCCCGCCGTCTGTGAAAATCAGGTCGGTGATTCGGTTTCTGAATGCGAGGAAAGTGAAACCAAGTAAAATTTATCGGCAAATTTGCGATGTTTACGGACCAAATGCGATGAGTGATTCAATGGTGAGAAGATGGGTCCGACAGTTCAATGGCGGGCGTAGTGATGTGCACGATGAAGAAGGGAGCGGGCGTCCACCTTTGTTTCCCGCGATTGATGAAAAGATCGAGGAAAACCGTAGGTTTACAATTAGTGCTCTCGCTATGGACTTCCCCAAATTTCACGATCACTGATGTTTCCAACTGGTTGAAGACACGGGTGGCAGATTTATATGAAGAAGTTATACAAAACCTGGTGCCACGCTATGACAAATGTCTGCAAAATTTCGGCAGTTATGTGGAAAAGTAGTTTAAGAGTTGTAGAATTTTGTGCAATAAAAATTTCTTCTGTATCTGTGTACAATTTCATTTTATTTCCAAACGGAGCTTACTTTCTGGAAGCGCCTTGTAAAATAAACAGGCAAAATTCTTTTGTTTGAAACAAAAGACTGCACAAGTTTCATTTTATCATTTAATGCAGAAGAATGTAAAAGCGATAGCAGACTTTGAAGCGGATTAGCTACCTACCGAGAAAGTAGCTGGAATAGTTGCGACTTCTTCCGTGGCGTTAAGTATGAGTGGCTACAGCTGAGGTGCGGCAAAAACAATATGGCGTTGGATCGTCAGCGAGCCAGAGTGACATCCGGGGAAATTGTGAGCGCAGGTACGGACTTAACACGGCCCATTATGAGGAAACATTGCGGCCTTAACACGCGCCGTCGCCGGCGGCGACGCGAAGCCCTCGCGCGCAAAAAGCCTTTCCAGCTTAACGGCACACGTAACGTCACGTAAAATTGTATTACCGCCGCGCTTAACGCGTTGTGAACTTTGTACAAGTGCGTTATAAACAGCAGCGCGAAAACACTAATCGCTTCTCGGCGTCTTAAGACGAACTTTACTTCGGCGAAACGCTCCAGTTATCTATTTCCCCCTAACACGATCTTCTCTTACTTGTATTTTATTTACACTAAAATCTGCTCGTTAATATTTGAGCAGCGTGTAAGAACGCTATGGCAGCGTTCCGCAATATGTGCCTAAAATTTACCGGAGCCTGCGTAAATAATGCTTCAAGTAGTAGGTTTGAAAAACTAAGATGCAATAAATTACACTCAGAATCTTTTAAACGTTTATGAACAATAATGGCTTAGTACTAAAATGTGTTAAAGCTGAATAGAAAAGCCATGTCATACCTTTAGAGCAGATTTCTGGCAATTTAAGCGTTGGGTGAGTAATGTCGTCTTACACCCAAACCTTCAGATGTCAGACACTCAGATCCGTACCAAACGTTGTATATCGATAGAGTATCAACCTAAACTTCTATATAATTCGTGATTTGTCCTGTCGTCCAGTAGAACGTGTATAAACTATAATAATAAGTAACAACTAACCTACGGAATAGAGCAAAAGCGTAGGCATATTCACGTCACCCTTCCGTGGGTTAATAAGTAGACCATTAGATTGTCATGCAGAGGGTCCTGGGTTCAAACCCCACCTAGGCATTAAATTTTTTCATTGTTTAAACTACAGTACGTTGGAAATTGTTAAAAGAGGCAACGTGTTCCTCATATGTAAAAGGACTGTTTCCATTTTGTAGCAATGTGTTATTGTCAGTTTTCTCTTGCTTCGTTTTATTTGAAAGTAGCTAATCTGTTGGGTTTATTCGTAGTTTCACAGAATAAACGAACATAATCAGAACTTATGAATAATAAAAAAACTGCATAACACATACAGTTGTATTAATAGTAATAATACTAATAACAATAACTAAAAATAGTAATGTTAAAAACAATAAGCGTAATTAAAATAATGACACTGTACAGGTTTCCTACTTTCAAATAAAACGAAGCAAGAGTAAACTGCCAATAACACATTGCTACAAAATCGAAACAGTCCTTTTACATATGAGGAACACGTTGCCCCTTTTAACAATTTCCAAGGTACTATAGTTTAAACAATGAAAAAAATTAAAGCGAGTTGGGGCTTGATCCCAGCACCTTCTGCACCACAAGCTAACGCTCTACCAACTTTTTTTTTCCGTTCTGTGTGTAGTTCACTTCGTTGCGGACGCTGATCATTTTTGTTCGTTCTTGTTCGACCTGTTGAAAGCTCAGCTTTTTTATTACAGAGGGCGTCCAGCCCTCTGACCGAGCGCGCTGAGCCACGGCGCCCGGCACCAAATAATCCACGGTGGCGTGGCTTGATTGCCCCTCACAAACACGCTTTTCTCTAATCCGTAGGTTTGATGTTACTTATAATTTACGCACGTTCTACTGGACGGCAGCAAAAATCAGGAATTATATAGATGTTTCAGTTGATACTCTATCGATATACAACGTTTGGTGTGGATCTGAGTGTCTGACATCTAAAGGTTTGGGTGTTAGAGTCATTTAACAAACGAATCAACAAAAGAGAAAAAGATACCCACTTCCCCAACATCTGCCACGAAGTTGTTTTTTGTTGGTTTTTGTTTTCAGTAATCGCACAGCAAAACATAACCATCAGCGTAAAAGAAGCGCGTTTTTCATTAAAACTGTTTCATATATTGCATCAAATTATGCACCAACGGGGAACTTTCGGGAAGTTAACCATTTTTTTAATTATTTTTTTTGTTATTGTTGTATTTCGTGTTAACAGTAGGTGGGAATGCCGAATGGTTGGTGATCTCAGATAAATGCAATTTCGCGACGAAATATTGGCTGCAAATAAAGTAATTGACGAACAAACAATGACATTACAAGAAATATTTTCCTTTACGTAGTACAGGATTCTTTTCTTGGTAGTAAAAAGTGTTTAACAATTCAGTGCAGTTTTACTTATAACAAAAGTAACATTGTGTCTACATCATTTCTGAATCCAAATGCACAATTTTAAAATTTAAGTGGATCCGTGAATCTAATAAGTAAAGTGCATTCTTGGTTATATTTACAAAATGTCAGTACAATGTACATTTATGATACGTTAGACCTCTTACAGGCCAGGAACTATCAAAGATTTGAAGGTTAACTGAATACAGCTCAGTGACGTCTATTGTTAATGTATAATTGTTTAATGGCCACTTACTTTTTTCAGGAATAACGAGTTACATACTTTACAGTGTTATTGCAGCATTTTTCAAAGCATTTTGTAGTGCTCTCAGAAATGTATACAGTTACAAGAGGTACGTTTTTTTGTCAGTGTATACTGGTTCGTGGGAGTAGATGTGTGTTGGAAAGACTGTTAAAGACTCTAGAATAATCAGACTATACATAGGTATTGACCGCATAACCGTTTCAGGGATCTGAAATTTCACTTTCCAGTCAGTAGTAGAAGAAACTACCACTCCTCATTATAAAATTCATACTCCCTTCGGACCTCCTGGTGACAGACAATTTTACCTGCAGTTTACTTTATTTTAAATTTGGCCAATGGCTGGATTTCGACGTGTACCCATTGCGGCACCAACCAGCCGCAACTTAAATTTATGTACTGCTATAAAAATGTACGTATGAATGTATCTCCTCAATGGAATCCAAAACGGCTGGCGAGAATTTTATGACATTTATAGAAAATTTTTAGATTACACCAGGGCGTGATCGTGTGAAGTTTGGTAAGCGATCGGATCAAGATATTTCTTGATTTGAATATTATAACGTGAAATACTGAAAAATAATTAAATTCTAATGTAATTTTGTACTTCCCAACTTAACTATTTTTCTGCAAAATGTTTTCTTGGATGTTATGTTATACGACATATAATTCATCGAGATGAATGCGGTACTTATACCAAACTCTGTGAGTTTAATTCACATTCTCATAATAAAATCATAGCCCAACATATACGTACAGTCCATACCCATATATTACTAGACTGTGAATGCCGCATACAGAATCATTGGTGTCACTGAAGTCTCGCCGTCATATTTCTATATGTACTACAAACGTGTGTGCCATTACAACAAACAGTCGTAAAAACACAGATTAACAGAGTTTTTGAAGTAATTGTCAGTTCGTTTGTTGTATGTGACATATTTTTTAATCTAGAAAATGTCTGTAAATCTATCGGACTCAACTGCTGGGTTATTAGTCCGTAGCTTACAAACTACTTAAACTAAGGTAAACTAACTTAAGGACTACACAAACACCCATGTGTACCAAGATAAGAATATATATATATTACCAGTATAATTTTGTCGTCACGGAACACAGTGGGACAGAATCCCTAAAACATCGCCAAAACTCCAAGGAGACGTTTAATTCACACGAAACTCATCACGTAGAGGTTTCTGAGGTCGCTGATTACGAATTTAATGGTAACAATTGATAAACAAAATGGCGAAACTAATTTAGCGACGTGCCCTACGAAAATCCATAATAATTTATTAATATATAGGCCTATACTGTTTAGACACTAATAATTAATACACTGCCAACGTGATTTCTTTATTATAACAAAATAACAGAATATTTGTCGAAAATATATCGGGAAAAATTCTTCGAAACCACACAATTCAATAACATAATGAAACAATCTTCAAAGTCAGTGACAGAACACAAATAATAAATGTAATAGTGTAATCAACGATAGAAGTAATAAGGGTAGGTAATATAGACAATCGTTCGTAACACTGAAAAGTTAATTTGATTGAACATTTTGTCCTGATGCATAAGAAATATCGCCCGCACGGCCACTTTTAAATATTCATTATACAAGAGAAATAGCAGAATTTGGCAGCTGATTCTTATCAATTGCATCAGATAATTAATCATTCTATTGTCTGGGAGTTGAAATTCCGCGGTATATTGCGGTATATGCTACTTTTGCTCTAGCTGAAAATACAAGTTCGGCAAAGTATGGTCGTTTTGCACAGGCAGCGGAAAAAAATATAAATAGGATAATCATGAAAATTTTACCGATTTAGTGTATGAATATTTTGTACATACCTGTAGCAACCGATTCCATTTTTTAGAATTGAAATTCTTCAATTCAATACCAAAATATTGACTCCCAAACCGAGAGTAAATTTGCCTTGCTTTCACAGTGCCGCGTGTGCTCTCGACGAAGGTCACTTTTAAACTGACGTAACTTGGCAGGTATCGAAGGTGGCGACCTATCCTTCTGGAATCAGATGCACCAATCCTTCCCCTACCCAACCCACCCATCAAAATTCCGAGAATCGAAAATTCGTTTACGGGGTTTTGGCCACATTTTGGGGATTCCGTCCCACTGTGCGCCACAAAACTTCAATGTATATACACAAGAATGAAAACGTATTAACAATATACACATAATTTATCTAAATGTACAAGAACAAACAAACAGAATTATACTATAAGACATACAAGTCCAGGACGAAGCCAGAGGTGTTTCGACACCGTTCCCAATTTCGTCAAAAAGCCGAGACCCATGGTACCTCTGACTAGGGAACCAGGTAATTCTTCTCAAATGCTACGATTTGGCAATTGCGAAGCCTTGCCTGGTTGCATGGGAACTGGATATAATATACATGCTTTCCGATAATCTCTCTCCCCACCACTTCCTCCACCTCTTTGCCTATTCACTACCTCCCTCTTTCTTCTCTTAGGTAGCTGAAAGCTCGGAGTTGCACGGGTATTTATTTATTCCATTATTCACTTACTCCCTGTATTTCTCCCTTCTCTCTCTCCGTCTGCCTACCCGTGCTTCATACTCCTCCTCCTCCTCCTCCTAGTCTATCCACCTATCCATTTCATCCCCCTACCCAATTCCCGACTTCGATCCGCTGTGATCGATCACCATGAAATTCGGCAAATATATGAGATTTAAAAAAATGTTCAAATGTTTGTAGAACTTATGGGACTTAACTACGGGGTCATCAGTCCCTAAGCTTACAAACTACTTATGAGCTACCTAAGACTAAGGACGGCACAAATAGCGATGCCCGAGGGGGGATTCGAACCCCCAACCGTAGTGGCCGTGCAGACTGTGACTGGAGCGCCTCAGTCTCCTCGGCCACCGCGGCCGGCTGGGATTTTTCACTTGCACGGGAGGGGGAAATGGATTGTGTAGGATAGCTGGCTCATGTCCATAAGTATTGTGTTGCTAAGAAATATCATAGCTCGTAGATGTCATAGGTGGAATGGGTGCGAAAAGATGGCATATGGTGTAACATTGCTTTCCCGTGACAAAGTCAATTGAGGATCAAAAGCAACTGCAAAGCGATTTAGACAAAATTTCTACTTGGTGCGACAATTGGCAAATGACACTAAATAAAGAAAAGTGCAAAGTAATACACATGACCACTAAAAGAAATCCGCTGAACTTTAATTACGCGATAAATAAGTCAAACCTTAAGGTTGTAGATTCTACCAAATACCTAGGAGTTACAATTACGAACAATTTTGACTGGAAAGAACTCATAGAAAATATTGTGGGGAAGGCGAACCAAAGGTTAAGTTTCATCGGCAGAACGCTTCGAAGATGCACCAGCTCCACCAAAGAGACTGCCTACATCACACTCGTGCGTCCTCTCCTGGAGTACTGTTGCCCCCTGTGGGACCCTCACCAAGTGGGACTGACGGAAGACATTGAGAAGGTTCAGAGAAGGGCAGCTCGTTTTGTTTTATCACGTTACGGGGGGGGGGGGGAGCGTCACGGAAATGTTGCACGAATTGGGGCGGAAATCATTAAAAGAAATACGTTATTCATTGAGGCGTGATCTGTTTGCGAAGTTTCAATCACCGATTTTTACTTCTGAATGTGAAAATATATTGCTAGCACCCACCTACTTAGGGAGGCATGACCATCCCAATAAAATTAGAGAAATCAGATCGAAAACGGAACGATTTAGGTGCTCTTTCTTCCCGCGCGCTATTAGAGAATGGAACGGTAGAGAAAAGTTATGAAAGTGGTTAATGAACCCTCTGCCAGGCACTTTAATGTGATTTGCAGAGTATCTATGTAGATGTAGATAGCGCCAATATTGCTCAGACGTATTCTGATTGGCTGCCCCCACCTCTGTGTAAGATCCCCTCTATGAGTATTTGATTGTAAATACTAGACAATGTAGTTTATAGAACTTAATGTTACTGTGTTTACATGAAGCTTTATAATGGTATGTTTTGTTTATGAAATTATGCTCTAGTTTTAAGAAAAAATTAAATGAAGAATGATGGTTTGCGGGACCAGCGATGCCCAATTGCAAGCAGTCCAGCTCAGACCGCACTTGCGTAAAATCTATGACAGACGCCCTCTTAAAATAACCTGCTAAACAATTCAAACTTTATATTATTAACGTCTGTAATTATGATTCAAGTGTACGAAGATCAAGGACAGTGTTACACGTAAGTCGTGTTTTTTTTTCTTTTTTCTTTTTTTCTTTCTTTTTTTTCCACGACGTGTAATAATTGTTATGAAACGACTAACATCCCTTCTTATTCGAAAAATAGCCACAGTTTAAAAAAAAAATCCATAATCTCTTCCAGATAGAAGGATCGACGACCTGTGCGCTGCTTCTGCGTAGGGATAAAAATGGAAAAGAAGAAGTCATGTGAATGAACAGAAAATTTAACTGCACGCAATAACGATGCATGTAGTTCTACGGTCCTAATGTGCAGTGCTACGTAGTTTAACCTTGAGACATTGGCACTCGTTGGGTGGCAACACCTCCAATGGAAAGTGTCAGAGAAAATATTAGAGACACAGATAAATTATATAACTTTCGATCTCTTTTATCAAACTCTCTATTCACCTTTTACCCGCAACCCAGCCGTAATAGAGATTTGTGACAGGAGGAGAGTTCCAGGGAGCGGGAGAAGTAACGACAGAAGTTGGGGGACGAAATCGATAGGTGAACAGATTAGGAGGAGGAGGTGGAGTACGTAGCAGAGGTAGGAAGACAGAGAGAGAGGGAGAGAGAGAGAGAGAGAGAGAGAGAGAGAGAGAGAGAGAGAGAGAGAGAGAGAGAGAGAGAGATGGAATAAGTGAATAATGGAATAAATAAATACCCGAGCAACTCAGAGCTTTCAGTTGTCTAAGAGAACAAAGCGGAGTAATAAAATAGGTAAAGAGGCTGAGCAAGTAATGGGAAGAGAGATTAGCAGAAATAAGTAGATTATATCCAGTTCCCATGTAACCATTACAAAGCTTCACAGTTACTAAATCTTAGCATTTGGGAAGAATTGCACGGTTACCGAGTCAAATACATAACACATTAGGTCATTTGTTCAGTAGCCAGACGAATGAAGCATCTTTAAGGAGACCTGGACGTGAAAATTGAAAAATCGAAAAAAAAAATTGCTTGCATCTAAAATTAAAATTTCTTCGGTTTGCACAAATTCATGATTTATTTACTTTTAAGTAGTTATAATAGTCTTACACGGTCTTTGAACAAATGTCTCACTGGCCATGCTAATGCTTCAGGCAAATAAAATTACCATAAAACATTTCATGCCTGCCACAGTCATGGAAACAATAAAGCCAATATACAGGGACACTGCAGATAAAAAATTACTTACCAAATTTTAAATGGCCGTACACGAAATCTTAATGAGAGTTTCAATAGCTGTGTGTGGCAACGAGTACCAAAATCAGTGTTTGTTTGATGAGCAGTACTCAAAATAGATGTGATAATTGTTTTTATCTGTTTCAGTGAACGTGTAATTGGCAGCACAAAAGTAGTTGAGAAAGTAGGCATCCAACCAGGAAATAATATGATAGATGCTCTGACAGCCATAGATCGTCAGCGACTAGTTGAAGTGATAAGGGTTGCGGGAGCCACCGTCCAAAGTCAGGAAAAGACCCCTGAAAAAGTCTGCAGAGGATAAAAAGCTGCTGACCAGTAAGTTTATGCCACTGGAATGTTCTTAAAGAGGTAAACAGTGAGTCGAAAACACTGTGAATATTCCTTTCTCATTTTCTTGAAACTAAATTTTCAGGACATTAGGTACATATACCTTCATAATGATCTTAGCTATGTCCACCGAATTTCTCCCAATCGAAGAATGGGATAGTATCTCTGTATTACGCCTAATACATTGCAGAAATGATTCTGTATATAATTTTAACAGTAATTTTAGACAAAATAGTAATGAAGTGTAATAACGGTTTTTCTGTTTCCCCAAATATGCTCGAAAGTACAAAACGAGAGTCACAATGTATTCCTGCGAACGTTGGCAGCAACCTGCCACATGGTAAATGTTAGTAGACTGACGATGGACAAGAAAATGGATCCAGAATGCGAAAGTGTATTATAAAAACATTTATTAGGCAAAGTATTTTAATCCTTAGACAATGACAGATACTTCAATAAATTTCCTATTACAGCTTAGGTTCATGTGATTAAGTGTTGGTAAAGAATCGCAACTTCCTTCGCATTTTAGATCAAGAGTACGAATATGCAACCCATTCGCTTCCAGGTCCCGTTAATCGGGAGAGGAGAATTCTTCCTAAAAGGCATGGTTTTCTGGTGCATTATAACGCCGGCAAGAAGAATCAGGCAGCCACCAATTGTCCATCTTGAGGAATTTCGTGAAGTGCCTGTAGCACATTCTGTGTCATTTCAGAAGCCTGAACTATTTGTATCATTTCCCGGTCACGTTAGAGGAACACAATGGCCGTCATATGCTTAAGATATCCGTGAACTGTACTGATTGTAGGCTTGCGTAATATGGCAAATCTATATATCGACTAGGCATGAACATACTGTATTATTGTTTTGGTAACGTTCGGTAGTGGCGTGTGTGGTGTAACAAGTTCTGTCAATGCATTTTCTTGAACATTAACAAAATAAGGGACCACCTATTACTGCTCTTAATCTCCATCAACCGTCGTGGTGGACATTTAATAAAAGAAAATAAAGTTTGGTTCCTTATTTGTTTGGATGTTTGTACTTTAACCTTGCACACTGTTCATCCGATTGCGGCGAAAGTTTGTCAATAAAGTGCCTGAAATTTCGCGTAGGTTTATAGCCATAATCATGTCTCTTTACGACGTAGAATTCAGGAGATATGACGCCATAAAGAATGAAATGTGTGAAAAATTATTACATCATGCGACAGTTTTGCACTTTTTCTCGTCAACAACCACTGAACTGATTTTAACCAAATTTGATACAATTGCTGTATGGGTAAGAAGCACCTACAACGCATAGTTCAGAATATATGACCAGTATGGTGAATGGTAGGTACTTCACCTATACTTATAGATAAAATTTCGTGTTGTATATGGCAGCGTATGCCGCGCGGGAGTATCCGAGAGATCTGGAGCGCCACGTTGCGGATCACGCGGAATCCTGCGTCGGAGGTTCGAATCCTTCCTCGGGCATGGATGTTTGTGTTGTCTTTAGTATAAGTTAGTACGTAAGTAGTTTGTAAGGTTAGGGACTGATGACCCCGCAGTTAAGTCCCATAAGCTTTAGAAACATTTGAACATTTTTTATCGTAGCGTGTACTGTAATTATTGATCTTGACGAATTTTGGAGGAAGGTCACTGCCTGTATAATACTTTGCATGCTGCATGGCGAATAGTACTTTTCTTACGGACTGAACTATGTGGTTATTAGCCAATCAACAATTGATCCAGATTTGGTTGAAATCGATCCACTTTAAAAGACAACGGGAATGGGTGAGTGAGGTCTGAATACTTGGAATGGGATCGGCCACATGATCATCCTAGAACTGGAACGAGAACGATCACGCGACAGTTCCTGGAACTAGAGATCGCCGTAGCCGTTCCGGCATTCCGGACCAAGACCGCCGCACGAGATCGACTGACAGAACCGAGGTGAACGGTGAACCAGCCGTAAATTGTGTGTATTTTCTTGGTCAAAGAGCACATACTTTCCGTCAGTATTTAGACTTAGCGAACGATGTTACTGCGCTTTCGCTGTAAGCGATAAACGCCAAATGCTTCGACTACCTACGCTACGAAAGCAATCCAATTCGAATACGTTTGAATTGACTGAGCTTCGATAAAATGCCCTCACAGGAACACGAAGCAACATTGTGACCACGAATGACACAATGTATTGCGAGCATTGCACATGTGGCACTCGAGATGAAATACAAAAGCACCACAGGCGGGTTTCGCTACCCTCCGCATTTATACGCAGAGCAAACATTCCTCACGATGTTTACATAATTTCGTTCAACCTCTGTATTTGTTAAAAGCATTTTATGTCGTACGAACTGTACTTTGACGGCATAAGCGGGTAAATGCATCTTCACATAACCTCGTTTGTGAATTAGTACATAAACACACGCCACGCTTTGACATCAAAGAGGCATAGTAATTTTGAGGCAACGCTTGCCGTTGGCAAACAACTGCTTGTAACGTTTATCTCTTCTGCCCACTTTCTAATTCACTTTCGCTGTACCTAAAAATCTCTCTCTTAGTAAATCCATAACTAGGTGCAAACCCGGCGTTGCCCGGGAATTTATTTATTCTACTCTTCCCCTTTCTTTCTCTATCTGCATCCATCTCTTTCCCACCCATCTTTCTCTCTCTCGGCACTATTATTTATTTATTTTAAACGTAGCCTCTGTCATGTAACACACAAACCTTTATGTAGCCAGTGACCTTCCTTTTGGTTTAAAACTCATGTATGAAACATTTAAGAAAGATATGACCATACTATGCATGTTGTCAAAGTCCGTAAGTACTCTACACCATGCACCGAACGAAATTTTATACGGACAGTGATTTTTCTCTTGTTCTTAATGTCAAGTGTGCAAAATTTCATCAGTATTAGAATAAAACTATAGATTTGTATGCAATAAAAACACAGGGTCACATTGAAAAACGAAATTCTTTGTTCTCAGTTTTTCCAGTTTTATTTCATACAACCATTGTTCTGAGAATAAAGCCAAACAATAAAAGAAGGATCTGTGAAATCGGTCGAGCCGTTCCAAAGTTAGGCGCGACCAAGGTATTTAGGAATTCATTTTTTTATGTTGCAAGGTACGATCCTCCATGTACCATATGAAACTTTTGGTAGACGGTGATTTTCGTTTTGTTTCGAAGTTCAAGCGTGCAAAATTTCGTAAAGATCGGATTGAAACTGTAGTTTCGTCAGTCTGTAGGAAAAATATCCTCCACCATGCATATAAATTCTGTCATATCGCAAAATACTTTCCTAGGTATTTCTATAGAAATCTATGTGTCCTACAAAAACATTATTTACCAGATTCGTAGAGTGAAAACTGCCTGCGAATTGTGTTGTAAATGGAGTAGGTAATAAAGACGTAGTAAATTTCAGGCTTATTAGGACGAATTTTGAAGCGTTTATTTGTTTTTGAAGTCGTAGCACCTGTCGTAATACAATATTATTTCGAAGGTACATGCAGCTTTGTATATGTAAAATATCTGCAAAATACGTCGCGAATATAGATAGTAGGAAAGACGTAATAAATCGTGTGTGTTGAGGTTGTCTTCTGTAATGAGGCGGTAAGGTTTGGTGCTTACTATTTGAATTCTTAGACCCTGGCTCACTATAATGCAGCCTGGTACTGTTTTATTTATCATCAAGACTTAATGTATAATATTCATAGAATATATGACATCAACTGCGATTGGGCAAAGCTGAAAATGTGTACCCAGCCGGGATTCAAACCCGGGTCTCCTGCTTTCTAGGCAGTTGCGCTGACCCCTACACCACTTTTTTTTTTTTTTTTTTTTTTTTTTTTTTTTTTTTTTTTTTAGGGCCTCCAACCTCCCCTCACAGCCCCTCCTTTCGCTCTCCAAATGTCGCCTTCTTCGGCGTGCTTTTGTTTCTATTGGTCAGTCATTTCTTGTTTTCCATTTCATGGGAATGTGGTAAAAAAAAAAAACACTTCTTCAAGCAATAATGAAACTGAAAATTTTCTATATGTTCTGCATCTGGAATGAAGATTATTGCAGCTATTTCCCTTTGCTGCCGTATATATGTATATAAGGAAATGTAGCTTCTGTTAGCATAAATATTGTTCAGACTAAATTAAATGTACGTTCTTGCGCATAAGCGGAAATAGAAATTAATTAGAATAAAAAAAATAGAAATAAAATGGAAATAATGCACAAGTCTCCTTTCTCTGCAGTTCAATTTCAGTGTACTCGCCCCCTCAGAGTTCGTCTTCTCGAAGTTTGTTGTTAATTTTGTCCGTTTCTTTCTCTTGTGGTACTCCGTTTCCCGAGGGGTTTCCCCCCTTTTTTTTTTTTTTTTTTTTTTTTTTTTTTTTTTTTTTTTTTTTTTTTTTTTGAGTATTTCTTCTCATAACTCTGGTAGCGTCATACACTGAAAGATCCGTGTTCTTAAGTTAAAACATTTATGAAATGAACTTGTGGAAACTAATTTTCATTCACGCCTGGACCATGATTCTCAACATGTTACCATATCTTTCTTTGTAGTCACTGTGTCCACATATCTTTGCGTGCTCATATTCCATGTATGAGCAGTAATCTATAATTGTCGCCTGGCGGTTGAGGATGACGTAGGCGGCAGTGTGTCCTAAGACCCAAAGAGCCGAGTTGTTCTTCTTTCGGGGATACCGTAATTTTTCTGGTCGTATGAGTTCCGTAATCTCGATTGTGTGCGGCACTGTACGGTCTATAATGGCCAATCTTTCCCGCATACGTGCCACTATAAGTCTCGCATTACCACAGGTAAACCTGTGTATTAACGTGTCCACGAGACCACATATTGCACAAGCAGGTGTTGGGCTCAGGTGAATGTTGTTGAGCTTGTCGTTAGTGGGTACCTTGTCATTAGTGATTAAATACCACATGGATCTAATGCGTGATGGCAAAAAGGGACTGTGGATGTTTCGCCAAATGGTATTCCACTTTGCATGCGGGTATTTTTGAGTGACTCTATTGTCTCTATTGTCTGTTGTGAGGAAGTCATAAATTTTCTTGTTCGTGTAAGGCGGCTGGATTTTGTCGGAATGTCTTAGGTAGCTGATTTCACTGCAATAAATCCTGATGTGACGAAATGATACTGGTATCGCGGCTTCATGGATAGGCGGCATCATACTGCGTGGCATCCAATATAACGTTAAAAATTTAATTAAACTTGATGGCTCATTGGTGACGGTTTTAGTGATCCGGTTAATTAATAATGTTCGACATTTATGCTTGGCACTGATTAGCCCAAGTCCCCCTCGGCTAGTCGGTAATGTCAATGTGTCAAAGCTCACTTTGAAAAGTTGGCCTCGTAGGACGTACCAACTGAATGCTTTCTGTATGGAGTCCGCAAGTTGATGAGAGACAGGTAAAATTTGAGCCATGTAGTACATTCTACTTGCTATAGATATCCTTACGGTGTGCACCTTTTGCAAAATGTCTAAGTCTCTATCAGAGTAGATGCATATTGTTGCTCTAATTTTATGCAATATGTCCGTCCAGTTTTTGGTTGCCATGTCGTCTGGTTTTGCACACCAGCGGACGCCGAGTGTTTTGTGGTGCACTCTAGTTGCACACCAGTCTAGATGGGTCGTGTCGCCAATGCCTCTTCCTATGTGAAGCAGCGTAGTCTTCTTCGTGTTCAACTTAGCGCCAGTGGCCGTAGTGAAGTTGCTGATGAGATTCCTTACTTTCGAAAGATCTTCCAGAGATGTCACCGCTAAACAAACGTCGTCAGCGTACGCAACGCAAGTGATCTTCTCAGTTCCTATGGTGATTCCAGTTGATGTGCGTGTTATGGTCACGAGCAAAGGTTCAACTGCTATGGCGTATAACGCCATTGATAATGGACAACCTTGCCGAATTGATCGTCTGATCGGTATTGCGTCAGTCAGGTGGCCATTAATGAGCACGCGAGATGAGGCGTTGTAAATACAGTGTCTCAGTAGGCAGAGGAAACGTCGTCCAAACCCCATCTTTTCCATTACCTGGAACAGGTAGTCGTGGCTTATGCGGTCATACGCCTTTTCAAAATCGAGGAAGAGCAGAGCGCCGGGTTCATTGTTGTGTGCAAACGTGCATATGACGTCCCGAAGTTCGCAGGCGGCCGTTATGACGCTGTGTCCTGGTACCCCACCAAATTGGTGTTTCCCGAGTATTTTGCTCAGTAAGGGTTGCACTCGTTGCTTAATCGCTCTCGTTATGATTTTGAAATCCGCATTTAATAATGTTATAGGCCGTAGTTCACTAACTTTTCTGCTGTTGCCTTGTTTTGGTAAAGGGACAATAAGTCCTTCCTTCAGTTCGTCTGGTATAGAGGCCTGCTGCCACATTTCGTTGGCGAATTGAGTCAATGTAGAGCCCAAGATGTGCCAGTATTGTTGATAGAATTCTGCGCTTAGGCCGTCGGGTCCGGGTGACTTTCTGTTTGCGGCACTAAAGACCGCCTCTTTGATGTCGTCCTCACTAAATGGAGATTCAAGCGCTTGATTATCTTCTGGTGAAATGACAGGTGCTATGCCAGCAATAACGTCATTGCAGTGTCCGACGTTAATGTCTTGTCGGTCATAGAGGTCTGTATAGTAGCTACGTATCTGTGACATAATATCCCGCTGTCTTGTGATTATGGTCCCTGCGCCGTCTTCAACCCCTTCAATGAGTTTAGATTTTTGCCGCCGAAGTGTACGTAATGAGTGGAACAACGACGCTGATTCCTCTGATGCGATATCCTTCGGCTGTGAACGTATTATGGCTCCCTCCATTCGTTTGCGATACAAGTTGGTAATCTTCGCCTTGTACTTTTTGATGCGCCTATAAGCAGCGTTGGGAGGCAAATCGGTGGCGTGATATAGCTGTCGAAGGCCTGAGAAATAAAATTCTATTGTCTCTTTATACCAATAGGATTTCTGGTATGCGTAACTTTTAACTGTTGATCTAAGTTTAGGTTTCGCTTTTTGTGTCCACCAGTCTATGACCGATCGATAATGAGGTTGGGATCGTTTCGCTTGTGTAAATACCCGCCGGATTTCTTCTTCTAGCTGTTTATCTTTTAATAGGCTGGTGTTCAGCTTCCAGTATCCTCTCCCACGAAATACCTGGGGGCGGTGGAGATTCATGAAGCATTGGTGGACACTGTGGTCCGAAAAGCCTACGGGAGCGATGTCACTATTAACTACTTGTTGCCCTAGGTCTTCAGAGACATAAATGCGGTCGATTCGACTGGCTGAATTGTTGGCGATATAGGTGTACGCAATGCGGTCGCCGTGTATTTTTTCCCATGTATCTATCAGTTTCATCCCTTGGATTAGGTGGTCCAGTTCTAGACAGTTATTGAAGTGTGGCGTCTGATCCTTGGCTGAGACGACGCAATTAAAATCTCCCCCTACAACACAGTTCGCGGCATTGTCATTAATTAAGAATGGCACATCATTTTTATAAAAGGAGGCACGTTCTTGCCGGCGGTTGTTGCCTGACGGCGCATACAGGTTTATTATTTGAACGCCATTAATCTCACACGATATGCCTCGGCCGTTCGTGAGCCGCACGATTTTGGTATAAGAAATGCCGTCACGTAGCAGGATTGCCGTTCCGGTATGATGTTCGACACTGATATTCGCTATCGTGACAAATCCCGCCACATTTGGTTCTACGTTGACCTCCTGCAGTAGCGCGATATCTACGTTGCTGCTATATAGGAAGTCTGTGAGCGCTCTGAATTTTATCTCACTCTGAATCTTATTAATGTTGACAGTTGTTATATTGTAGGTGAAGGTATCGCTCATTTGTAGGGGGGGGGGGGGGTAGTCACAAACGTATAACTACTATATCAAGGACACGCACACACGCAGCACGCACTATTTGAGACTTATTTGGCCCTCGTTCGATTCCATTTCCACATCCTGCCACCATGGATCGACTAGAGTATGTCTTGTACTGCCGTCAGGCTCCGTGGTCGCCACGGCAGTGGCGCTGGGTATATCGGTTTCGTCAGGTGGTCTGGTTTTTAGTTTTGCGGCAACCTTTTGTGCTACCGGTCGGAGGTGTTCGGCAGTTTCTGAAGCACCTTCACGAGCTACGCGTACTTTCTTTTTGTCCGGCGAGGTTTGTCCTTTATCTTGTTTGTTGGACCCAGACGGAGACTTTTTGGATTTTTTTGAGGCGGGAACTGCTCGCTCAGGGGCAATCGACTGTACTTCAGTCGCCCCCGAAGGGTCCGCCACATTCTCCGTTGTGTTTTGCTTTATTTGCGGACTACTGTCTTCGGTACTTTGAGCTTGTGTTAAGGAAGCAGGTGTAGGTACTTCAGAATTGGTGCTAGTAGCTTTCGACGGTACCCCGTGTGCACTTTCTTGTGGTCTAGTAACTTCTGTCATGTTTGGAAGTGTGTCTGGTGTACTAGGAGCAGAAATCGTTTCACAACCGACATTCGATGTTGGGTTTGGTTCTTTAACTGAGGGAGCGTCAGACATCTCCACGTCAGAGCTGACGGGCTTGGCGCCCGCTTGCGGTACCTCAGACGCTGCCGCTGCCAGGGCGAGCACTACGTCATCCGGCGGGGCTGTGACGGCATCAGGACGTGTAAACAAGCGGCTCGCGACTGTTGCGTACTGGGCTCGCTGTCTGCCTGCCGCGTCCACCTCTACAGGTAATTGCACGGGACGCCTGCGCGGACATTGTGCTCTGTAATGGCCAGCTAAGTTACAGGAAGAACAGGTGCGAGGTTGCCCCTCATACACAACGAGGGCTCGGAAGCCACATACATTTATGAAGGACGGTATATGCTTTTCTAAGTCAATTTTGACGGACCTCACACCATTGTCTACCTTATAATGCAAATTTCCGCTCCACCGGTCGGCTGTGACAGCGTATACGGTACCGTAAGTGGAAAGAGCATCTTTTACATAGCCCAGATCTAATTCAAAAGGCAACAAGTGCACTTTCACGGTTCTAAGACCCAGTCCCGCATATGTAATTGTCACTTTGCTCACCTGGCCTTTGGTTGTCTTGTACTCAGCTGTCCCATTGGTCTTCTCCATGATCTTCCGGCAGCATTCATCGTCTTTCAGCTTCACGGTGTATACGTTACTGATGAAGTCGTACGCCATGCCGAACACGTCTTCTTCCGGTACATTAAACGTTCCGAAGAACCAGTCATCAAACTCGTAGACTTTCGGACGGTCTATTTCAAAACTGAAACTAAATTTTAACGTACACTTTCTTATTTGAGATTCCATTGCTACGAAATCGGTAATCACACGCGCGCAAAAGTAAACAAAGCCGGCGGCGCCGGCTAGCTCGCTCTAGCCGCAAGTCCGACCGCTGAGGCGGTGCGGCCGCGAATGACACCACTGGGGACACAGTGATCACCGCACCTGCAAGGACTACCCATGCACGCCTCCCGTCAGATACAAATTCCCAGCTTCGCCCTGCCCATAGTACTCAAACTCGTAGTTTAACTAATTCCCGTAAGAGTAAGGGCTTCAAACTTGCCCACCCCTCCCCACTAACGATAGGATCATTGCCCGTCACCGGCATATTATATATATACATGTGGCGTCTGTTCCGAAGGAATAGACGTCACTTCTGATCCTGCAGCTGTTATTATATAATTTGCCGGTGACGGGCAATGATCCTATCGTTAGTGGGGAGGGGTGGGCAAGTTTGAAGCCCTTACTCTTACGGGAATTAGTTAAACTACGAGTTTGAGTACTATGGGCAGGGCGAAGCTGGGAATTTGTATCTGACGGGAGGCGTGCATGGGTAGTCCTTGCAGGTGCGGTGATCACTGTGTCCCCAGTGGTGTAGGGGTCAGCGCAACTGCCTAGAAAGCAGGAGACCCGGGTTCGAATCCCGGCTGGGTACACATTTTCAGCTTTGCCCATTCTCAGTTGATGTCATATATTCTATGAATATTAAATAATAACAGCTGCAGGATCAGAAGTGACGTCTGTTATTTCGGAACAGACGTCACATGTATATACTTAATGTATAGTGACATTTTTCGTATCTTTTATCGTTTGACATTGATATGCTGACGGAAAATGCACCGATGTAGTCAGTTTGTTTAATTTTACTATTCTGATGATAGATAATATCCGAAACCGGTAAAGTTGTAAGTACAATAAACAGCTTATGGTTGACAGTAGGCTTTTTTAAAAGTATATTACGGTTGTTAACAAATATCTCAGTAAAAATTTTAATCGATACCTCAACTAAGAAAACGTGGGACTTGGAAGAAGCTACTTATGTACAGCAAGCATCGTCATGTTGTGGTGGTGGACGAATGGTATGGGCTGGAGTCACTATCGGCTGACGTACGGACCTCTATGTCGTTCAGAAAGTCGCTTTGATTGGTCAGAGATATAGAGACGCGAGCCTTCGATCTTTCGTTGTGCTGTACGTTGGTGCTATAGGATATGGGTTCCTTTTGGTGGACGATAATGCTCTTCCAAGCAGAGCAACACTGGTGGACAACATGTTTGAAGCTGACGGAATTGAAGTAATGGAGTGGTTAGCTTGTGCACCGATTGAGAGTGTCTGGGACGTACGTGGCAGACGAACTGCAGCCAGACCAGCACCTCCCACAACGGTTGCATAGCGGGATATGAACTCATGGAAGAAAGGCCAAATATCCCTCAGGAACTGATTGATAACCTCATACTGTCCATGACACGCAGGTGTACAACTGCACTGGCCGTTCGATGTGATCAGTGATTACACACCACATTAGAGTGTAATTATTATGGGAGTCGCATGGTGCCTCGCTCTAAGCTAACGCCATGTGAAACCCGAGAGTTGATACAGGAAAATATCGTACTGTATCACACAAAAATTACAATAGAAACCAGTATCTGAATAAAATGCGTTGTATGTTGTGTATGATTATGGAAAATTTCGATTCGGAGGTCGAGCATTAACGAATAGGTACGCCGATAATTGTGCCACCGGTACATCATAAGAGCCACGATACTTCAATACCTGGTAGTCATATCGACCGCTCAATACCTTTTTAATGGACGCTTGCATGATACGTGTAGAGAGATCAGGACTGTAGCATGACTGAGATGGTGTAAATACCAATTGGACCAGCGCCTTGTGTTTAATCCGGACCAGCACGGCACACATTACGCACCCTTCCACAAGGGTGGTTTTCCGGCAGACGTGTCGTCCAGTACACTTCATTCGGTCTCCGATGGATGTCTCCTTGTGTATGTCCTCCCGCAACCAAGTGATCAATAAATAGACGTCGGTCGTGTTTGAACGCGAGTAGTGGTGCCGCCATAGTTCACCTTTCGGAAATTATCTCGTGCATAGCGGAAAGACGCGAATTATATTGTAATCCTTTTCCCACGTGTCTGTTCTTATATTCGCACATCGGTGTCACGCCACGTAGGATATAAGCTCCAGCAACGCCAGAGAGTAACTCGGGCGTACTAGTTTTGATTGGCGGGAGTTCACTCGTGACAATGCATTTTTTGTATGGGACTACGTCCCAGAAATAGATTATATTTGTTCCAATCCCCCGGTTTCGACCACGTTTTTCGAGAGGATTTCGTTGGTTGTAAGGCGTAAGCCCCTCCATCTTATTCCCAAATGTAATCTTTTGTCCCACTCTCAACTAGTCTGATAAATAGCTGAATAGAACCGCGACTCTTTATGACACGGATCTGAAACAGCCCGCTACACTCCTCGTGGAGAATGAAAAGAAGTCGTTACACGGTTGGTTGTGAGGGCTCCTTACAGAGTGTATTCATTCTAATGCATCCCGCATCTTCTTGGCCATAATGACATCATCAGTGGAGTTACTTGGCCCTGTGGAATGTTTGGCTTCATTCAGAATGTTGAAGGGAATCAGCATGCCTATGTTACGCACATATGATGTTAATAATTTTTAACAACCTCGTCTGCAAAATTTAATGTAAATACCGATCCTCTTTTTATAAACATTGAGGCAACAACTAATTATATTATTTCACTCATGTCTCAGATCATCTCCTCTATATTCCTCATTCTCTTGAGATAAACAATAGTTAACACAGTTCACAGTAATATTTTCGACATTATGAATTTGGTTCGAGGTTGTATCTTCTCCATAACTGTCTCTCTTTCATACCTGCCTCTCTTTCATCTCTTACTCCTTCCTCCTTTCGTCTGTTCCGTCTCTGTCGACCTCCTCGTCCCCCTCCACCCTTCTTCTTATTCCATCACCTTTCCCCTCTTTATTTCAGTGTCTTCGTCTCTGTCACACTCCTCTTCCCCTCTCTTGACCTATCATTTCCATTACCATCCTCTGTAAACATCACCTCCTCCTCCTCCTATCTCTTCACCTCTATTTAACTTCTTCCTTCTCCTCCTATCTATAAAATTACAAGTATCAACTCTCCAATTTATCAACCGAAGCGTGTCGATGTTTATTACACCTTACATTGCTCTCTCTTTGAAGAAATGCGTATTCCGAAGATTATGGTGCTCTAATACTTCAATGTTTTCAGCTGTAAATATCAAGAGTGCATTTCAAACTTCTGATGTTTGCAATTCTATCTAATGTGTTGGCTGTCATTTGCAATTGACCCCAATGTTGTTTTTCCTAAAAAAATAATAATAAAATTAAAAAAAAATTAAAAAAATTGTACGTTTTTACAGAATTGTCAACCGCTCTGGAAAACTCTAAATTTTGCTTTCATTTTTCATAGTATTTCATGTTAAAAAGTGTGAACCAGATCAACACTTATGAACTCTAACGCGGGAAACCATCTGAAAAATAACACGAGATAGTCGGTTCCCAGGCTAACGCAGTTAAATACGCTGGCTGCATTCACAGTGGTACTGCTTCACATCAGTGACTTGCAAGCAAGTACGTTTGACTCTACGCTCTACTAAGAGGTGAACAGACATCTACAGACACCACCAAAAATATGCATGAAGTTTTGCATTTTCTTTCTTGTCTGCAAATGTAGGTTCGTCAAATTTCCAAACAAAATAAATGAAATCTCAGAGCGTCGTTAGCTGTTTGATAACTTTAATTACTAAAGTGCATACGCTATCATATGAAAAAAATATCGAATGCCGTAGCTATGAAAGATTCTCACCACAGAAGGTGTGTGTGTGTGTGTGTGTGTGTGTGTGTGTGTGTGTACGTGCGTGCGTGTGTTTATGTGTGTAATCATCATGAAAAGTTTTGGATGGAAAGTACTTTGTCATAGAGGTGAACAAATTAATAATAGTATGTGTACGTTGCCTGTAATTTTGAAAGAAGAAATGAGGTTTTTCCGTATCCATCAATCTCATGTTGACTTCTCTAATCGAAATTTGAAGTGGTACGAAATTCTGACCTATTTACCGACGAGTTGTTGAAGTAAAAACGATACTCAAAACAAACAACGTTTCATAAAGTAACATTGCAGGAACGTTCTTGTTTTAATGGTTGATATGCGGAAACCGCGCTTACAGGACATTTATAATGCCACAACTGCAAGGTTGTTTAGTCAAAGCATCATAGTAACAAAGTCTGCACTGATAGTTGCTTTGCAATTTCGATTAGTTTTCTGTGAGAGTAATTATCAGGGCACTTTCCATTGTTCCCAGAAAAACAATTGTTGTGATTTCCACGTTCCCTCCAGATGAAGGAACGACGATTGTTCGTCTGAACACAATATCTTGACTCAAATGTGAACAGACCGCGGCGTCGTTCGATACTACCATACTATTGGTCATTAAAATTACTACACAAAGAAGAAATTCAGATTATAAACAGGTATTCATTGGACAAATATATTAGAACTGACACGTGATTACATTTTCAGAAATCAGTACCGAGAACAACCGCCTTTTGCCGTAATGACGGCATGATACGCCTGGGCATTCAGTCAAACAGAGCTTGGATAGCGTATACAAGTACAGATGCCCATGCAGCTTCAACACGATGCCACAGTTCATGAAGAGTAGTGTCTGGCGTATTGTGAAGAGCCAGTTGCCACCATTGACGACGTTTTCAATTGATGAGAGATCTGGAGAATGTGCTGGCCAGGGCACAAGTCGAACATTTTCCGTATCCAGAAAGTTCCGTACAGGACCTGCAACATGCGGTAGTGCATTATCCTGCTGAAATGTAGGGTTTCGGAGGGATCGAATGAATGGTAGAGCCACCGGTCTTAACATATCTGAAATGTAACGGCCACTGTTCAAAGTGCCGTCGATGCGAACAAGAGGTGACCGAGACGTGTAACCAATGGCACCTCATACCATCACGCCGGGTGGTACGCCTGTATGGCGATACGAATACACGCTTCCAATGTGCGTTCACCGTGATGTCGCCTAACACGGATGCGACCATCATGATGCTCTAAACAGAACCTGAATTAATCCGAGAAAATGACGTTTTGCCATTCGTGCACTCAGGTTCGTCGTTGCGTACACCATCGCAGGCGCTCCTGTGTGTAATGCAGCGTCAAGGGTGACCGCATCAATGGTTTCCGAGCTGGTAGTCCAAGCTGCTGCAAACGTCGTCGAACTGTTCGTGCAGCTAGGTCTTGTCTTGCAAACGTCCCCATCTGTTGACTCAAGGATCGAGACATGGCTGCACGATCCATTACAGCCATGCGGATAAGATGCCTGTCATCTCGACTGCTAGTGATACGAGGCCGTTGAGATCCAGCACGGCGTTCCGTAATGCCCTCATGAACCCACAGGTTCCATATTCTGCTAGCAGTCATTGGATCGCGACCAACGCGAGGAGCAATGTCGCGACACAATAAACCGCAAGCCACAATCCGACGTTTATCAAAGTCGGAAACGGGAACGCATTTCTCCTCCTTACATGAGGCACTACAACAACGTTTCACCAGGCAACGTCGGTCAACTGCTGTTTATGTATGAGAAAGCGATTGGAAAATTTCCTCATGTTAGCACGTTGTAGGTGTCTCCACCTGCGCCAACCCCATGTGAAAGCTCTGAGCCGGCCGCGGTGGCCGCGGGGACTAAGGCGCTCCAGTCACGGTCTGCACGGCCACTACGGGCGGGGGGTTCGAATCCCCCTCGGGCATGGATATTTGTGCCGTCCTAGTTCGTAAGTAGTTAATAAGAAGTTTGTAAGTTTAGGGACTCAAAAATGTTCAAATGTTTGTACAACTTACGGGTCTTAACAACGGGGTCATCAGTCCCTAAACTTACAAACTACTTATCAACTAGCTTATCCTAAGGACGACACAAATATCCATGCCCGAGGGAGAACCCCCCGACCATAGCGGCCGTGCAGACCGTGACTGGAGCGCCTCAGTCCCCTCGGCCACCGCGGCCCGCGTTTAGGGACTGATGAACCCGTAATTAAGTCCCATAGACTATACAAACATTTGAACATTTGAAAGCTCTGAAAAGCTAATAATTTACATATCCCAGCATTGTATTCCTGTCGGTTAAATTTCGAGTTTGTAGCACGTCATCTTGGTGGTGTAGCAATTTCAATTGCCAGGAGTGTACAACCCTTAAGTATTTCCGCCTACGTAGTTTTAATAGGACACATATCATAAGCCTTCGGACTGTTTATGTTGATACTGTGCGTCCTGTTGCTGCCTGGACGGTGCATTGCAGGGGCGTTGCATTCAGCGTCCCGTCTCCACGGGCTGTTAATCGGGAATAATGGTCACCTCTAGCTGATGTAATGCGTGGACGACCTTTGACTTGCCTTCCTGTTGTCTTAAATCGTGTCCACGTCCTGGAAATTACACTTTGGATACTCCAAGAAGTACATCCACCTACTTCTGTGTCTGTCCCATGCAACATGCCTGATGGAAATTTATTATAATGTCTCTTCTATTGAAATAAATGAATTCATTAAGAGTGGATAAAATAGTCACTGGCCGGGATCAAGTCTTTATAAACGATGTTAACACTGTCTAGTTGGAATGTTCCCATCAGTCTCTCGGTACAATCATCCACCCTCTTATAAAGTTCCCCTGTTTTACCCTCACTCCTAGTACTACGGATTTATGTACTGCACTAGGTAATGTATATTGCTTGAGGGGCCGTAGGTTTCACCAATTCTTCAGACTGGTGAAACAAAAGTTCTGTCGTTTATTACTGACCTTAAATCTCGAAGTACATAATTTCCCACACAGTTACAGCACACAGGTTGCAGATTCTTGATGTATAAAACTGTGAAATTGATTTAAGGGCTCTAACTATGATTTTCTTCATACATTCGAACATTTACACATGCTCGGCAAAATCCATAAATCTAAGCGGTACATTGAACGATATTCACTTTACAATAAATACTAGTGCCATGATGATAAACGTACAAGTTTCTTAATGAAACAAGGAGCTACATGTTAACAGTTCGATGGTTGGCACTGGACTGTGCTCAGCCAGGCGTGGCTGCTAGTTGGTGCCTCTGTCTTTTTGGCGCCAATGAAGAAAGTACCAAATGTGTTCAACTGAAAGCTTATTAACAAAAAAGTGTTACATTGAAATTACGCTATTATCTAATGTTTACAGTCTTAAATATTAATAAATGAAATGTAGGAATGGTAGCACCAAGAGGAGAGGCGGCAGCCAATCAGATCACGTCTATGCTGCACTGAAGTGCTGACTCACGGTCCATACATGATCTGTGTCATCTGTTATGTTTTTCCCACCCCTTTTATTGATTGCATCATACTACTTTGCCTACTGCCAGCCAGCTACGTAGCTTCTACAAAATTTACAACTCCAAACTAAGACAAGAAAACTCTGAATACTTTTATTAAATAAAGATATAAAATCAGACTTGCTACACCTGATTCCAACCTTCCGTCTCTCCATGCCACAGCTTGGGGTATGTACGTTGTTGTTGCATTACACTACCTGCTCTCCCTGCTCTCTACACTATCTGAACAAAACTGCTCCCATAAGCTTTACAAACATTTGAACATTTGATTTGAACAAAACTGCCGGTGCAATTCCTCTACATCTACATTGATATTCTGCATATCATATTTAAGTGCCTGGCAGACGGTTAATTAACCACTTTCAAAACCTTTCTCTACCGTTCCATTCTCTAAAAACGCGCGGGAAGAAAGTACACATAAATCGTTCCGTTTTCGGTCTGATTTCTCTTATTTTATTGTGACGGTCTTATCTCCCTTTGAAGGTGAGTGCTAGCAAAATATTTTCATATTCAGAAGTAAAGAAGTAAAGTTGATCGTAATTGTAGCTTCTAGGTATTTGGTAGAATTTACGACCTTAAGGTTTGACTGATTTATCGTATAATTAAAGTTCGGCTGATTTCTTTTGGTATTCATTTGTATTACTTCACACTTTTCTTTATTTAGTGTCAATTGCCATGCTTCGCACCATGTAGAAATTTTAAGTCTAAGGCAGTTACTCAGATTGTCTCATAAATCGTTTATAAACACAAGGAAGAGTAGGGCCCTAAACGCTTTCCTGGGGAACGCCAGATATCACTTCTGCTTTACTCGACGACTTACCGTCGATTACTACGTACTGCGTCCTTTCTGATAGGAAATCGTGAATCAAATCGCACAACTAGGGCGATATTCGATAAGCACGCAATTTGATTAGAATTCGCGTGTGAGGTACAGTGTCAAAAGCCTTCCGGAAATCCAGAAATGTGGAATCGATTTTAGATCCCTTGTCGATGGCACTGCCGATCATATCTGACGTTAGTTCAGCAATTATACTTTGTTCTGTGCTCCGCCCAATTCTATAACCCTAAAAGAACACTGGGAGAATAAATACAAGTTAACACCAACCGCTTCTATAGCAACTTATTGTTATTTCACTGTCTTCGTTGCCGTAATGTTGATGTCTCGACTCCGTAGAACCGACAGAAAGTTGTCGAATCATTTCAGTTAATTCTATCGATGACAATACTTCAGACTCTAGATATCTCAAGCCCGTAATAGTCTTACCAGTGTTTGTTTAGGGTTATACAGGGTGTTACAAAAAGGTACGGCCAAACTTTCAGGAAACATTCCTCACACACACAAAAAAAGAAAATATGTTATGTGGACATGCGTCCAGAAACGCTTAATTTCCATGTTAGAGCTCATTTTAGTATTTCTCTTTAAATGTAAATTGAAATAATTCGTGCAGACAATTGTCAAAATACCCAATTGAACTGACGAGAACCCGCACGCAATTGTGCAATGACGTCATCAACACAGATTTTCTCTGAACGTTTGGGCAGGAATTGTTGGTGATGTCTTGATTGGGACTCATGTTCTTCCACCTACGCTCACTGGAGCACATTATCATTATTTCATGCGGGATACTCTACCTGTGCTGCTAGAACATGTGCCTTTACAAGTACTACACAACATGTCGTTCATGCACGATGGAGCTCCTGCACAATTCAGTCACCGTGTTCGTACGCTTTTCAACAACAGATACGGTGACCGATGGATTGGTAGAGGCGAACCAATTCCATGGCCTCCACTCTCTCCCGACCTCAACCCTCTTGACTTTCATTTATGGGGGCATTTGAAAGCTATTGTCTACGCAACCCTGGTACCAAATGTAAAGACTCCTCGTGCTCGTATTGTGGACGGCTGTGATACAATATGTCATTTTCCAGGGCTGCATCAGCGCATCAGGGATTCCATGCGACGAAGGGTGGATGCATGTATCCTCACTAACGGAGGACATTTTTAACAGTTCCTGTAACAAAATGTTTGAAGTCACGCTGGTATGTTCTGGTACGTTTAGTAAAATAGTGTGTTTCCATTCCATGATTAATGTGATTTGAAGAGAACTAATAAAATGAGCTCTAACATGGAAATTAAGCGTTTCTGGACACTTGTCCACTTAACACATTTTCTTTCTTTGTGTGTGAGGAATGTTTCCTGAAAGTTTGGCCGTACCTTTTAGTAACACACTGTATAATACGCCAGAGCTCTGAACAAAGTTTAATTTCTGAACTAACGTCAGATATAATCGTCAGTCAGCGATGTTTTTACAGTCGGCCATAAGTGTACGTATTTGAGGATTTACTCAGGTACAGATCCGGGTGAAAATTTTGGCACACACAGGAGGGAGGCAAGTGCGACGACGGCAGTAGGGTCTGGCGGTGAGGTGGACGGTCGTATTACCAGGAGGTGAGTGTACGCTTTATCCCCCTCCCACTTTTCTGCTCTCTCTCTCTCTGTGTGTGTATGCCTGCTGCTGGTGGTAAGCCCGGCCTCGGGCCATTATTTAACAATAAATACTAATGATCGTCCCGCCGCCCAGGGGACTACATACCCACTCTGGTGGGCGCGGCGGCCGCGCGCGGTGCAAATGGAGAGAGAGCCGCCTGAATATTCATGGCAACACCTGACGCCGTGCCGCGCCGCACTGTTGACGTGTTTCTTTCATTTCCTGCGGCGGCGTTTGCGAGGGGGAGACCGCCGCACCGGTCTCCTGACGCCACGCAAAAATATTCCGCTTTTCTGTTTATTATGTGATTTTTCCAAATTGTTCTCAGAGAATGGAAGGCGATAACGATTGGAAATACAAAAATTTACAAAACTTTTCATGCGCATTAAGCAACATAGTGAGACTGTCTGTTTGCAGCTCAACCACACATCCGATGACTTTATTAGCGTAGTTAGGGTAAACGTACCAGTTGTGCTTGCTTATGAAATAAAGATTGGTTTGAACACCACAGTGCTTTACTAGGCATGGTCCTGTTTGGAGGTGGTATGCCGTTGCCTTCCTCCGAACTTCGAACTGACTTACCCAGCCAGTTATAGGGGGACCTACAGTTTAACGTGGGTTCCGTACCACGGTGCTACTCGGTATTTTTCCCATGAGCAATACTGACAGAGGTGAAAGAAGTGGAGAGTGACGATAAAATTCCCTGGACCTGGCGGGGATCGAACCCGCGACCTTTGGAGTGGTAGTCTGGTACTCTACCACTTTGCAAATTTTTTTTTTGTTTTATTTATTTATTTTGCATTCTATTCTTTTTGCTTCTTTGGTTTTTTTTTTTAGTGGCTGCTGTCTGTCCGATACTTAAAAATAAAAGTCCTCCCATGTGTGCGTCTCCGACAGCAGAGAAAAAGAAAATGCAGAAGTCGTCGTATTTCCGTCCTGAAAATAAGGGATCTCTGAAAATAAACAGATAAAGAAACGCTGACTTGCATTTTTGCACGTTTAGACTCTCCTTCTTTGACATTGGATGACGAAAAGAAAGTTTTTTTATGTAATGTGATGAACAGAAAGGTTTCTCTTACTAAATAAAATAATAATAATAAAAATAATATGTGATCATTATTTTTTCTTCGTTTTCTCTTGACCGCTTATAAATTGGTTGTTTCTGTTATAAAAGGGGTGTGGTCCGACATCCGTTGCGGCGTGCTGTTTCAGGGTTCTGCTGAGGCCTTCACGGCTACCGTAGCGGACACGGAGCCCACGAAGTCCCCACCGTACTTCACCCTCAGCAGCGATCGCCTACTTTGGCATGCCTCTATTTGCGTTGTTAATTGGCTGTAGTAATCCTGCCCTCTTTCTCGACGATAATCTTCAACATATTTCCATAATTCTTTTCAATTTTCTTTTCCGGAATATTTTGTAATATCCATGCAACTGAGGCGCTTATGAAAGATCGGCCCAACTGTGTAATTGAATTCGCGATTTGCTGTCAGAAAGGACAAAGTTTGTAGTAACTGACGGTAAGTCGTCGGGTAAAACAGAAGTGATATCTGGCGTTCCACAGGGAAGCGTTGTAGGTGCCTTACTCTTCCTTGTGTTTATAAACGTTTTAGGAGGCAATCCGAATAGCTCCCTTAGACTCTTCACGGATGATGCTGTCGTTTATCTGTTAGTGGAGTCAACAGAGGATCAAAAGCAACTCCAAAGCGATTAGACAAAATTTCTACGTGGTGCGAAAATTGGTAATTAACACTAAATAAAGAAAAGTGTAATGTAATACACGTGACCACTAAAAGAAATCCGCTGAACTTCAGTTACACGATAAATCAGTCAAAACTTAAGGTCGTAAACTCTACCAAATACCTAGGAGTTACAATTACGAACAACTTTGTCTGGAGAGAATACATAGAAAATATTGTTGGGAAGGCGAACCAAAATTACGTTTCATTGACGGAACGCTTCGAAGATGCAACGGCTCCACCAAAGAGACTGCCTACATCACACTTGTGCGTCCTCTCCTGCAGTACTGTTGCCCAGTGTGCGACCCTCACCAGGTGGGACTGACGGAGGACATTGAGAAGGTTCAGAGAAGGGCAGCTCTTTTTTTATCACGTTACAGGGGGGAAAGCGCCACGGAAATGTTGCACGATTTGAGGTGGAAATCTTTAAATGAACGACGTTATTCGTTGCGGCGAGATGTATTTGCGAAATTTCAGTCATCGACTTTTACTTCTGAATGTGTAAATATTTTGCTAGCAAGAATGTTTGTAGTGCTTATGGGACTTAACTACGGGGTCATTAGTCCCTACGCTTACAAACTACTTATGAACTAACTAAGACTAAGGACGGCACAAATATCCATGCCCAAGGGGGGATTCGAACCCCCGACCGTAGTGGCCGTGGAGACCGTGACTGGAGCGCCTCAGTCCCCTCGGCCACCGCGGCCACCGCGGCCAGCATTTTGCTAGCACCCACCTACATAGGGAGACATGGCCATCCCAATAAAATAAGAGAAATCAGTTCGAAAACGGAACGCCGGCCGCGGTGGCCAAGTGGACTGAGACACTTCGGTCACGGACTGCACGGCCACTACGGTCGGGGGTACGAATCGCCCCTCGGGCATGGATATTTGTGCCGTATTTAGTCTTAGCTAGTTCATAAGTAGTTTGGAAGCTTAGGGACTGATGACCCCGAGTCCCATAAGTTCTACAAAAATTTGAAAACGGAACGATTTAGGTGTCCCTTTTGATACGAAATCGCGAATACTGTGGCAATTGGGGCACGCAATTTCTCGCCCCAATTTCATTAGAAGGCGCTTTTGTGGTATAGTATAAAAAAAAAAAACCGGAAATCCAGAAATATGGAATCGATTTGACATCCCCTGTCGATGGCACTTATCACTTCATGTGAATAAAGGGCAAGCTATGATTCTCAAGAGCCGTACTGTCTGAATCTGACTATTGGATAATAGGTCGTTCTCTTTGAGGTAGTTCATAATGTTCGAACAAAGTATATGTTCCAAAATCCTACTGTAAATCGACGTCAATGAGATCGGCCTGTAATTTTGGGGATCACTCCTATGATAAAAGTCCGCATACTAATTCCCACCATGCTCCCGGCCGTCCGATCAGTTTGAACGTCCCAAGGAAAACCGGTCTGACGTTATCACGATTTTATTTCATGTACATCAGTGCATACTCCACAAACCATGAAACTGTGGTTGGTGGACGGTACTTCGTTCCAATACTAGTCATTTCCCTTTCTGTTCAAGTTACAAGCAGAACGAGGGGAAACGAGTTCTTGTATGCCTCCACACGAGCCTAATTTCTCTTGTGTTTGTAATACTTAAGGGAAATTTAATTTACCAGCAGAAAAATCGCTTGTGAATCATTTTTAAATGCGGGTTTGGATCAATATCGCCTAAAGAGAAGGCATGAGAGCCGTCATGTCACACACAGTTGGATATAATCGCTAGGTGACAGGCTGACCGCAGCGAGACAATAGAGTATGCTCCAGCGGAAGCGAGTTAGCTACGTAGAACACGGCCTACGTGTGGCAAGACGCGGCAGTGCTCAGGTCTTCTCTTCAGGCGACCGCCCCTTCGATCCTGCCGATTTATTTTTCAGTCCTCTCAGTTGAATAAATGGATGCGTATTACTACATCTCCCATTCGCGAGTCTGTGCGATAGTCAAACAACGGTATGGTTGTATGATCAACGGCGGCTGGTGATAATGTGCTAATGTGCTGCAGCACACTGTAAATATATTGCTAAAATTATGCCATTTCTCTTCGAAAGCAAGCGAGAAATCGCTGTAAAATTACATCCTTTCTCTTGGAATGCGATCCAGGCATCACAATAAAATTATGCCAATTCCCTTCCAATACGTATTACAATGCTAGTAATAAGGATGAAAACGCATTTTGGAACGCTCTCGCCGCGATAGCCGGAAACCAGCTCCGTGTGCTGTAGTGGGATTCAGCCACGCTGGTACGTGCGCCAAGAGGCGGCACAGTCGTCTGTTCGCTAGTGCGCATGCGCAGACGTGACGTCAAGCCTGGCGACTCATGTGTGCTGAGACCGACTGTAGCACAAGATCAATATTTCTCTTCCCACTGCGTGTAACGGTTGCGAAAGAATAGTATATGATGAATATTGCGGTATACAGAGTCAAATATTGCGCTAGCTCAGACGTCTTGCGCGTTGTCTCTCAAACCTACTTGTATGAGACTCGTATTCAAATACCTCTGAGTCCAAATTTTTAATTTCTGTAAATAAAACTTCAATCAAAAACACCATTAGTAATGTATAGCCAACATGCGAGTGAAAATGCACTTTTCAGCCAAGCAGCTTCATTGGTCACTTGTGTAGAACGCAGATGACGTGATGGGGATATTGCTAAGCTCCGTTATTTCCATTGTAAGTCACGCTTTTTATTATAGTATATTTTGTTTCCTGTTTATTTTTGTAATATTGTAGCACACTGGTCAAATTTTGTACGAGCCGCCACTGTGTATGATCTTCCTGTGTAAACGATTTCTTAAATGTGAAACTTAAAACTTGTCTTCTATCGCCACCCCAGACTCATCATAAAGTGACTGACTGTAGGATTTTGATTACCTTAATGATTTTACATCGATCCGGGTCTCCCGCTTCGGGCCAGCGGTCGCCTTAACCACTTGGATACCTGTGATCGCCCCCCCCCCCCCCCCCCACTTTCACAAGTCACACCCTATGGCTCTAGCGCCGCTGTCATCCATTCCCTCTTACACTCGCCATTACGGGAATCTGGGCGCTGGTAGCCAAGTGGTTACGGCGACAGCTGGCCCGAAGTGAGAGATCCGCGTTCGTTTCCCGGCCAGGCTCCAAAAAACTTTTCAAATGTATGTTAAGCTTAAGGGACTTAACTGCGGCGTCATCAGCCCCCAAACTTACAAACTACTTATGAACTTATAGTAAAGACTACACAAACATCCATGCCCTAGGGGGGATTCAAACCCCTGACCGTAGCGGCCGTGCAGACTGTGACTGGCGTGCCGCAGACCGCTCGGCCGCTGCGACCGGCCTACTCACATTTTCATTTTCACTTGTCACCATTGTCTAATTTCAATGCCCTAATGCAGCCACTATCATTTCTTTCTTCCCTAATCCTTCTTTCTTCCCCTTCTTTAACAATAATTTGAGAGTGCAATATGGCGGCGAAACATACGAAAACAATTTTCTTGGGTTCTCAGGACGATATGTCGCTAAGGTATTACTATTGTTTCATTTATGTAATGTACTCACAGTCCGCTTTTTTATTTTTTGGTCTGTATTTATATGTAGTTTCAGCGAAACTATGTCGCTATTCTCAAGTGACTCTAAATCAGTTAAGAAACTGGTCTGGGCTGAGCCCTTGAAGCAGACTATTAACTTCTGATCAATTTGAATAATTGGCTTAAATTGTATACATAACTTTGTTGAGTCTCAGTCGTATGGGCGTAACAGATTTCGGCATGCTCACAATAGCGAGTGTTCAGGCTTCATGCATAAGTGATATGGATCATTATAAAAATATCAACAAGTGAATGTTCCACTGCGAAGCAGCTTGTGAACTTTATAATAAACTAGATGAAAACCCAGCGTTTCCGGGTATTTATTTATTATTTTATTCCTGCCTTGAGTTCTTTTATTTCTTCTTTATTATGGTTTTTGGTTACAGTGACCATACAGCCAACGGTTATTACAGTGGCAACATTAAAGTTAAAACTAGGTTTTAAGTTAGTACTTTTCCTATCCATTCTCTCTCTGTCAATCTCCTTTATCCTATAAATATGTTATATTTATCGGAGAATATATAAGATATATGACTGTCATGCATAATGTACAAAATTATACGTGCATTGTCCAAACAAAAGAAGATAGCAATCAAATTACAAATGGTATATAAAATTCCCACGAACTCATATTTATTGCGTTATATGTTGTACAATATGTTCTATAATTTTTCAGGTATATATTCATTTATAAAAGTTGTTAAAGTCTGTAAAATCTCTTGTGAATACAAATAGTAGTAAAGTAGCAATAGATTCACACTTAGTGCGTGACATGGCGTTTTTCTATGAAGGTTACTGTTTATGTGCTCATATCTCATAAACTACGTGTCGTACTGTGATACAATTTAGAAGGTACACTCAACTAAAAACGTGTATACTTTTTGTAAAATTTCCTGCGGATACAATTTATAGTGTAGAAATTATAAATTGTAACGTCATTTCGAATGTCGTAGTTTTAGTTCATGAACAGCGGAAAAGTAGTAAGCGAGAAACTTTTTGCCTTTCATAATTTTGCTATGATTGTCAGTGAGAAAAGTGGAATAAAGGTTTGAAATTAGGTTTAAAGTTGGTTGCAAGTCGTTAAGTACTGTCATTCGCATACAGTGTGTGAATAAAGTCTCGTCGCATTATATCGCAGTTTCTTGCAACTATATTCTTTATAACGTTGTATCTTCTTAACCACGTGTCGTATGTGGTTATTTCCCAGACAGCATTGTTACCTTACGGTAAGGAATATGTGCACCAAATTTGGTTGAAATGGGTGCAGTAGTTTAGCAGGAAATGAGCAACACTGACATTTGATCCAGTAGTTTTTCGCGCACCACATTGTTTATGACGTCATATCTCTCGAACAATGACTGTACGTGATCCTATCACTTACGGCGACCGTACTCATGGATTGAAGCTAATATGTGCAAAATGAATACAAGGTAATGCCTGATGCGACAATTTTACAACGTCTACAGCGAATCTGTTGTGAGCGATAGACTTCGTTTCTTCAATTTGTGTGTGTGTGTGGGAGGGGGGGGGGGGGTCAGTTAAAAACGCTCCATAAACGTCCGAAACTATATGCAAACTTTGTTCCATGTCCCTAAACACTCCCATTTTCCAATAACTGACGTATAAATCTGGGTATTCTCACGCAGTGTCCTCTCATTATTTATCACGTCATATCTCCTGAGCTATGTGTCAGGAACCTTCGTGGGCGTACGATGAACAGTACACCAAAGTTTCATTGCAGTTAAATGAATGATTTATGAACACATAGAGGACATAAAGACGAACATTCATTTTTTATATATAGATGGAAGTGATGGGTTAGCTACATTTCACTGTCTAACTAAATGTTACTGTTACTTTGCATGATAAAATTGAATTTTTAGTTTTTTATCATTTGAGAGATCATATATACGTTATTTATTTTTGTTTAAAAACAGGAGCTATATTTTTCAATGTACACAACTGTACAATATGACAATGGGTACTTTTAATTGTGTAAATCTTGCGCAAACAACCATTCAGGAGAGCAATAATTGCGAACAGTAGACATCGGCCTTAATTGTATCTTCAGTTTGTCCGTAAATGTGAAGTGAACAAAAAAAAAAAAAAGAGGATCAGGTTATTTTGAAAGAAATATAAATGGATTTTTATGATAGAAGAAATAACGGTTTAACACTTTTCTGGCACAACTTGCATCTAATTTTCAAATTATAGGAGTTCAGGCGGTTTATTTATTTAGTTTGTTATTATGACTTGTTCAATTTGAGAGGTAGCTATTACTCACATCATGCTATTCAACAGTGCGCTACTTCAATAATGGTTAACTCATGGAATACAAATTATTTTAGAACAGTTTAGAACAGTCAACTCGTATCGTTTCCGAACGCTGTACAGAACACCAGCGGCATATTAAAAACCGAGAACTGGGGAAATCAGCGGTCGTTGAGCCCAGCCTCACGAACAAACATAAAATTTTGTACGACGAAACAAAAATTTTTTCCTAGGCCTCCACATACTGGGACTCTATAATCAAAGAAGATGTAGAAATAAGAATGTGTGAGAACAACTTCAACCGTGATAGCGGGTATAATCTTAGCGGTTCTTGGAAACGAGCGTTCGATACAGAAATACAACAGAGACTTTTCACGCAACGTCTTCGATACTACAGGAGGGGTGACGCCACCAGCGCAGACGTGGACTGAATCTGTGACAGCGTGACGTAGCGACCGACCAATCAGAAGTCGTCCAAGGGCTATTTAAGGCTACCGCAGCACCAGAACTGTCAGTCAGCGGCTCCTGACGAAATAATCTTCGAAAGCTTGAGATTTTATCAAGAATTGACGCGGCAAGAAGTCCGAGAAAGTTTTATACAAAGTATTCGTATGTTTGTGGTTTGTGTGTTTGTGCGTACGTGTTGCATACAAATCTATCGTTTTGTCCCAATCTTTATGAAATTTTGTACATGTAAGCTTCAATCCATGAGGACGGTCTCCGTGAGTGTAAGAATCAGGTAAGATATATAGTTCACGAGATATGAGTCATAAGCAATGAGATGCGTGAAAAATACTGCATTTAGCGACAATGCTGCTCATTTTTTCCTAATCCAGTGGACAGATTTCAACCAAATTGGGTTCTCACATTCCTTACCGCCAGGTAACAATCGCTGCAGGGATAAGAGACATATGTAGTAAGCAGATTCAAATGGATGTGGGTTGCCATTCTTATGATGAGATGAAAAGGCTTGCTCAGGATAGAGTAAGGTGGAGAGCTGCATCAAACCAGTCTCCGGACTGAAGACCATAACAACAACAGGATATGGACTCTTGATCAGGATTAAACAAACACGACTTTCGGTATTTTTGGAAATTCAAAAACTAAGGGAGTAAAATAGGGGATCAAAAATTCTTTTCGAAAACACATTGTTGTCAAGAGAAATTTGGTGCTAAAGCTACAAAAATTGGTATTTGTATTATTCGTTAGTATTTAAAAAAAGTCTTGCGTTATTTTTGGAAACTCAACCATCGAGGGGAATAAATTGAACAGGGGATGTTTTTCGAAAATATTTTGCTCTTAAGACAATTCTCAAGCTACAGCCACATAAGTTGGTATATGTTCTCTTGGTGAGAATTAAAAAGGCACCTGTTTCGGTATTTTCAGAAAATTAATCATTTAGGGGGTGAAATAGGGGAAAAACAGTTTTGGAAAATACGTTGCTACTAAGCCAATTTTGGACCCAGAATTACAAAAATTGACATTTGCATAATTTGTTGGAATTTAAGAGACACATGTTGGGGTATTTTCCGATTTTCAACTATTCAGGGGTTGCCAAGGGGGGTTACAAGTTGTAGAATCAAATGTTCAAATGCTTGTAAATCTTAAGAGACTTATCGACGGGGTCATCAGTCCGTAAGGCTTACAAACTAATTTAACTTACACTAACTTATGCTAAGGACAACATAAACACCCATGCCCGAGGGGCGAATCGAACCCCGAACGGCGAACAGCAGCGCGCACCGCAGCATGGCGCCTCAATACGCACGGCCATTCTGCCGCGCCTACAAATAGTATCACAACATTTCATTATGATAGTACTTAAGCTAAATCTATAAATATTTATATTAAGAGGGAGAATCAACTAGTGCAGACCAACCAGGCTACGCATGCGAAGCAGCGGGCGTTAAGCTAGTTAGGATATAACGAACCATCAGTTAAAACTATTTTGTAAATTATTATAGATATTATAGCAGTATAATCAGAGAGATATTTGTATATCTAACACAAGCAATGTGCAAGAGCCCTAAAGCACTTGTAGTTTCACAATGCTAGAAGCTATTTCCTAGATGTTAGATTTTAAAGTATGAATAACGCGATCATACTTTCACGACCTTAGATAACTGTATCGCATGTGTTGTACGCCCATGCGTTTGCACTTGGCAGACGAGTAAGTAACCAGTTTTTTAACAGAACCTATATATTCTCGTTATTAACCATGTCACTGAGAACGCATCGCCCTGAGTAAACTTTCGTGACATTTCATTCTGAGAAACAGGGCTGCGCAAACTGTGATACTCTCAGCGTTCATTTCACGCCTTCAAATACGATGTTAAAGACAAATACACTGCTAACGCTCCAACAAATTCTACCGCATTCGGTGACTGGATTCGTTTACTGAACGTTTAAAAATTTCCGCCTGGCAAAAATTCCAGCTAATGTCAGATATTTCCCAGAATCTTCGACGGGGGATATTTCTGTTGTACTGCAAACTGACTCCAGTATGCTATTCGCGTCTTGGTTGTTGACCGTCAGAATCACGACTATTCCCATAAGTCTTGAACTTTTGTTGTATTGAGTGCTGTACTTTAATTCTATCTATAGGTCTTATTTAATGACGACGATCATCTCGGCTGTTTGCCATTCTGAAGTCAGTCAACTGCAATACATACATATAATATAAATAAACTTCTTTACATCTAATTTATAATATTTGGTTTAATTATTTACGATTTCATTTTAAAGATTACTGTACTAGAGTGCTTTTGTTTACTCATATACGTATTAAATATATTGCGCAATTTATTATTTTTCACTCTATTGTTAATTTTCTAGTGTAGATCACTCCATTGACATTATCTGTTTCAGATTTGATAAAATTTCAGTGATATAGGCTTTGAACAGAAATGGTAATATTTTTAGACTTGAAATAAATAAATAAATAAATAAATAAATAAATAAATAAATATATATATATATATATATATATATATATATATATATATATATATATATATATATATATATATATATATATAAATGTCTGTGGCTGCACTAAAAGATCGTAATATTGGGGGGTGTACTCCTATTTTATTCATAGGTCTTATTTAATGAGGACGATCGCCTCGGCTGTTTGCCTTTCTCAAGTCAGCCAACTGCAATATATACACAGATATAATATAAATAAAATGCTGGACATCTACAGTCACTGCAGGTGGGAGACATGACCTACAGTAGCGTACCTGAATTTAAATACCTGAGGGCACTTTTCACAGACAACTCTTCTTGAAAAGCGGAGATCAACGCCAGAATTCAAGCTGGAAAACGATCCTACCACGCCCTAGTACAACTGTTTCGCTCCAAATGTCTATCCAGACAGTTCAACATCCGACTGTACAAACCCCTGATCCAGTCTGTTGAGCTTTATGGCTGTGAGACGTCGAGTATTCGAAAACAGGACTTCCGCAAGCTCCTTGTTTTTGAGAGAAAAGTTCTTCGGAAGATCTACGGTCCGGTTTTGGATGCAGGCACAGGGGAATGGAGGATCAGGCACAACCCAGAGCTTCAGGAATTATACCAACAGTCCAGCACAGAAGAAACCATACACGCTAAGTGTATACAGAGGGCCGGTCATGTGGCTCGGGTGGAAGATGGCAGGTGGCCTCAGAAGCTCCTGGATTTCGTTCCTGCAGGAAGGAGACCCCGCGGAAGACCAAGAAAACGTTGGAGGGATGAAGACCTGAGGCAAGCAGCAATAGATGTGGACAGGTGGAAGGTAACACTAATGGACAGGAAGCATTGGAGACGGAAACTTGTAGCAGCGTGTGGTCTACGAGGCCTGATCACTTTGAAGAAGAAGAAAAAGAAGAAGAATCTTTGATCTGTATACCAACTCGATGTTGAACTACATCTGTCTGAGAATGCCAACCTTAGATGTTCATATTTCGTTTCTTGCCAAATTCAGATATGTCTGCTGTGAGGTACTGAATATAAATGAAAAGAAACTACGTTTAGATTCCTCTCCTATATCCGCATATTACATTGCATTTTGATATTAATTTCAAATCTAGAGGTAAGCCAGTAGTTTTTCGTCTGTAATAGCTAACGAAAAATCGTTGGCCAAATTAAAACATGGCGGCCAATACGAAATCATGTACAAACATGTGAATGTGGAGGCAAGCTGCTCGGGCACCAGAGTTATACTTCCAGTTTGTAGAGAGATCACTGGATAGAATTCATGTTAATATATGTGATTTCTACAGCTTTAAGTAACGAAAGTTTTCCTTTTGATTTTATGAAATCAATAAGGTTTTCTAAATATCCTTTGTGCTTTAATTTCGTTTGACAGCTCTATTTTAGTTTACTCTAATCCAGTCACTATGCAACACTGTAATTCATTTCAAGTTCTTGATGCCACTCCAAACCTGACCTTACAGCTGTTATATGTTACACCTATCTAGAATTATCGCCCAAAATTATTATCAAGGCACTTACTTACATTATTAACATTATCAGTTTGTTTATAATAGTAATTAGTTCCAGTTCCCACGTTATGTTCAAATTTATTCCTTGTTTTATCCTCCGCACACTGTATATTTATTAATTACTGTTTGGTTTTTAAGTTGCCAACTGTAATAGCTCAATGAGCTTACGGAATAGGTTCACAGATTTGTGACTGGCTGGAGGACTTCCTAAGTAATAGAACGCAGTACGTTGTTCTCGACGGCGAGTGTTCATCGGAGACGAGTTTATCGTCAGGCGTGCCCCAGGGGAGTGTGATAGGACCGCTAATATTTTCTATTAATATAAATGATCTGATGGACACAGTAAGCTCTAATTTGCGGCTGTTTGCTGATGATACTGTGATGTATGGGACGGTGTCGTCTTTAAATGAGTGTAATAGCGTACGAGATGACTTATACAAAATTTCTAGTTGGTGCGAAGACTGGCAGCTAGCTTCAGTGTAGAAAAATGTACGGTAATGCGCATGAGTAGTAAAAACAATCCCTTAATGTTCGAATATAGCATTAGTAGTGAGCTTCTTGATACAGTCCCGACGTTCAAATATCTAGGCGTAAGATTGCAGAGCGATATGAAATGGAACGAACATGTAAGGACAGTTGTGAGTAAGGCGGATAGCCGACATCGGTTTATTGGGAGAATTTTGGGAAGATGTACGTAATCTGTAACGGAGACCACGTATAAAACGATTGTGCGACCACGTCTTGAGTATTGTTCAGGTGTTTGGGACCCGCAGCAGATCCTTTTAAAGGAAGACGTAGAAGCAGTTCAGAGGCGAGCAGCTAGGTTTGTTACTGGTAGGTTCGACCAATGCGCGAGTGTCACGGAAATGCTCCGGCAACTCAATTGTGGATCGTTGGAGGAAAGACGACGTTCTTTTCGTGAATTTCTGTTGAGGAAATTTAGAGGGTCGGAATTTGAAGCTGAGTGTAGTACGATCTTGCTGCCGCCTACTTAACATTTCGCCTAAAGATCACAAAGACAACAGAAATTAGGGCTAGTACTGAGGCATATAGACATTCTTTTCTTCCTCGTTCTATTTGGGAGTGGAATAGGAAAGGAAATGCCTAGTAGTGGTACAGTGTACCCATGGCCACGCACTTTACGGTGGATTGCGGAGTATGTATGTAGATGTACATGTAGAATGTCAAAGATGAATGTCAATATAAGTATAGACTTTCTCATCTCTTTCAATACAGTATCAAAACATTGTAACCTCTTTGACACAGCATTCCAAACTCTGAAGATGGCCTTACAAGCTGAAAACCGGTTAAGTAAACGAAAATAAACTCGTAGAACACACACAAAATTGTATTATTTCATTTATCCCGCCAAACTCTTCAGCCGTAACTCCGTAACTAAACATTTGCGGGACCATGTTTACGTGAACGTTTGGCCCACTTTAGGTTACTGTAGTAACACTAAAAGTGGACCATTGCGATCGTCTTTTGACAGCTCTAAATTTAAATGAAAATAACGGCTTAACTATTCATCTGACACGAAAATTGAATAACCGAATTTGTAGAGGAGAAAATTCTTTACAACTTAGCTCCCTTATGTTTTTCTTTTTTTTTTCGTATCTCGTATCGTTTGAGACATATTTGCAAAAATAACGGAGATTTGACACTCTCCATTGAATTAACGAAAACCAGCCGTTCGGAGAGGTCACGTGATACTCCTCATGTATTTGACGATTTTGTTATTGTAACTTACACGTTGTGATTTCAAAGCAACGGCACACTGAGGAATTAATAAAAATACTTCGTTCTTCGTACGATAAATAATAATCTAATGTCTACAATTGCCACATTAATATCATTTAAGAACGGCCATCAGCTGCATGAGATTAAAGAATTTCTGTTTTTATTTATAGCCCTAGCAAGCCTGGCGCCGTGGCTCAGCGCGCCCGGTCAGAGGGCTGAACGTCCTCTGTAATAAAAAAGCTGAGCCAACTGATCAACGAACGACCAAGAACGAACAATGAAAAACGACTGCTCATTAAAAATCTACCTGAAAAAAAAAAAGGTAGTGGGCAAGGTGCTAGACTGAGACGCGAAAGGTCGGTGGTTCGAAACCCGCCACTACCTAGTACGATTTTTTTCATTAGTTGCAGAATAGAATATTTGCACATCTTCGTAAATCACCTTGTATATTGTAAAATACAATGGTCCGACAATGCTCCTCATGGCACGCAAGGTCTCACTACCACGCCAGAATTCATCTCTCCGCGGAGAATGACATGCTGCTTAGATTTAACCATGCGCCGCGCGGGACCGTCTTCGCTGTCTGGGCCGCTACGTTACGGATCGCGCGGCCTCTCGAATCGGAGGTTCGAGTTCTCCCTCGGGCATAGATGTGTGTATGTGTCCTTTAGTGTAACTTAGTTTATTAGTATAAGTAATTTGTATGTCTTGGAACCGAAGACCTCAGAAGTCAAAATGTCTGTAAATCTATCGGACCAAACTGCGTGGTCATCAGTCCGTAGCTTACAAACTACTTAAACCTAGGTAAACTAACCTAAGGACAAACACACACACACCCATGCCCCAGGGAGGACTCGAACCTCCACGGCGAGCAACCGCGCGCTCCGCAGCGAGGCGCTTTAGACCGCTCGGCTACTCCACCGCGGGCCTCAGAAGTCTACTTTTTTTTTCTTTTTTCTTTTTTTTCTTTTTTTTCTTTTTAAAAAAAAAATCAATTCTTCATCTTAATGTACAGTAGACCTTGTTTTGTCGTCCTGGTCAGCCTCTGTTTATTCCTTCCTGGCCTGTCTTTCAGGAAAGGTTCTATCAGGATGCGTGGACATCTATAACAGCTTTACAGATGAATAATCTCTCGTATAAAGCAGAGTGTCCGTATGTTTGTACGTGTTGCATACAAATCTACAGTTTTGTTCCAATCTTTATGGAATTTTGTACACGTAAGATTCATGAGGACGGTCGCAGTAAGTGTAAGAACCACATACGATATATAGTTCACGACATCATAAACCATCATATGCGCGAAAAACTGCTGCATTTTGCAACAATGCTGTTCATTTTCTCGTAAACCATTGGACCGATTTCAACCAAATTTGGTTCACGCATTCCTTACCGTCAGGTAACAATTCCTGCAAGGTTAAGAATAACATGTGGCACAGGGTTACCTCATAACCAATAGAAATCGCAAAAAATGCCATATAATGCGGCGAGACTTTCGAAATACACTGTATGACAATGACAGTACTTAGCGACGTGCAACATACTTTAAACATGATTTCAAACCTTTATTAACTTTTTCTCATTGGCAACCATGGTAAAATGATGAAAGGAAAAAAGTTTCTCGCTTACTACTTTTCCGGTGTTTATGGAGTAAAACTACGGCTCTCGGTATGACGTTATAATTTATAATCTCAACACTACAAATTGTACCGACAGGAAATTTTACAGACAGTGTACAAATATGTAGATGAATGTACCTTATAAATTGTATTACAGTACGACACGTAGTTCATATGAGCACATAAACAGTAACGTTCCGCTGTTCATGGACTAAAACTACGGCATTCGGTATGACGTTACAATTTTTAATTTCTACACTAGAAATGGTAGTCGCAAGAAATTTTACAGACAGTATAACACGCATACAGTTGATTGTACCTTCTAAATTGTATCACTGTACGACACATAGTTCATGAAATATAAGCACACAAACAGTAACGTTCATAGAAAACCGCCCCATCACGCACCAAGTTTTAATATATCAACTCTTTACTCCTAATTGTATTCCCAAGAGATTTTACAGACACACTGCCCTTATACAAATGAATATATACCTGAAAAATGGCAGGAATAAATAAATAAATACCGGGGAAATTCCGGGTTTTCAGCTAGTACAAGTTTCATTTACAGAAATAAACAACACACAACTTTTATACATATGCCTGTCTCTTCTCTTTCGCGACGTCGTCTTCTGTACGACGCTAGCTGTGCTGAGTCCTAGTGATTGCCTATCGAGTTTAGACCTTCCATACGTCGAGTGTCAGTTGTCCTCTGCCGCCTCCGTATTGGGCACACCTGGCTGACACATGGCCATCTCCTTCGCCGTGAGGCCCCACCTGTGTGTCGGTGTGAGCAGCGCTGACAGTCGTCCATCTTCTGATGCACTGCCCAGTTTTAGCCACCTTGCGGCAGTCTTTTAACCTACCAGACGCGGTACCCTTAGTTTTAGGCGACGATGCCTCCGTGGCTCATTCTGTTTTAAGTTTTATTCGTGCAGCTGGTTTTTACAATTCAAATGTTCAAATGGTTGTATAGTCTATGGGACTTAACTACGGGGTCATCAGTCCCTAAACTTACGAACTACTTCTGAACTAGGACGGCACAAATATCCACGCCCGAGGGGGGATTCGAACCCCCGACCGTAGTGGCCGTGCCAGCGATTTTACACCCTTTTAAGAACTTTCTGTAAATTATCAAGGTTTTTTTAATTCGTGCAGTATGGCTGGTTCATCCTGTTTTCTCTTTGTGATCAGCCAGCCATGTTCTTCTGCTGTCCAATTTTAGGTGAGATCCCGACTTCGTTTTACCTATTGTGTGTATTCCTTTTGTGTTGTCAGCGACTTGTCCATTGTAAGCTTAAACCCACTTGTGAGTGTTCATCTTCCGGGCTTTGTTTTACTTTTTACGCTCTTATCTAGGAACAGGGGACTGATGACCTAGATGTTTAGTCCCCTCAAAACCATCTACAACAACAACAACAAACGCATGTCGGCTTAAATATAGCCGCTTGTAGAGGGCGCGCCTCTAGCTTACTCACTCCAGGAACGGGGCGCCGGCGTGTGATTGGCTGCCGGTCGTCCGCTGCCTTCTGCACGATCGTTCTAGAGCGTCTGGTATGTGCCGATGACTAAACGCCACAACAGACCTGGTGAAACGTGCATTCATATTATGTTGTGACACCATATCCCATGCCTTGCGGATGTGCAGAAACATGGCATCTACCTAGAATCCTGTATGTTCAGCCTACTGAGACTCGTGGTTGACGACCGCGAGTGGGGTTGTCGATGGTTTGGAACCCACCTTGATTTCTACGTAGGAAATTTACCGTCGCCAGAAACATCATAATATTTGAACAGAAAACCGACCGCCGTAAGATGTATACACCTAAGGTTTTGTGCATGTATTCGACGACCCTTTTGTTTGACAATCTCTGTAACAAATGGATTTGTACAAATGTTTATACTATTTATCTCCCTTTCCATTCTGGAATAGCGCGCGGGAAGAAAGAGCACCTGCATCTCTCCTTTCGAGCTCTGATTTCTCGTATTTTATTCTGATGATCATTTGAGCCTATGTAAGTGGGAGTCAAAAAATATATTCTCGCATTCGGCGCTTATCGCTGCGGCGTGGGCTACTTACGAAATTCCAATCGCTAACATTCTCCTCCGAATGCGAGAATATATTGTTGACTCCCACTTACATAGGCTGAAATGATCATCAGAATAAAATACGAGAAATCAGAGCTCGAACGGAGAGATGCAGGTGTTCTTTCTTCTCGCGAGCTATTCCAGAATGGAATGGGAGATAAATAGAATAAAGCTGGTTCGATGAACCCTCTGCCAGGCACCTAAATGTGATTTGCAGAGTATCCCATGTAGATGTCCCACGAATATGTGGAAATATGGCTCAACTGAGGAACCAGATGGAAATTGCAAGGCAGACTATTTCGCAAGACTACATTCGGCACCTCTACGATCGTCTCCGTGGGAGAATTTCAGCATGTATTGTTACAAGTGGAGGGTATAACTGGTACTATCGTCGAAATTCCGCACGCTCCGTCAAACCCACCTGCAACCTGATAAGGATCCCACACTGGGCAGCAATACTCCAAAAATGAACGGACAAGAGTAGTGTATGCAGTTTCTTTTGTAGTTCTGTTGCATGTTTTAGGGGTTCTGACAATAAAACGCAGTCCCACGACATTATGTACGTGTTCTTTCCAGTTTAATTCGAATTTGTCTATACAAACTTTTTTTTTCTTTTCTTCATTTTTTTTTCATTTTTTTTTTTTTTTAATCTCTCGTTCAGTCAAAAAGTCCCAAAGTTACTCTTTAATATTACGAGTAATATTTGTAATATTTGTACCTGACGTTCCTTCACCAATAGACATGATACACAATCCCGCAGGCGTGACGTGTCGTGCTTGAAGCCACTCGTGAGAAGCAGATTACACAACCACCACTGATTACATTCTTCTGATTTCATGATAATGGAGGCTATTTAGTCCGCTCTGTTTGTACTTTAAATGGTCGTAAATGAGTGTATAATTTTATGCAAATAAAATGCGCCGATTTGAACAAAGCCGCTATTAATTCTGCTAAATTCTTCATATTTATTTACCGGTGCGTTGCGTAAACCAGTATTAAAAGACCCACTAATTTTAATAACACGCAGTGAAATTAACTAAAATAATTAATTTTTGCTTTAATTCAAAAGCTGATTTCGGAATGTTTAAGTCTATTTACTTTTTATTCACTCACATGTTTAGTCATCTGTTTACTTACAGTAATCATCTAATATGTTGTCAAAATATTATTAATCGTGTTAAGAGAACAAGCGTGGTGGCGAGCTGTTTGGGTTATTTCGGCGAGTTTCCTGAACTGTCTCCGCGTCGCAAAATGTAAGTATTACTGCTGCGATGTTCTGCCACTTGCCACGTATTAATGCTGTCATCAGTCCCCAGTTTCACGCCAAACTCTCAGCAGTTCATTGCACTCTCTTTTTTGAGATACTCTTGCTTTAACTAGATTCGGAACTGACTTATTCGACCAATAGAGTGTTATCAAAAGTTTGTAATGGATTTAGAACCGTGGCGCGTTTTAGTACTTTTCATTTGGAAACTTCACAAGTGAAAATAATTACAAATACTATAAAAATCTCTATACCGTCAAAAGCCTTCTAATAATATCATTGTCAAACTAATTTGGATGCAACTGCATTTTTGTCATTAACTGTCCACTGTTACACGTACTCCATATGACTGTTACCTAACTTGTTACTAAGGTTATTCTCGGCGTGACCTGAGTAAGTATTTATTCCTTTCTTATGTTAGTTGTGCTCCTTCATCCATCTCTGTCTATTGCCTTATTACCTACACTCCAACCATTCAAATTTCATTTTCATGTAGCCTAGCACTCAGGACGTTATTTAGCTTAAACTGTGTGTTCTACACCAATAAAAATTTCCAGATTTCTAGTGTAAAATATCAATACCCTGTTTACTACGTACTCCATATGACTGTTACCTAACTTGTTACTAAGGTTATTCTCGGCGTGACCTGAGTAAGTATTTATTCCTTTCTTATGAAAATACAATAAATGATGATGTACTGAGATTTTTCACCTGATAATAGAACTACACCATTCAAATTTCATTTTCATGTAGCCTAGCACTCAGGACGTTATTTAGCTTAAACTGTGTGTTCTACATCAATAAAAATTTCCAGATTTCTAGTGTAAAATATCAATACCCTGTTTGCGAAGTGTGTTTTAAATGGAGATGGTAGTAAAAACGTAATAAATTGCATCGTACGTATTCACGAAAGTTTTCTTATACACTCCCGCAAAATGAAAGAACAACACCATGACTTCGTCAACCCAGCGGAGGAACATTTTATTGACACATTCTTGAGGATGTATAGAACACACGATCACGCAAACGTAGCCATACCAACATGAGTACAGACACCAGAGAGTGCGAAATTTCGACGATAGTTCCATTTATACCCTCCACTTGGAAAATACAAGCTGAAATTCTCCCACGGAGACGATCGTAGAGGTGCCGAATGTAGTCTTGCGGGAATAGTCTATCTTGCAATTTCAAACTGGTGCCTCAGTTAGGCCATATTTCTACATTTACATGGACATCTACATGGGATACTCTGCAAATCACATTTAAGTGCCTGGCAGAGGGTTCATCGAACCAACTTTATACTATTTATTTCCCATTCCATTCTCGAATAGCGCGCGAGAAGAAAGAACACCTACATCTCTCCGTTCGAGCTCGGATTTCTCGTATTTTATTCTGATGATTATTTCAGCCTATGTAAGTGGAGGAGAAGGTTAGCAATTGGAATTTCGTAAGTCACCCACGCCGCAGCGATAAGCGCCGTTGTTGTAATGATTCCCATTCCAGATCCTGTATCATTTCCGTAACGCTGTCCCCCCTGTATCGTGACAATACGAAACAAGCTGCTCTTCTTTGGACTCTTTCGATGTTCTCCGTCCAACCCACCTGATAAGGATTCCACACTTCAAAAAAGGACGGACAACCGTAGTGTATGCAGCCTCTTTAGTAGTTCTGTTACATCGTTTAAGGGTTCTGCCAATAAAACGCAGTCTCTGGTTCGCTTTTCCCACGACATTATCTACGTGTTCTTTCCAGTTTAAGTCTGAAGTAATAGTAATTCCTAGGTATTTTGTGGAGTTTACGGCATTCACTTTTGATTGATTTATCTTGTAAACAAAGTTTAACGGATTTCTTTTCATACTCATGTGGACGACTTCACACTTCTCATTATTTAGAGTCAAATCCAATTTTTACATCATAGTGATATTCAGATCGTTCTGCAGTTGGTTTTGATCGTCAGATGATTTTACTAGACGGTAAATGACGGCGTCATCTGCAAACAACCTAAGAGAGCTACTTAGATTTTCCCCTAAATCGTTTATGTAAATAAGGAATAGCAGAGGACCACTAACACTACCCTGTGGAACGCCCGATATCACCTCTGTTTTAGTCGATGCCTTACCATCGATTACTACGAACTGTGTCCTCTCTGACAAGAAATCCCCTATCCAATTGCAAATTTGGGGCGATATACCATAACCACGCAATTTGATTAAAAGCCGTTTGTGAGGTACGGTGTCAAAAGCTTTCTGGAAATCAAGAAATACGGAATCGATTTGCGAACCTTTGTCGATAGCACCCATCACTTGGTGTGAGTAAAGAGCGTGTTTCGCATGAACGATTTTTTCTAAATCCGTGTTGATCTTGGGTCAATAGATCATTCTGTTCGAGATAATTCATAATATTTGAATACAGGATGTGTTCCAAAAACCTGGTGCAAATTGACGTCAATGAAATAGGCCTGTAGTTTAGCGGGTTACTCCTACTGCCTTTGTTGAATATAGGTGTGACTTTCCAATCTTTTGGTACAGATCCATGTTTGAGAGAGTGGTTGTAAATGGCTGTTAAGTAAGGAGCTATCGCTTCTGCATAATCAGATTTCGTGCTGGTAATATAGACTGCGCGGGATGAAGTTTCATACGGGCCCAAAGATGCTCACTGGGGGACAGATCTAGAAGTCGTGCTGGCCAGCGCAGTTGTCGTACACCTTGAAGAGCGCGTTGGGTTGTACGGGAAACGTGTGGTGGGCATGCATTGTGCTGTTGGAAAAGCACGTTGTTGGTGCATGAATAAAGACAGGTTGAATGATGCTTTCAATGTCTGTACACTGTTTAGTGTTCCATCGACTATCATCAGAGGTGAAAAGACAGTATAGGATATGACTCCTCACTTCATGATGCCAGCTGTCGGTCCCGTGTGCCTCTGTCGTACACACTCCAGATTTTCCTGCTCCCATGAACGACGCCACAGACTCGTACGGCGATCATTGGCACCGAGTGAATCACTGGAGGTGGGATGACGGCTGTTGGCGTGTGGGTGTGTGGAAGACGCACTAATGGCACGCATCATAGTGTGGAGAGCTGTAACATACACGGGTCATTTTCCTCTGGTGATCGTCGATGGGACATTGAGCAGTGAACGGCACACTGAAACCATCAGTCAACCCGTCTTGCTACCGTTCGTATACCGATATAGCGATGTACTTTTCCAAAAGGACAATTCACGTCCACATGCATCCCGTACCTTCAACGTACTCTTCGAGGAGTGCGTTAGATACCCTGGCCAGTAGGGTCCCTCACTGAGCATGTGTGGGAGCGGATGATATGGCACAAGTGTAGATGCACAGTGAAAATAGGAAGAGATAGACAGAGAGAAGGGTGAAGTAGGAGATAAGGGGATGGAGGCGGGTGGAGAGAGAGAGAGAGAGAGAGAGAGAGAGAGAGAGAGAGAGAGAGAGTAAGAGTAAGAGTAAGAGGGAAGGCGAAGGAGGAGGTGAAAGAGATGTGAGAAATACATGTGACATATGTGTACGTCGATGGACGCTAACTAGAAGTGAAACGAAAACTATTACAGCTAAAAATGAACGTGAAGTAATTCGAAGCTAATTGTTCATGGAAGACTCAGTGAATACATTACACTTTGGTGATCAGGAAAAATAAATAAAAGAATTAATTAAAAAAAAAGCTTTTTGAGAGATTACAAAAAAATGCGTTTTGAGAGATTACATGAGAGAAGTTATAGACTACTGCCAGGACGTAAAGAAAATAGATTAATCATTATGCCACACTAAATCTTTAGAATTTGAATACTTAGCGGTTAATCAGTTAATTTTCAGTTTTTTTAAACGATGCTTACTTATTAGTTTATATCTTTTGAGGAATATTTTATGAAATGTAATGGGAATATGTAGAGTGTTCACTGAATGAATCTATCACTTTCCTCTCACTTAGTCATTATTGTTAATAACAAATCCTACGGTAGAATATGTGTACAGGGGATATTGTTGAAATTTTGAGACGCTCCAAACTTGCGTACTGACCCCGAAGAAAAGGCTAGCCTTACTTTTCTAGTTTTCTCGCTGAATGGACATATCTGCCCAAATTATAGCTCCATAGAAGATCGCAGAAGGAAATAAGCTAGGTAATGAAGTCTTTACGTGTGTCGTAATGATCGGAGGTCTTTATTCAATGAAGATAAGAGCATTCAGTCCCTTCACAATGTTTTGAACGTGACATAACGCTTTAAGAATTTCAAATTCACCATTGTTTGACCAGAATGGTACAGCATATTCCCGCTTTTACAAGTTTTTTCTCTCAGAAACTGTAGGCACCGTTTTACCTGCAATAGAGTTCAATATGTAACTGTCTGTGACGTGCCAATGGTACTATGTCCATTAGTTACATCGTTATGTAGCGTTAGACGTCATCATCTACGTTTAAACTTTTACCACCTACCAATAGAGAAACTTTCGATTCATATTTCATGTTCAGTGGAAGATTTCAAAAATAATCGCTAAGTCAAAAATCTGATATATTCCACCGTTTACGATTTAATTAGGGTGGAAGTTATCCAACCAGGCCATCGTACGCGTATATTCAATGGCTTGCTAATGATGGGTTTGCAATACGTTTTATTGTTCTCTTTTCCTCAAGCCGAAAAGAGAGCGATGCAAAAATAGGACACTCGAAGCCGTGACATTGGTTCAGCAATCCCGTGTGCTAGCATTTATCTTGTTTTCTCGATTTCAGGTACAGAGCCAAAACCACATTTAGCAGGCTGTTTGAATTTGCGTGCACAACGAAGTGACAGCTGAACTTTAAGGCTAATTACACTGCAGCCCTTTCTAAATGCGATAATGGCCGTCCCTTATCGGAGAAAAATATTTTCAGGTGTTAAACCTTTTTACAAAAATCGCATGACTGAAAATACTGACTCACGTGAAGAGAGAAAGACGATAAATTCAGTACTCATTGCGGGCTATGACTTCTACAACAGGCCTAGACATTGAATCAATAAGACAATGGATACTGAGTGAATTTTATCCATGTTGGAAGTTCAACTACGTGACAGTTCCTATTGTACGTTGAGAATAAAAACCGCTACTTTACCAGTCACAGCTAACTAGTGTATGATTTATTTATTACTGTTTTTTGACTGTCGTTATGTAGTGTAATATACTTTACTTGTGACCATTTTATACTTTTTAAATGACTGTGTGGCTTCACAATCATGTAAAAATCTGCATTTTCATATTTTGTAATACATTTTCTGGCACTATATGTACGTAACTTCTTCGTAATTTCTGCTTTTTAAATGCCTGACTGCATGTGAAACATCTTTTTTATTCTTAGATATAAGCTATTTGAGCATGAACTCCTTATTCCAATGTAAACACAGGCAGTGGTGCGTGTTCACGTCACTGTGCATAAAAAATGACCTGCCTGTGGAAAAATACACACAAAACATGGGAGGCAGAACTATTCGAATACTATCAAAGATGAAAATAAAGATTGGAAAAACAAAAAGTGTATGAGAAAAAGTGCGACATTTAGTCAATTATGATTTCAAATGCAAGCGTAGGCTTCGCGGCCATTGTCGTACACCCACAATGGTTTCTGACCCAAAAACGAGAACGACACATAGCTCAGGAGATATGACGTCATAAATGATGAGAGGCCACCGCGTGAGAATACCCAGATTTATGCGTCAATTAATGGAAAATGGAAGGAGGTAGTGACCTGAAAGAAAGTTTGCATGTAATTTAGGACGTTTATGAAGCGTTTTGTAACTGACCCTCCCCCTCACCCCAACCACAAAATGATGAAATGAAAAGAATTCTGCCACTCAAAACAGTTTCCCTGTAGGTGCCGTAAAATTGTCGCTGCCACATAATGCCACGAGACGTTATTCACACACTGAATGAGAATGACAGTACTTAACGACTTACAACCAACTTTAAACATAATTTCAAACCTTTATTGAACATATTTCTCGCTGACAACCATAGAAAAATTATGAAAGGTAAAACGTTTCTCGCTTACTTCTTTTCCGCTGTTCATGAACTAACACTACGGCATTCGGTATTACGTTACAATTTATAATTTCTACACTACAAATTGTAGTTGCAGGAAATTTTACATGCTGTATACACACATATAGTTGAATGTACCGTCTAAATTGTATCACAGTACGACACGTACTTCATGAGATATGAGCACATAAACAGTAACGTTCGTAGAAAACCACCCTATAACGTACCGGGTTTAAATCTATTACTTCTTTACTACTAATTATATTCGCAACAGATTTTACAGACCTACAGCACTTACACAAATGTATAGCTGAAAATTTTTTCAATTTCACAACGTATAACTCGATAAATATGAGATCGTGCGATTTTTATATGCTATTTGTGTTTTGATTGCTTTCGACCTTCATTTGGATACTGCACGAGTAATTTTGTACATTATGCAAGACAGCGTTATTTCTCATATATTCTCCGATTAATATAACTTTTTAGAAAAAGGAGATGGACGGAGAGAGAGAAGGAATAGGAAAAGTACGAACTCAACCCAGGAATAAATAAATAAATACCCGGGCAATGCCGGGTTTTTAGCTAGTTGTCAATAAAATCTATTCCGGGTATTAGACCGCGTCGTCAATTTTATAAAACCTACCGACGTTTCGGCCTCTGTTGTTGGCGAATACGATGAGGGTTTGTGTATGACTGACCCAGACACAGACCCTGATGAAGGCCGCCTGCATCAGTGGCCGTAACGGCGGTAGATTTTATAAAATTAACGACGCGCTCTAATACCCGGAATAGATTTTATTGACAATGATTTAAAAATTTTGTATAGCTATGGGACCAAACGAAAGTGGTCATCATTCCATTGACTTACAAACTACTTAAACTTACGCTAACAATAGCAGACACACCCATGACCGATGGAGGACTGTAACCTCCGACAGAGAGCAGACCCTTATGCCGCAGAAAGGCGCCTTAGAGCTCATGACCAGTCCCACGGGGCAATGATGATTTTGATGCTAAATTTACATGTACGTAAAACAATGTTTTTGATCATCTCGCTACCTGCAGTTGTTTCCACTGTAATTAATGCCACACAATTTGTTTTCAAACAGTGAACTCCTCCAACAACCGGCACATTGATCTGAATGTATAAGAACCTGACGATTGACACAAGGCCGAAAATGTCGTGTTATAAATAAATAATACAATATTTAATTGTAACTGCTACCGAATTTTCTCCTCTACCAGACAACGGATATTTTGGTGAGCTATAGCCGTCACCTGATACTCCCACATATTGCCAAAGTTGGTCTAGTGCAGTAAGGGTTCTTACAGTCCGAGGCAGTGGTTTAGACGTTTACATCTGGATAAGAGACAGGCCAAGCCTGCCATGCAGTTACATAGGCGAAGACGAACTTTTATCACAACGTGACGGTCGAAAATCTCCTAATATAAACTGGCTCCAACACTTCAGGAATGTAACGCAGGGTGATCAGTGTAGCGATAATGCGTACTGCTTGGGGAGGGGGGGGGGGATGGAGAGCGGAATTTAACACCGCTCAAAACCATAATAGCTGAAGCAGGATCAGTATGGCAAAGAAAAGGCACCCGTTCTTACCGTCTGATCTCCAGGTTCCAATCCAATCAACGTGATGTTACTGGTGGAACAGGGATTCGTTCGTAAAATACAGTTGTTACCAACAGTTTGTTGACTTCCGTCGTTCGTCCAAACATTTACTGTGGCGTTGTCTGAATGGGAAAAGCAACAGTGGACTCTGTTCTGCAGTCTACTCTGCTGCAAACGACGTCGAAAGATACACAAAGACAAAGGTTTTTGTGCAACATACTGAATCAGTAGTCCGTCGCTGCCTCCCAACGACCTGTATAAACAACATGAACTGGCTAAGGTGCTGCCATACTTGAAGCAAATTTAAAGCTCGGTCGCCATGTTTCACAACGTCACGTATGCGTAAAGAGTCGCCTGCTATAACACTAAATCATATCATTTTCATTTTGTGCAATGACTTAAGAAACCATTCTGTTCCGGATTATTGTTATTTTTATAGCCAAGCTAATATGGATAAAGGATAAATGATAGACAACAAGTGTATGGCAGACAAATCGGAAAGTTTAATTACAAATGTCACATCTACTGGATCGGCTAAAAATCGTCTCAGTCATACAAAAAACATGCCTTTTTCACTGTCCTTTAAACAATATTAATTTCGTGTACATTTGCCTAATCTGCTTACCTCTTTCCTCCGCAGATTTTGCTTTACGTAACTAATGTATTCTACAACTGAAGTAATGTTTTAATAACAGCTTTATTAGGTTGGTGTAATGAGATTCCTCACAAAATTCCGAGGATACCATTAAGTGCTCGTCGTTGGTTAATTAAGTAGGCCTGTTTCCCAACATTCTAAATACATCTACATACATTCGCAAAAGAAAATTTTTTCTTCCCTAATGACAGCATTTTTGTAGTTTAAATATGTTCAAGGAACGAAAATATCGTCGGAATCGCATTAGCAGAAGCCGCTTTGTATCATTTGTTGCATACATGATTTCTCATCAAAATACGATGAACAAATATAACAGTATGCAGTAGGTTTCCACTTATCTCGCCTTAAACAGGCTAACCATCGTTTTGTAAGTTCTACGTTTTTCAAAGGAAAACTGCTTACAGCTTACTTTATTTACAGTTAAACACTTACACAGCCCATAGGACTAATGTGTGAAGATATGTAGTAAGTACAAAAGACGAGTACACGAGATTTTAGAAACGAAAGCATACAAATAGTTACTGAAAATACCAAATTCCAACAGTCTTATTACCGCAATTCGTACATTTATATGCTGGGCACGATTTCAGCTTAATAAATAACCTTTCAAGCTTATTACGATACATAAAATGTGAAACAAAAACACGTAATTAGCGTCGGTCTAACTTTCGTATTCGGCGCACTAGATGTTAAAAATATGGCTGCCCCAGTTCGTGGTTGCTGCCACAAGGAGCGCTGTTAACCCACAGATAGCCACTCTATGTAGTTTATATAGCTCTTTGCTGCCTCCTGCATTACGTTATCACAGTTGTTGGTTAGGCCCAACTCTGAAAGGATAGTCCGCAGTCACTTTAGGCAGTTATTGTTCCTCAGTCGAACTCTGGAACGTGCTCGGAAATCGCTCTCTGTCTTCTACAGGCATACTGAAGCTGCTTGCGCAAATCAGCCGCAGTGTACAACAACTCCACTACGTCCACACGGCCGCCTATACCACCTTTACACGGCACTTAAAGATGGCATTGCTGTCGTCGTTATGTACGCCTATGTGTAAGTTGTAAACGTGTGCATCTCCCGTCGACACAATCTCACGCTGCCAGTTTCATCTGATTTGGAAACTTCCTTCGGGTTTTCGTATTTTGCGAGACCGTCAGTGTTAATCGGGAACGGCTCAACGTATCGATGTGTTTGTTAACAGTTATTTCTTACTACTGTCACAGCGCAAAATTGTGACAGAGAGACTTGTTAATATCTGTTCAAGCGATCGCCAGCCAGCTAGGCGGTAGCATCGTCTCTGTGGTAAAAGCGACGCCAGTCGTTCGTGACGACAGCAGACGCTGCGTCGGCGAGTTGAAAGGCTACTAGTCCAAGAATTCTGTCACGGAGTAATGTTAAATTTGCAAAAATTATTACCTGAAAAAATAAGAGCGTGTAGTAAATTAAATTTCAAATAGAGTTTCTATTTTATGAACGTCGAGCCTAGATGGCGAAATTTGCCGGAAAAATTCGCAAAGTTCTAAAAAGCGGTTTTTATTAAATAAACAATAAACGATAACTCCGATGGAAAAATGTTAAAATAGAAAGTTGTAGCACGCTTCACTTTACCAATCGATTAGTAACACTAGAAACCAATGCAATGCATCCAAGTATTTTTACTTACTAGTGAAAGGATTCAATATTAAGCTCCATGAAACACATCCCTGTAAAACGTAAATTACGTACGCAAGATTTTTTATAGAAAAATATTTATCTCGGCTGTAGAAGGTCGTAGAGCAACAGTTTTGGTTTTAATGTCTGCGTAAAAAGGTCAACAACACGGTTCTTAAACAGTTCCTTTCATAACATAGAAGCAGAAATAGTCAGTTGAAGAAAACGGATCCAAAAAAGTGCAAGTTTTTTAAAGTCTTTCTTTGATACTTACAATTAACGAAATCTAAAAAATTATTTAATAGTATGATATTACAGCTCTTCACGAAGAAAACACATGCAGAAACGTGACTCTAGGTCGGTCCTCTGACCAACTCAGCCAATTTTCAAGGAGCCTCTTTTTTAAAAAAAAAATCAATATATCTCAAACAATACCGGATATTTTTAATTTTTTCGAAAAAGGTCAGTTTTTACTTATTTCGTGCCATACGTGTGGTGAATAGTAAACGTGTATGTTGTCGAGTTATGAGGAATCTAGTTTTTAATGAATTTCAGGTGTTTTTTCGGTATAACTCGAAATGTATCAAATCAATCGATACATATAAAAAACAATAGATAGGTTATCTCAAGGGCCACAACTTTCTAATTTAACACTTTCCCATCGGAGTTATAATATTTATTTATTTAATAAAAATCGTTTTTTGGAACTTTGCGAATTTTTTCGACAAATTTCGTCATCTGGGCTCGAGTTTCATAAAATACGAACTCTATTTGAAATTTAATCTACTACACGCTCATATTTGTTTTGTTTTCCGGTAATAATTTTTGCAACTACTTATCCCTGATGCTTGGACTATACCGTCAGCAGATTGTTGACTGCGAGTGACGAACAGCAGAGCGAGAGTATGTATTCGTCAGTTTGTATATACTTCATAAGTACACGTAACTGTGTCACAAGAGTTAATAAGACCGAGGATAAGTCAGCGGTTGAAGTGCTCACGCTGCACTCACAAGTAGGACACTTTCGCTCATTACGAACCGTCCCATACGGCATAGCTTCAGCCAATTCTCTACAGCAGCTTTTAGAAGTGTAGCCACTTAGTCTTTGTAATCTATGATGCTCAGGAGAGTAGTCGTCGATCCAGTGATGTAGCCTATGTATTCATCTTATGTCTCGGATAAAGCAGTACAGACTAATAGCCACTAGTTGCAACTAGGAGTCTGGAGACAACAATACGCTTCGAACTGATCATCATCGGGAGAGATGGTGAAACGCTGTGTGCCGTCTTCACAACGCTGATATGATTGCTCCCTGAGGCCAGTTCAGTCTTCATCGGTTGTTTTCCTAAAGGCCAATGATCTTGTTGGCGCGCTAGCACTTTGGTGATGACCTTGACAGCGGTATTAAGAGGCCAACTGTCACCACGGCATCCGACTCCACTGGTTTCAAGCCTGGACCCACAAGCAGCTACCTAGACAGGAGGAAGGACACTACATCTGCCAGTCTTTGTTTCGAACCCCAGACGTCGCGGCACGAGCACATCCGACCTAACCATAGAGCAGCCGGCCGATAGAAGACACGGCGAGACGGCGTGCTAACGAAGGAGTCGTTACACCTACATACAATTGGAATAACAGAAGAGGACCCTCAATGTAGGATCTGTGACGACGGTGATGAAAATGCATCACATCTAATCTTCGAATGCATTGCACTGGAGAGTAAAAGGCACAGATTGATTTGATTTGATTTATTTCAGGGAAGCCAAAACAGTCTTGGTTCAACCCGCCACTGCCCGCACCTAAACTAAGTTTATTGTGCGGTATCGCTCCCTGTATATCTAGTAAAGCCAACCAATGCCCTTGAACAGTGCAAGGAGTCCCTTTACCAGTTCTTTATTAGACACAATTTCTTCGGGTCTGGTTGTCCCAAATGTTCAAAAGGCACAGAACATTTGGGATAACCAGGGAGCGATACCGCAAAATAAACTTAGTTTCGGTGCGGGCAGTGGCGGGTTGAACCAAGACTGTTTTGGCTTCCCTGAGAAAATCAATCAATCAATCAAGGAGTCGTTACCTGCTGATCTAACTCCTTCCGAGATAGCTCCTACCCCATGATATCTTGTACTCAGTTGAATAAACTTTACTACTGTTTTACTAGCGTCTTCGGCCCCCTCCCTTCTCAGGGTTTCACGCCTCATCCTGACATAATGCTGGGAATATACCGCTCGGCCCCAGAAGTACAATCAACCCTACAGTACTATTACAAGCTTTTTAGAGTTTCGGATTATTCTGTACATCAAGAAAATCAGCAGACCCAGAACAGAATCCGCGTGGGACCCGGTACTTTACGTAACGCTAGAGCAGAAATAATGAGCCGTTGACAAGTTTGTCATTACTGGCACATGACGAGATAATTTGGGCACGTCATCAATTTTATTAATCTACTTGACTGATTGAAATTCTATAGGTTTGTCTGTATCTGAAGACGTAGCACCTAAATTCATCGTAACGGGATAACAGTGCCGATGTAATGCCTGTAATTCCACGTGATAGATAGACTTCGTAGAAATGTTAGGCCACAAAAGAGTGTAACGGCGCGAAGTATGGAGAAGCCTGTGAGCAGTACTTGTCAGCGTAAGTCGGAAGCAGTCACTGTTGGAAGCAACCTACGAGATCCAGCAATGAATCACGATGTATTATTACCAGTGCATTTGAGAAAAATCTCACGTAGTACTGAGTATAAGGCAAGATACATCGCCTACAACAATATTCACCGATTGGTTTAGTGTGGGCTTGCGTCATGTGTTGCAATTAAACATTGTTTTTACCGAGGTTAAACAGGTGAGTTGTTGAGTGTAAGAGTTGCATATACAACTTGCATATTATTAATCGTGGGTAGTCTAGATGTTCGTTAAGCGCGGTATTACACGGCTCAAAATACATTTTTGTTGGTGATTTTTTTAACAATAGAGTAATTATTTTCATGTTTTATTTACATTTATGATTACTTTTTATTTGTTTCTGAAGACAAAGGTGTTTAGTTTCCAAGTAAGTGTCACGTAAGAAACATACTTGCTTATTTACAAGTTGTCATAAATTTACTGAGTTGCACACGCAGTAAAGCAGATACTTCACATATTTAATCTCTCTAATATCTAGTCTTCAATTGTAGACGTACAGTACATGTCACTGTATTAAATGTACTCAAATTAAATCTATAATCAGTATTATTAATATTGTAATAAAATCAAGAAATTTCCGGCTTGTTGGGCGAGATGAAGCATTTTTTTAAAATCTATTTCATTCCCATGATGGAACATCATCAGTGCAAGAATGATGACTAATGTACACCATATACAACAGTTAACAGTAAGGTCCATAAAAGTTTGAACTTGTTACATGCACTAGGAAAAAATTAATATCACTAATAAATATGTAAACACCCTATGCCTCATGAAGGGGCACGTCTTGAGCACATAAAATTATTATTATTTTTGAAATCGTGTAATTGCCTTAAAGAACTTTAAAATATTTCTAGTCCATCAGTACATAAATTACGTCCCAGGGCAGACAGACCTATGATGTGCATTTATAATGTTTTAGTAGTGTTCAGGACATTTACTAAAATTTGCACTTGGCCATCACGGTTTATGTTCTCGACGAATTTCCTCGTTTCTCTCAGGATAACAACTGAATACACGCTGCAGCATTGTCTTTCCTCAGTACTAGCTTGTGTCTCGTGTCTAGACACCTTCTCATCGACGGATCGTTAATCAGTAATATTCAAAATGTCGTCCACCAGGAAATAATCCTGAGCACATATTTCGGGTCCACGCCGTAGAGTTTTCGGTGAAACATCGAGATGAAAATATAACAGGTGTTTGGAGTTAATATTTAATTCTCAGTCCCTTTAATACAGAGATTACACAGTGTGATGTGCAATAGATAAATCACGAGTCCGGAATGTCACCAGCCACTGTATGGGTGACGGATCAGAAACGTAATCGCTTTGCATTCTTTTTTTGTAACCACGTTATCGACACAGTCGTACTCTCGCATTCAACCGTGACTGGAATTTTTAGCCTTTTCGGATTATTATCACGCGAGCTGTCGCCAGACTTGCTTGTTTTATTATTCCGAGCGTATTTACGAATCATATGATACATCTTTCCTTACTTATTATTTTTCAATGTGAGACAGAGTTCTCTTGTATACCGCACGATAATTTAATGCCTCTAGCTGGATCCTGCCAGTGTTCAGAAATTTTTTTACAGTGACTCCGAATCAATCAGGGACACTAATTAAATATACAAACTATGTCACTGATGTCACGTTCGCAATATCGGACGCTATAGAAAGGCGCTTCATTTGTGCAAATCTAATTATACGATATATGGTATTTTAATAATAATATGTAACATTTTACGTCAATACGTACTTCTAGAATCACTTTTTAACGAGCTTATATCACCGTGACTATAAACGCCTCACAACCCACGATCAATTCACATGCTTATTGAAGTGCAACTGACAAATGGTCGTCAACTCCAAGTACTATGATGCCAGTTATGTGAAGCTGAATCCCAGAAGACTCAAGCGCATTCCACAATACGAAACAAGACCAGTGGAGCATCTGAAACAAATTCCAACACCAGTATACCTTGGTGTCAGAGTATACCGCGCTCTATTGTACAGAAAACAATTGGCAGCACCTAGGGAGCGAGCCCGCAAATCCTAAGGACTTCCGCACTTGCTCTCTGTGTATCAGCCGCCGATTATGCCGCCCCTGAGTTGAATGCTGCAGCACATGGCAACAGGTTGACATTGAGGTCAACGATACTGCCAGGATGATCTCGGGATGTCTGAAGCCAACGCCAGTACAAACACTGTACCCGATTGTTGCAATAGCCCCACCCAAAGTCCAAAGGGCTTGAAACACATCCATCGAATTTGTGTCTGTGTTTCATACGTAATTTCACAAACATAAATGTATTAGTATCGTCGTTGATCAATTTAAATACCATTTATTGAGTATTTTACTCATTTAATTAACTGACTAGGAAGCTAATCAATTTATTTAAGTTGTTATTTATATTCTTGCCCCCATGCATTTATGAATATTTTCCTCCAGTGTGTGTGTGTGTATGTGTATTTGTATAAACGTGGAAGGTTGCTTTGAATAATTGCTGTGCCATGGCTAGCTAGCAATCAGCGCTTCCAGCTTTAGAGCCTCGTCTTGTAGTTAGTAGTGCATGCCCTCATTCATCGTCTGCTCAGCCTTCTGCTGCAGGCAAAGACAGTGTTTATACAGAAGATGGCCGGTCGTTCTTGTTCTGATAACCTTTGTACACCTGAGAGGTCAGCCGAGTAAGCCGCTCTGAGCTGTTAGGGGAGATAAAAGTGTTTCCCTGGTAGCTTAAGTTGATATCGAGTAGCGGAAGTGTGGCCAGGGAGCGTCCTGCGCGAGGTTTGTGCTTCATTCTTGGTTGCGACTTCGCAGTGAGTACTTGTCTGGAATCACGCTGAGAGGAGTCCATCTAGTTATAACTTCAACTTTTTCAAATGTTCAAATGTTTGTATAGCTTACGGGACTTAACTACGAGGTCATCATTCCCTAAACTTACAAACTACTTATGAACTAGCTAATACTAATGACGGGATTCGAAACCCGGACCGTAGTGGCCGTGGAGACCGTGACTGGAGCGCCTCAGTCCCCTCGGCCACCGCGGCGTACTTAGAAATTTTTCTAATTCTTTCACCATGCAAGGAGAAGTGATCATTGGTTATCTGTTTTCCTTTAGTCTGGTAAATGGAGCTTCACATTTTGGCCCACTTTAGGTAACGGTAGTAACACCTCAAGTGTGCATTTGCAATCGTCTTTTGACAGCTCCAAATTTAAATGAAAATAACCGCTTAACCATTCATCTGACACAAAAACTGAATAACCAAATTTATGGAGGACATAATTCTCTACAATTTTGTTCTGTTATGTTTGTTTCATATCGTACCGTTTCAGAGATATTAGCTAAAATAACAGTGAATTTGCGATGTCAGTCTCTCTCTGTCTTTCCGTAACATGTTCCCGCTTTTTAAGTCGAATAGTTCAACAGATCGGTACCAAATTTTAGAGACATAATAGTTGGCTGCCAGAGATCAGAACCTCCATTTTTCAAATATTTCGGACAACAAATACGTTACTAACACTAAAAAAACGCCGTTTGCAGTGTAATTTTAATTGCGAATAAACCATTCATCTCACACGATAACTGAATAATCGAATTTGTAGAGAAGAATATTCTCTACAACTTTGCTCTGTTGTGGTTTTTTTTTATAACTCGAACCGTTACAGAGATATTTGCAAAAATAATGCGATTTGACACCGTCACTTGATTTTACGTAAGCCAGGCGTTCGGAGATGTCACGTGACATTCCTCGCCTAGAACTCTCTCTGGCATACGCCATCTTGCTTGCCGCATTTTACGATTTTCGTATTGCAGCTTACGCATTGTCATTTCAAATCAATGTTACACTGGACAATTAACAAAAACACGTCGTTCTTAATACAATAAATTATAATCTAGTGTCTGCCAGGAATCGTACGAGAATTAAGAAACAATTTCGTAACTGTCGGCCGTAGTGTAGTGTGCAGCGCGTTAGCTTGTAATGCAACTGGTTGGTAGTTCGATAACCGTCACTACTATTCATTTTTTTTCCTTGGCTCCTAAAAGAGTTTCGGGCACCCTTATTGATTAAAAAGAGCTATGTTCTGCAATGTTTAGAACTGTGCATATGTAAGAGTGCTCCCTCTAAAATGTGCATTTGTTCTATTTCGTGAACATGCCGTGAAATATGTAACAACGAATTGTTCAGTGGTCTTCTGAAGAATTTGCACAACATCGGGGAGGAGATATTGGTGGTTTCATATATAAATGGAGTCCTAGATTTCTGTGGCAACTGTCGTTCCTTAATGAAACGGAAGTGTATACATTGCACGAAATTACCAGTTTTATTCCCTAGTTCATTTCTACAATTCGTTGGTATGTATTTCATGGCATGTTCTCGAAACAGAACAAATGCACTTTTCAGAGAATATAAAAGAAAATAAAAGAAGTTTTGACATTGACATATCTGCAGCAATATTTCTTTCTTGTAGCCACTGCATCTGAATTTCTTTCCGATCATTTGATGCAAGAATGAACTTCCTGCTCATAGCATATGCTTCGAAGTTTTTATTCATACGAAACTCAGAACTTACTCGGAGAACCTCACTAGACAATCATCTTTTCGGTGACATTATTCAAGTAATTGAATTCGGAAAGTCAAGTTAAACCACTCACAGAAAAAAAACCGCAGTGAAAAAATCACACACGAGGTAATCACTGGGTAGACACGATCAACAACGCTGTTTACAGTAGCACTGAACCAAGCCGGCAACGCGGCACGTGACCAGCGGAAGTGTTTATCGCACGGTGATTGGATCTTTCCTAGCGACTAGCGTTTCGTGCTTCTTGATTTTCACTTGTTATTTTTAATCGTCAAGTGCAAAGTTTCAGCGGTTCGAGTATAGCCACTGCCACCTCCCGGACCCCGTACACAGAGCAGCATCTCGAGAATCCAAAAACTTTAATCTCGCTGGCTTACATTAGTGGAGAATAATGTAGTGACTGTACATGTCCTGTGAATATCAACAGTCTCTCTCTTTTTATGCTCTTTGAAGTTTTTTATATGGGTGTATACTGTTCTATGTGCACAATAAGTGCAGAAAAGTGCAGAAAATTAAGCACTTGTGGGAAAATCTACGTAATTGGTTTCCAATGTATGGACTGCGGCTCATTTGTGGCCAGAGGGCAGAGCGGACGTGGCCGTCTTCTCTTGGCGGGAGTAGACGAGCGGTCTGGAGCGCCACGTTACGGATCAAGAGGCCTTCCCTCGTCGAAGGTTTGAATCCTCCCTCGGTATAGTTTAACTTAGTTTAAGTAGTTTCTAAGTATAAGGACTTATGACCAAAGTAGTTTGCTTAACACTCACAAGGCAGTGACCTATCCTGTCCCATCCAAACATGTCCTCTCCCTCCTTTTTACGTACAATTTGGAATATCGGAGGCCATCCCCTGGTGTGTCAGCAAGCCTTCAAACACCTTGGATACGCGTGCTGCCTCGTTAGCGCCTGCATCAAACCAGAGATTAGGCTCTCCAATGTGCCACCAGAAAGCGGATGCCGCGCCTGGAAACCAAAGCTCTGTACAGGGAAAGTATGGACATCCTTTTCCCCGCCGCTTGCCGCCTTCTGCAACTCGTTATTGGCTAAATTCCAGTCATATGATTTCTTCCACCATGTTGGTTCTGACCTAAACGTTGCATCACTACCATAATAATTCTTGTGAATATTCGTATGTTTGGGTTTCAATAATGACACAGTTTCGGGATTTAGAGTGATTTTTACAAGCCAATAACGAAGGTGAACATTATGGTACTTCCATCTGATGTCAGAGACGCAGGAAGACGGGCTGACGAAAATTGTCAGAGATAACTAGGAGCCTAGAAGCGAGGCTCGTTTCTGTGCTGTGGTACTTATAAGCAATATACATATATAAAAATGGAACATGGGACGTGTGTCCGTATATTTCACTTGGTAGACGAAATTATTCGCAGGAGACCAATGGCGGTTATGCATGAGAGAAGCCTTTAGGTTCGCGGTGTGGACTAAGGTGTTTCGGTCGCGGTGGGTGGTGGTGGGTGTGTGTGGCGAACAAAAATCCGTAAAATGCGGAGCAATACGACGATCAACAAATGCTTAAAGATAAAAAGACTCAAAGATAAAAAAATCTGGGAAACACAGATATACATTAACTGAGCATTAACTACACTGGGCCGGCCGAGGTGGCCGAGGAGACTGAGGCGCTCCAGTCACGGTCTGCACGGCCACTACGGTCGGGGGTTCGAATCCCCCCTCGGGCATGGATATTTGTGCCGTCCTTAGTTGTAAGTAGTTCATGAGTAGTTTGTAAGTTTAGGGACTGATGACCCCGTAGTTAAGTCCCATAGACTTTACAAACATTTGAACATTTTTTTAACTACACTGGCAATACACCAAGGATCTCAATATAAACAATGGAAAGACAACTGTAGAGCTTAGGATGACAACTGGATTAGAGAGACAACTGGATTAGAGAGACAACTATACGTCGAGCATCACGGTTTCATAATACATAGTACTATCTCCATATTATCTTTGAGCTCACTGCAATACACATACTGTAGAAATACGTTAATGTATGTCTGTGACGGAATGTTCGTAAGTCACAGGTTACTTTGGTTCAGCGGACAGTATCGCGTTACTAACAGATTAATACTATTCAGTTAGGTCAGTAATTAGCATATGTGTTTTTATTCTTTATTTTAGCTTTTCTAGAGCAATAAATAAATGTTAGAACTGCATTAAATGCGGCCCGGCTAGCGCTCGCTAGGTGGTGTCGCGTGTACCGATTCACAGGGAATGAGAAGATTACTAATTTACTAACCGGGCAATGATACATCGAGTACTTGCCAACTATAGAGCAGGAACAGCAAACCGATTCACTGGGAATGAGAGGAATTGTCTTTACGCCACCTAGCTAGCAGTAGCCGGGCCGCATTAAATGCAGTTGTACCAAATACTACGTACACAATGGACACGAACGATCTGTCTGTGTTGTTGTAGTACAAAGTCTCCCGATGTACACTATAGCAGTTCCGTGTCGATAGCTATAAGAGCGTGAAAGATAAAGTGGTTGAAAGTCGTAAGTTTTTCGGACTGAATAGCAGCGATAACTTTTGACACTTATAATAGCAAAGAGGTTATATACAGCGAAACGTGATGCTCATTCTTCAGATGTTTTTCTGGAACAAGCGTTCGAATAAAGAAAAATAAGTGTATATTGAAGTTTGAAAAGTAAAACTACCAAGAATGATGCCAAAGCGTAAGAAAGAAATTTCGCGTTCTCAACCCGTTTCTGAAAGAAAGAAAACGGCGCTAAAAAGTGAATCTACAACCGATAGAAATTTGAAATTTGTAGACGTTGTTTATCTTACGCTGTAGGCGTCAGCGATATAGCGATATTCCCAACCGTAAGGGGGTGAAATAGGGGATGAACGGTTTTTCGAAAATATGTCGCTATTTAGGTAATTTTGAAGCAAGAAATGCAAAACTTGGGATTTAGATTTTTAATTGAAATTTTAAAAACATGTGTTTCGATATTTTTTGAAATTGAGCCATTAAGTGGGTGAAATAAGGGAGAATCTATTAAGGTTACTACTAAGTCTATTTTGATGTTAGAAATGCGAAAATTTGGTTTTGGAACCGTGGTTAGAATTTTTAATTTATTTGTTTCGGGATGACGACTATTTTGTAGAGCCGAAAGTCCGCATGTGCAGAGTTGAGCGCAGTTCCCACGTCTGTACGTCGGATATGACGCCCTATATCTCGACAATGAAATGTGTTACCGTTCTGCTCTCAACCTTAAATAAAATTTCGAAATCTTACTTAAATCTCCCCCGCAGCTTTGTATTTGCTAAAATCAACCATACGCAAAGTCTAGGCAATGCGATCTTTCGTCTGCGAACTCATTAAAGGTTTGCACTATAGTTTACTTCTTCTTCTAAAATATAAAGAAGAGTGTCCGTATGTGTGTACGTGTTGCATAAAAATCTACAGTTCTGTTCCAATCTTTATGATATTTTGTACACGTAAGCTTCAATCCATGAGGACGGTCGCCGTAGGTGTAAGAATCACATATGATACGTACTTCACGAGATATTTCATAAATAATGAGATGCGCGAAAAGCTGCTGCATTTAGCGACAATGCTGGTCATTTCCTCTTAAACCAAATTTAGTACACATATTCTTTACGTGAAATAGCAATTGGTGTAAGAGTACCAACCACATACGACTCATGGTTCAGGACACATAACGTCATAAACAATTAGAGTTGCAAGAAACTACCACATAATGCGACGACACATTATAAATAAACTATATAAGAATGACAGTATTTAGTGACTTGCAACAAACTTTGAACATAATTTCAAAACTGTATTAAGTCTTTTCTCGCTTAAAACCACATCAAAATGATGAAAGGAAACAAGTTTCTCGCTTACTACTTTTCCGCTGTTCATGGAGTAAAACTACGGTATTCAGTATGACGTTACAATTTGTACACTATAAGTTGTAGCCCCAGGAAAGTTCAGAGACAGCATACACACACATAGTTGAATGTACATTCTAAATTGTATCACAGTACGACACGCAGTTCATGAGATACGAGCACATAAACAGTAACGTTCATGGAACACCGCCCCATCAAGCACCAAGTTTTAATCTATTACTTCTTTACTACTAATTGTATTCCCAAGATCTTTTGCAGGCGTACAGCCCTTATACAAATGAATATATACCTGAAAAAGGGCACGAATAAATAAATAAATATCCGGATAAGGCCGGGTTATCAGCTAGTAATGTGATATATCACAGTAACTATAAGGCGTAACGAATATAAAGTCAAATCGTTATCGAGCGAAATTATCACATTATAAGATACGAAAAATAAATGTTGTTTCATTATATACTTTTCTCAAATTCGGATGATAAATATTATAAGCGCTCGGATAGTTGTGGTCATTGTGTAATCAGCAACGGAAATTGCACAGTGTAGCTGACGCCGGCAAGCTGTCCATACATTCCCTACACAGAGCTTTACTGCAAAGCACATTGCCACCGCGGGCGTTATGTTGATCCGCACGTCACGTGGCCAAGAAAATTCCGCCGACTGTATACTAACGCCGACTGCTATTTACTTCGGCGCCTCGGCAGAAGCCAGTTCCGACTCCGAAAGTCACTGCTTCTCTCCTGGCGCTTCCTTCAAAATGTTCAAATGTTTGTAAAGCTTAAGGGACTTAACTGCGGGCCGCGGTGGAGTAGCCGAGCGGTCTAAAGCGTCTCGCTGCGGAGCGCGCGGTTGTTCGCCGTGGATTTTCGAGTCCTCCCTGGGGCATGGGTGTGTGTGTTTGTCCTAAGGTTAGTTTACCTAGGTTTAAGTAGTTTGTAAGCTACGGACTGATGACCACGCAGTTTGGTTCGGTAGATTTACAAACAAACAAACTTAACTGCGGGGTCACCAGTCCCTAAACTTACAAACTACCCATGAACTACCTTTTACTGAAGACAGCACAAACATCCACGTCTGAGGGGGGATTCGAACCCCCGACGGGGAACGGCCTCGCGCATTGTTACATAGCGCCTCAATGCTCTCGACAGCTCCGCCGCAGCGGGCGGTTGCTACTCGCCCCTGCTAAAGAATCTCTCTCCGTCACTCCTTCCTTCTCTCTCTCTCTCTCTCTCTCTCTCTCTCTCTCTCTCTCTCTCTCTCTCTCTCTCTCTCTGTGTGTGTGTGTGTGTGTGTGTGTGTGTCCATCAGTAGGTCAGTAGGGACCGTAGCCGCTGCATGACATTAGCAAACAAATTACAAATGTTTGTTAAGCTTATGGGACTTAACTACGGGGTCATCAGTTCCTAATCTTACAAACTACTTATCAACTACCTTATACTAAGGACAGCACAAATATCCATGCCCGATGGGGGATTCGAACCCCCGACCGTAGGGGCTGTGCAGACCGTGACTGGAGCGCCTCAATCCTCTCGGCCACCGCGGCCGGTATGGCATTAGTGTCGGTTAGCTCAGCACACTACGTTTAAATTTCCGACAGTATTAGGCCCACTGTCTTGGACTCCCGACTAACAAACGACATTTCTATTCATACAGTTAAGTCCCGTCCAAGTCCCATTGTGGTATCGCTTTGTTCTTCGTACCATCAAGGAAATATTTTGTTTTGTTAGATTAATTTTCTCCTCAAAGGTATTTGCCAGTCATGGCTAATATATAACAGAAAGAATAAACTATAGAAACTTCTTAGACGGGCTGCTAAAAGTAATTGAAATGGTCTTATATAATCTGGACAAATACGGCTGGAAGTCCCAACAGTCTGCTAAAATACTTACGTGCGTCTTTGGCTGGCCGGTTATTGTGTAAACAACAAAACGGCACATTCAGATCGAAATACTTTCTCTGCCTTTTATCTACTTATTGAATATTCCGAGATAACAAGTACCGAGGGGGGAGGGGGAATATCAGTATCTTGTGCTCCGTCCATAGCTAAGATTATTAGAGACGAATATTTGCTGGGAGGAGAAGGATGCGGCAACGAATTTTGAACAGACACATTGCTTGCATAAAAACCGATACCTCGTTGCAGACCCAAGAACTAAACTAGATTATCTCAAATGTACTTAATGCCACTTAATTCAGATAGAGGCATTTCTCCGACTACAATAATTTTATAGCTAAATCTGAATTTTAGATCGAATGTGGCCTGATACTATCCTAGGTAAAAAAAGTATACCGAAAAGTCAGTCTCTATATTATTAATGCGTTGTTCCTGATATCCAACAGGTGTATTTTTCATTCTTTTCCACAATTCCATCAAAACTTTAATACAGGAACCATTCTCGATGGCATATTTTACGTCCAGACGCGGATGTTAATGGGTATTCTTAGCTTATGTAATCGATAAACTTCAAGAGGTTATAGAGTTTCGCATTTGAACTCATGTCTGAACATGTTATTCAGTAACACGATGAGCACTTTTTCAATTTCGATACTGTGAAGCAAATCTGCGATCTGTTTGATTTCCGTATTTTTTCGGCCAGCTATTATGGACCTTAACATGAAAAAAAATCTAACTTCAACGTGGCCTCTAAGAGGCATACCTGAACGACTACGACGACTTGAGTTCTAGAAGGAATTTTTTCACGGTATCTAAGAAGAGGAAGAGGCTCATATCTGTTAGGGTATATATTTCAGAGCCCATATTTATCGGATATTTTGTTGCCTCTTTGTCCATAGTTTCTTCTCCGGAAATGTGGAAGCAAATGGCTCGAATTTAAAGTCCTTTACTCCATAGTATCGAATTAATACAATTATTCTCATTGAATAACTTTTCCCCCATATGGATTTTTAGGTAAAACTGTATCTTCTATTTCCTCTCGAAAATCCCTAGAAGTTTATCGGTGCTTTTTAGAAACAGCTCTCCACCCTCTCTCTCTCTCTCTCTCTCTCTCTCTCTCTCTCTCTCTCTCTCTCTCACACACACACACACACTGACTCTTATTCAGGGTAAGGCAAAATTCGCGCACTCGGACTTTGCAGTGCGGTTCGTCACATGCCAGCAATTAAAAAAAAATCTCACAAAATTTCGCCCTGCTTATATTTCCGGCAATAAATGGACGTTAAGGACTGATATGGGTGTTTGTGCTCCATTTGTCAGTGTCAACAAACTTCTAAGGGGTGTTCAAGGTGTCTTGAGGAACAAAAGAGGCATATAAACAAACGACCGGAAAGGCCATTCCGCGACCCTATGGACAGTACAGACAACGGCGCATGCCGCTAGACATCCCCTTCAGCAACTTACACGCTGTGTAGCGTCGTTCAAGTTTCCGGTAATGGGTTTCTATGTTCATTTCGTTACTCAAGAGTTTGTTGGTGTAATTGTGTTACTCTAAAGTACACTGACGCATGCAACACATCCCCCATTTTAGTCATTACCGGAAGTGTGAGCAGGACTAAATTAGCGAGAGACATTGTTTTTTACTGGTGGCATTTGGGGAATCGCGATGCGATATTCATTCATTTCTTTAAAATTTACTTCTTCGACCCAAAGTATACCAAGTTTCCATGAAAAACATTGTAAATGATGTCACGTAGGACTAATAACGGAAACATAGCAGCATTTTAAGATTGTGTAACAATACAAGTCGCAGCATTTACTTGCAGAACTTTAAGAGAAGTATTTGTCATGTGCCGTATGTCATCGTTTTTGATCAAGTTGTCAAGGCCGTTTTGTATTTAAAATAAATATTTCTGCTTTTTCTAGGCACCCTCTACATAGGAAATCGAGCATAAACGTGTCAGAAAACTATTTCCAATGCTATACATACTAAGAAGTATTTTCAGTGATATTTATACTATGCTGGTCTAAAGGAATTTTTTCAATTAATATTATGTGGGTCACAAATTTAATTTTTCTAGTTATTTCGATTTGACTGTTTACATATACCATGGGTATTCGTAATTTAACATCCTGTATGTTGACGGTAGAGGTGTCAAGACATTAGACTACCAAACCGCTGCCACAAAAAATGTTTAAATGTCTCTAGAGCTTATGAGATTTAACGACTTAATTTACAAACTACTTATGAACTAACTTATACTAAAGACGGCACAAACATCCATGCCCGAGGGGGATTCGAATCCCCGGCTGCAGCGGCCGTGCAGACCATGAGTGGCATGCCGCAGACCGCTCGGCCACTGCGGCCGGCAAACCGCTGCCACTATGTCGTATTTTCGAGTCTTAATTCATTCGATACTTTCTGTGATACATTTCAACACAATGATTCAAATAACGCGCACTACCACTAATTTTGATTCCGTAATAAAAGAATCACAATGAGAATATAATATATGAAAACAATATGTACTCATTATTAATCACAATTTGCAATATTTTACTTTAAGGAAGACTTACCGAATAACATGAAATGTCTGACAGATGGCCGACCATCATTTAAAAACAAATTGAAAGAATATCTGAATGACATATCCTTCTTACAGAAAAATGATTAATTATAAAAAAAGTAAAAAAGTTAAAATATTCAACTTTAAAAAATCATTTAAAATTAAACTTTTTTATGTGATGTACTGGTGCGTTCTACATCATTACAAAATCTCGCATTAATGGTCTCTGGAACAAGTATTAATATAATCTCTAATCCAATCTTACAAAAAATCAAAGAAATACATAGCCTTAAATTCGTCCACATTTCAAATCTTCTTTCTACTTCATACATTACATCACAAACGAACCTTTTTGAGAACGTAGTTATTCACCAGCATGACTGTTGACCTGTCATAATACAAATAAAATATCAATACCATAACGCTTTAATGTGATGTGGTCACAGTAACTTAAAACAAAACTGACTAGCCACGGTGGAGAGCCGAGCGCTCTAAGGCGCCTTGCTGCAGAGCGTCCGGTTGCTCGCCGTCATAAGTTCCAGTCCTACCTCGGGAACGGGTGTGAATGTTGTGCTCAGCATCAGTTAGTTGAAGTTAGTCTTCGAAGTTTGTAAGCCTAATCAAGTTTCTTAGGTGTCCCAGCTATCTTGTCCACCCAAAATATCTCTGGAACAATAACAGATATTGGAAAACGACTTTCACCGGTATCAATGTACGGCTGGGCCCCATGAATGTACATATTTGGAAACATTCTATAACGAAAGCATATGTGTTTTTAACACAAACTTATGATTTTTTTAAATGGATACCCTATATTTTTTCTTCAGCAATCCATAGCATGACAAATCACATAAACAATGGCGTAGATTGCATCGCAATATTCCAATTATATACCGAGATATTGCGACGAGAAGTTGACGCTTGAAATACGCGAAACGCGCGGCTAGCGCTCGTCCCGAGCAACATGGGGTTCTCCCTGAGCCTCAGGACGTGTGCTAGACACGCGTTTCGCGTATTTCAATCGTCAACTTTGCATCGCAATATCTCGGTATATAATTGGAATATTGCGATGCAATCTACGCCATTGTTTATATGATTTGTCATGCTATGGATTGCTGAAGAAAAAATATAAGGTGTCCATTAAAAAAAATAGTTTGTGTTAAAAAACGCATTTGCTTTCGTTTTAGGATGTTTCCAAATATGTACATTCATGGGCCCCAGCCGTACATTGATACCGGTGAAAGTCGTTTTCCAATAGGTGTTTTTGTTCCAGAGATATTTTGGGTGGACAAGAAAGCTGGGACAACAGCCATACCCATACGCGAGGGGGGATTCGAGCCCCCGACGGTGAACGACCGCGCGCACCGCAGCATGGCGCCCCAATGCGCATGTATTCCGCCGCGGCTTAGATTTATCAGACATATATACAAAAAAACTAAATTAGCTGCCCACCTCACAATATTGTACCAGATGGCACTATAGACATTTTATCATCGCAATATCCTGATATCAAGAACATCGATCTTGTATACAGAAGACGACATTAACATTTAACATTACAGAATTTGAAAATTAATATGTATTTCAGGGTATCGGCAATTTACAGATAAAAATTGAAAGAGTACGTTAGGTATCATCTTATCCAGGTGAAATAATTAAAATTATAAAAGATAAAAAAGATGTAGATTTAAAATCGTCGTTGCACAAAGTTTACGATAGATACCTAGTATCCAAATCAGGCAAATGATATATACAATTATAGGTAACTATTATAGTAAATACAATCAATTTTCTTAGTATGTGGATCACTTATTAGCAATCATAAGAACAGAGGAGAAAATCTAATACAATCGCTGCTTTGGATGCTAGATATCTAATCTAAACATTGGGCAACGATTATTTCGGATCAACATCATTTATAAAAGTAATTGCTCTACCGGTATAAAGAAACACCTAATACACTGTTCAATTTTTATTGGTAAACTGACGATACATTGAGAAACATAGCTATTGTCAATTTCGATAATATTAATTATTAATGTCGTCTCTTGAATACAAAATCTCTGTTCTTGACATCAGGATATGTGTGATGATAAAATGTCATATCTGTAGTATGGTACCATGTTGAGAGGTAGGCAGCTACTTTGGTTTCAACTTACTATGACCACATCACATTAAAACACATTTTATTGGTATTTTGATAAGCCAACAAAAACATTGGTGAATCGGTACGTTTTTAAAAGTAGTAATTTTCTTAAGCATTCTACATAGGTCAGTCTGGCAGAGCAATCTTAGCACGCCTAAAAGAACGACACGGAAGTTGGAGACTCAAAAAGGGAAACAGAAGAAAACCAGTTTGTACAAATCAATAAATATTGTAGAATATTACACGTCTGTACAGTATTACACCAGCGCCGTGTAGGTTTCAGTGATCATAATATGTTTTCATCAGTTTACGATATTCATATGAATATCTGAATCGGGCAATGAGACTTGTCTGACACCAGCATCGGTAAGTGATGCGAATCTTATCTCGCACATACTGTCATTAATGTCCGGTTCGCCGGCCTCAGTGGCCGAGGTGACTGAGGCGCTCCAGTCCCGGTCTGCACGGCCATTACGGTCGGGGGTTCGAATCCCCCCCTCGGGAATGGATATTTGTGCCGTCCTCAGTCTTAGTTAGTTCATAAGTAGTTTGTAAGTTTAGCTAAGTCCCATAAGCTACAAACATTTGAACATTTTGAATGTCCGGTTCGTTTGCTGGTCGCATTCGAGCGTCACTTTCTCTCGACTGCTAATAGAGAGTACTTGTGTGGCACGGATGTTACACCACAACACAGACACTTCATCGAATACAGGGAACAAACATGTCCGTTATCGAATGGGTAGTTCATAATTTGTGTGAAACTAACATATACAGGGTAAAACATTGATAGTCACCGGGCCAAATATCTTACGAAATAAACATCAAACTAAAAAAACTTCAAAAAACAAAACTTTCCTAGTTGAAGGGGGTAAACAGATGGCGCTATGGTTGGCCCGCTAGATATCGCTGCCATAGGACAAGCTGGTATCATCTGCTTTTTTAAATAGGTACTACCATTTTTATTACATATTCGTCTTGTACGTAAATAAATGTGAATGTTTTATTTGGAACACTTTTCCCGCTTTGTGATAGATAGCGCTCTAAAAGTCACAAACGTGTAAGTACGTGGTATCGCGTAACATTTCGCCAGTGCGGACGGTATTTGCTTCGTGATACATTACTCGTGTTAAAATTGTCCGTTTACCGATTGCAGAAGAGGTCTATATGGTATTTATGTATGACTATTGTGATAAAAATGCTCAATGGGCCTGTGTTATTTATGTTGATCGTTATCCTGGAAGACATCATCCAATTTTCCGGACCTTTCGTCGGATTGTTACGTTATTTACAGAGACTGGAAGTGTTCAGCCGCAAGTGAAACGTCAACCACGACCTGCAACAAATGATGATGCCCAAGTAAGTGTTCAAATGTTCAAATGTTTGTATAGGTTATGGGACTTAACTACGGGGTCATCAGTCCCGAAACTTACAAACTACTTATGAACTAAGACTAAGGACGGCACAATATTCATGCCCGAGGGGGGATTCGAACCCCCGACCGTAGTGGCCGTGCAGACCGTGACTGAAGCGCCTCAGTCCCCTCGGAAGTAAGTGTTTTAGCTGCAGTTGCGGCTAATCCGCACATCAGTAGCAGACAAATTGAGCGAGAGTCGGGAATCTCAAAAACGTCGATGTTCAGAATTCTACATTAACATAAATTTCACCCGTGCCATATTTCTATGCACCAGGATTTGCATGGCAAAGAATCTGAACGTCGTGTACAATTTATCCTTTGGAGCATAAAATAAATTACGGGAGGATAACAGATTATTTTTTCACGCGTTCTTTTTAGTGACGATGCGTCATTCACAAACAGAAGTAACTTAAACCGGCATAATCCGCACTTTTGGGCAACGGAAAATCCACAATGGCTGGGACAAGTGAAACAACAGTGACCTTGGCGTGTTAATGTATGATACGGCATTAAGGGATGAAGGATAATTGGCCCCTATTTTATCGATGGCAATCTAAAAGTCGCAATGTATGCTGATTTCTTACGTAACGTTTTACCGATTTTAGTACTAGATGTTTCACTGCATGGCAGAATGGCGATGCATATTCAACATGATAGATTTCCCGCACATCGCTCGCATGAAGTTGAAGCAGTCTTAAATGGAATATTTAATGACATGTAGGTTGGTCATACCATGGCCCGCACGTTCACCGGACCTTACATTCCCGGATTTCCTTCTGTGGGGAAAACTGAAGGATATTTGTTACCCAGGTTCGAATCCCGGTTCCGGTTTTACTCTGCCAGGAAGATTCATATCAGCGCACTCTCCTCTACCGAGTGAAAGTTTCATCTGGAAACTTCCCGTGGGCTGTGGCTAAGCCATGTCTCCGCCATATCCTTTCTTCCAGTAGTGCTAGTTCTGCAAGTTTCGCAGGACAATTTCTGTGAAGTTTGCAAAGTAGAAGGCAAGGTGTTGGTAGAAGTAATGATGTTGACGGAACTTCCTTCAAATGTTTGTAAATCTGTGGGACTTAACAAATGAGTTTATCACTCGCTAGGATTTCAAACAACTTAAACCATATTAGACTAACCTAAGGACAACACACACACGACTTTGCCCGAGGGAGGACTCGAACCTCTAACGGGCAGCAGCCGCATGCTCCGCAACGTTTTTTGTGTCACTACGCTTGCGCCGTATTTAGCTGAAGCACTATAGCATTACTGCGTGTATAAGACATTCGAAGATGTCACTTGTTGTAGGAGGCAACGTCTTACAAGGAAAAAAAAATACAACAATGGTTTTGGTTTTTCAAGCTGGGTAGTAAGCAGGAGTCGGTTGATTTCAAATTAGAGCATGTTATTAAAGCAAATATTTCGGTTATTAACTAGCTATTTTCAATACAGATGTTTAATAAAATAAAGTATCAGCTTGGTGAACGATGTGAAACATTTATTTTACAAAATTCATATATCGATTTTGTCGTGGCGTAAAGTCATCGCCACACGCCAGAAGCACAAGAACTATCGTGGAGAAGGCAGCGCCGCCGTGGTGGCAGAGGGGACTGAGGCGCTCCAGTCACGGTCTGCACGGCCACTACGGTTGGGGGTTCGAATCCCCCTCGGGCATGGATATTTGTACCGTCCTTAGTTCGTAAGTACATGCAAACTTAGGCTTCCGCGGCTGTTATCACTATCAATAAACGTCGGTGGAATTTATAAAATGACGACGCGGTTTCATACCCAGAAGAATTTTATTGATAGTTCGTAAGTAGTTTGTAAGTTTAGGGACTGATGACCCCGTTGTTAAGTCCCATAAGCTTAACAAACATTTGAACATTGAACATTTGGAGAAGGCAGCGGACGACCGGCAGCCAATCCCACGCCGGCGCCGCGAATCCTAGAACAACCTAGAAGCGCGCCCTCTACAAGCGGCTATATCTAGGCCGACATGCGTCTGTAAGGGCAAATCTGAACTTGGCTCCGAAATAGGCAGTCACTACGACTCTGCACAAGAAGAAGACGCCGCCGTGCGACAGAGACAGACGTTTGTATAGAAGTTGAGTATATTTGTACATATTGTTAAATAAAACGTGTATTACTAATCGGTATAGCTGTTTTAGCTGTCCACGCATCCCACGCGTCCAAAGGAGAACCTTTTCTGAAAGATAGACCAGGAAGGACAAAACACATGACGACGAGGGCGATTAAACAGATTTCGTTCTCATGATAAAATTCTGCACTTATGATGTTGTAAGTCTTGATGACTCATGTGCTCTTCATAAAACAATCACTGGTTATATCCATAAAAAATTAAAAGGTATTTCTGGTACACGTCATAAGTGTGTATTGGAATAACGTTACATATGTTTTAATGTTTTATTCTTGGTACATCATAACCTTGTTGGTGTACATTTTTCATATTTAGTATAGTGTGAGCCGAAGCAGAAATATTTAAAACATCAATCACAAAAATATGCATTGAGGGTAGTTAACAGAAAAATCTGGATCTGCGGTAGTAAAAGAGTGCATTTCAACGACGAGCGGCTGCTGCTGACTACCCTTTTGGACTCGTGATTTCCTGTCAGAAAGGACACGATACGTTGTAACTGACGGTAAGTCATCGACTAGAAGTGTTCTCTGGCGTTCCACAGGGAAGTGTCATGGAGCCCCTACTGTTCCTTATTTTTATAAACGATTTAGGAGACAGTCTGAGTAGCTCTCTTAAATTGTTCGCTGGTGGTACTGTCATTTATTGGTTAGTAAAGTAACCATAACATCAAAACCAACTGCAAAATGATTTAGATATTTGCATGGTGCAAAAAAAGCAATTGACCCTTAATAATGTAAAGTGTGAGGTAATCCATATGACCACTAACAGAAATCCGTCAAGCCTCAGTTATACGATAAATAAGTCAAACATAAAAGACATCAATTTTGATAAATACCTAGGAGTAACAATTACGAACAACTTAAACTGGAAGGCGAACCACTACGTTTCATTGGCAGAACACGTAGAAGTTGCAACCATTCTGCTAAAGAAACTGCCTACACTACACCTATGCGTCCTGTTTTGGAGTATTGCTGCGCATTGTGCGATCCACACTAGATGCGACTGACAGACGATTTATAGAAGGGTAGCACGTTTTGTATTGTCACGATATAGGGGAGCAGGTTTCATGTAAATGATGCACGAGTTTGGGTGGAAATCATTAAAAGAAAGCATTATTCGGTTGTGGTGACATCTATACGCGAAATTTCCAACATCAACTTTCTGTTCTCAATGCGAGCATATATTGTTAGCACCCGCCTACATTGGGAGACATGATCATCATAACATAATAAGAGAAATCAGATAGTAAACGGAACGATTTTGGTGTTCCTTTTTCCCCCTACCTATTAGAGAATGGAACTACAGACAAATGTCATAAAAGTGCTTAGATGAACCCTCTGCCATGCACTTCAATGTGACTTGCAGGGTTTTTACGTAGACGTACAAAGTTACTACAGTCGCGGGTCGCATATACTATTCACGTGGAAAGTAATTTCACTGCTAAACAGCAACTCCCAAACAGAAATGTAGTCAAGATCGGTTTTTTTTTTTTTTTTTTTTTTTTTTTTTTGCCGTCTACTATTTTCTGACTACCGGTTTCGATGGACTGAGTCCTCATCTTCAGATGAGCACTGTCTACAAAGTATTGGCCACTTGCTTAGACATATTTGATATAACGTTAAAATGCTTATGTGCAAACAATGCAGAGAGTATCAAAGAATATTACAAGTTTTTAAATTTCAATGTTATACCAACGGCTATAGGTAACTGTTTATTTTACGACTTCGTGCAATGTTTGCACTTGATCATTTTAATGTTATTTCAAAAATGTACTAGCGAGTTATTTATTTTCCTATTTTCTATAAGCGCCCAAGATTGAACATCGATGTATACGCAACGAAAACAGATATTGATTTCTTTCATTTAAAAACTAAACATTTTTGATATACTGATACGGCAAATTAAAATGATTCTGCCGGTTTATAAAATTAAAAAGAGTTATAACGGAGACACCGAGCGAGGTGGCGCAATGGCAGCAACACGCTGCACTCGCATGCGGGAGGACAGGGGTTCAAACCTGCCTCCGGGTATCCTGATTTTAACTTTTGCGATTTCGCCAAAATCGATCCCGGTAAATGCTGGAATGGTTCCTTTAAAAGGAGCCTGACGCTTCTCCGTCTCTAATTACAACGTCGTCGACGGGGATAGTGAAAAATGTTCTGCATCTAACGATACAGATAATGTTCTGGCGATTTATATGGACTTTAAGTGCAAAGTTCGTAAAACTGGGAGGGAGGGAGTTAATTATAGTTGTTCCTCTTTCTTGATACAAAAGCGGTCTGACAAAAACAAAGCGAATCGATTTGCTGTGCCCTAGAGAAGTTCTGTTTGAGGCAGAATGCAAAGTCTTGGATGGAAATTAAATCACTGTTACATATATATTATTCTGAGCATCTGGAAGTGGATGCGACTTGTTGGATCAGGTCAGCTCGTCAGAGGCATTTTTGTACAAGACAGAAGTAGTTTTTCTTCCAGAATGAAACTTTACTCTGCAGCGGAGTGTGCGCTGATATGAAACTTCCTGGCAGATTAAAATTGTGTGCCCAACCTGGGACCTTTGCCTTTCGCGGGCAAGCGCACTACCGACTGTGCTATCCCGACACGATTCACGATGTCGCCTCACAACTTTACTTCCGCCAGTACCTCGCCTCCTACTTTCCAAACTTCACAGAAGCTCTCCTGCAAACACGCAAGACTAGCACTCCTGGAAGAAAGGATATGGTGGAGACATGGCTGCAGAGTGAAGTTTCATTCTGGAAACATCCCTTAGGCTGTGGCTAAGCCATGTCTCCACCATATCCTTTCTTCCAGGAGTGCTAGTCTTGCGTGTTTGCAGGAGAGCTTCTGTGAAGTTTGGAAAGTAGGAGGCGAGGTACTGGCGGAAGTAAAGTTGTGAGGCGGCATCGTGAATCGTGTCGGGATAGCACAGTCGGTAGTGCGCTTGCCTGCGAAAGGCAAAGGTCCCAGGTTCGAGTCCCGGTTCCGGCACACAATTTTAATCTGCCAGGAAGTTTCAGTTTTTCTTCCCATTGTGTTATACCGTTAAGCAGTTTTACTGATCCTAAGATGAGTCGATGTAGCCAAAACTGATTGTCACTAAATACATGAATAATAAAAGCTCGGCAGTCAGTCTCGAAATTGAATATTTCACACTGGTGTGCGTTCACTGGTGTTGGAACACGATTAGTGCGATTTCCACGACGGGGAGAGAAACTTTTACATCACTATAGGACTGTCTTGGGGTGTCATTTACTATGAAACGTCTGTTACTAAGGAACATATTTTCGTAATGCAACGCAGCCATGCATATTAAATAATGATTTATTTAATCACACTTTGCATAATCCACCGAGTACATCTGCGCTTCGGAAGGAGGTCTATTACTTTTTTAGAAATGAAATTTTATTCCGAACCGGGACTCGATCCCGGAATTCCCGTTTTCGCGAGCGGTCTGCTTAATCTGCTTAATCTGCGGTACGCTGCCAGCCTAATTCCATACGTGGATTCGTCACTCATGTTTACTTTCCGCAGTTTCTGCACACGCAGAATTTGCACACTTCAAATAAATAGTTGATTATTTGAAATATATTACGGCGGATCATCACGAATGTATGTTCCTTTGAAAAAGGCGTTTCATAGGGACGAGAAACAACTATATTACTATCGAATGTATTTTTCTTTTTATAATCACAATCCGGTTTTTCCTTTAGAGCCATTTTCATTTGTACATTTTAGAAAAGCACTAATACTGAAATACAGATTGTGATTATAAAAATAAAACAATACAGTCAAATGGCGGTGACATGGTTCAGCAACTATTGCATGTGTGTGGCTTATGAGTAACAACAAACTGTTTAATTATTTTATTGATACAAACTGTATGGATGTTATTAAAACGTTTTACCAATGTGCTGGACTGCCGAGGCATTTTCCTGATGCAATGATGGCTCTATGGAGCCCAAACCGTCGTCATTTAACTCATAAAAAATATAAATTGCGGTCAAGAGGTAAAGGAGTTACACCCATCAACACCCACCCACCCACCCTCCCACATACACATATTATATATCATTCAAAACGAACTCTCGTTCGTCACTGACAGGTACAGTGGTTACCTAAAGTGCAATTGTTGTGGGAACTGTTCGCTGCTCTGTGCTAAGTATCTCTATCGAGACGAAACGAGTAATACTTTAAGTGATTTAAAAATATATAATTATTGTGGTCTCGACCCAGTGATTTTTAATGTTAAAATCCATGTATTACTTCGAAAGAAACCCGGGTTCAGTTACGAAAAGAGCCATTGTTGGGTGTTCAGTGCCGAGTATCTCTACAGTAACGAAACGTGTCATCATTTAAGAAACTAAAAAAATTAATTACTGTAGTCCGGATCCAAATAGTTTTTAATGCTCAAATTCGTGTATTACCTCGAAAGATTCTCTCGTTCAGTTACGAATCAGCCATTGTTGAGTGCCCTCTGATTATTATCTACAGTGACGAGTCATAATGTAAGAAACATTTTTTTAATTATTGTGGAGTTGAACGAGATGATTTTAATGTTGTATTCTATGTATTACTTCATTTGTACATTTGAAAATAGCACTAATTCTAATTACAGATTGTGATTATAAAGAGTAAAAAATACAATCAATGGCGGTGGAGTCATTCAGCAACTATTGCATCACTATGGCTTTTGAGTACAACAGAATGTATAATTATTTTATTGGTACAAATTGTATGGATGTTATTAAAGTATTTTACCAATGTGCTACGCTGCCGAGGTATTTTCCTGATGCGAAGATGGCTCTATAGGCCCAAATCGTCGTCATTTAACACATAAAGAATATAAATTGCGGTCAAGAGGTAAAGGAGTTTCACCCATCCACAACCACGCACCAACCCACCCATATATATATATATATATATATATATATATATATATATATATATATATATATATATATAATTCAAAACGAACTATCGTTCGTCGCTGACAGGTACTGTGGTAACGTAAAGTACCATTGTTGGGGGCAATTGTTCGGTGCTCTGTGCTCAGTATATCTATCGAGATGAAACGAGTCATAGATTAAGAGATTTAAAAATATATAATGATTGTGGTCTGGACTAGATGATTTTTCAATGTTGAAATCCATGTATTACTTCGAAAGAAACTCTGTTTCAGTTACGAAAAACAGCCAATTTTGAGTGCCCAGTGCTCAGTATCTCTACAGTGATGAAACGAGTTATAATTTAAAAGACAAATTTTTTTTAATTCTTGTGGTCTTACTCAGGTGAGTTTTAATGTTGAAATACATGTATTACTTCGAAAGAAACTCGGTTCACTTACTAAAAGAGCCATTGTTACGTGCTCAGTGCCGAGTATCTCTACAGTGATGAAATTAGTCATAAATTAAGAGACTAAAAAACAATCAATTATTGTAGTCTGGACGCAGATGCTTTTTTAATGTTGAAATTCGTGTATTAATTCGATAGATTCTCTAGTTCAGTTACGAAAAGAGCCTTTGTTGGGTGCTCAGTGCTTCGTATCTCTACAGTGACGAAGAAAGCTAATTTGAGAGACAGTTTTTTTTTTAAATTATTGTAGAGTGGAATCACATGATTTTTAATGTTGTATTTCATATATTACTTCAAAATAAACTCTGGTTGAGTTACGAAAAGAGTCATTGTTGGTTGCTAAGTGCTCAGTATCTCTGTAGTGACGAAACAAGTCATAATTTGAGAGACTAAAATTTGTTTTACTTATTGTACTTTTGACCTTAATGATTTTTAATGTTGAAATCCATGTATTACTTCAAAATAAACTGTGTTTCAGTTACAAAAAGAGTCATTGTTGGGCAGTGTCTGTGTAGTGACGAAACAAATTTGAGAGACTAATTTTTTTTTCCTTATTGTACGTTTGACCCTAATGATTTTTAATGTTGAAATCCTTGTATTACTTCGAAAGAAACTCTGGTTCAATTAAGGAAAGAGCCATTTTTGTGTGCTGAATGCCGAGTAGCTCTACAGTGACAAAACGTGTCGTAACTTAAGGGACTAAACACAATTAATTATTATATTCGTTTATTAATTCGAAAGATTCTCTAGTTCAGTTACGAAAGGAGCCCCTGTTGGGAGCTCAGTGCTTAGTATCTCTACTGTAACGAAACTATTCATAATTTGACATAAAATTTTTCTGGATGTTGTACCGCGTCATGATGTAAGGCTATTACTTAAATAACCGACGTTTCGGCCAACGTTACAGTGACCTTCATCTGGGTATGAAGGCCACTGTAACATTGGCCGAAACGTCGGTTATTTAAGTAATAGCGTTACATCATGACGCAGTACAACACCCAGAAAGCTTTTACGTCATCTGACTCTGGTCGCGGAAGCCTACGTAATTATAGTCATAATTTTTGTGACAAAAAAGCATAATTACTGTGGTCTTGACCCGTGTATTACTACGGAATAAACTCTGTTTCAGTTAAGGGCCATTGTTGGGTGCTCAGTGCCGAGTAGCTCTACAGTGACGAAACGTATCATAATTTAACCCTACACCGTACAAAAATATTGAAAAAATTATATAACTCATTTAACATTGTGAAAGTCATTATTTACCTGTTGTCATTGTCAACATCATGCATTTAGCGTAAGTCACTCTGCAGGAAAATATTGGTATCTAACATGTTTTCTACTCCGATTAGATGTCTGTAACATGATAAAATTGTTTTACTTGACAGAAGTCGTATCAGTTTGTAATTACATTAATGCTCAACAGTGAGTAAACTCCGCTGGAGCGCTCTTTGTTGCATTTCTCCTCAATTCTTGATTGCGCTGCCTTCTAGGGAGGAAAGAATTAAGTGAATGCTTAGAACACACTCAAATGTATACGATATGCATGGTGTTGCCATCTGTCAACAGAAGCAGTCTGAAAAAGTAACAAAATTTTGCGTTGCCAAAGGGCGACACCATGTAGTGTAGGGTTAAGAGCCTAAAATGTTTGTCATTGTTGTGGTCTTCACCGAGACGATTTTTAATGTCGAAATCCATTTATTACTTCGAAAGAAGCTCTGGTTCGCCGCTGTCGGGTACAGGGGTGTCATTGTTGTGGTGTGAGCGCACAGTACCTGAGAGGCAGCAGAGGGCCGTCAGCAGCAGCAGTGGCAGGGCGTGCGTCGGCATGCTGGGCGTCGCTGGCTGAGCGCTCACGGCCGGCTCGGCATGGCGCGTGGCCTTGGCGGAGTCGCGTCGCGTCGCGGCGGAGCGGCGTCGGCGTCGGCGTCGGCAGCGTCGGCGGCTGGTACGGCGGGCGTCGCGCGGTGCGGTCGCACTGACGCCGGCGGCGCGCCGCGCTGCCCGCCTGCCGGCCGCTCTGCGCATGCGCGAGCCGCCACCTGTCGTCGCCGCCGCCGCCGTGGACCGACGCCTCTTAATAGCCGCTCGCGCTCTGGATTGCGCATTAGGGCTGGACGTGACGTTCTTGGCCTACACTGCGTAAATCCTGTCGATCATCACCTAAGAAATCCGCAAGGAGAATAAAAAGTGGAAACAACCGAAAGAACGGTAGAATCTTACGGGGCGTCCATTAACTACATCACGTTCTCTACGAATGTAACATAGGGATGGCGGTTACTGCTGAAACAACCGGTTTTCGGTTATACCGGTTCTTTTCATCTCCAGTTTAATCGAACTGTGAAAATTGATCAAGATAACCGTAATTTTTTTTTTTTTAAATAACTGGTTTTCGGTTTTTTATTGCTATTATTTCCAGTAGAGTTCGACCGAAACATATTTTGCGGCCGAAACAGAAACCGTAATCGAATTTTCGGTTCTTCTAGTTTCGGCCGAAACTGAAACTTACGAAATTTAGTTAAAATTTAGGTAAATTTACGTTATATGACAAATCACTAGTCTCTCCATATTTTGCAATATCCCCTCCCAATACTACGCCTTCTGGAGTGTGTGTAAGCCTAGCCAGGAGTCCGTAGAAGACGATATACGAAGCATACAGATTTACTGGCCTAGTATTTCCATCCGGCAGTTGCGAATATGGAGCCAACCAGACCGGAAGGTGGACTTGTGACCCAGAGCATACGAATATCTCATATATAAGTTCATCTACTGACTGTAACTTTTTATATATATATATATATATATATATATATATATATATATAAAGTAACAGTCAGTAAATGAACTTTAATCAGTGCTGCAGAAGAATTTAGAAAAATAAAGTCACAGTTAGGTCTAACAGTATGATTGTTGCCAGTGTAAATTTACGCAAATTGAACTAGGAAAGCTGTGTACCACATGATCAAATGGGTGTGAGTTCTTAAGAGAAAAATGGTAAATGTTTGTGAAGCTTATGGGACTTAACTACGGGGTCATCAGTCCCTAAACTTACAAACTACTTATGAACTACTTACGAACTAGGACGGCACAAATATCCATACCCGAGGGGGGATTCGAACCCCCGACCGTAGTGGCCGTGCTGACCGTGACTGGAGCGCCTCAGTCACCTCGGCCACCGCGGCCGGCTTCTTAAGAGACCTAACTGCTTAGGTCATCGGCTCCTAGACTTAAAAACTACGTAATATAACTTAAGCTAAGGACAACATACACACCCATGACCGAGGAGGAAATGTTCAAATGTTTGTAGAGTCTATGGGACTTAACTACGGGGTCATCAGTCCCTAAACTTACAAACTACTTATGAACTTATGAACTACTTATGAACTACGGCACAAATATCCATGCCCGAGGGGGGATTCGAACCCCCGACCGTAGTGGCCGTGCGGACCGTGACTGGAGCGCCTCAATCCCCTCGGCCACCGCGGCCGGCGACCGAGGAGGACGGAGGACTAGAAACCTCCGACTGAAGCAGCCGCAAAGTCCGTAACATGGAGCCTCAGACCGCACGGCTACCTTGCGACGCACCACATGATCAATGTTACCTAAACCCATATTGATTATTAACAACGCCCCTCGCTTTCAAGGAATTACATTAATAAAACTTGTTAGCATAACAATATGATAATACATTAGAAGTTAGTATTCCAAGCTTAGAGTACATTACATACATAATAGGTATATGAATCGAATTTACCTTCTCTTCCAAGAAACATTTTGGATGCTTTCTCCTGAAATGACACAGCATGTTTGTAGTACCTCCACCCGTTTTCAGCTTTTTAAAGCAAATGGAGCATTGTACCTCACTGCTACCGTACTTCATGAAGTACTTCGACACTCGGGATGGTGCCATTTAAGACACAACCGATATCTGGCGACGACAGCAAGGAACTGCCGCATGACCAGTCTGAGGCAAGTCTCGTACACTGCCGGTGCACGCGCATCCTCTAATAGGCCATGCAACACGGTAACAGGTACATCGATGCCTCAGTAGCTGCACCAGTTCTTAAGTTCTTAAGCCACGCGTTTCTGACTGCCGGGATTGTTCTTAAATTATCACTGATCGCTTGTCTTAGTTACTGCGATGACCTAATATTTCAGAGCAGTGGAAATTTTAGGAATAGCCACATATATTAGGGTTTACTAGTTTTAATTTTATTAAATTATTTACAAAAAGCACATTTTGAACCGCTACTACAGGATGTAGTCGTACCGGTTTTTATACCCGGTTCTTGACAATAACTAAAAAGAACCGGTTACAACCGACACCAAATAAATACCGAAAAAAATCGGTTATTCAAAACTAAAATACCGGTATCGGTATTAACCGGTCGGTTTTTCCCATCCCTAATGTAACACCGCGTTCAAATCCGCGTGTTCAATTTTAGTGTTTCGTTTCATTAAATGAGATTTTTGTGGGAAATTTTAGAATGTTATTACTTCTGGGAATGATATTTAGTATTCCTAAAAGCAAAGTAGAAGGAAAGAAAGAAGGAAGCTTGTGGTTTAATGTTCCGTCTACAGCTTGGTCATTAGAGACGGAGCTTACGCTCGGAGCTTATGCTCGGAACTTTGGGTAAGGATGGGAAAGGAAATCGGCCGTGCCCTTTGAAAGTACCATCCCGGCATTTGCCTGGAGTGATTTACGAAAATCAAGGAAAACCTAAATCAGGATGGTCAGAGGTGGATTTGAACCACCGCTCTCCCGAACGCGAGTCCAGTGTGTTACGACTGCGCCACCTCGCTCGGTAAGCAAAGTAGAAATGTGGGTACCAGCACAGAATACAAACATCAGCCAGTTTTTTATTCCGTGTGGGCATGCAAAAGGAAATTACGAGGATTGTTAGGATGCTTTTTTTTTCTTTTACCAATCAGTTCGAGTAGAAGTGCGTTAAAATATTATTCAAGTTAATCATTTTGAATATTAAGTCCGTTCCAGCCCTGAAGGAAACAGTGTGCTATAAAGTTGGCATCATATTGAACTTTAAATCAAATAATCGATAATTGCGACTGCGGGGAACATTTACGCAAAGTGAACATCAATATAAAATTAGCGTGGGATACGCGAAGTAATAATAATTGTGGAACAGGAAGTAAATTTTATATCGATTCAGAACCTCTTTCTTTCGCAAACATTCTTATTTTAAATCATATTTTAATATACGCGTTATAAACTGAAATTACGTTTATTGAAGGTTCATTTAAATAATATCAAAACTGTTCAAATGTTTGTCAAGCTTAAAGGATTTAACGTACAAACGTATAAACTACTTATGAACTACCTTATACTAAGGACGACACAAACATCCATGTCCGACGGGGGATTCTAACCCCCGACCGTAATGACCGTGCAGACTGTGACTGGCGCGCCGCATAATATGTATGACGTAATGTGTCCTGTGCTGAAATGCGATGTTATAACTACAACGTTCGGGTTTCACTGACTGATTTACTATGTGAAAGGAAGAATCTGAATGTTCAATGGTACTTATAAACATTAAAACATTTTACCTGCGTGTAAAAATAACGATGCAGTAAGTAAAGTTTTAGAAACTGCTGAACTGTTGAACAGCGCTAGGCAACGTGTGTACAATCTGTGGCGTCAACATCTAAGGCGTCTAGAGAATAATATTAATAATAAAAAAAATAATAATCTTATAGTGAGATTCACCTATTAACGGTTTGGGACAAATCTTTGTGACGGCCCCATCGATGCAGGCACCACAAATACAAACTTTAACTGCTAATAGTCGCGCATAAAAGTGTTTCATAAGCATTTATGTGTTCCGCTACACCGTCGGGGGGCGTTACACGGGTGTGTGGCGGAGGGTACATTTTCACTTCTTCCAATTCCAGTTTCGTATGGTTGGCGGAATAAACGACTGCCTGTATCCCTGTTTGTGGGTCCTAATCTCTCTGATCTTGTTGTCGCTTTGCGAGATATTCGTAGGAGGAATCGATGTATGGATTGTTTGTGAAACGTTTGGACTCGGAACTTTGACAAAAGCGAGTATAAAGATACAGAACACCCCTCTAGCAGTGCCCGCCACTGGAGTTTCATGAACGTCTCTGTGCCGCTTTCACGCATACGCCCGTAACGAAGCGTGTGCTCTCCGTTGGATCTTCTCTACGTCTCCTATTAGTCTAGCTTGGTTTGGATCCAACACTGCCCCAGGGACGACTCGAACCTCCGACGGCGAGCAACTGCACGCTCAGCAGCGAGGCGCCACAGACCGCTTGGTTACTCCACTGCGGCGAGAGTTTTGTAACCCACTTCTTTTGTTGGCGGACTATACTTCCTGAGAATTCTTCCAGTGAATCTCAGCCGGCCGCGGTGGCCGAGGCGACTGAGGCCTTTCAGTCACGGTCTTCACGGCCACTACGGTCGGGGGTTCGAATCCCCCCTCGGGCATGGATATTTGTGCCGTCCTTAGTTGTAAGTAGTTCATAAGTAGTTTGTAAGTTTAAGGACTGATGACCCCGTAGTTAAGTCCCTTATGCTTAACAAACATTTGAACATTTTTTTTTTTAATCTCAGTCTGGCACCTGCCTAACCCACAACTGATTTTATGTGGTCGTTTCATTTCAGATCGTCCCTTAGTTCCACTCCCAAATATTTATTGAAGGAACTGCTTCCACTGTGTGTCTTGCTATTGCATAGTTATTATAATAGAGTCTCTCTTTTTCGTTGTAAACGCAGCGCTTTACACTTGTTTATGTTGAGACGCAATTACCATTCCCTAAACAAGGCGTCAATATGCTGCAGACCATTGTGAATTTCGCTACCCTTATGCAGAGTTGCGACTCCTAGATAAACTACAGCATCATCTTGGAAACGCCTAATTGATTTTCGATTGTCATCCACGAGAAATTTAGAGAGTCGGAATTTGAAGCTGATTGCAGAACGATCTAGTTGCCTCCTACTTACATTTCGCGAATAAATCAGAAATACAATAGAAATTAGGGCTCTTACAGAGACATACAGAGTGTGCTGTTATATTTCATCTTGTTTACTCTTCCTACCAACTATTATCTGCTCGTACAATCTATATGAAGCGTTATGCATAGCAGTTCCAACTGGCACTGGGAGACCTGATTGGTTATTGGTAGGAACCATCAGCCATTTAGATGCTGCGTGTTTATTACCCGGAGATTTGGGCGTTACGCGCCATCACGTACTAAACAATAAGAACTTCTTAACCTATACCTTACCTTCCTAAGGCTACGCTACAGGTCACTTTTTTAAACGTGAAAGTTACGTTAAGTATAGGTTGATTTTTTTTTTTTTTTTTTTTTTTTTTTTTTTTTTTTTTTTTTTTTTTTGCGTGGGGGCGCGTAACGACCGAATCTCCGAATTAAAATGCAGCATCTCAATGGCTCCTACCAACAATCAGTTTCCCGGTGACAGTTGAAACTGCTATGCATAACGCCTCGCACAATCTATATCGCTGAATAGCCGCTGCTCTGGCGCTGCAAGAAACTGTACTACCAACATACTAATGCATTTAAAAATCTATCCTATTCATTAGTATGTTGACACTACTGTCTCTTGCAGAGCTAAAGCAGCTGCCATTGAAGGGTACAGATTTTACGAGCAAATAATCGTTGGTAGGAAGAGTACACAAGATGACACATAACGGCACACTCTGGCGGCAGTAAGTACCTTTGCTGGAAGCGTCACGTCGCTGGTTAGTTATAAGAAGGCGCTCTCACGTAATAAAACACGCGCTAAAATAATTGCAATTATCTGGATGTGCAACATGTACCAAACTTTAAAACAACCCATATCTGCAATGTAAGACATTCCGTTGAATTAGACACCCTAAAATATAAAAAGCTAGGCATTAAAAATAATATATATATATATATATATATATATATATATATATATATATATATATATATATATATACATATATATGGTGTCTCACTCAAATGTTTTACCCCAGATATCTCTGAAACTACAAGAGATATTGAAAAACCACTTTCACGGTCATGCACGATCGGCAGGGGCTTATGAAAGTAGGTAATATGAGACAATCTAAAACGCGAAGAAATATTATTTTCAACTCAAACTTAAGTTTTTTTAAATAGATACCCCATATTATTTCTTGAGAAATCGATAGGATGAAAATTCACAAAAAGAATGACGTCGGTTGCATCGCTATGCGTCGATTACATCCGCAGAAACTGCGAAGCGAAGTTGACTTTTGAAACACATGAAGCGCGCTGCTAGCGTGTGTCCCAGACTCAAGCGAGACTCACGGGAGAAAATTCGAAGCGAAGTTGACGTTTGAAAACCTAAAGTGTCAACCGTGATTTTCGCTTGAGTCTCGGAACGCGCTAGCTGCACGCTTCATGTATTTGAGACATCAACTTCGCTTCGCATTGATTCCCGATGTGACATATTGCGATGCATCCAACACCATTGTTTTGTGAAATTACGTGCTACTGATAGGCTAAAGACGGTATGGGGTACGATTTAAGAGAAACGAAAGACGAAAATGGTAATTGTTTACTTTGTATACTGTCTCATAGTATCATAGTAGTTACTTCCCACTGCCGTAATTGGCCGTGAAAGTCTATTTTCAATACCTTTTGTAGTTCCAGAGAATTTCGGTGAAATGTGGTCGCTCTGTATGTATATCACTCCTAGACTTTCGACCCATCCGTCTGTAAGTCTCAGCGGAGTAGGAGCGCCTCTGAAGATGTCCAGCGCAGGTCTGAACGAAACGTTATGAACTAAAGGGATTCTAGGACCACGACCTTACACCTCGAGAGGCTTCCCACCAGTAATGTCACCTGAACGTAAAAGAACTCATTCTATGTTTCATTTTACTCGTGGCATCTAAATATGTGAAATTCGGCGCATCGTACGATACAAAATGCTCTACGGTAAAAGGTGTGTCACTACAGGAGACATTGTACCAAAACTCTTGATCACTCCTGTTGCTTGCACGGGATCAAATTCAGATTTTCAAATGGGAATGCCCCAACTTTGTTAGCATTTACAACGACATCCATATTCCACAAGCTACCACACAGTGTGTGTTTGTGTGGCGAAGAGTACTTCCTGTACCACTGTCACTTTATCAAACAAATATTCAAATATTTGTTTAGCTTATGGGACTTAACTGCGGGGTCATCAGTCCCTAAACTTAAAAACTACTTATGAACTAGCTAATACTAAATACAGTACAAACATCCATGCCGGAGGGAGGATTCGAACCCCGACAGGGAGCGGCCTTGCGCATCGGAGCATAGCGCCTCAATCCGTGCGGCCAATCCTTCGAGGCGTCACTTCCTCCTTTTTCTCTTCAACTGCCGGTAGGCCTCCGTGTTAACTCCAATCCCTCCACTTCTCGTGGTCTTCCCGATGGATATAGAGACGACGGAGCAATATGTTGGATGATTGTTTTGGGAATTTTGGTAGAATGCCATACTTTGGAGCGAAACGCTTCTCTTGCAGCATCTGGCGTCTGGCCGATGAACTTTCGAGCTTCCTTAATGAACACGTAGCGAATCACGCTGGTCGTATCTGTATCACTCCATCTCCTCTATCAGTACTATCGGGCACGGATTCCACAATGACGAGCAATATTAGAGTATTGATCGGACTGTTTTGTAAGTTGTTTCCTAAATTAGATTACCTCAGAGGACTTCTCACGACCTACACCCAAAACTAGAATACTGCATTTAAAAAAAAAGATTGTGTATTGTAAGTTGGAATGCGCATGTGAAATTATTGTTCAGTCTTACACGACCATATGCTGTTCCGATGATAAAGTCCTTTGCGTCTTATTTACCGATTAGTCTCCACACTCTGATAACGATTTGGTATGTATGTTTCCATTATTTTCCGAGAGATATAATTGAATTCTGTGGATGTCTTACTCGTACCCTAATCACTTATCAAAAAGTGCAAAAAATTCCATACTTATCATTAAAGGTATATACGAAGCACATTGTGCAATAAAAATTTTACTCGGATTTACCAACTGAACAGTAGGTTACTTTGAGAGATTATAAAGTCGATTTCGATGATCGAAGGAATGTGCGTCACAGTACTTAATGAAATTGAAAATTGGATAGTCGGCAGCAATCAGATACTATTCGGACGAACGAGCTGAGCAACGAAATACTGAAGTCATTTTTTGAAATGTAGGCATTGATATTGGTTAGTTACTGGCCGAAATCTAGATTAGCATAAATAACGAATGTAAATTTCACTGACGACTGATTGGTACAGACTACCCAAATTTGGACTGCCTCTGTTGACGGACTGCACTTCCAGTGAATTCTTTCCAATTAAACTATCTGCCTTTCGACTAATTTTATAAACGTCAAACGATAAATCAATGTCCTGAGACGTATTTTGTCTCTCTCTCTATATATATAGAGGCTTTGAGTTAAAATTTGTGCCACTGTAGTTCTACCATTGACAATATTTTTGTTCATTCTTCATTATTAGAGGGGCACTCTGTCAGCAGAATAGTAAATGGCCTATCAGACCACGATGCCCAACTTTTAATTCTAAAAAGTATTTGTTCTCAAACAAATGTTAAACATAAATATCAACTACTCAGAAAAGTTAATCCAGTTGCAATTGAGACCTTTTTAAGCCTAATTAAGGAACAAGAATGGCAGGATGTTTATAGTGCTGATAATGCAGATGATAAATATAATGCTTTTCTGAACACATTTATTATGCTGTTTGAAAGTTGCTTTCCGCTAGAACGCTCAAAACAGGGTACTTCCAGTAACAGACAGCCAGGGTGGCTGACAAAGGGGATAAGAGTATCATGTAGAACTAAGCGGGAGTTGTATCAAAATGTTAGAAGCAGTCAGAATGAAGATGCAGTAGCTCATTACAAACAGTACTGTAAGGTTCTGAAAAATGTCATTAAGAATGCAAAAAGGATGTGGTACGCAAAAAGAATAGCAAACTCTCGGGATAAAATTAAAACTATCTGGTCAGTCGTGAAGGAAGTGTCTGGTCAGGATCAGCAGGTAGAAGATATAACGTCAGTGCGTAGTAGGAATGTTTCTGTTACTGACAAGTTAGATATATGTGCAATATTCAATAATCACTTTCTGAATATAGTAGAGGAACTAAACAAAACTCTAGTTTCTACAGGTAATCATATTACGTTTTTAGAAAATGCGTTTCCGAGGCTGTTACCTGAAATGATCCTTCATGATACTTCCATAGGTGAGATTGAGTCAATAATTAAATCACTAAAGACTAAGGACTCTTGTGGATATGATGGGGTATCTAGCAGAATTCTAAAGTACTGTTCTCCATATGTTAGCCCAGTACTAAGCCATATTTGTCATTTTTCCTTTCAGAATGGTCAGTTTCCTAACAGATTAAAGTACTCAGTGGTGAAACCGCTGAAAGGAGAAAGGGATAATGTAGACAACTATAGACCTATTTCTATGCCATCGGTTTTTTCCAAAGTTATTGAAAAGGCTGTATATTCAAGATTAATTGATCATTTCAGTTCACATAATTTCCTGTCAAACGTACAGTTTGGTTTTAGAAGTGGTTTAACGACTGAAAACGCTATATTGTCGTTTCTCTGTGAGGCACTTGATGGGTTAAATAAGAGACTACGGACATTAGGCGTCTTCTTTGATTTAACAAAAGCGTTTGATTGTGTTGATCACAAAATATTGTTGCAGAAGTTGGAACATTATGGAATACGGGGAGTAGCCCACAACTGGTTCACCTCTTACTTTAATAATAGACAACAGAAGGTAATTCTCCGCAGTGTAGAAAATGGCTATGTCGTGCAATCCCAATGGGGCACAATTAAGTATGGGGTGCCCCAGGGGTCTGTTTTGGGACCATTGCTGTTTCTTATTTATATAAATGATATGCCTTCGAGTATAACAGGTGACTGTAAAATATTTTTGTTTGCTGATTATAGCAGCTTGGAAGTGAAGGATGTTGCTTGTATTGACACAGTAACAAATAATGCAGTTCAAGAGATAAGTTCATGGCTAATAGAAAACAAGTTGATGTTAAATCACAGTAAAACTCAGTTTTTACAATTTCTGACACATAATTTGACGAAATCTGACATTATGATTACACATAATGGGCATGTGATAAGTGAGACTGAACAGTTCAAATTTCTAGGTGTTCATATAGACAGTAAGCTGTCATGGAAAGCCCATGTTCAGGATCTTGTTCCAAAACTAAATTCTGCTATATTTACCATTAGAACAATATCTGAGATAAGTGATTTTTCAACACGAAAAGTAGTCTATTTTGCTTACTTTCACTCACTTATGACGTACGGCATTGTTTTTTGGGGTAAGTCGCCTGATGCAAAAAGGATATTTCTGGCTCAAAAACGGGCGTTTCGAGCAATATCTGGTGTAAGTTCGCGAACGTCATGTCGACCCCTTTTCAGTAGTCTGGGAATTTTGACTCTGGCGTCACAATACGTTTTTTTCTTTAATGTCGTTTGTTGTTAATAATATCAGCTTATTCCCACGAGTTAGTAGCTTTCACTCGGTGAATACTAGACAGATGTCTAATCTACATTTGCACCACACCACCTTAACACTTGTGCAGAAAGGGGTGCAGTAGTCTGCGGCATCCATTTTCAATAAGCTGCCACAAGAACTTAAGAATCTTAGCACTAATCCACATGCTTTCAAATCTAAACTGAAGAGTTACCTCGTGGCTCACTCCTTTTATTCTGACGAGGAACTCCTAGAAAAGTTAAACAATTAAGCTAATTCATTTTTTCTTTATTGATTCTTTTAACTTTGTCTTAAGATTGTCGTGTGCAAAGGACTACTTAAATTTTTTCTATTACCATTCTTGTGTAACAATGTATTGACTTGTTCCATGACCATGGAGTCTTACTCCTCAAGTGGGTCCTATGGAACAGAAAAAAACAAATAAATAAATAAATAAAAACCTCCCGCTTACTAGGCAGCTCTGTACCACTAAGCCATCAGGACTTAACGGATACAGCGAGTGCACGGATTGTAGCCCCATGATCCCCTATACATATATGTATAACATTAATTCTGACGCAGAATTAAAGTTTGTTTTGTGCCTTAAGACAATCCGTGCAGTTGCTGTAACCATTACGTCATGGTGGCTTAGTGGTAGACAGAGCGGTTGTTCATTGCGTTCGGTGAGTGGGATGAACGCTTTCTCTAATTAAATAAAATTAAAAAAAAACTGATCTATGGACCATAAACATAACTACCACAATGAAATGCCAAGGTCACGAATTAATCATTTATTCAATGGCGAACGTTTTCAGTGAACTGTGTCACCATCATCTGCTCATATATATTTAGAAGCTGGTAATCTAATTTTAAAAAAAGGTATATAAAATAATAAGTGTAACACAGCACTTAGTCACCATATAAAAATACACAAGTTGAAACAAGAAGTATCTTGTAACTGTCACGTTTTAACTTGTGCATTTTTATATGGCGACTAAGTGGTATGTCGCACTTATTATTTTATATATATATTTAAAAAAAATAAGATGACCAATTTATATAGTATATATGACCAGATGATGGTGACAAAGTTCACCGAAACCGGTTGTCATTAAATAAATTATTAATTCGCGATCTTGGCAATTCATTTTGAAGACTATAAAACTACCAGATCGCCTCCTAAAACGGCAATGTCAGGTAATGTTAATAAACGTAACCGTACAAATGACCGCAACGGTTCGAACAAACCAAAGGGAAAACAATAAATAAACGTGGTATAGTGCTAGCCTAGTGAACAGGAGCTCCCGGATTCGAATAGCGGCTGTGACACCAATTTCATTTCAAAGCTTCCCTTTTAGATTTATGTCTTTGATTAATTTTATACCGTCGTTCCATTTCATATCGCTCCTTATGCCTATTCCCAGATAATTTATTTAAGTAACTTTTCCCACTGTTTGACCTGAAAGTCTCTGGATATTCAAAGACCTTTCTTTTTATGTATTCGCAATAAGTTACGTTTTTAATGCTATTGCCATTCTCCGCACCTAGATACGAAACGCTACACATCCTCCTGCATCTCGCTACAATTTTTCGGTGTTGGGCCTCCTGAGCATACTAAAGCACAACAGAGGAAAGGCCTAAATGAACTTCGGGAGCTATCTACGGAGACATTTGCATATTTTGTAAAAAGTAATGGTTCTGTAAAATTCCCATATTCCCATGAGGAACGGCATAAATTACTTCAACGTCGGAAGGCTTTTCCCGATCTACGCCCAAAAACACGCAAGGTTTACTAAAACAGTTATTTTCATTTCGTGTTAAGCGTCGTTGTAAGCGACAAATATCAACTGCACAATTAAGAAATAATGCATTTAATTCCACATATCATTTACAACTTAAATGTCAACCTTGGTCCAATTTTCTGTAATTGACGCTAAAATTTGCCCAGAAGTAAGCTTTTTATTTTTGGCTTTCGATTTCGGACATCATTTTCAAATCAACAAAATTAAATCCCACAATACAACCGTTGACGACATGGTTATATTTTGTGGGTTTACAGGCTTCTATGTGTTAAAGCGTAGTTTAAAACTTTAATACATACTTGCTTGACAACGCTTTAACACATAAGAGACCTGTGAAGCTACAAAATAGAACTACGTGGGCAGCGATGGCATTGTATGACTTCATTTGATTGATTTAAATGCATTAAATTTGTTACATTATGGTGTCATGTTTTAAAAATACGAGGCTGTCATCGAGTTTCAAAACATTTGTCCTCACATGTAAGGGAGCACTTTTTACAAACAGCATAGACCTTCAATAATTAAATGTTCTTTAAACTATTGCACCAGAACGTGTGTTCGAAATATGGTGCAGTCCATGGTGAAATTTTAGGTAAAAATAAAATATGCAAAAGTGCAAGTCTTGTGACTAATTTCTTCCACCGTGGAAAGTTGTGAGATGTTATGGGTAACCAAGTCTGTTATTTTAGTTAGGGTTCATGGAACCATGTATTCAACACCTTTTCATATTTTGTATCTAATTATTTTTCTACCGGCATTTATAGCAAAAATATCAATATTATAACAAATATAATGACTTGGCAATCGCATGACTCCATAAACTAATATTTAAAATACATTATGCATTTTAGTGTAGTTAATTCTTATGTTTGGTTACTTAATGCAATATAAATTAGTGTTATGTCGATCAGCATTTTCCAGATCATTACATTCATTGTTATTATATTATGGTGCAAATGGCAAATCATTTCATTTATAATTCCAACGAAGGTGTTTAATATTAATATAGTCGTTATAAAGTTTGGTAGAAAACTATTAGGTAACAAATTATGACAAGAATTTGAATAGGTGGTTGCATAAACTCTAAAATAACTGAGTTAGTTTCCCATGGGATCTCACAACTCTTTACGGTGGAAGGAATTCGTAGCAACCTGTCGTTTGAAGTTAATCCAAAAGAATTGAAACATGTAAATGGAACAAAAATCACTCACAACAGTTGGCAGACAATGAAAGGTAATAAATTATTGTAGATATTCTTAGTAGAGTATCTGAATCTCGTATGTCGGCTATCTTGTCTACAGTAAACAAGAATAAAAACGTAAACAATGTCTTTCAGAAAATTATTAGTTGGGTGTCTTCAAATGGGCCCTCATTAATTTTTTAAACACTGTACTACATTACCAAATCACCCTAAAGTCATCAGCGTCATCATCATCATCATCATCATCATAGCATGTACTCATCTATAGGGTTTTAGGAATCGGGTCCAGTAATTTTAAGCATACACGTTCGTTCCATATCTACTTATATCAGCTGATTTTTTTTTTCTTGTATCAGTTCATTTATAATACACAATACGACTTTATTTCATTTTATTTTATATTTTTAATGACCTGCTCTCCACGACGAAATTTCAGGAACTTAAATGAATTGGTCCAAACAAGCTAGAAAATAGGTTTATTTCAATGGCGCTACCGCTTGGACGTCAGCTGAAGACGTATCTTCTGCTCATAGAGCTTCTATATTAGACTTATAACCTATCGTTGTCGTGTGTGTAAAAATAAAACGTTAGGATCTGTAGTCCGTTGTTAAATTGGAGAGGGAAGGGCCATGCAATCATACAATAAGCCGAGGGTAGTGGAGCGGCAACGCTCGAGGTAGTACTGTACAGTCAACTACGATGGCAGGCCCAGGAAAACAGGAGTTCTGAATCGTGGTATGGTCTACGTTTAGCGTACCGTGAGCGTACTTTCTTAAGAGTAAACCAATATATCGCTGCCTTCTACGCCGCATAAAAAGATCGCGAACGTAAAATTGGAGAATTTCGGGCTCTTAAGGAGCAAGCGTTCTTTCCGCTAAAAGACGCAACTGGAACAGAACAAAAAGAAAAAAAAGGAGGGAGTGATAACTGTACACAAAAAGACTTTCCCCTACACACCGTTAGGTAGCCCGAAAATCAGGAAAGCAGATATATTTACACCTTTATGCGTTTTGGGCTTTTATGCATTTTCAGTTGGCGTAGTATAAATTTCAGTCTGTACCTTGTTAAAGGTTAAGTTACGATTGAAATCTGAATGATGTAGGTGGGCTGACCAACGTCATACATTTTCTTACCTGTTTCTGTTAAAAATTTGTTAAAGTCTCTGACTCCATATACCTATTATAGTTTATGTGAATGTGATTATAACAAGTCTCCAATTAAACTACATCAATTACAGTACTTAACTACTATGATACACTATCCAAAAAACAGAAATCGGATAGAATTATGTAAAAATACTAGTATGAAATCACATATAATATTTTTCCCTACATTATGCCTAATATTTCAAAAGAAAATTTAGTCTTTAATCCCTTACGGCGGGGCATCTTTTTAAAAAGACAGGGAGGGTCGGTCAGTGCATAGTTGAAAAAGTTCCTAAAACACCTCCCCTTTTTCATGCCTTCCCTCAGCGATGTTACCAACGCACTTCGTGCCAGTACCCTGGTTTGTAAACGGGGCAGCACTGCACGCGAGGTGCCGTGTCGATATGCAACTTCAGTTCATATCAAAAATCACTCTTTTACTAACCTTGTGTCTTCTGTCGTAGTTGATTTCCCGTTGCACAGGTGAAGCACACAGATCGCGCATCCGTTGTACCTGAAGTGATGCTTAAAGAAGTGTTGAGATGTGGCTAGGAAGTACTGCATTACGAATAACTTTAGCTTTTGTAGGATTCCAGTGCTTGTTTTTATTGAAGTAATGCCAGTGTATATGCAAGCACAAATATATAGACTGAGTAATATTAAATATATAAACGATACATAACGTATAAACTGTCCCTGGCTCGCACTGAACTAACATGAATGTGCAAGGTATCGCGGTCGGCGTTCGACTGACCGCCGCCGCACTTCGCTGCGCGCCACAAGCCACCGTTTTGGCGCCAAGCGAAACTTCTAGACTAACATTGTTCAACTTATTACAAAATATACAAATAATTAAATCTTTGAATTAACCGAAATATAGCTTAGCACAAAAGCATTACAGAAAGTATACAGATGATTTTTATTAGACATAGGAAAATTACATATTAATAAAAGAAGCTTAAAGTTTTGGCGGACAACTAGTATAGGCGGGAGCCAATCAGATCTCAACTTACAATAGGGGCGGAGCTTTCCCACGGGATACAAGCTCATCTACTATCTCTCTCTCTCACCCTTTCTGTTACGTCACACCTCCAACCAAGAAAACTTCTTTAACACCTAATATATTGATATGCGAAATAAACAGCTCCATGTCAGCCCTCTCACACCCTGTAGCTATACTTAAAAAGAGTCGTCTTTAACACTGAGAGTATTTTGTGGCTTTCCTGTTCCCCGCCAAATCGTTGTCCTCTAATTAATTGAAAGGTGTTGCATGCTCAAAAAGAAATTTCTATTACGAAAATTACTATGTGTATTGTGAGACGGTATTCCATTACAGATCAGAAAGGTACTTAGTGCACGTTTCGCCAAGTGTAATCGGAGGGTGTGATCACACAGTTAACAGTAAAAAAAGTTATATGGAAATATTTAAATAAGCGTGGTTTTGTATTTACTTAAAAAAAAATAATGTCAGACATTGATATAAGTCTTACCAGGAGACCACATGGGTATCAGATTTTAGAATTTTTTAATATTTACGGTACGGAAGTATGGAACTTAAATAACAATCAGTCGAAGCCATTCGACGCAACTCTCAAAAATTCTCGAGAAAATCGACTTTGAAGTTTTGGAGGTACAGGTAAGTACCAATAACTGAAACAGTCTTACCATCTGTTGGCGTAGCTCAGGCTTCTCAGGTCATAACCACAGAATGGGTGGTTCGATTCCTGCAGAAACTGCAGAAACTTATTGTTTTGGTTGTGTTCGAATACTTACACAATTTTAATTTTTTTTTTTTTTTTTTTTTTTTTTTTTTTTTTTTTTTTTTTTTTTTTTTTTTTTTAAATGCACGGATTTTCATTTATTCGTAATTTTCTACATTTTAAAAAATAACGATTATTTCAATCAAAAAACACATGTTTTACAATATCGGCTTCACCATTAGCTGACGATAGTAGTCTTCGACAGTCAAAATAAACTATCAGTGAAATAACTGATCTCTCAGACTTCCAAGAGACTAAAACCAAGGTGAACAGCTATGGGGGCATCTGTAGCGAAAGCGGATGTATTGTTTAACATTTCAAAATGTTCAAATGTTTGTAAATCTATCGGACTCAACTGCTGGGTTGTTAATTCGTAGCTTACAAGCAACTTAAACTAAGGTAAACTAATCTAAGGACAAAACAAATGCCCATGCCCGAGGGGGGACTCGAACCCCCGATGGCAAACGACCGCGCCGGCCGCGGTGGCCGAGGTGACTGAGGCGCTCCAGTCACGGTCAGCACGGCCTCTACGGTCGGGAGTTCGAATCCCCCCCTCGGGCATGGATATTTGTGCCGTCCTAGTTCGTAAGTAGTTCATAAGTAGTTTGTAAGTTTAGGGACTGATTACCCCGTAGTTAAGTCCCATAAGCTTAACAAACATTTGAACATTTTTTGAACAACAAACGACCGCACGCACCGCAGTACGGCTCCCCAGTACGCACGGCTAATCCGCCGTGGCCTACGTTTCTCAACCGACTGCATCCTCAATACTGACAGCGTAAACAAAAGAAGATAAAACATCGTTAGCGACGAAGAGTAGTGGAAGAAATCAGAAGTTAACTGACAACGACCGACGAGCATTAAAAACGACTGTGAGCAGACAACATTTCTGACAACGACCGCCTGGATGCTGAATTCAAACATTTGAAGCGTGATTTCAAGGCAAACGATTATAGCAAGGGTGAAATTGCCAAAGCATTCCGTTCCCATCAACGTAAGTGACCCCATGAATCAGCGAACAAGGCCAAGCCGGCGGCCTTTCATCCATTCTGTGGAGCAACGACCAACATGAATGAACGTTTGTGAAAGAATCTTGGCTTGACACCAGTGGTCCGGCCCTTCTGCAAGATCAGAGACATGTTACGTCCTATTAAGAACAGCACAGATTTGAGTGTTCCGGGTGTTTGTAGTGTTCTCTGTGAGTGTGGAAGAGTTTACTTTGGTCAAACGATTCGAACTGTTGCTGAGCGTTGTACAGGGCACGCACGACACATAAAACAAAGAGAATCCGATACGTCAGCCGTGGCAGAACATTGCCTAACAAATGAGCATAAAATTCAGTTAGAAAACAAGGGAATTTTGGCTCGAACACCGAATTACTGGGAATTTATTATAAAAGAAGCGGCTGAAATTAGATTAAATGATAACAATTTCAACAGAGATCAGCAGAGCGTGGAGACGAGATTTGCACGTGCAGCGGAAGAAGAGGCCTGGTGCAGTATCAGGAAGCGAGAGCGCCGGGTTCAAATGTAGGGCCGGCGTTACATGCCTCGTGACGTCACACGGTACCGCAGTGCACTGCCCGCCGTGGCGTTCCACACACGCGCTCTGCGGCGCTCCAGAAGGTTCCTGACCATCAACGTCTGGATACAATGCCTCACAACAAGTCCGAGACCAAAGAGAAAGACAGGCCACGGCGCGCATTTCATATCACTTGGTAGCTAAGTGGCTCGCCGCTATGAGGCAGTGGGCTGTACCCCTGCGGACGGCCATTCAGCTACCGATTGCGCCGGCTTGGGACTACCTTGTTTACGTGACATAATGTGCGCTCCGGGGCCTGTCTTTCTCGTAGGCAAATCAAATGTTCAAATGTTTGTTAAGCTTATGGGACTTAACTACGGGGTCATCAGTCCCTAAACATACAAACTACATGAACTACTTACGAACTAGGACGGCACAAATATCCACCCCCGACCGTAGTGGCAATGAAGACCGTGACTGAAGCGCCTCAGCCCCTCGGCCACCACGGCCGGCATCTCGTAGGCCTCGCAACAAGTCAGTGCCACCTCACACACCGATAGGCAGCCATCACCAGCTCTCTGGATGGCGCTAAGAGGCAGTGGGCTGTGCCAACACCACATAGAAGACTGACTGACTGGCCGGTCGCTACGCTGCGGTGGGCGTGCCCCAGCGGCCAGCCATTCGGATGGCGGCCGCGGCCTGTAAGGGTGTCGTAGGCACAGACAGTTTGAGGCCTTTTTTCTAGGTGGTGTTAGCTGTGCCCCGGCGGCCAGCCACTCAGCTAGCGATGGCAGCCTATCAGCGTGACGTAACACGGACTTGTGAGGCCTTGTATCTAGTCGGTGTTTCCCGGATATTGCTCGGGAACTATGAAAGCAGGATAACCAGTCAATGCGGCAGTCAGTTTCATTCCTGATGACAATGACGGGGCTTGTTATCCAAAGTTAGAGAATTTTATCCGAAATAACGCGGCATGTACAACGAGAATATTTTATAGAACATAAAACTGCAGTCTAAGAAAATCAGGCGATGCTGAAGGAATTAGATTAGGTAACGAAGCAATAAAGGAGGTAGATGAGTTTTGTTACTTGGGCAGTAAAATGATGGTCGCAGTACAGAGGATATAAAATGCAGAATGGCAATGGGTAGAAAAGAGTTCTTGAAAAAGAGAAATTTGTTAACATCGAATATTGATTTAAGCCTAAGGAAGTCCTTTCTGAAGGCGTTTGTATGGAGTGTTGCCTTGTATGGGAGTGAAACATGGACGATAAGCAGTGCGGACAGGAAGAGGATTGAGGCTTTTGAAATATGGTGCTTCAGAAGAATGCTGAAGATTAGGTGGGTGGATCGCGTAACTAATGGGGAGGTACTGAACAGAATTGGGGAGAAAAGAAATTTCTGGCATACCTTGACTAAAAGAAGGGACAGATTGGTAGGGAACATTCTTAGACATCAAGGAATTGTGAATTTAGTGTTGGAGGGAAATGTGTGGGGTAAAAACCGCAGAGGAAGACCAAGAGATGGATACAGTAAGCAGATTCAGACAGATGTAGGTTGCCGTTCTTATGTGGAGATGAAGAGGCTTGCTCAGGATAGGGTGTTGTGGAGAGCTGCATCAAACCGGTCTCCGGACTGAAGACCACAACAACAACAACAAAACTACAACGGCAAAAGCTAAAAACGAATGCTCTGTAGACGAAAACAGAAAGGCTGGAGCCCAACAGTCATGCAAAAGTTGACGTTTTTATAACCATAATAACGGAAGCCAATGGAAAGCTGAGTAGGAAGTGGTGCTTCTACCATGAGACATGAACGTTTTATGACTGGAAGTATGTGGTATCGTCCGATGAATCATCGCAAACATTTCTTCATACAAATAACCGGTTTAGGTATCGAAAGGCTGCAGCGGAATAGTCGTGCGTGCTGACGCGCCCTGCTACGGTGCGCGCGGCCGTTATACGTCGGAGGTTTGAGTCCTCCCTCGGGCAAGGGTGTTTGTGTTGTTCTTAGGATACGTTAGTTTATATAGTTTTTAAGGTTAGGGACCGATAACCACTGCAGTTAGGTCCCATAACTTTACACACATTTTATGTATCGAAAACCCATAAGTCTGTCTATCATCAAGGAGGTTGCGTTATAATTTGGCCAGCTGTGTCGTCATATTGCACTGTTTCTGACCACTGGTCTGTTAACTGCAGATGAATATCTCACCATTCTGGACAACAATTTCCTAACTCCGACTAACCTAATACCAAGGAAGACTGCCATATTTCAATGTAATGTGCTCCACACAAAGTCTCGCAGCTAAAACGTTCCAGGGTTGCTTTCTACAGCATCATAAAATTGTCAAACATCTCTCACGGACAGCAAAATCTTCATCTCGTAACATAATTAGATCTTAACATGGAGTCGTAAGGCAGAGTGACGGGACCAGATTTAAAGCTGCAACATCGTTGGGTGTTTTGGTAAAAGAATTCGTAACATTCACTTGGAAACTACAGGGTGAGGTACTTAAAGCTGTTTTTTGGATTATTTGCAAAAATACAAATCGGATTAAAAAGAAGTACCAATAAAAGCTGTTCACCTCCATTATCATTATGCTCATTACCATATACCACCGACGGGAGCGGGAGGGTGGGTGTGAAATCTTAAATAGCGACCTCTTTTGCTATTGCAGATTTGGATTCTCCGTGAAAAACTATGTAATTGTTGTACTAAACATTTTTGTTGTTTCATAGCACTGTAATCGATAAAAATAAAAAACGGGTTAAAAAAGAGTAATATCTCAAAGAAATACACATCAGATTAGGAAAATCAAACAACAGGTTTAAATTTTTTTAATAATTGTATCGTGTGATGCATCCCATAATCGAATTAAGGACAGACTGTGATCATGCTCTTAGTCTATGGTCAGACTGTACCTTGTATTCCAATTATTGGTACTGTAAAAATCTCTACAGAACTATTCCACTATGTCAACGGTGGCAAGGAGAATAGATATCAATTCCTCGCATTTTGAGGCTCATAGAAATGTCTGAAGAAGCTCGTCAGAGGTATGCTTATTGTTCCCTGATATGAATGCTTTTTCTGTAACAACTTTTCGCAATATTGTCCAAATGAAACTGGAAGTGTTAAACCTAGAGAAAGAGTCCAATATTTCTTCGAGATGCTAGCAATTTTCAAGAATATTCAACTGGTTATTATTTTTGCCGATAACATCGCGTGTTACATGGAACGAAAAAGATATTTCATACAAAAGTTAATTTTTTTTATACGGAGAATCCAAATTGCAATGACAACTGTTGTTTTTGTGGTCTTCCGTCCGGAGACTGGTTTGATGCAGCTCTCCACCATACTCTATCCTGAGCAAGCCTCTTCATCTCCTCATAAGACCTGCAACCTACATTCATTTGAATCTGCTTACTGTATTCACCTCTTGGTCTCCCTGTGCGGTTTTTACGCCACACACTTCCCTCCATTGCTAAACTTACGATTCCTTGACGTCTAAGAATGTATCCTACCAATCGATCCCTTCGTTTAGTCAAGGTATATCAGAAATTCCTTTTCTCCCCAATTATGTTCAGTACCTCTTCATTAGTTATGCGATGCACCCACCTAATCTTTAGCATTTTTCTGTAGCACCATATTTCAAAAGCCCCAATCCTCTTCCTGTCCACGCTGTTTATCATCAAGTTTTCACTCCCGTACAAGGCAACACTCCACACAAATGCCTCCAGAAAGAAGTTTCTTACACTTAAATTAACATTCTATATTAACAAACTTCTCTTTTTCAAAAACGCTTTTCTTCCCATTGCCATTCCGCCTCTGTACTGCGATCATCGCATGTTATTTTACTTCCCAAGTAACAAAACTCATCTACTACCTTCATTGTTTCGTTACCTAATCTAAATTCTTCAGCATCGCCCGATTTTTTTTTTTTTTACACCTAATCCAAACTGATCTTCCCTGAGGCCAGATTCTACTAGATTTTCCATCCTTCTATAAGTAATTCGTGTTAAAATTTTGCAACCATGACATATTAAACCCTCTACCCACTCCGGGGAATGCTGCATGTTAAAGGATGGTCCCCTTTGAAGTTAAGAACTATTATTGAGCCTTTTTTAATCCGAATTGTATTTTTCCAAATATTCAGAAAATATACTATATAAAATCCATCATCTGTATGGAGATATTTTACGAATCTGTTCTTCAAAGAGCTGCAGCTGTTCACAAAACTAATGGTGGGCCAACTCCTTACTAATAAATAAATATTGTTCTATGTTAGGTGTTCATGTTGGGAAACCAATTTATGTCCCTTTAAATTTGCATTGAAAAGAACATTTGTTGTAACCTGTTAATATCACTTGTATATGCAGGGTCGTAACTTCAGCAGTGGCAACTATTAATTCACAATCAATACAGAAGCGTTACAAGGTTATATATTTCAACCTGTTTTTTCCTACCAAGTGGTCACCGGCGTTGTGTAGAACACGTTGCCAGTGATGTGGAAGGCGTAGCCCTGTTCTGTTGATTGCGCGTATGGAGCGGTCTAGAGCCTGTCGAATCTCTGGAACAGATCTGAAGCAAATGCCACCAAGTGGTTCCATCATCTTCGAAATCAAATCAAAGTGACAAGGACTTACGTCCGGGCGTATGGTGGACAGTACATCACTTCCTAGTCCCATCGACGAAACATAGCAGCCGTAGTTTGCGATGGGACCGCGCATTTTGTGCAAAACGATGAGTGGGTTGTACAGGAACTGTTGCCACATATTTCGCAAAGATGGCTCCAAAAACGAAGAGTCATACTGTGCGTTCACTGTCTGCTGTCGAGGAAGATAATTCACTAGGATAACACCAGCGCCGCGGTGGAGTAGCCGAGCGGTCTAAAGCGTCTCGCTGCGGAGCGCGCGGTTGCTCGCCGTGGAGGTTCGAGTCCTCCCTGGGGCCTGGGTGTGTGTGTTGTCCTTAGGTTAGTTTACCTAGGATTAAGTAGTTTGTAAGCTACGGACTGATGACTACGCAGTTTGGTCCAATAGATTTACAAACATTTGAACATTTGATAAAACCAGCAAAGTCGTACACGAGAATCACCGTAACTTTCACCATACTGGGACTCTGACGTAGTTTCGACTTTCGCGGCGACCCATAATGACGCCATTCGTTGGACTGGCGCTTCAGTTTTGGCTCGAACGATTTGACGTCACGATACAGCGTAAGAAAGCCTCTCCTTCGCGCTCTTAGTCTGCCAAGTGTGTCTGAAATGCATCGTAACGCATGCATTTCAGAAATTCCATTAATTCATGTGGAACCCATCGTGATGCAATTTTTCGCATGTCCAGGCGTTGATTCAGGACACGAAGCAAAGACGTATCTGCTAATTCGGTTTCCTGGACGAGCTCAAGAATCGTCCGGGGACGATCACTGTCCACTAACGCGACTACAGTATGTAATTCGTCTTCAGATATATGTCTACCACAGTTTGCCGACCTTCGTTGAAGGCTTTTACCCAACGTGTGTGGTGGATCGGCGACAGGATAACTGCGATGTTTAATATTGTTATTCATATTCTTCTTTAGTCTCTAATCATGAAATTATTCTGACACTAGAAAAGTTTTATCAGTTGCTATGACGTTGTTGATTAGTTATTTACAGTTCTCTAGCAACACCAACGGTCATAAGCTAACCGTGTAAATTCTCTAGACTTCGTCTGAAGTGTCCCGCACCACAACATAAAATAAAACTTGTAGGAATAATTCCTTTAAATAGCTTCATCAAAAATAAATAAGGTTCTTGTACGAGCGGGGCATGAAAAATAGTCTGCAGCCGTTACTAAAATTTCATGAAAGTTAAAACAGGCTCTTCTATTTGCTGTCCTCAACTGGTACTGAAAAATATTAATAATCCACTGCCTTCGAAACACTAGTTTTCCACATTCACACAAATATACTGTCACTGTCACATTCGAAGCAAATCATTAGTGATTCAATCAGAATTAAATTGTTTTCTGAAATAAGTCGATATTCTTCACTAGAATCAAATTTCTCTTGCTATAAAATATGCTTGGTCATAAATAAATCTTCATAAATGCAAGATATCTTTCAACATTAACAAATATTTATTCTTCTTCATTTTAATACAGCGTCAGTTTAGCAAGAAATGTAAATATGGACAACTAGCTTGGACTGAATCTCAAATAATTTAATATTCTTTCCTTTTCTTCTTTGAAACGGTTGAAGTGTGGCAATTAAAAAGGCGCAGCAGCATTCGTATCCCCGTAGCAGTCGGTTAAATTTTCATAGTGGCCGTCTGCTGTAGTGTTGGCTGCGGCGGGGACGACGGTGCCCTTGTGATTGCGGCGCCTCGATCGTAGATGAAACATACAGAAACAAAACATTTTTAAAATCATAATACTTACATAAACATGAAATATGTATGAATTCTAAATAAAATGTTCGTTTTCTTTCATTTTTTTATTTATAAATCCAAAACAGGGCTGACATAGGAAAATATACTACGACTACCTTGTCCCCCCACACGCCTCTTGAAGACCTTCATGACACTGTCGTGCTGTACGAACTCTGGTTCATTAAGTCTTGATCCAGTTCCGATGTTGCTGTTACGAAAACATTGTGACGCTATTACGATCGACCGCTCGCTCACAAGTGACTGTGTTTCCCTTGATTGTGGCCACGCCGGTGATGCGAGCGGGCGAGTCCATTTGCTCGAAAGTAAGGAAGGTTGAAACGTGTCCATAAAAAATTATTTTTGTAAGAAAATGTCTAATATTGTGCCTCCTGTTTTGTATCGAGTAACTTGCTTGCAAGAAAATGTATAATATCGCTTCTACTGTATGTATCGATATGTGTGAAGTTTCATCTTTGGCAAAGATCATGTATTGTATAGCATTGTAGCTCGCGCTGAGAGAGAGTAACACTTGTGGTTCAGCTCGATTAGAGAGCGGTTGAGTTGTGTGTATGGCTCCGATGTAGAGCAGAGGCTGCTTTGCCAGCAAGTCAGAAGTTGTATTATGTAGGTAATGTAATTCTGATTATTAATAATAAGTAACTTGACCTTTCTTTCCTGTTTCATTTACGTAGTTAGAAAATTAACCTACTTCTTTCATTTGATAATTAATTATTAGTGGATTCAAAGTGCAGTATTGGTGCCATAGTAAAGGATAGTTAATTGACTATGATACTAAATCTCAATAATTAGAAACTGATCTGCATAAAATTCTCACAGTCAAGCATTAAGGAAGTGATTTGTGGTTTTTTAATATCTTTCTCGCAGTCAAAATTTTTGAGTATAGTCAGTGTCTGTTTCAAATGGTGACTTGTCACAGTTGTTCAGTGTTCAAAATATGCGTTGCGCACATAATCAGTTTAATGCACTGTTTCTTATTTAATAGTATATACATCAATATCAGGGCCATAATTAAACCAAATTGCTGTGTTGATGAACAATTTGTTGTCTGATTTAACGATAGGTTCAACATCCACAACACACGCACAGCTTTTATCTGGCGCCCTTTCTGCCAGGATAGTTCACAAACAGGATCGTGACGTAGTTAGATACGTAGCCTTATTTAAGTTAGTTTGTCTTTTCCACTAACCAACTTACCTTTTGGCTCTTAATTTAATTTTTGTAGCACCATCCTCTGTTATAGCAACAGTAGCATAGTAATTGTTTCTGTAGTTTGTTACTTACCATTCTTGATAGTGTGTAGCATTGTTTATAGTAGATTAATTGAATATACTAATAATTACATTACTACTGAACAAGTCTCTCTTTTACATTGTCTGATGTTTGTTGTGTCGAAAGTTCTAGTACCGCGGAACTCGTGTGATAATTAACGGTTCGCGTAATCTCGATTGTGACTGTATGTTGCACTAGCCCGATTCAGTCTAGTGTTCCCTCATAATTACCGTGTGTAATTTTCAAAAATTGGCAGTAGGTGAAAATAAATATTAGTGGTCACTTTACTGCAAAAAAAATTCTGTTAACAGTGTCGAAGAATAAGAGAGCCCGCGCTGATTCTAAAACTGCTTTCGAAAATGAGACCTTGAATGATACAAGGAGAGAAGAAGAATTTTTACAAGAGTCTTCTCACTGCATTAATACAAATACGACATTAAATACCGTGCCCGAGAACGCGGAAGAGATTAGTTCAGGAACAGACAATATGGATAATGATACAGTACAGGATTCAACAATCCAGAATTCCGATTTTTGTAGCGTGGTTGCAGAAAAGGATGTATCGGTTCCGCCTAGCTCTGCTACAAAAAATACATGTGCGACAGCTACGGAAAACGTATTACCAAATGACTTCATGCAGATGTTACTGTCACAGATCTCTAAGTTAAATGAGGAACAATCTCAGAAATTAAATGAAAAACTTGAGAAAATAGAACAAACGTGCGATTCGAGGTTTGTGAGTATTCAAAGTAGTTTTAATAAAATAAATGAGGACAACAATCGGTTCAGGGAACAACTGCTCACTACTTTCAAACGTGAATCTCAGCAAATAAGACAAGATATTCGCGACGAGATTAATCCGGTTATGGAAAGTCTTGCGTCACGAGTCGAAAACGTGGAAAGCCTTGCGTCACGAGTCGAAAATATAGAAACCACCGAACTCGCTCAATTGAAGCAACAGAGTAATCTATTTGATGAAAAGTTGCAGAATTTCCAGTCAGTCACGACGGAACAGATCAACAAAATTAGTAAACAGGTTGACGATATTACTGTTAAGATGACCCAAATCAGTGATAACACTGACAAAAGTTGTGATATAACGCATCCTACCCCGTTTAATGAAACTAATGAATATCTCGCCCTTGACCGTTTCAAACAAGGTCAAATGACCATTAATCAGCAATACAAGGCTGAGGTCAGAAAATTAAATAATCGCGTGGCGCGAATAGAAAGGAAATTTGACCACACTTGTGGAAATCCATACGAAGACGTAGAAGAAAATTTGAACGATAATGACAATGATAATGATTCGTCTCCAGTAGGTCCCTTGGTACGTGAACGAAGTGTACCTTGTAGTAACAACAATGAAGACGCAGTGCGTAGTTTACGCCCACTTACACCGCACAGGCGAAAGGAAGCGTTTGACTACAAGCATTTCCTGACTGTTCGTAAATTCAAGACATTCAAAAACTCTCCAAATGACTTGCACCCTAAAGAGTGGTTGCAGCAATTCGATTATTGTCTTCCCCCGAATTGGCCACTTGAGCACAGATTAGAATTTATATGTGGTTATCTGGAAGGTGAGCCAGCCACCAGAATGAGAGCTATCGCTCAAGAATGCCATAGTGAGAATCAGTTCCGATGCTCATTTCTATCCGCATACTGGTCGGAAGCGGCACAAGACCGCGTTAAAAACAGTATTGCGACGTTCAAAACTTTTGAACGATCAAATTTCTCGAGCCCGGTGGGATATTTCCAACATTTAGTATACAAAAATCAATTTTTATCGGCACCTTAGTGCCCTGCGGAATTAATTAGAATTTGTTTGAACAAACTGCCTCTACCCTTGCGTCAAATTGCCATTGCGGCACGATGCCTCATCTCTTACAAGACTTAGAGGAAGAAGACGAGGAAAATTCCTCGCGCAGTCGATATTTTGATAGAAACAGATATGATCGTCAGTCGCAACAGAGCCCGCCGCGTTCTAAACGTCATCCAGAGCACGAGGATCAAACAAAAAGTAATTCTTTTGCTAATGAAACTTACAAACAAAGTCGCGACAATGAGAACGGTGATTTTCAAGATCGTGAAAATAACCGTGGAAGTTTTCGTGGCCGTTACCGAGGTGGTGGCTTTGGTCACGGAGTACGCCACAATAATTACTATCATAACAGCAATACTTCGAATAATACTAATTGGCGTGAAAGACGCAATACTGATAGTGATCGCGAGACTGAAAATAACAACAATAACGCTGAGAAGCGAAGTCGGGAGGGCAGACGCGATAATTCTCATGATCGCCTTCCACGACACGAAAACACAAATCGGGCCCAAACCAGATCGCGTACCCCAGAAAGACAAGAGCAAAACATTGAAATCAGACCTGCCAATCCACGCTATAATTCGTCAAAAAAGGGGCCGTGTCAGGTATGACTAGCGGACTCGACGGCAAATAATTCGGCCGTACAGGATTTATGTGATCCTAACTATCCGCTGAAACTTGTTCATTGTGAACGTCCTCACAGAGAGGAAGGTTACGATGAACAACCCCCCGAACAAAACAGAATAGTAGTTTGTGCGGAAGTGCACAATACTGATGCTGGTAGCACCTCAGTAAGTGATAAGGCAAAACCGACACAAATTGTGTCAATACCTAAAGCCGTTACTCCTGAAAGTAATGACAGTAACAAAAATTGTACTATCAAATTTAACGAAACAAATGAAAAGGTATCGAACAAACGTTATACTGCCCAACGGTTAAACGAGATGATTGTCGATCAGCAATATAAAGACGACAATTCAGATTGGGAGACAGAAGCTTCGTCCTCAGACTCTGAGGAAGACAGTAATACGAAATAAAATTCTTACAGTATCAACCAACAATTGCATATGACAGACCGATTATGTACTTTGAAATGCAGGATACGGTACTGCCACACAATAATGCAACTAACAGTGACCCTGGAACAGCAAAAAATGATTTCGAACAATTAGATTTGCAGCACACCTCTGTCGCTGATGTCTTCTAATGACGACGATAGTGAATGCGAAGTTGATGAACAATCAAGATTTGAAAAGCATTTATCTTGTGAAAGCCTCATTAATCTTGGTAACACTTGTCTCAACGAAGAAATTTCTTATGAACCCTCTACCGAACAAGACGTAAAATTTGTACAGTTAGACGACATAAAAGAGGCACTATTAGAAGAGAAGGTAGACTGTCTCGATATTCCAATTCACCCAATTGTCAAAATTGGCAAAATCAATCTTTCTGCTGTCTTAGATTCTGGTAGCCCAGTATCAGTAATTAGTGAAGTGACTTTCAAGAAATATCAGAATTTGATTAACGGTCCTACTCTGCCTTTGCATTGCACTAAAATTCGTGGCGTTATTTCTAGCAAACCTGTCGAAATTCGACAGCAAACATACGTAGAATTTTTATGTCAAGGTCATCTCTTTTCTGCCAACCTATTGATTGTCCCCCGTTTAACTACACAGATAATATTAGGTGTGGACTTTCTATCCAAGTACAAGGTTATTTTAGATTTCAATACGGCTAGTGCCATTGCTTTTGTTCAGGAAAATGCAATTCAAATTAAATTCGAAGACTGGATTACCAGATATGAAGAAGGTGCCAGTTGTTTAAAATTTTTATCTACCTCTAATGTGTCGCAGGATGTCAAACCTGATGAGGATATAACAGATAAACATTTCGAGACTGAACAAACTGACTTGATTTCTGACGTCATTAAGAACAAACTAGTAGAAGTTGAAGGTGCCTCAGAACGTGATAAGGAAGAATTGTTCCTTATCTTCCGGCGTTATTCCCGTGTATTCGCGAACAGTCCTGGTACCATAAAAAATTTTCTCTATGAATTTAAGATCAAAGAACATAATAAATTTTTTGTACCTCCATATCCCATTCCGATAGTATACAGGGAAAGAGTTAAGGCTGAAATTCAGTCCATGCTCAATCAAGGTGTAATTGAACCTGCAGTTAGCTCGTATACCAGTCCCCTACATATTGTTGAAAAAAGAGATAAGTCAATTCGATTAGTGCTCGATTCCAGACAAATTAACACTATCATTCTACCTGAAACCGACCGACCACAAACCCTGGAAGAATTGTTACAAAAATTCTATGGTGTCAAAGTTTTATCCTCATTAGATCTTAGATCTAGTTTTTGGCAAGTGAAACTGCACCCCAACTGTAGGAAGTACACCGCGTTTCTCTGCTTCGGAAACTGTTATCAGTTCCGTAAACTGCCTTTCGGACTGAACATCTCCTCATCTGCTTTCATCCGTGCGATGAATACCACACTTCCTGAGCACTTAAAACAACAAATCACAATTTACGTTGATGATATTTTAATTGCAGAATCTTCCTGGGAAAAACATAACAGTACGTTGGCATCTTTACTTGAAATGTTTGCTCAATCCGGCATTACTGTCAACTTAGAGAAGTCACAGTTTGGTCGTTCTCAGATTAAATTTTTAGGGCACATTATTTCTAAAGATGGGATCCAGCCCGACCCCGAAAAGTTAGAGGCGATAATGAAAATGCCTGTTCCCACCACTAAACGCCAATTAAGAGCTTTCTTGGGTTTAATTAATTTCTATCGGCGTTTTATAAATTTGAAAGACCTAACTACTCCCAGATTATATGAATTAACTGGAAAGAATACTGTTTGGTTCTGGGATGAAGCTGCCCAAAGAGAATTTCTTTGCTTAAAAGATGCACTCCTTCACGCACCTATCCTGCACCACCCGGATTTGTCTAAGAACTTTTGCATTTCTACCGATAGTTCAAAATTCGGACTTGGCGTTCACGTATTTCAAGAGGATGACGAAAATGGAATTGCCACACAGAGAACCATTGCATTTGCTAGTCGCATATTATCCAAGTCAGAGCGGAACTATTCCGTCACTGAGCTTGAAGCTTTGGCAGTAGTTTGGGCATTCGAAAAATTCCGTTATTTCTTGTTTGGCAGACACACTAAAGTTTACACGGATCACCGTGCACTTCAATTCCTGATGTCGGCAAAACTTAACAATGATAGACTTAGACGATGGGCTTTGTTCCTTCGAGAATTTGATTTCTCTGTAATTTACATTCCTGGTAAACAAAACATCGTTGCAGACTCGCTATCTCGTTGGCCTGTTGGGCTCATCAAGGCGACGGAAGAGGCATATTTAGAAAATAACTTTACTATTCTCTATATGCAGCAAGTTGCTTTCGAAAATTACATATCTGCCACATTTTCTGACATTGCTAAAGAACAAGATAAAGATCCAATCTGGCGCGATATCAAAATAAAATGGCACGATAAATATAATGTTTCCATCAGACAATTTTACATTATCCACAATAAAATTCTCTTCAAACGTAAAGCCCCTGACAGTCAATTTTGGTTAGTGTGTGTTCCGGAGGAATCCGTGAACAAATTGATTTGGTATATTCATCTGAGTTACGGACACTATGGTGCCAAGAAGTGCTTCGCGAAATTACGCGACTCTTGTTATTTCATCAACATGGAGAAACGTATACGCAATGTGTTATCTCGATGCAAATTGTGTCAGAAAGCAAAGCCGCCGACCATATCGCATTCTGCTCCACTTTTTCCGATTATACCTTCAAAATTAAAGCAGTTAGCAGCCGTTGATCTGTTTGGACCTCTTCCGAGAACTAACAATGGTTTCTCTTTTGTTTTCGTTGCTATTGAGCTCACTTCAAAATTTGTATCTTTTACTCCGCTCCGCCGTGCCACGGCGAAGACAGTAACTAACGCCTTTGTCAAAAATTTCCTAAAAGATGTTGGCCATATAGATAAAGTCATCTCCGATAACGGACCTCAATTCCGTTCTCATGATTGGGCACGGATGTTGCAGCGCAGAAACATCAAACCCGTGTTCATATCACTTTATCATGCTGCCTCTAACCCTTGTGAACGGGCGATGAAAGAGCTTGGAAAACTTTGTAGGCTGTATTGCTACCGACGACATAACACTTGGGATAGATATCTTCTATCATTTCAAAATATTATAAATGAACTTCCTAATGATTCTACAGGTCTTTCACCAATTCTGGTTCTGAAAAACAAGCAACCTCCCGACCGTATCAAGGAATTGATACCTTTTCCTAAACACAGAAGACTACGTCATCATGAGATCATTGAATTGGCGCTTAAAAACATTAAGAAAGCCGCTGAAAAAAGGAAACGCTCTCAACGTAATTTTTATGCCAAACAACTCTATGTAGGTCAAAAGGTATTAATTAGATCCCACCACTTATCCCACAAGGGAAGATCCATGATTCACAAATTCTTCTTACTGTACAATGGTCCGTATCGAATCAAACGTATCATCCACGACAACGTCGTTGAGGTAGAAACTTTAAAGACGCACAAGTCAAAAAGCATACACCACATTTCCAATATTAAAATTTTCAAGGAATAAAATTGGGGTAGAGAGTCCATTAATCTGTTTTGGACACACCAAGTGGCGATTGGTGCCCCGTTCTAGAGCTGAGTTTCACTATTCTTCTGCTTTTCCTTAGTGCGCTCTATCTACCTCTTTTTCTCACTGTTACTTTTCTCTAACTCTGAATATTATGCTCTGTGCTACGCTGGGATATTGTCATATGAAACTATGATTATCTTGCAATTTGCATATAACGAACTCTGTTCAAGACTCTGTGCAAGACAAATAAAATTCATGGAAATTTTTGATTGAGTAATCTAATTAAGTTCCTATGTTTCAGAAAATATCAGATTTCTCTTCGGTATTACTAATTGCATAACTTACGAACTTCTGAGCGAGTGAAGAAGATTTTGAGTTGACATAAGCATTTTGTAAGCCAATTAAGCAGTAAAAAAGAAAAAGGACATTCTGGAGTATGATGAGTAAGGCAATACACAATATGTCATGGTGGTCCTTAAAATGCATTATTGTTTATGGATAAATGATGGTAAGGAAGGTATTGGTAACAGTCAAAGATGTTTGATAAATGTAATTATGTGGACGAGAGTATACAATGATTATGAAGCAGTTATGAGGAGAATCGCTCTGTTGCTAATGATGCTATGCTCTGTTCTTTTCTTATGTGCTTACTCGCACTGCCCTTTTGTGTTTTCTCTTTGTGCTTATGTGCACCATTTTGTATGGTGATGCATTATGCCTTCTATGGCATGTGTGATTGGTGAGAATCATATCCTTCTGATGCTCTGTAATTATTTGTAATTATGTGTAATGAATATCTCTAATTATGCTTGCAGCTATGCTTATTGCTCTTGTAATCAAAGCTTACCGCTATGCTCACTAATTATATACCTAAGCCCTACTACTATGCTAATTAATTTTATAATGAAGCTCAGTGACAATGTATGGTTATGCTTATACGTTGCACACAGCCATCTCTCTTGCAAACTTGCAGTTTTGCCATAAATTACGCCTAGTTAAGCCTAGTTAATGCACAGAGATACTTTGCTTTTGCTTATTGCTATCTTCAAAACTTTATTGATAATCTTGTTGACGAAAATCTGCAGCTATGCCTAACAAATAGTTACGTCTGTGTTTATGTTATCGGATGATTTACTGCGATGTACATCTATTACTGTGCCAAAATTTGCCTTAATTGTTTTGTTTGACCCTACCGTTGACTCAGACAGACACAGACATGACCTGATGACTTGAACCTCATTTGATATTCTCATGAATTTTCCCTGATGTGTTATACCTTAAGGCAATGAAATGTGTAAATTAAAAGCCTGGCCATGGCAACATATGTAATTTAATTGTTATAATCTGGTGGTAATGCAATCCCCACCATAGTGATGTATGTAAGACATGTAAACTAGTGGTAATTGGAATGTTAAGTTATTTGAAGTGGCTTCACGTTAATCGCTCTAATTATGACAACAAATTTACTTTACATGACCTAATGCCAAATTGATGACAAGCACCCTGAATGTATTTCATACGATTATGTGTTTGTAAAGTAATATGTACATAGTATGTAAAGCCTTATGCCTATATGAAATGACACTAATTTTGTAGATACTCTAGTATAAGAATTAAATTACTTATTAGTATTCAAATGTATCCGTCTTCAAGACCCTACTTGTAATGTAAAATTATGGTTTAATGCCATGACCCCATCTGTACCACTTGAATTTGGGGCAAAGCTTATTTACTAATCAACGAATTTTCTTTCAGTGTAAACTGAAATATGACTATGTTACTAATTTGTGTGTAAAACGCTTTATTTCATGTACTTTGGACACGCATGGGAACTGGCGATTTCGCACACGAGATTCCAGAATGCACACAGAACAATGGACGTGTTATTATACACCACTGGTTTTGGGCATTTTAATGAAGATGTTTGTTGGATGATGTTTGGCCACATAGTACTGTCCATTGCAGCCTTGGCCAACCACCACCATTTTGCTCTAATTTTGGCTATGCTGATGCATTCTGCTAATATTTCCGTTGGTTGGAGCACACTTGGTTGTCGAATGGCATGGAGGAATACATCAGAACCTTTTCCCCATGACTTCAACTTCAATGCAACCAGCCAGCTCGCCTACAGTGTGGTGTAATCTTACAGTGTTTTGTGTTCGTGTGCAGACCTAAAATGAATGTTAGGGGATAATTGGCTATTCATGTGCAGACCTAAAATGAATGTTAGGAGCTAATGTGCTATTCGTGTGCTTATACTATTCAGTGCCTCCCATTGCAAACGTTGTCCACAGGTTCATTACCAGTGTTTAGGTATATTTCATGGTTCTTTTACATTCAGTGACCAAAATAAAATTGTGCTCTTGTTAGAAACATATGCTTTCAGAACTATAATGAGTCAATACCCTTTAGTCTGAAATGTCATTGTGCCTATTCGATTGACAAACGTTATATTGAAATCCTATTGTGCCGAAGCAGTGACATTACTTTGTACATGATCAGAAACCTATGTAGTCAAAAATTTTACACGTATGTTCTAGCATCCATGAAAGTATGTCATCTTAAATGCATCACAGAATACAAAACTGACACTTTATCTTATACTAAGTGCACTAAAAATTTACATAGACTTCATTGTGCACGAGATACAAATGTTCATTTTATGTTAAAAAAAATACTGATCTAGACGCATGGGACTTACACTACTGTGTATTACTTGTAATTACCTTATTTTCTCGAAAAAACAAAACAATGATGACATTAGTTAAACTTTCTTTTGTAAAACTTTTTATATGTTCATGTCTATTATTGTATTTTTTTCCATTTGTGTATTACTTCTAGCTATCTCATTTTCTCCACTATATCATTTGCCAAACTATGTTCTTTGAAATTCTATATATACTTATGTTTATCATTATGTATATTTGTCATATATTCCATTTATTGCTGATGTTCTGTAAATTTTGACATTTGCTTATGCCTGTCACATCCTGTACCACTCCATGCATGACTTTTGATGGTACTGTTCTGTAAAATGGCATGTATTTACGACTGTCACATTTTTCAATTTTTCTATGTACTCCATCTGTTGTTTTGATCTTGAATATCTTGTATAAAAATGTTTATCAAGTTTTCATATTTTTCATGTTATATTTTGAATGTCATTAATGGATTTTTGGACTTGAAATTCAGTAATTTTGCTGGCTAGGCAATGCCATTGGCATCACCCACCCTACAAAATTTTAATAGGTAGGAGGGGGGTGATGAAACGTATCCATAAAAAATTATTTTTGTAAGAAAATGTCTAATATTGTGCCTCCTGTTTTGTATCGAGTAACTTGCTTGCAAGAAAATGTATAATATCGCTTCTACTGTATGTATCGATATGTGTGAAGTTTCATCTTTGGCAAAGATCATGTATTGTATAGCATTGTAGCTCGCGCTGAGAGAGAGTAACACTTGTGGTTCAGCTCGATTAGAGAGCGGTTGAGTTGTGTGTATGGCTCCGATGTAGAGCAGAGGCTGCTTTGCCAGCAAGTCAGAAGTTGTATTATGTAGGTAATGTAATGCTGATTATTAATAATAAGTAACTTGACCTTTCTTTCCTGTTTCATTTACGTAGTTAGAAAATTAACCTACTTCCTTCATTTGATAATTAATTATTAGTAGATTTAAAGTGCAGTATTGGTGCCATAGTAAAGGATAGTTAATTGACTATGATACTAAATCTCAATAATTAGAAACTGATCTGCATAAAATTCTCACAGTCAAGCATTAAGGACGTGATTTGTGGTTTTTTAATATCTTTCTCGCAGTCAAAATTTTTGAGTATAGTCAGTGTCTGTTTCAAATGGTGACTTGTCACAGTTGTTCAGTGTTCAAAATATGCGTTGCGCACATAATCAGTTTAATGCACTGTTTCTTATTTAATAGTATATACATCAATATCAGGGCCATAATTAAACCAAATTGCTGTGTTGATGAACAATTTGTTGTCTGATTTAACGATAGGTTCAACATCCACAACACACGCACAGCTTTTAAGGTACGTTAACAACGTGTGCTATCAGCGACAATACTAGATTCCATTGCATAGTGTCTCCACAGCAGTGTTGCCCCTACCTACCCTAACAAGACGTTAGCTTGTACATGTTGGAATTACGTAAGATATGGTATGCAAGATGTATGAGACAGCGGAAATACCCACAGACTTCAAGAAGAATATAGTGATTCCAATTCCAAAGAAAACAAGTGGAGACAAGTGTGAATATTACAGAGCTATCAGTTTAATAAGTCATGGTTGCAAAATACTAACACGAATTATTTATAGACGAATGGAAAAACTTGTGGAATCTGATCTCGGGGAAGATCAGTTTGGATTTAGGAGAAATGTAGGAACACAGGAGGCAATACTCACATTACGGCTTATCGTAGAAAATAGGATAAGGAAGGGGAAAACTACGTTTTTGGCGTTTGTAGATTTGGAGAAAGCTTTTGACAATGTCGACTGGAATACTCTCTTCTAAATTCAGAAGGTAGCAGGGGTAAAATATAGGGAGCGAAGAGTTAAATTCAGACAGCGGTTATTAGAGTCGAAGGGCAAGAAAGAGACGCAGAGGTTGGGAAGGGAGTAAGACAGGGTTGTAGCCTTTCCCCAATGTTGTTAAATCTGAACATTGAGCAAGCAGTGAAGGACTGGAAGGAGAAATTTGGAGAGAGAATTAAAGTTCCGGGAGAAGAAATAAAAAGTTTGCGATTTGACGATGACATAGTAATTTTGTCAGAGACTGAAAAGGATCTGGAAGAGCAATTGAATGGAATGGACAGCGTCTTGAAAGGAAGTTATAAGATGAACATTAACAAGAGAAAAACGAAGGTAATGGAATGTAATGTCAGAAAATCAGGCGATGCTGAAGGTATTAGATTAGGTAATGAGACAATAAAAAGTAGTAGATGAATTTTGTTATTTTGGTAGCAAGATAACTTCTGATGGCCGAAGTAAAGATGATATAAAATGCAGAATAGCTATGGGAAGCAAAGCGTTTCTAAAGAAGCGAAACTTGTTAACATCTAATATTAATTTAAATGTTAGGAAGTGCTGCTACAGGCGAAGATTAGATGGGTAGCTCACGTGACTAATGAGGAGGTGCTTAACCGGATTGGGGAGAAAAGGAGTTTGTGGCATATCCTGACTAAGAGAAGGGATAGATTGGTAGGACACATTCTGAGACATCAAGGAATTGTCAACTTAGCATTAGAAGGAAGTGTGTGTGGTAAAAATCGTAGGAGGAGGCCGAGGGACGAATACAGTAAGCAGTTTCAAAAGGATGTAGGTTCCCGAACGTATTCTCAGGAGAAGAGACTTGCACAGGACAGGGTAGCGTGGAGAGCTGCATCAAACCAGTCTGCGGACTGAAGAGCACAACAACAACAACAACAACAACAACAACGGTAAAGTGACATTTTACTTTACTACTACGACTACTACTACTACTACAAAAAACAGTCCACATTATTGCGAATTCTGAATTAATGAAGAGCGTATGGTTTTACGCATCCGCCCCATTACGGCTTCACACTGAAACAAAATTCTTGGTCCATAATCGAGACTTCCTGTTACTACATTCGTTTACATTATCAGCTCAAGCGCGTTTCATAGCGTGAATACAGCTTATTGCAAGATAGCGGCTGGACAATGCGAGGACAGCGCACTCGCCGCGGCAACAGTAATGTGCAGGGGAGGGGCGGACAATAACACCACGCGGGTTCGGTCGGTATCGCGCTGTTACGCGAACTTTGCCGAAGGCAATTACGGCATTGTGTCGCAGGCCCAGCCTGATAAACGCCGCGCTGTGGACAGAGAATTATTACGCAGCGCAGACACCGGGCGTGCGGACACGTGGCGACTGCTGGCGCCAGACGGCACGCGGAAACACGTGCCACGGAGCCGTGGAGGTTCCCGTTCCAAGGGTTCTGTCCGTATTTATAGTGTGACATTTCATTTCTGTCATTCTGAATGCGTTATTGCGATTCTGTTACGACCTAATTCACTTCATCACTACATACACGTTTGCAACTGAATCACAGTATTAAAACGTGAACCCAAAATGTACATAGTTATTTTTAATATTAATTTCAGACAGACGATAACCTCTTCTATTCCAGTGCGAAGATTAATCTCGTTTTTTTATTGTTTGAATTTTGTATTTTGTTATGTTGCATAGTGAAATGGTTAAATGGCTAATAAAGGAAATTACAGTTTATTCTACCCCTCCCAAACAAGATACTTAGCTTTTCAACATTACGATGTATGGGGGTTCTGCTTGCTGCAACATTATTCTCCTGGGGCGTCGTGGTAGAAATAAATACTCGTAGGTACAATTTTTCACTTCTTCTTTAATTTGCAATCTAACTGCTTCTCCACCAAAACATTACAACTACAAAACACACACAAAGCATCAGAACGGTAGTACTTCCATTTGAAAACACAGACTGACATAGCTTCCAGTGCACTTTGCCATCCTAATTGACAACGAACTTATGATTCGTGTAGCTCACGAGGTACTGTTGCAAGAACGTTCCAAGCGTCAGTTGAAAGAACAATGGTGTACGACCGTACACCCGCGGTCCAAGCACGCGAAATTCGTCTGACACATACAAGATTACAAAGTAAGTTACACATATATACACTTATAGACCGAAGACTTTAATATTACAGTGGAAGAGGGATATTTAAAAAGTAATGTTTAACAACTGATGTCACTTAAGAGCAACTGGCCTGTGAAATTGTTAAATGAGATGTTGGCAACAGATTAGCATCTGATTACGTTAAATTTAATAACATAATGGAACGTAATGTGTAAATGAATGAATGGAGCTGTCCCATTTGAAACTCGTAGTTGGAATTAGACACAATGGTACTAATCAAATAATTAATTCCTTCTATCCAAAACCTTATAAAATAACTAAATTAATGAAGGGTCTTGAAATGAGAGTGTATTTTAAAGAGACAGTAACACACACTTATTAATACTAAAGCAACATGAACGTAAATTATATGTGAACAATAAACTTTGACGTAGAATTTTTATGTGAGAAACCCGTAAATCGCAAAATAGGGAATTGACGCGAAGTGTTCACGTTTAGTAGTCAAGCAACTCGCTAGACCAAGTTATGAGACATGTTGCGACAGTACACTGATTTAAACATGCATTTACTCGGTACAAGGAAACGAATCGTGGTCGACTGTAATTACGAGCCATGGCTGCTGATACGTTACCGATGTGGGTGTTTGTTATCTCGGCAGCAGGTGGCGACGCTGGTAGCGTGGGTTAGCTGGTGTGATAATCGTAGCACGGCAGCAAACTGGAAACCGACGAGCACTTCTCGCGGGGAGCGTAACGCTACAGATCGTCAGAGCTGAATACTATGGAACTAGCTCACTCTGTAAACGAAGTGCCGTACGGGCTGTACCACTCACCGGGATGAACACTGCCTAGAAAATCACTGACTAGCTCCCACTATGGAGACCATATAGAACTTCGATGTTAATGTTTCCTTCCCCGAAGGTGAAGACCGCTCTCGAGAAATCAAGTCTAGCTTCCAACTTGATGTCAATAGTCCGTTAACCAAAAGCTGGGACTAAACGTAGACAGTGTCACGTGAGTGACTACGATCGTTTCCAGAGAAAGCATTCGGTATTCATGTGATACGAAGGGGTGTACAAAATCCTTGGCGCACGCTTTGCAGCTTGTGGCGTCGGCTGGCTGCCGAGCTGACGTCATACCTGGGCAACAATGTAACGAAATAAATTACGAATGGAAGATTCAAAGCCAGTTACAATAATGTTAAAAGTACGATGAAACTGAGTTCATACTGTTAAAAGAGATTTGTTTTCATACAGGTAGCTAACAGAACGCTCCATTCATACATAATTTTGAATAACATTATCAGTAATAATAATGGTAAATGACGGCGAAACAAGGTTCATTCTGTCAAACTTGAACTGTTTTCATTGAGGTTTATACCAAACCGCTTCTCTCTCTCTCTCTCTCTCTCTCTCTCTCTCTCTCTCTCTCTCTCTCTCTCTCTACAATTCCCATATTTGACTTTAACTAAAAATACGACACGGAGGACGCACTTGTTCCAAACTTCTACAGTCACTGTTTTTACTGCTTCTCCTTTCAGTTCTTTAAACCTCCGGTATTTTGTATATTTTGTCTTGCGCTGCAACATAGCGTTTGATTCTGGCCCACACTTACTCGATGGTGTTTAATTCACAGCGGTGCGCTGCCCTCTAATTTTGAAATACATCTAAAAGTTATTTTTCAACATACCGCCTTCAAAATCGAGATTTTTTAGGTTTTAGCCACTCTGATATTTCGTGCTTATTGGAATTCTCACTGCGAACTTTTACTTTTCTACGATAATGGTACGGCGCTTTATCAACAACAGTAACTGCAAGCCGAGGAAGAACACCATAAACCATTTCTCGAAGGTTCAACTAGTCTTTCAAGCGTCTTTAAAGATGATCGTAAAGAGAGATCCTGAAATCGCCGCTGTCCATACCCACTAACGAGCTCACACCTGCAATTGAGACGCCCAGGCTGACTGTGCGATCCTGCCTTGTACACCCCTCGACGGCAGCGCTGTGGTCACGCGCCTTGCTGTGTTCACAGTACGTCGCTCGTTTCGTTTCGGTGAATGGAGTATAGACGCTGAGCAGCCTCAGCATACTTTTGACGAGGATCCGTGACTGTTGCCCCCAGATACGGAGCGGCCAATCACCAGGTTGGCACTAAAAACCGACCGACTCGTAAGCGCTTTCCATTGCGGTCCGCAGGGAGTAATACAAAGTTTGCTGGGAATTAAATTTTGAAAGCAAAACGAGTGCCCACCCTTAATTTTCTCATGGGCGTTGAACATCTGTGCCCTTATTACCTGGAATCTGAAGGATTCCACTGGCGGTTTACCCTGAAGCGGCAGTCGTCGCTGAGGCACCCACTCCAGTTCCAAATGCAGTGTGGCGACTAAGCTACGGCCCCACTTGTTGTTAAAAAAGATCAACCCGTGCGAGGATTCTCCGAGGGCCTCTGGGACGAAAAGGGGACCTGTTTCAAGTGACTGTAGGGCCAGACCATCGCTTGCGAAGAACGGACAGAGGGAAACCCTGAACGGACACCCCCCCACCCCCATTGCAGAGTCCCTCGTCGTACTAAGGACATCTTCGCCGGCTGAGGACTAAGCTGTGGAAAGTTTTGCCAACATTGCCTCCAGCCTTTCCCGTTTCGCTAACAAACTGTCCTTTGAGAAGCAAATATCGCGTTGTCGATCAGGAGCCCGTGTCCTCACACAAAAATTTACCAAAACCAATCTATCACTGCCCACTCCATAACAGCTATCAGAACAAATCTTGAAATTAATTCAGATGACGCGATGGGATGGATTGGGATACGAATATATTTAATGAGAGGGTGCAAAGATAGGGACCGCTGTCAGCACACCTCACTCCCTGTGAAATTTATTACTTTGGATTGTCACAAGTAAAACTTCCTACAAGTGTGATGTGAATCGAAAGAAATTAAATAATTCAGAGTACATGCAACACGCAAGATGCAGTAAAGGAAAACTTAGTCACTTGTCATATTTCTGTTTTACATAAATGGAACAGGTATCACACATTCTCAGGAGTTCACATTCATTTATATATACATCTACATCTACATGGGATACTCTGCAATCACATTTAAGTGCCTGGCAGAGGGTTCATCGAACCACAATTATACTATTTATCTCCCATTCCATTCTCGAATAGCGCGTGGGAAGAAAGAACACCTGAATCTCTCTGTTCGAGCTCTGATTTCTCGTATTTCATTCTGATGATCATTTCTACCTATGTAAGTGGGAGTCAACAATATATTTTCGCATTCGGAGGAGAATGTTGGCGATTGGAGTTTCGCAAGTAGCTCACGCCGCAGCGATAAGCGCCGTTTTCGTAATGATTCCCATCCCAGATCCTGTATCATTTCCGTAACGCTGTCTCCCTTGTATCGTGACAATACGAAACGAGCTGCCCTTCTTTGGACTCTTTCGATGTCCTCCGTCAAACCCACTTGATAAGGATCCCGCACTGGACTGCAATACTCCAAAAATGGACGGGCAAGCGTAGTGTATGCAGTTTCTTTTGTAGTTCTGCTGCATCTATTAAGGGTTCTGCCAATAAAACGCAGTCTCTGGGTCGCTATGTACTGGAGCTCCAATTTAATCATGTTGATTGCCGTACTAAATCTTGATGTGAACTCAGGGTCCTAGGAAATAGGGTAATGATATAACATCAAAGACGGTTAAGGTCACTACAGTTTCCACTTAATGCAAATATTTACATTTACCATCATCATGGAGCTTTCATCTATCAGGTAAAAACGTGTTGAGTTGTGAGAAGGCTCTATCACAATATGTAAACAACCCATGCAGATATATCCATCTAGCCGGCCGCGGTGGCCGAGGGGACTGAGGTGCTCCAGTCACGGTCTGCACGGCCACTACGGTCAAGGATTCGAATCCCCCCTCGAGCATGGATATTTGTGCCGTCCTTAGTTGTAGGTAGTTCATAAGTAGTTTGTAAGTTTAGGGACTGATGACCCAGTAGTTAAGTCCCATAAGCTTTACAAACATTTGAACATTTGAACATCCGTGTAAACTCAGTCTCTTATTTGCGAAGAAATAAGTTTACTTGAATTTACGAAAGAAGAACATATTCACACATGTTACTATAGTTAAAAGTTTGGTTGTTAGTGGCATGTGGAATCTCTCATACTTTGAGTTTTCATGTGTGGAATTTATCATACTCATGAGGTTACAAATGCCACGATGTTATTGTGTACCTATTTGTAAATGGTTTCAGTGGCGTGGGTGAGGTAAACACATGAGGCAAACAACGATATAACACATAACAAAGACACAAAATGCAAAAATGAGAAAAATAAAATGATTTTGTGAAAAGTATCAAACGCAAAACAACAAAAAGATTGAATACAACTAAGACAAGATAATTACAAAAGTAGTAAACGTGTTTCTGTTGTGGTCTTCAGTCTGCAGACTGGTCTGATGCAGCTCTTCATGCTACCCTGTCCCGTACAAACTTCTTCATCTGCGAATACGAACTGCAATCTACATCCTTTTGAACGTTCTTACTATAATCGTCCCTCGGTCTCCCTCTACGATTTTTACCTACAAACTTCCCACTAATGGCTAGGTTGACGATTCCTTGATGTCTTAGAATGTGTCTTACCAACCTACCCATTCTCCTAGTTAGGATATGCCAGAAACTCCTTTTCTTCCCTATTTAGATGAACACCTCCTCATTAGTTACTTCATCTACCCATTTAATCTTCATCATTTGTCTGTAGCATCACATTTCGAAAGCTTTTATCATATTTTTGTCTGAACTTTTTGGTGTCCACATTTCACTCCCATGCAATGCTACACTGTAGACAAATGCTTCCAAAAGGGACTTCCTAACATTTAAACTAATATTGGATGTGAAACAGTTACGCTTCTTCAGAAACGCTTTTCTTCCCATAGCCATTCTGCATTTTATATCTTCTTTACTTCGGCCACCAGAAGTTATCTTGCTACCTAAAAAACAATACTCATCTACTGCTTTTATTATCTCATTTCTCACTCTAAATCCTTCAGCATCGCCGTTTTTCTGACACTACATTCCATTACCTTTGTTTTACTCTTGTTAATGTTAATCTTATATTCTTCCTTAATGGCATTGTCTATTGCTCTTCCACATGTTTTACTGTCTCTGATAGAATTACTATGTCGTCAGAAAACGTCAAGTCTTTTTTCTCTTTCTCCAAATTTCTCCTTGCATTCCTTCATGGTTTGCTCAAAGTATAGATTAACAGAATTGGGGAAAGGTTACAAGTCTTACTTCCTTCCAAATCACTGCGACCCATTCATAAGTTTCGACTCTAAGAACTGCTGTCTATGTACAAACTGAATATAGCTCTTCGCTCCCTATATTTTACCTCTGTTACCTTCATAATCTGAAAAAGTGTATTCCAGTCAACATTGTCAAAATCATTCTCCAGATCCACAAATGCTAAAAACATAGGTTTTCCTTTCCTTAATCTATCTTATAAGTCGTAATGTGAGTATTGCCTCGCGTGTTTCTTCTAAATCTAAACTGATCTTCCCAAAGGTGAGATTCCACCAGTGTTTCCATTCGTCTGTAAATAATTCGTGTTAGTATATTGCAACCATGACTTATTGAACCGACAGTTCTGTTATTTTCATATTTGTCTGCACGTGCTTTCTTAGGAATTGAAATCAATATATTCTTCTTGAAGTGAGATGATATTCCCCTGTCTTAAACTTCTTGCATACCAGGTAGAACAATCTGTTCATGACTGGCTCTCCTAACGATAATAGCAGTTCAGACCGGACATCACCTATTCCACCGTCCTTGTTTCTACTCATATCTTTCAGTGGTCTGAAAAATTCTTCTCACAGTAAAGTATCTCATATCTCATCTTCCTCTACTTCACCTCCCATTTCTAGAATAATACCTTCAAGTTTATTTTGTATGTACAGACCTTCTATATATTCCTTTCACATTTCAGCTTTCCCTTCTTTGCTTAGTACTGGTTTTCCATCTGGGATCTTGATATTCATACCGCTGCTTTTCTTGTCTCCAAATGTATCTTTCATTTTACTGTTGGCGGTATTTAATCTTTCCCCTAGTTATACATTCTGCTCATGTCTTGCAGTTCACTTGAAGCAACTCCTTGCCGGCCGCGGTGGCCGAGGTGACTGAGGCGCTCCAGTCACGGTCAGCACAGCCACTACGGTCGGGGGTTCGAATCCCCCCTCGGGAATGGATATTTGTGCCGTCTTTATTCTTAGCTAGTTCATAAGTAGTTTGTAAGCTTAGGGACTGATGACCCCGTAGTTAGGTCCCATAAGTTGTACAAACATTTGAACATTTGAAGCAACTCCTTCTTAGCCAGTCTTTACTTCCTGTCGCCCTTATTTTTCAGGTATGTTCTCCCTTTTGCTTGCTTCACTTGAAGCATTTTTTAATTTTCTCCTTTCATCAATTACGTTCAGTATCTCCTGTGTTATCCAAGGATTTCTATTAGGCCTTGTCCTTCTGCCTATCTGATCCTATGCGGTCTTCACTACCTGTCAGAGCTACTCATTCTTCTTCTAATGTATTCCTTTCCTTCGTTTTAGCCAATCCTTGCCTAATGCTCCCTCTAAAATTCTTAGCCAAATCTGGTTCCTTCAATTTCTCCAGATTCCGTCTCCTTAATTTTCTACCGTTTTGGAGTATCTTAGGTTTTAATCTGCAGTTCATAACCAATAACTTATGGTCAGAGTCTACATCTGCCCCTTGATATGTCTTAGTGTTTAAAACCTGGTTACTTAACCTTTGCCTTACTTTTATAAATATCTGGTATCTTTCAGTGTCTCCTGGTCTCTTTCACGTATATAAGTTTCCTACTGATCGAACCAACTGTTTGTGATGATTAAATTGTGCTCTGCGCAAAATTCTACCAGCGATCTCCTCTTTCATTCCTTTTCCCAAGTCCATATTTACCTACTACATTTCCTTCTCTTCCCATTCCTCCTACCGAGTTGCAGTCCTCCATCATAATTAAGTCTTCTTAACCTTTAATGCTCTGAAAAACTTTTTCTCTCATTCATTTCTTCGATCTCCTCAGCATCGGCAGAGCTAATACTACTTGTACCACTGTGGTCGATGTTGGTTTTGTGCGTATCTTTGCTACGATGATGCGTTCGCTATGCTGTTTATAGTAACTTACTTGTATTCCTATTTTCTTATTCATTATCTGACCTACTCCTGCGTTACCACTAACTGCTTTTGTATATATAACCCTGTACTCACCTGACCAAAATTCCTGCTCACTCTGCCACCGAGCTTCACTAATCCCCAACATATATAACTTTAATCTATCCATTTCTCTTTTCAAATTTTGTAACTTACCTACACGATTATGGGTTAGAACATTCCACGTTCCGATCCATAAAATGCCTGTTTTGTTTTTCTTGACGACATCCTCCTGAGTAGTACCCGTCCAGTACCTCCGGAATATTTTATTTATATACTCATAAAGTAGAGCTGCATGTCCTCGGGAAAATTAACGACTGTAGTTTCCCCTTGCTTTCAGCCGTTCGCAGTAACTGCACGGCAAAGCCATGTTAGCTGATGTTACAAAGCCAGCTCAGTCAATTATCCGAACTGTTGTCCCTGTAACTACTGAGAAGGCTGCTGCTCCTCTTCAGGAACCACACGTTTGTCTGGCCTCTCCACAGATACCTCTCCGCTGTGGTTGCACCTACGGTACGGTTATCTGTATCGTTGAGGCACGCAAGCCACCCCACCTCGGCGAATGTCTGTGGTTCTTTAGTGTGTGTGTGTGTGTGTGTGTGCTAAGCACCAATGAAATACCTGTATCTCGGACTCGTCTCTGCATCTACGACACCTGAAACACTTAAGCAAACAGCAACGTCTGTATCTCCAAACGTTCCTCCGTGTGGACACTAACATGCTATTGACACACAAGGAACGGTCAAGTGGTCTTAAGACAAACAATGTCTAGGGGGAAATACGCAGTTGCAGATCGAACACTGCCGACCGCGGTAGCCGAGGAGACTGAGGCGCTTCAGTCACGGTCTGCACGTCCACTACGGTCGGGGATTCGAATCCCCCCTCGAGCATGGATATTTGTGCCGTCTTTAGTATAAGGTAGTTCATAAGCAGTTTGTAAGTTTAGGGACTGATAACCCCGTAGTTAAGTCCCATAAGCTTAACAAACATTTGAACATTTTTTAGATCGAACACTCCTAAATTCCAATCTCGTTATCGAACGTAAACAATTTCTTTCTTTTCGGTTAGAACATTAACATTTCTATTGGTAAAGCAGTGAACAGCCAAGTGAGAGGTCATAGGTTCGAATTCCACTGAGAGACATTTTTTTCTATTTACATTATAATGTAGTCTTCACCTCTTTACGGTGTGCCGAATCGCGAAACGTGATTGGAATGCCACGTGAAAATGTAGGTGTGATCAGTATACTGTTGATACAATGATTCTTTATTGTTCACTTTCGAGAGTGAAATGCCTGGGCAGATTACATGTATTATTATTGACTTAAATAGTATTTCCCGGATTAGCTTAATAGTAAGACTAAAATAATGATTGAAGCAATCAAGATGGCGTATATTTTATTTTATTGTTATGACCGGTTTCGATCTACATGGATCATTATTAAAAAAAAAAAAAAAAAAAAAAAAAAAAAAAAAAAAAAAAAAAAAAAAAAAAATGTTCAAATGTCTGTAAATCTATCGGACCAAACTGCGTGGTTATCAGTCCGTAGCTTACGAACTATTAAAACCTAGGTAAACTAACCTAAGGTCGAACAAACACACCCATGCCCCACGGAGGACTCGAACCTCCACGGCGAGCAACCGCGCGCTCCGCAGCGAGTCGCTTTAGACCGCTCGGCTACTCCACCGCGGCGATCATTATCAGACCATGTCCTTGGTGAGTCGCTGGCCCATCTATTTTGCATTTATTTATTTGAATGCCTTGAAATGATGGAAATGCTCCAAAACTTCTAATTCCTAACATTTAACTGCGGTTGTGGAGTGTTCACAGCACCTCGGTTGTAAAAGTGTACTGGTATATAATGAGGCATGTTTGTTACACTGATGATCGGCTTGTTACTTTCGTTCGAAGGGATGTTCATAGTTGCAAAACCATTGTTCATGTTTTCAAAAATACACAACAAGATTTAAGCCCACACCCCACCTACCTAGAAGTGCGACATTCTATGTCGACTGCTGCTCATCATGATGTCATACGTGGAGGACCAAAAATTTCTTAGAACAATGTTGGAGGAAGTTTTTAATGATAATGAAGGCTGTGAGATTTAATAGTTTGAAGATTCCGATTACAATGAAGAAGAAGAGCAGTGCGAACTGAAATTGACCAGTCTCATGATGCTGCTGCTGAATATATCCTCCTTATCAGCAACACCGGAATGGTTTTTTCTTTATAAAGTATCTAAATGGATGACTATACCTAAGCCTAATAATATCAGACCAAGGAAGCAAAATATAGTTATTCAACTTCCTGGTACCAAACTAATTGCTAAGATGTGCAAGACTGCTGTAGAATGCTTTGCTGTGCTCACAAATGCGCAAACAATTCGCTCAGTAGCAGAGTACACCAACCTTTATGTGCATCCTCAGGTCTTATAAAGGGCTACAAATTCGCCTATATGAAAATCCACCCGACTGAAGGCAGCTAAGTTCTCAAACACGGAAGAGTTTATTCTATCAGTTCAAAGAAATAAATATACAGCAGGAAGAAACAAAACCAAGCTCTTCTGTTGCAAACGTAACTAATTTCCTTGTTTAAATCATATGAAGTTCATCTGCAGTCAGTATATTAATTCAGAATCTTCTTCCAGTGATGATGCAAATGTTCAACGTGGAAATGTGATTTTTCTCTAGGCTTTTGATATGAACGATTGTTTTGAGTTATATGTCTGCTGCTTTGTCAGTTATCATCTCTCTATAAGTTGCAAATGTTTAAAGCTTTTCTTATTTTATTAATTTGTAAAATAGTGTATATACGAACATTTGAAACCATGAATTATCCTGGCAGATTAAAACTGTGTGCCGGAAGCGGGACTCGAACCTGGGACCTTTGTTTTTCGCGGGCAAGCGCTCTACCGACTGAGCTATCCAGACACGAGTCACAATACCGCCTCACAACTGTACTTCCGCCAGTACATCGCCTCCATATTTTCCAAATTTCACAGAAGCTCTCCTGCGAAACTTTAGCACTCCCGGTAGAAAGGATATGGTGGAGACATGGCTTAGCCACAGCCTAAGTGATGTTTCCGGAATGAAACTTTCACTCTGCAGTGGATTGTGCGCTGGTATGAAACTTCCTGGCAGATTGAAATTGTGTGAGGCGAGGTACTGGCGGAAGTAAAGTTATGAAGCGGCATCGTGTCGGGACAGCTCAGTCGGTAGCGCTTGCCCGCGAAAGGCAAAGCCCCATGTCCCGCTTCCGGCACAGAATTTTAATCTGCCAGGAAGTTTCATATCAGCGTACACCCCGCTGCAGAGTGAATGTTTCAGTATTTGAAATCATTTCACACCAAGTTATTTATTTATTAGTTATGGATAATTATTCGAGTACCTAAGTGTTAAAAATTGTTCCAAAATGAATTAATAAAAGACTAAATGCTTTGTTTATTGTATAATGAACAATTTAAGAATAAAATAGAAATCTTAGTATCATATTTATGTACGGTCCTGTGAACACCCCACGTCCCTAGTTATGTTATGAATGCTCACGTCCCCAGTTAAAGGTCCTAAAATTACAGCCGAAAAGAACAGACACTGTATTAATAATCAAAACAATAGTTCATATCAATCATCATTTGAAATAAGGAAGTAGTAGAGCTTAATTGTGAATTTTCTTAATCGGTAGAAAATCAATATCTATAAATGTGAATGTCTGTTCGGTGTACGTTTATCACGTCTGAACGACAAGCCATAAAGAACTAACAATTTGTACAGTTAGTAATGTCTACCCGTGGAAGGCTTTAGGCACGGATTTATTGCGATCGGATAGCTATTTATCTATATATATTAACGTGAATGTCTATTCGGTGTACGCTTATCACGCCCGAATGACAAGACGCAGAGACTTAAATATTTGTACAGTTACTAATTTATACCTGAGGAAGGTTTTATCACGAATTTAGAGCGATCTGAAAATATCTTAGTAATTTGAAGAATATAATTTGCAAAGAGTAATTAGTGTTCCGCATTTCACTTTATATTTTTCTCTTTGAAAATGTTTTATTGGTTGCATTGATGCTTGAGGGTTGATAATTATAAAAGCGCGGAGTATATTGGGATGGAAAGTTATCGGTGTATACAAAAATTCTACGTGTGTGTGTGTTAATATTTCGCTCTGCAGCGAACTACAGAACGCAAACGAATGGTATGTGTGTAATTGTTGTCTGAAGTCTCCCGTTGTACATAATAGCAGTTCCATGCCGATAGCTATAAGGGAGTGGACGATATGGTGGTTGAAAGTCGTCAAGTTATTACAAATTCGGACTGAAGGCCAGCGATGACGTTTGCGCCGGACGCGGTGGCCGAGGGGACTGCGGCGCTCCAGTCACGGTCTACACGGCTACTACGGTTGGGGGTTCGAATCCCCCCTCGGGCATGGATATTTGTGCCGTCCTTAATGTTAGCTAGTTGATAAGTAGTTTGTAAGTTTAGGGACTGATGACCCCGTAGTTAAGCCCCATAAGCTATACAAACATTTGAACATTTTTGATGACGTTTGCGACTCTATAGCAAGAAGGTTACATATAGCGAAACGTGATGCCACAGACCATATCTTTGGTCTTTGCGTGCTACAAATGTCTTCAGCTCTTTATTTGTAAGGATAAGCATACGAATAAGGAAATGTAAGAAAAAATAAATAAAGCAGTAAAAAAGAAATTTCTTTTAATTCATCCCTTTAAAAAAATCGATTTGACGTTTCGCACATTACATCAAGTACAATACTACAAATAACGTAGTATATCAGGATGCCCTAAAATGAAATTAAAATGAATTTGGACATTACTCTCACCATACGTGTTGAGATATTGCAACACAGTCTATAAGGAATAATGTATGTATTATTTATTGTAAATCATTAAGCACTTCACATAATTTTATTTTCTTATTTGAATGTTGATTAAAAATGTTTGTTTCTAAAGAAGGTATTGTATTTCATTTCATCCTTCAAAACCAGTCTCATAGCACACTACTGGAAGATAGCTTATCTATCTTAATCAACCAACACGCGAGCGGAGCCGCGGGTTTAAGCTAGTTTACGAGTAAATTAGAAACCTTAGTATCATATTTATGTACGGTTCTGTGAACACCCCACGTCCTTAGTTATGTTATGAATGCTCACGTCCCCAGTTAAAGGTCCTAAAATTGCAGCCGAAAAGAACAGACACACAATAGTTCATATCCAACATCATTTGAAATACGGAAGCAGTAAAGCTTAATTGTGAATTAGCTGTGGAAAATAATACCATAAAACCCACCTGAATAGATAAGGCGACCCGCAGTTTAGCAACCGCTGCATTAGACAATAGAGGAACGGCTATAAGCCAACAGCCGTAGCGTTGGCCGAGTCTCGGTTCGCTAGGTGCCTGTTTCAAAGGCGAGCGGAGGCGCCCCCCCCCACCCCTTTTTTTTTTTTTTTTTTTTTTTTTTTTTTAGCAGATAACCTCCTCCGTTTGAAGTGTGACAAATAGCACTGAGCTTCCAAACCAATACATACAGAATGTACTCCAGGCTAACGTTAAACAAAAACACCGCTTCCGGAGAGGGGAGAGGAGCGCGGCCTGCCGCTGCTCTGGTGGCCAGCAGCACTGCAACAGCCGCCCCCACGACCCAGTTACTATATACATTTCAACTTTCCTCTTTTTTTCTCTTTTAACATGAAATTAAAACAACTGTATGTATACAAACGTGGAATAAACAGCAAAAACCATTAAAATCAGCTAACAACCCTAACCAATTCCTTGTCTTTGAAAAAGGATTTTCAACATGTTCCCATATTTCTTTTTCTGATCTGGGTATTTTTTAACTCTTTCGTACTGCATTTTCATGTATAACTGAAAATCTATTTAATTATCCGGTGGATGGCATTGTTTTTCGTCTGGGGGAAATAGTTTATTTTCGGCCGATAGAGAAGCTCCGAAGTAGCATTAACAGGTGTAGCCCTCGTCAGAAGCGCGATTTTGGATCGCAACCAATGCCAATTATTAATGCGTGCATTACAAGTGAATCTGTGGAGTACTGTGTCCACCAGATTACATTTCAAGCAGAGATTTGTGTCATTGAGACCGAGAGCGTAGAGTCTTTCATTTGTGGTAACAGTATTGTGCACTGTTTTATACCAGGTAAATTTGACATCGGAACTGAGGCCTTTCATATTGATGTTTGCCCATATAATCTTCCAGTTCTAATTGGAATATTTCTCCTCAATTTTACTTCTCCCTTCGTTCTTCCGTCTTTCTCGCATGATGCCGCTTGCTCTGATATTAGGCGAGTCCATTATTGTGCTGCTAATGTAACTCGCTTCAATGTAAAAGGTTCGTACATGCTGTAATTTGTTATTAATTCAAATGTTCAAATGTTTGTTAAGATTATGGGACTTAACTACGGGGTTATCAGTCCCTAAACTTACAAGCTACTTATGAACTACTTACGAACTAGGACGGCACAAATATCCATGCCCGAGGGGGGATTCGAACCCCCGACCGTAGAGGCCGTGCAGACCGTGACTGGAGCGCCTGTCTCCTCGGCCACCGCGGCCGGCTGTTATTAATTCTTTGTACATCTACCGGGGGCTTAAGACTCTGTGGCGCAACACTTTTGAACAGTTTAGTTGTTATACTTTCTGGGCTGTCTTTAAATATATTCAGTAACCTTTTCAGATACAGAGCGGATGCTTTGTATTGTATATCAACCAGACCTAGATCACCATTACTAGGGTCTAGCGTGACAGTCTGCAGATTCACTGGGAAGATTTCTCCCTTTCATAAGCAACTGGAAACCGCCGACATGACGTTTTTACCTATCGTCTTATGTAGAGGGTAGACTTGGGCTACTCGCCACACGACTGTACAGAAACTCGAGACACTCGAATAACCCCTTCATCCTACGCTTGGGGAACTACGTTCACAACCATAGATGGAAACATAAACGCCCAAAAACACTTCTCCTCATAGACTAACCACCTACGGTCGTAGGGAACACCAACTCGCAAACACGATGAACATGGCAAACCCCTGCAGAACAGCAATCTGACTGGCAATGCCAGCTGAGACCGCAGCCGACCAACAGGCAAAGCAGGGAAACCATATTCAGCGCACTAAACACAAACAAACCTAAACAGTCCCGCACACTTAGCCATTTCTATGACCGAACTGCCTAACTACCATGACAAACTTGGCTATGTTACAGGTATTCTGCCACAGCCGATGTTAACAGGTAAACTGCCGCAGCCGACCCAGGAGACTTCATTGGAGCTCAGTTGCAGCAGAACCTCGCATCAAACGGACTGATTGTTTATGACGAATCTAGCAAAGTTAACGGTACTGAGAAAATACCCATTACTAACATTACCAAACCTCGCATGATCTGTCGCGGATAGCATACCGCTACTGCCCTTTATACCTTCCCCACTGTCGCAGAAGGTTTTTTTCCCCTTGGCTCTTGCCTTGGCACTTTTTTTTACTCTGCCCTTACATACCTTTACCCTTCGCATACCTTTTGACCAATTCTATCTCCAGATGCACCGTATTAATGGGTGATCGTGCCCACACGTTCGGATAACATCGCGGTTCCCAAATCCCGTGATCCACCTTAGCAAACTAACCTAATTACGGAGGTGACAGTAGAACTTTTGTGATGGTCACCACGTTGGTGTGGGCGTGGAGGGGCCCCATCCTTGCCTGGGCTATGTAGAAGAAGGCCTTGGAAAGAATGCAACTGTTTATAAATTTCACCCTCTGAACTTGATCCGACCCGCAGTTTAGGCACCGTTGCATCAGAAAATAGCGAAACGGCTATAAGCCAACAGCCGTGGCGTTGGCCTTGTCTCGGTCCGCTAGGTGCCTGTTTCAAAGGCGAGCGGAGGCGCGCCCAGTGCTCGCAAGTTGCTGCCGAACTGTTGCCCGGCGCTGTGCAGACGGAGGGCCGGGCTGGCGGCCGTATTGAGTTTGTGTGCAGCGTCTCGGCCAACAGTTGCACACCGTAACGAGATTACAAGGCGAGCCGGCCGGGTCGCAGGAACAATAAGCGGCGGAGCCGGCGCTATGGGCCAAACCGAATTTTCCCTTATCGAACCGAACCGAACCGAACAGAACCGCGCCGTGCCGCTCGGCGGGCCTTTTACCGAGCCGCCGCGCTCTCCCCGCTGCTGCCTGCGCGACGTCGCGACCGCACGACCACGACCGCCACCGTAATTTAATCTGTTCTCTCCTTCTCCGGTCTCTGCCCTTGCTTACTTTCCCCGCAGATTTTTTTCTTTGTTCCGTCCTCTCACCGCTCTTATATTGAATGCTGGAACATTGCAGACAAATCCAAGGAATACGGGAAACATCTACATCTACGTAGATACTCTGCAAATCACATTTAAGTGCCTGGCAGAGGGTTCATTAACCACTTTCATAAACTTCCACTACAGTTCCATTCTATTATAGCACGCGGGAAGAAGCACACCTAAATCGTTCTGTTTTCGATCTGATTTCTCTTATTTTATTGGGAAGATCATGTCTCCAAAAAAATGTTCAAATGTTTGTAGAACTTATGGGACTTAACTACAGGGTCATCAGTCCCCAAGCTTACAAACTACTTATGAACTAGCTAAGACTAAGGACGGCACAAATATCCATGCTCGAGGGGGGATTCGAACCCCTGACCGTAGTGGGCGTGCAGACCGTGACTGGAGCGCCTCAGTCCCCTCGGCCACCGCGGCCGGCATCATGTCTCCCTATGTAGGTGGGTGCTAGCAAAATAGTTTCACATTCAGAAGTAAAAGTCGGTGATTTAAACTTCGCAAACAGATCACGCTACAACGTATCACGGAACCTACAAGAGTAGGTCAGTGAAACTTAAATTTACTATCTAAAGTAATGGCTTGCTGTCTTTAAAGAAACCTGTACCATGAAGTTGATGAAGTTGTACCTGTTCATTAGAATGGAGCCGGCCGCGGTGGCCGAGGGGACTGAGGCTCTTCAGTCACGATCTGCACGGCCAATAGAGTGCGGGGTTCGAATCCCCCCTCGGGCATGGATATTTGTGCCGCCCTTAGTCTTAGTTAGTTCATAAGTAGTTTGCAAGTTTAGGGACTGATGACCCCGTAGTTAAGCCCCATAAGATTTAAAAAAAAAAAAAAAAAAAAAAAAAAAAAAAAAAAAAAAAAATTGACTGGAGAGAGCACATAGAAAATATTGTGGGGAAAGCGAACCAAATGTTACGTTTCATCGGCAGAACGCTTCGAAGATGCACCAGCTCCACCAAAGAGACTGCCTACATCACACTTGTGCGTCCTCTCCTGGAGTACTGTTGCCCCTTGTGGGACCCTAACCAGGTGGCATTGACGGAATACATTGAGAAGGTTCAGAGAAGGGCAGCTCGTTTTGTTTTATCACGTTACGGGGGGGAAAGCGTCACGGATATGTTGCACGAATTGGGGTGGAAATCATTAAAAGAAAGACGTTATTCATTGCGGCGTGATCTGTTTGCGAAGTTTCAATCACCGACCTTTAGTTCTGAATGTGAAAATATTTTGCTAGCACCCACCTACTTAGGGAGACATGACCATCCCAATAAAATAAGAGAAATCAGATCGAAAACGGAACGATTTAGGTGTTCTTTCTTGCCGCGCGCTATTAGAGAATGGAACGGTAGAGAAAAGTTATGAAAGTGGTTAATAAACCCACTGCCAGGCACATGAATGTGATTTGCAGTGTATCTCTGTAGATTTAGAATAAAGTCGTTCTTTTAATGAATCCACCTCAAATCGTGCAAGATTTCCGTGACGCTTTGCCCCCTTCTATGGTGATAAAATAAACGAGCTACCCTTCACTGAACCTTCTCAATGTCTTCCGTCAGTCCCACCTGGTGAGGGTCCCACATGGGGCCACAGTACTCCAGGAGAGGACGCACAAGTGTGATGTGGGCAGTCTGTTTGCTTGTGCTGTTGCATCTTCGTAGCGTTCTGCCAGTGAAACGTAACCTTCGCTTCGCCTTCCTCACAATATTTTCTATGTGCTCTCTCCAGTCTAATGAACAGGTGCAACTTCGTGGTAGATGTTTCTTTAAAGGCATCAAGCCAATACTTTAGATAGTAAATTTAAGTTTCACTGACCTACTCTTGCAGGTTCCGTGATACCTTTTCCTTCACATTAATATGAGTTGGTTTTTATGTTTGGTTATTGCAATGCGTTAAATATTGTTCATTATGCGTCTATATGTATAATTTGTAGAATGTTTGACCTCTATCCGTTTGATACACAAGATACCTGCCACATTGTATCATAACTTGTCCACTAGAAGGCGATAAGCTAACATATGCGCTTTGTACATATTCGCAGTTAGTTATCTGACGACGTTAGCAGCGGGACATTGGAGCCCCTAGTGACTGCTACGTCTGGCGACAATTATTTACTTTTAACGTATGACTATCTGATTATGTCAGATATTTTTGTATTATTCTAGATCTTGACATGTAGTTTTAACACATTCATTTTCGTCTGAAAATGAGGCATTGAAACCTGGTTACGATTATATACGTACTTTGCGACTGAGGGCTGCCCTTTAAAAGTTTCATTCTCCAGTCTAAGTTGTTCGTAATTGTAACTCCTAGGTATTTATCGTGTAACTGAGGTTCAGCTGTTTTCTTTTAGTTGCCATGTGTATAACTTCACACTTTTAATTATTTGGTGTTAATTGCCAAATTTCGCACCGTGTAGAGATTTCGTCTATATCGCTTTGCAGTTGCTTTTGATCCTCTGATGATTTCACTAAACGATCAACGACAGCATCAGTCGCGAACAGTCTAAGCGAGCTATTCAGACTGTCTCCTAAAACGTTTATAAACACAAGGAAGAGTAGGGGACCTATAACGCTTCCATGGGGAACGCCATATATCATTTCTGTTTTACTCGACGACTTACCGTCAATTACTACTGTTTCCTTCCTGATAGGAAATCGTGAATCCAATCGCACAATTGGAGCGATATTCCGTAAGAACGCAATTTATTTAGAAGCTGTTTGTGAGGTACAGTGTCAAAAGCCTTTCGGATATCCGGAAATATGGAATCGATTTGAGATCCCTTGTCGATGGCCCATATCAATTCATGTGAAAGTTTCGATTTTCCCTGACTCGGACATCTCTGAATCGGTGTAAATACAATGCTGTACATGCAGCTAGTACGGTGTGGATAATGGCAGCTCGTAACGCAAAGTTTACTCACATGACTCGATGAGTGCTATCGATAAGGAGTTTCAACAGATTCCGTACTACTACCTAGGGGCAGGTAGATTCCTGACCATATCTTATTCGTTATGGACTCTAGGTTAAAAACTGAAGAAACTGCTGAAATGTTGGAAAATAAGTTTTGCAGAAGGCTTTTGGCACTGTACAGCACCAACGTCGTATGAAGTGTTTCATTATTGTTTTATTAAAATTGAAATTCATATTACATTTCCGAATCAAGTGAATAAACTCTGTTTCTAAATTGCCGTATGGATGTTACATTTACAATTAAACTCCCGTGCACTTACCAATGGGAGTCAAGTTTACAAAGTACATGAAGGTTTGTTAAATAAGATCATGCATTACACTCTAATGAATGGAAATTAAACATCAATAATTATTGACTGAATAAACAAGCATGCTATTTTAAACTTAGTGCCACTGGGATCGGAGTGCCAAGCAAAGATATTCCTGACACAACAGTCATATTTTGTGAAATGGAGTAGTTTTCTGGAATAAAAATGTGAACTTTTACAAAGTGCAGAGCTGAAATTATGTTGTATGTCGACATAATTTTTACAATTTTCTACAGAATAATGCAATCTCCATAGTAAAATGAAGTAAAATAAGATTGAAGGACATCATCCGACTATTAAAAAAAAGAACAGATCCTAAACAATAGCTATTAACAATGACCTATCGCAGAAAAATTAGTCAGTTGATTGATTGATTGATTTTGTCAGGGAAACCAAAACAGTTTTGGTCCAACCCGCCACTTCCCGCATCAAAACTAAGTTTATTGTGCGGTATCGATCCCTGTATAACTAGTAAAGCCAACCAATACCCTTGAACAGTGCAAAGAGTCCCTTTACCAGTTCTTTATTAGACATAATTTCTTTGGGTCTGGTTGTTCCAAATTTTCTGTGCCTTTTGCTCTCCAGTGCAATGCATTCGAAGATTAGATATGATGCAGTTTCATCACCATCACCACAGGTCTTACATTTAGGGTCCTCTTCTGTTATTCCCAAAATATGTAGGTGTTTTCTGAAATTCCCATGACCTGTCAGCAATCCAACCATAAGTCTAATCTCTCTCCTGTTCAAGCCCAGGATTACAGAGCTTCTTTTAAAACATGGCATTGACAGCATTACCTTGTCATGTTTTTGTTTATAGACCTTGTTCCAATATTCTACGTGCTGTCTTCTGGGCCAGTTACGTAGCTCCAATTTGATCATTGCCTTGGTGATTGTCAGGACAGGTTCCGGTCCAATAAATGGAGTCTCTGCCTCCATCCTGGCATGTTCATTGCCACTGATTCATTGCCATTGTCCTTAAGCCATTCTGCTGAGTGCTCCTCCTTGCAGACAAAAATGAGGGCACCATGATCTAGATAGACCCTCCTGAATTTGGGTCCTGGACCAGCTCCCCCCCCCCCCAAATCTTTTGAAAGAGGGCCATCTGCATGAGCTCCTCCTGCTGTGAGGTGATACTAACCAGTGGATATACTTCTTGGACAACCGCCATCCTAAAGACCGAGACTGCACTATTATAGATCTGTTTCCTTATTTCCTGCCTCGGCTTTTTAGGATCACGCTTCTCCTCTTGCCACCTTTGACGTCGAGGGGATCTGTATAGCACCTTCGACCTGATGCAGTTTCCTTTTGGGGGTCTTGGTCTCAAGCCCTTTTAATTCCCTCCACTTATGCTTCTTTTAAAATAATTTCTTTTTTCGTGTCCATCTTGGTCCCTCGAGATTTGGGGATTTATGTGGTCCACAGCACGATAGCCCTGCGCGCTGTAAGGCTGCTTACTCAGTTAGGTCGCCCGGTATCCCTGAGGCTCCTTTGAGACACATCTACCCATGTCCCACGCACCCCTCGTCACGGATCGCATCACACCTTGAATTGGGAACGGTATTGGGAGAGGACTGGGAGTGGATAAGGCGGATGGGTCGTTGTGGGACACTCTTAGTCTGATCCATCAGCTAAGGCCTTTCCGGCAGTAGGTTCTCTACCTTTCGTATAGCCCTCAGCTTCCCACGGATGCGCAAGCCTCTCCACCCACACGGACAGTGCTTCGTCAAGCTGGTGTCCCCCAGAGAGGAAATTTATCTGTTACTCCGATAAACTGTTTTGTGAGGCACTTCGCAGCGAAACGGTGCGGGAATGCAAAAAGTGAGAGTTGCATTATATGTACCACAATGTTTGGAAATATAACATCCCTGCGAAGATTATTAAAATTTTGTAAATTTAGTTGTGATATGTTTTTTGTAACGAATGTTTTAAAAAAGGTATTATACAGTCTTAGATCAGTGCATTTTTGTGATTGTTATTGTGTACAAGATGCGTCTGAAAAATTTGATGAATTCTGTATGGAAATATAGGAAACAAGGGTTAAAAATAAAATACCTTTACTGGCCTTCAAAGTAATCGTCATTGGCTGCAATGCAGTTCTGTCAGCTGTTCGAAACCGTCAGCAGAGAACGCTTCTTGTGGAATCGCTCGAAGCACTGACGTCACGCGTTGTTGGATCTCCGAAAACGCTGCAAAGTCTTTCAGGCCTAATTTAAGGCGGAGAAAGACGAAAAAGTCTGCCAGCAGCAAATCTCGAGAAAAGGATGGTGTGGAAGCACAGTGCCGCAGTGAATTAGCCGTGCGTACTGGAGCGCAGTGTTGCGGTGCGCGCGGCAGTTCGCCGTCGGGGGTTCGAATCCCTCCTCGGGCATGGGTGTTTGTGCCGTCTTTAGTATAAGGTAGGTCATAAGTAGTTTGTAAGTTTAGGGACCGATGACCCTGTACTTGTCCCATAAGCTCTCCAAACATCTGAATTTTTTGGAAGCACAGTAATCTTGTATCTAGCGAGAAAGTTGAGCTCGTGGATCGCAGTGTGTGGACGGGCATTGTCGTGCAGGAAATTCCACTGTCCACTCCGGTACAGTTCTGGCCGAACCCGCCGGATGCGTTGCAGCGGCCATTTCAAAACTCTCTCGTAAACATCCGCGTTGACAGTATGACCCACGTGTACAAATTAGTGAAAGACCAACCCGCCCGTATCGAAAAGGCAATCAAGATCGGTTTTATTTTTGATTTTGTCGACCGACTATTTTTGAGAAGCGGCGAAGACGAACTGTCTCCGACTCGAATTGCTAGTACCTACTCTCATTTCCTGTAGGATGGTTTCCAAACATTTCGATAAGACCTGTGAAATCTCCAGATGTTTCCATCTGACGTAGCTTCTACTCGTCTGACAGCATGTACGGTACCAACCGGCTACAAACCTTCAGCTCTCCCAAATGTTCTTGACCAGTAGTGCTTACACGGTCTGTACTGATGTGCAACTCGTCTTCTATCACTCTCAAAGACGGCTGCAAGCATCCGCCAAACTTCTTCTACATTCAGAATGAAACTTTCACTCTGCAGCGGAGTATGCGCTCATATGAAACTTCCTGGCAGATTAAAATTGTGTGCCGGAACGGGGACTCGAACCTAGGACCTTTGCCTTTCGCGGACTAGCGCTCTAGCACTGAGCTATCCTGACACGACTCACGATGCCACCCCACAATTTCAATTCGGCCAGTACCTCGTCTGCCACTTTCCAAACCTCACAGAAGTTCTCCTGCGAAACTTGCAAGGCTAGTACTCCTGGAAGAGTCGTGTCGGGATAGCTCAGTGGTAGAGCGCTACCCCCCCAAAGGCAAAGGCCCCAGATTCGAGTCCCGGTTCCGGCACACAATTTTAATCTGCCAGGAAGATTCATATCAGCGCACACTCTGCTGCAGAGTGAAAGTTTCATTCTGGAAACATCCCTTAGGTTGTGGCTAAGCCATCTCTCCACCATATCCTTTCTACCAGGAGTGCTAGTCTTGCAAGTTTCGCAGGAGAGCTTCTGTGAAGTTTGGAAAGTAGGAGGCGAGGTACTGGCGGAAGTAAAGTTGTGAGGCAGAATCGTGAGTCGTGTCGGGATAGCTCAGTCGGTAGAGCGCTAGCCCTCGAAAGGCAAAGGTCCCATGTTCGAGTCCCGGTTCCGGCACACAATTTTAATCTACCAGGAAAATTCTTCAATAATTACATGACCGGTTAAAAATTAAAAGAAGAAAGCGACCTTGGCTGAAAACATCTTATTAAACAATTCTAGATCGCCCCAATAATGTGTTCCTTATAGTTTCCTTCCATATTGTCTGGGACTGTGACTGTGGATTGTGAACCCGGACGTGGCTCATCCGCGATACCTTCCTTTCCGTTTCTAAAGCGTTTAAACCAGTGAAACACATACTTTTTACTCACTTATTCAAAATCAAACACTTGCTGTAACATCCCATGTGTCTCCATCGCCGTCATGGCTAGTTTGAAACAAAACTTGATGTTAACGCGTTACTCTAATTTGCGTTCCGTGTTGCAATGTCACAAGTTGTCACACTGACCCTGTTAGCTGGGTCGCAGCGTGTAAAACTGTTCCACTACAGTGTTTTGCACGATAGGGGGCACTTGTTGACATATCGCACAATGTGTATGCGTGGGCACCTCATCCTCGCCAGGGAGGTTTGTAAAATATGGGACCATTCACCGCACTTTTCATACGTCCCTTGTATTTCTTGAATATCTGTTTGCTTATTGTGCTTCCTGTTTTGGCATATTACTGCGAATTGTGTTACTGACGGATGATATACAGAAAATTCAGAGAAGGGTAGCTCGCTTTGCATTATCGCGATAAAGAGAAATGAGTGTCACGGAAACGATGCACGAGTTGGGGTGGAAATCATTAAAAGGCGTTATTTGTTGCGACGAGATCAATTTGCAAAATTTCTTTCACCAACATTCTCTTCAGAATGCGAAAATATATTGCCAGCCCCCATCTAAATAGGGAGACATGAAAAATGTAATAAAATAAGAGAGAGAGAAAGCAGAATTATTTTAGTGTTCGTTTTTCCCGCGAGCTATTATAGAATGGATCTATAGAGAAACATCATAAATGTGCTTCTATGAATCCTGTGCCATGCACTTCAATTTGACTTGCAAGAGTATCCATGTAGATGTAGATGTAAAAAAACTGAAATATGTTGTTGTTATGGTCTTCAGTCCGGAGACTGGTTTGATGCAGCTCTCCACCCTACTCTATCCTGAGCAAGCCTTTTCATCTCCTCATAAGAACGGCAACCAACATCCACTTGAATCTGCTTACTATACGCGTCTCTTGGTCTCCCTCTGCGATTTTTACCCCACACACTTCCCTCCAAAGCTAAATTTACGATTTCTCGATGTCTAAGAATGTGTCCTACCAAGCGATCCCTTCTTTTAGTCAGGGTAGGACACATTCTTAGACATCAAGGAATTGTGAATTTAGCGTTGGAGGGAAGTGTGTGGGGAAAAAATCGCAGGGGAAGACCAAGAGATGGATACAGTAAGCAGATTCAGACAGATGTAGGTTGTCGTTCTTATGTGGAGATGAAGAGGCTTGCTCAGGATAGAGTAGGGTGGAGAGCTGCATCAAACCAGTCTCCGGACTGAAGACCACAACAACAACAACATGACAAAAATTCCTTTTATCACCAATTCTATTCAGTACCTCTTCATTAGTTATGCGATCTACCCACCTAATCTTCAGCATTCTTCTGTAGCATCACACTTCAAAGGCCTCTATTCTCTCGCACTGCTTATCGTCCATGTTTCACTCCCGTACATGGCCACACTCCATACAAATGCCTTCAGAAAAGACTTCCTTACACTTAAATTAATATTGGATGTTAGCAAATTTCTCTTTTTCAAAAATGCTTTTCTTCCCATTGCCATTCTGCATTTTATATCCTCTGTACTGCGACCATCGCATGTTATTTTACTACCCAAGTAACAAAACTCATCTACTACCTTTATTGTTTCGTTACCTAATCTAATTCCTTTAGCATCGCCTGATTTTCTAACACCGCATTCCAATATTTTTGTTTTGCTCTTGTTAATGTTCAGTTTTTAGTCTCTCTTCAACACACTGTCCATTCCATTCAACTGCTCTTCCAAGTCCTTTGCTGTCTCTGACAGAATTACAATGTCATCAGCAAAACGCAATGGTTTTATTTCTTCCCCCTGAACTTTAATCCCTATTCCAAATATTTCCTTGCTTTCATTCACCGCCTGCTCAATGTATAAATTGAATAACATCGGAGAATGGCTACAACCCTGTCTTACTCCCTTCCCAAATGATGCTTCCCTTTCATGCCCTCCGAGTCTAATAACCGCGGTCTGGCTTTTGTACAAGTTGTAAATAACTCTCCTTTCCCTATATTTTACCCCTGCTGACTAAACTGAAATAAAAGTTGCGAATTTATTATTGAGTTTGAGACAACGAATGTTTCTTTTCCATTGGTTAATTTGTCGTAATTATTTATTAGACCTGTTGAAAAGTCAAGGTGGTGGTAGCGTACATATATATTTACAAAGCTTAGGACGTCTGCAGAATGTCTAACACCAGCAGTCGCAGTGCACAGCAACCATACCGTGTGTAAACGCCGGTAATCCCACAGTGCAACTTTACCTAGAAGCCACTTACAGCTCACGCTGACGGAACGTAAATCGTGAGGCAAAAGGTTAAGCCACACATCCCGTTTGCAGAAGTCGCGCCGTCTCAGAGCGGTGGACTCGGCACGTTGACTGCACACGTTCACACGCACGCTCCGTCTGCCGACGGCTTTACGTGCTGCAACTCTCAGAAAAATTTAGGACAACTAGTGGGAAAAAAACGTACTGTCTGGAATTGTCTCTCATATGAGGCCACTGATAATCGACACGAATGACAACAGTTTCGCTTCATAAGAACATTGTGATTTCTCAGAGGGTTAATACAGATGTAATTAATTTAAAAACGTGTACATAATGTAAATAGGTCCTGTAAGAAGTGTGCAGTATGACGGTAGGAAACCGTTTTTAAACCTGCCTTTCAAGGTCCAAAGGGCAAAAGACGAAAATGATGAGAAATATAATCGAGCTCCGAAAGTTAAAGACAGCGAGTGTGAAACAAGACTGTCATTTCATTTCATTGCTCTGATGTCTCATTATGTCAACTTAAGGAATGAAGTTTGAATTGATTCGCTTGGGAATGGCTTGAAACAGTTTGTGGCAGGCGTTGCGGGCTGTAAAAGCAATTGCAGAAACAGAGATGGTAAAGGTGTACAATTCCTTCCTGTTAAAAGTCACTCTCCTATTTCCCCCATCCTTGTGTGCTAGGGAGTGCGAGTGGAATGTAATAATATTTCTTTGGGTGTTGGTAACATAGGCAATACTGTAATCTTTGGTTGTGGCTATGTAGTCAGTGGTGGCAAGGACTGCCTAGAAGCAAAGGTTTTGTTTGAGCTTTGAAGTAGATGGTCAATCTGGTCAAGCCATAGGTTTGCGAAGGCGGTGGAGTAACGAACACTCGGTGTCCAGCCAATCAGGGCGCTCCACCCCCGCGAATTTGAAGAGGGGACGGCTGGCCCTGGTGGCGCCTATGGAGAGAAAGAGATCGGTTCCTGGCCTGGTGGAGTGCGGACGTGAGGGGAGCTGCTCGCTGGTGTCGCGGAGGTTTTGGTAACGATTTGGTGAGAATAATCAGCAATGTTGCTCATGGTGACGCTTTCACCCCGGTTGTTAAGGGATGTAATCAATAGGTATCAATTTTAACATTTGGGGGTGGGGGGGTGATTTCACGTGATAGAACCAGATCGAGATGGTGTGTGCTTTATCGTGGGTCAAAGTTACTGTTAAGTCGGTTATTTGTTGCATTATCATGGGGAGTATTAGTTCATTGAACGAGTGTTTGTAGTTGTTTCTGGTACATATTCATTTTGAGGGTCAATATTCAAATTTACAGTGATTTTCTTTGTAACTAGGGCTTTGCGCGTGAAATGAGTAACTTGTAGTTTGTGAGTCCAGTTGGTGCAATGGTAGTCTTTTATTAGTCATAATTAGTTCCTCGTGTGTTTTCGATTTGTTTAATGCATAAATGTGGAGGATTAATCTCGGAATTTGACGGTTCTCTTTGTGCAATGTGATCAGGGCGTACGCTGTGCCACGTGGTGGATAGTACATAGTAAGCCTGGTAACAGAGGGTGTTACAATTGCTTACCCTGCTCATGCAATAGTATTATAGTGATTAAGTACAATTTAGTGTTAACTGGCAGATTTTCGTAAATTTTGTTAGGTTTGCTTTGTACTAATTGTGTGCTATGATGATAGACCTACTAGCTAGTAATAATGTCGCCAGACGTGAAGTATTCAAGTCAGAGTAGATTCAGCGTGGTGGTAGTTATTTTAAATTAATTTTCAGTAACTTATTTTTTGAGTGAGCCCGTACTAATCGCGTAAGTTCACCACTTAGACGGGCATTGTAATATTTTGTGATTCCCTATAATGTTCTAGTAGTAATCAGAAGATCAGAAATGCAAATCCTATTCTCTGGATCGCAACGGCCGCCCAGATTCAAATTTGATTTTTTTTTTTTTTTTTTTTTTACGACTTGCTAGGAGGCCCATTCAGATGATAGTAACAAAAGGTTACATTTAAATTCTCTTTAATATTAAAAAAATCGCATGTAAGTTAACATAATATAGTATTTGTGTTACAGAATTTGTTAATAAATAATGATTTTATCCCATTCACATGCCGAAGCAATTTTTAAATGTTCATATGACCCTATTCAGCACTAGTAATCCCATTCTTTAAGTCTTGCAATGCAATGGTGCATTGGACCATAAATATCAGAGTAATGTATCCGTGCCGGCCGCGGTGGCCGAGGGGACTGAGGCACTTCAGTCACGGTCTGCACGGCCACTACGGTCGGGGGTTCGCATCCCCCCTCGGGCATGGAAATTTGTGCCGTCCTTTGTATTACCTAGTTTGTAAGTTTAGGGACTAATGACCCCGTAGTTAAGTCCCATAAGCTATACAAACAGTAGTAATGTATCCGTTGCATTTGAGTACGTATATTGGATCCGATTAATTAGTTCAGATGCGTTTGATATGTTATCCGTTGCGCGGGTCAATTTCATGACTCTTAAATTTCATTAACGTTGTCGGGCGCGCTTATTTCGCATGTGGCGGGAACACATATGTGTACTCAAACTGGATAAAGCCTGCGTAGACAAGTCATCCCACATACAAACGTGTGGGAGACACATTGCATTGCAATAGCTTGCAGTAGGCACCTTCAGTGCATAAGTTACCGGACACAGAGGCAGACAGAATGGTAAATACACAGTCCAGACACGAGGTTATATAAAATATAAAACGACGACGAGTACGTTACAAGTGTTTCGTTCTTTCCGATCCGCAGCTGTTACACGTGATTGCGGTAGAGAAGCACCTGCTGCGGCTACTTAGTTCAATGCTAATCTCAACACGCACAAGACCTGTCTTCAGTATTACTCCCTGTAGAATCTGTCAGACCGGAACATGATTAGTGAACGAAACTGAAACCGTAAGCGAATATTCGGCTCCTCTTCTAGTTTCGGACGAAACCGAAACCGTAATTAAACGCAAAAATTCTGTATATTTACGTTACACCACAAATCACTAGTTTTTTTCACATTTTTCGAGATCCCCTCCCTGTATAAAGCCTTCTTGAGTGTGTGTGAGTCTTATCAGGAGTCCGTAGGAAATGACGTGAGAGACTAACATATTTAAACAAAACGGATTCCTTTCTCCTCTTTGTGATATTTTATCCGTAAAAGAGAAAAACTAAAGGAAGAAAAAGAAAAGAGGGACGAAACAGGACAAGCTTTCGGAACACAGTCTCTTCTTCAGGTGGGAGAGAAGGGAAGAAAAATGGGATGGGAACGGAAAGGTAATTTACGACCTAGGTCATGAGGGTGAGGAGTGTGGAAGTCACAGACAAGCAACAATACCTCCACTTTGACAGCTGCCATCCCATCCATATTAAACGATCCCTTCCCTACAGCCTGGGCATCCTTTGAAAATGTAACTGCTCCAGTAACGAATCCCTCACCACCTACAATAACAATCTGTCCAATGCTTTCCTCTCCCGCAACTACCCTACAGACCTTGTCTTCAAGCAGATCTCCCGAGCTGTCCATTCCTCTCCTTCCAACAACAATGTTACTAACCCCAGACCACTCAGAAGCTCCCCCTTACTCACCCAGTACCATCCTAGCCTGTAATGCCTCAACAATCTCCTCCGACAGGGCTATGACTTTCTCAAGACATGCCCTGAGATGAGATCATCACTCCAAACTGTTCTTTCCATACCACCCACAATAGCCTTCCGCCGTCCTCCCAACCTCCGCAATATCCTCGTCCAACATTACTACATCCCAAAACCACCCTCCCTACCTAATGGTTCCTATCCCTGCCACCGATCCCGCTGCAAAACCTGTCCAATGGATCCTCACACGACCACATACTCTAGCCCCACCACAGGTAAAACCTACCCAATTCAAGGCAGGGCCACATGCGAGATAACACACGTCATATATCAACTGACATGTGTCCACTGTGCAGCCTTTTATGTTGGTATGACTAGTAACAAATTGACTGAGCGGATGGATGGTAACAGACGGACTGTTCGCCTGGGTGACACCCAATGTCCTGTGACAGAACATGCCCTCCAGCATGACTCTAAGGACCTTGGCACGTGTTACACCACACGTGCCATTTGGATACTACCAACTAACAACAGTTTCTCAGAGCTACGGAGGTGGGAACTTGCCCTCCAACATATCCTCTCCTCCCGCCACCTCCCTGGCTTAAATATACGTAACCCTCCCCTTCCTCCATCCCCAGCTCACCTATTCTCTCTCTCCATTATCCCTTCCTTACCTCTCTCTCTCTCTCTCCATTATTCCTCTCTCTCTCTCTCTCTCTCTCTCTCTCTCTCTCTCTCTCTCTGTCTGTCTGTGTGTGTGTGTGTGTCTCCATCTATCCCTGTTGATCAAAAGCGTTTTAGACAAGCCGCCCCCCTCCTACTACACCCCTCAGCATCATTCAGTTCCTTTGCGTTCCGTTCCGTTCACATCCCTATTTTCTGCCATTCTCTCCCACCTGAGGAAGGAACTGTGTTCCGAAAGGTCGTCTTGTTTCGCTCCTTTATTTCTTTTTCTTCATTTGTGTCACTATCGGCGGTACAGCGCAGGGGTAAGTACCGGCCAGCCAATCTATCTCTTCTGAAAAATAATTTATCATCTCTGAGAAGAATTTCCGTAAGACAATAGTAAGATGAACTCGATACAGTGGAGCCTCGGTATTCCCTGATTTGTAATTACGAATTTCTCATAAACATGAGCACCATAAAACAAAAGACCTGCGGGTACATTCTATCTTCACAGAAAAAGGCACTCTATGATTGTATTAAATAGTAAAATTAAATAGTAAAAAGACTTTAAAACCTGTAGTTTGGCAATGTTAATGACTTTGTTTTAAAAAAATGTCGTATTTGTTTAAACGTGTCTTCTTTTCAAGGTCGATTTACTTCTTTTTCGCACATACATTTCGATAGTTCGAGTAGATCCCAGTCCAGTTCACCTCGAACTAACGAAACTACTGCATAGCTGCCACAAATTCCACTGTACTGCGTACGTTATTGTGGGAAGATAGTCTTTAGTCTTCAGGTACGCAACAAACGTGCCAAATAGATACTACGAAATGCCTCAGTCGCAACATGACTACCACAATAGAAAATACACAGAAAGTAATCAAATTCAAATGTTCAAATATATGCAAATCTATGAGACAGAAAGTAATCATTTGTTTGTTTCCTAAGGTAGCCCTCACGATTTTGTTCTTAAACGCCATCTTCACTTCCGTTTTTTGTAATCGACAAACAGCTTTACATATCTCCTTTTTGGTATTCCTGAATACATAGCAGCTTCAATCAGTGCTGCAAAAAGTATTTCGAAAGCATGTCTGACTAGCAGTATGATTGTTGTCAGTATAAATTTACGCAAACTGACCTTGTAAAAGGTGAGTACCATATTATGTTTTTCCTAACCCATATTAGTTATAAAAAAAGCTCTTTACTTTCAAAGAAACACATAAATAAAACTTAACAGCATAACAATATGATAATCCGTTACATTACCCTCAATAATTATTAACTTAAACTGTTACAAACATAGTATATAGCTATAAGATACAATTGCTTTATATTGTGCTTAACCCAGGTAAAACTGATTTTTTTTATAATGTTTTATTTATTTCTTACAGAAATCTGTTACACAGGGCTCATGTAATTTACCAAAACTATTTTCAAGCTTAAAAATTAATTACTATGTGATTAACAGGGTATCCTATATGTAGGACGTCAGTCATATGTCACTTCACCATATATTAATGTTCTGTTATTTGTGACACTCTCAGAGTAATTCATGACTTTCCAAAGTTAATTGTAGTTAACAATCGATCAAACACATATTTAAGCAGTCACTTTGTATGATATGTCATAAAACATTTTACATGCAAACCAACGTCACATTTGTTGTGGTTTTTGTGTAGCAGAGCCTGCAGCGAGTTTGTTTGTCTCGGTCAATCACCCAGTAGTCTATTCTGTCATACCTGAAGTCTTGATGCTCTGTCCTTGATGGTCTGCCTTTAGACTTGCATGCTTGAGCATTTGTTTCGAGGGTGGAAGTTACAATTCGGCGGAGAAATTCAAGATGATCCAATTTCTCATTACCTTCAAGCCTATCTAATTGCCATGTATTTTGTTCAGCTGCGTCAATGGAGTGAGCTATCAAACTGAAGTACCACTCTTTCCCTCTGATGGATGTCCTGTAGAGACTTATGTTTTGATCAGCTCGACCATCTCCACCCATGTTCTCATTGTAAAGATGAATCATTTGATAGTTCTCCCTCCTAAGTTTTAAAAACTAAAGATTCTGTCACAAAAGAAATTGTAACGATCAGAAAGCAGGATGAAAGAACTGAATTTCTGGGGATATAACCTCTTTAATAATTTCTTGTAATCATACAGCATCGTTTATACTGTATAGCCATCTGACTTCAACAACAAGAAACAGGAAAGTTTGCAAAAATAAAGTTTCTTTCAAAAATTACATACATGTCCTGATGTGATAGAGTATACAAAAATGGGACAGTAATCAAGACCTCTTAAATCAAAGTTTACAGAAATAGGTAAGAAAGTCGTCACAAAAATAAATAAAAAGTTAACGTCCAAATAGCGAATTAGTGAAAACAGCGAAATGTTCAATGAGGAGTGATATCTTTGTGACACTGTTATGTTATATGTAATCTTTGTATGACTTGTTACTCTGTGTTTATTAATATCTGTATAATAAAGTGTAAGTGTGAATCAAGATAGCGTCCTTCTTGAAAAAGCTATAGCTCTAATACTATTTAGAAGCCCTGGTGGTAACGAAACATCCCCAGTCAGTAAGCATATGAACTGAGAGGAGACGATGTCGAATAGAAATTAACCAGATGTAACAGATACACTCCAGATCGAGAAAAGATAGGCATATGCTTTACGCTCGGAAAGAGGGAAAATAAGAAATGAGTGACATTCTTCAGTTGGTCTATGAGGTATCGGAGATACCTCTCCTAAGCATGTGAAACAGGTGGAAAATTCAACAAGTATTTTGTATCATGGATGTTTCTTGGAACAACTTTACCTTTCTGCTGCAAGTTGGTTTCGTGACTAACGCCACCAACTATTCAAGCGTGAAATCTAAGTTGTATAAAGGTACGTCAACACCATATTCCGTCTGATAAGGAGAGGGTATGACATGTGACTCACTGATTTCTATCGAACTATCGAATTTTGAATGGAAGTTCCATATTGAATATAAAGAGACACCTGTTTCGGGTTTTTGCTGCACACGCAGTAGTTAAAAAAGAAATGTAGGTGACAGCTGATGATGAAAAACGCGTTTTCAACGCTATACATCGAAAGATCTCCTAAAGATGAGCATATAGTTAATGACGTTCGAATAATTAACGTTTTTGTCTTTTCATGTTGTTGTTTGGATACTCGTAAACATGAGCGACTTTTCGAGCGCACTTGATTTTTTTTAGAAAACTACAAAGTGTCTCGTAAAAAGCCGAAATAAGTGTCCTTGCAAAATTTGATCGAAATCGTAGACATATTAATCAGATCCTCTCCTTTTGACCCATAGAAGATCATTGGTCTGGTAGCGCATAGTTTGTAGAGACAAAAGTGAGAAACCTGAGGATATATTGGTAGACATCTGGTCTGGGAGGCAAAGATTATATATCTATTGGGATATAAAACCAATCATGACGGTTTTGGATGATTACATTGCCGTTTGGCAAATGTTTACTGAATTGACCAACATGATTTGAGAATGTCTCAGAGATGATCCGAAACCAGTAATCATAAGAAACATTGCGATCAAGACATTCGATTTATAATATTATCAATTGGAAATTACTATGGTATAATACAGAAATGGTAGGCATGAAAGAATTATGAGTGAATATGGTATGTTCCGAATCTAAATTAATCCTACAACAACTACAAATGATATAAAGGAAGTCGTTCATTGAAGCTGAACATTATTAAGAAAGAAACTGCGACGTCGAGGTTGAGATTTTTTAAGTATTTTAATCGTTTTTTAAGCATTGATAATGACCACATCGTGGTCGAAATTTAGATCTGCAAATAAATAAATATTTTTTGTACTGATTGCTGGAAAATTCCCACAAACATAACTGCAATATCTCTAATATCTACTCGAATGGCATAAACAACGAATCAATCGAAACACTGTAACCATCTTAACGTTACTTGAAATTGTTTAAAGGAAACAAGGAAACACAAAACCACACTACAATAGCGGCAATTTACAGTTGGCTGTTCTGGTATACGAGAGCAGTGCCACATGAATTGTACAGTATTTATCATTGGAACCGTTGGAATTAATTTCAACTCTACCCCTTTTTAATTGACACACACACAGATAAGCCGGCGTACACACTGTGGATTGCCACGGCGTGTGTTACTGCAAAGCGCTGCCCATCTTCGGCGGTCATTGGGGCACTGTCCCTGACTGGACTGACACCTGTTGATGGGGCCTACTGCGCATGCCCGGAACTGCTTTAACGCGCGCCACACATCACCTTCACGAACACCCGTCAACTACGAACGTCCAGATACACAACAAGTTTTTTCGGGTAAGCTCGTTTTTCTGTTAGCAGAGAATGGTTTTCCACCGTATCCCAACTTTCGCGCATGTTGTGTTTTCCACGTTTGCATGCAGAGATTTATCCACATTTAGAAGAAAAAGTTTCCTTTAACTGGATGTCCATGTGCAATATTTGAATAAACTGCACAATTTAATAATTTATTCTCTAATGATTTCAGTACCGGCTACCATCAAAGAGGAGATGCTTTATACCTTGAATAATGACACAAGTATGTAACTAAGACTCATCATAAGTCGTTGTGCTCATTGCTGAGCGTCGTGACGCCATGAACCAAGCGTCTCCATCTCGGACGGTTGTCAGCTTCTCTCAGTGCTTGCTGAAGAGTAGACCGGTGATCTTCTTGATTTGGTCTATCCATCTGTCCGATGCTCTTCCTCTTGGTCTTGTGCCATCGATCTTTCCTTGTCAGATTATTTTTTCTAGGTTTCCTCCGTCTCTTCTCACAATATGGACAAGGAACTGGAGAATTTTTTCGTCGACTCGAGAAGAAAGGCGTCTGGAGGTATTCAGTTGTTCAATAATGGATATATTTGTTCTTCTTTCGGTCCATTTTATGCGTAGCATCCTACGCTAGCACCAAAGCTCAAACGCATCAATGCGTTGTTTGTCTCTGGCCTTGAGTGTTCATGATTCACACCATAAAGGAAGACAGAAAACACGAGTGTTTCAACTAGCCGGATCTTTGCGCTATTTGTTATTTCTCTGCTGTGCCAGATCATCGTGAGCTTCTTCATAGCCACTCGTTCTAGCGTGATCCATCTTCTTATCTCCTCTTCACAACTACCTGTGCTGCAGATGGTTGACCCAAGATAGGTGAAGGACTGCACGACTTCCAGTTCCTTTAATTGATCTGTGAGCTGGAACTGTTGCTCTCGATCAGTTAACATGAGTTTGGACTTACTGAGGTTGATGTCTAGTCCATATGCTGGACATTAACCTCAGTAAGTCCAAACTCATGTTAACTGATCGAGAACAACAGATCCAGCTCACAGGTCAATTAAAGGAACTGGAAGTCGTGCAGTATGACTAGAAATCGTATAATATGCAACATAAAAAACTCAAAATACGCATGCAAATAGGCATGAACAACGCTAGAAATAGACATGAAAACTGTCGAATCATGTAAGATTACATAACAAAGAACATAGTAGCTTTTGCTTCGATATATCTCGAAACTGCTCCTGCACTTATAGATTGCGAGAAAGACGCCGGCGACGTGAAAAATCTAGATATTGAGAATGCTGTTCTCATGATCTGTGTACTTTGTGGTAGAGGTGATGAAGGGTTTGTTCTGAGAGTAGTTTTTAAAAAATTAAAAAAGGAGACGCACAACATATTTCCAATATTGTTACGTCTTTGCTACTGTTTCCGATAATAAGCGTATGCGATGCGAGTTTGTTGTCGCAGTCAGTATAAACAAGTCCAACTTTGAGGTACACCGCACGCAAAGATCTCCGTATATTTTATTTCAAAACCAGCATACAATCAGGGATGTTTGAACAACATTAACAGTCTGAGCTGTTATTTTCAAATGTTGCATATTTTGTATTACAATGAAAAAAAGAAAAGTTCGGTGTCTACCTAACTTGGCTAAATATTCTGTTACAGCGGCAAAACATGTAAACATTTGTACAATGAAAATAAATCTTTGAATTATTTTGGAACATATGCTACCAGGATAATTCACAGATTTATTTCCATTGTAAACATTTGTACATGTTTAGCCACTGTATCAGAATATTCAGCCTAGTTTGGTGTATACCTAGTGTATGATTTTTAATTGTAATGCAAAAGATTCAACAACTGAAAATGACACCTTAGACATTCGAAACTTGTCATAATAATTCACAGATTTATTTCCATTGTAAACATTTGTACATGTTTAGCCACTGTATCAGAATATTCAGCCTAGTTTGGTGTATACCTAGTGTATGATTTTTAATTGTAATGCAAAAGATTCAACAACTGAAAATGACACCTTAGACATTCGAAACTTGTCATAATAATTCACAGATTTATTTCCATTGTAAACATTTGTACATGTTTAGCCACTGTATCAGAATATTCAGCCTAGTTTGGTGTATACCTAGTGTATGATTTTTAATTGTAATGCAAAAGATTCAACAACTGAAAATGACACCTTAGACATTCGAAACTTGTCATAATAATTCACAGATTTATTTCCATTGTAAACATTTGTACATGTTTAGCCACTGTATCAGAATATTCAGCCTAGTTTGGTGTATACCTAGTGTATGATTTTTAATTGTAATGCAAAAGATTCAACAACTGAAAATGACACCTTAGACATTCGAAACTTGTCATTTTTTGGAAAATAAAAATACCGACTGTGGCTTTTGATTCAGTGAACAAGTAAATATTTCATAAATTATTCGAGTTGCACTCCTGACTGTGAAACGTTAAGTGTTTAATTACAGGAATATCAGTTAATTTTTTTATTTGTTTGTTGCTCACATTTCTTGGGAAATGTATCCTGGTTTCGGTTATTAATGAACGCCACCTTGTTTACTCACTCAATTTACAAACTACGAGTAAAGCAATACATACATCGTTACCACTTGCATTAAAGCAAATATTCATGCAATATCTGTTGATGGGATTATGTTGTCTTCAACCATATCGTTGTCTTCTAACATTATATTTGTGTTCCATGTCAAGACCGAGAGTGTACATGACAACACATATGAATTATGTAACCTGACTAGTTTACTGGAATATTCATTCTAATAATTAGTAAAGTTTTGTACTCGAAAATTCCGTATTTGTCATTTATTTTCAGTGCAATAGCTGTACTGTATGTTAATACTGTTACATCGCAATTTTTTAAGCTTTCTCCACATCTTAAGGTCTGTACGTTGTTACATGCATATACCAATTTTCTATGTATCTTTCAGAATCTTCTGTTACTGGTAATCAGTACTGAAAACGGGTAAATCATAAATAACGTAACTGTACATATGTTGGCACGAGATTTTTTTCCAAATAAGAATACGTGAACAAGCATCTGTATCCTTATTTACATTTTAAGCAGTTCTTGAACATTTGGCATAAGAATATAATTTTACTCAGGAGTAAAATATCAATCTGATTACATTTCCGTTTGGGAAACTCACAGCCTTTAAATCAAGGAACAAATATTTTCTGGAAACGAAGAGTTGAAATTTTTGATGAAACGTCGTAAGTACCATTCGACATTATAACGTAACTAATACGGTTGTCCAGTTATTTATCTTGTTAACAGCGTAGCATACGTAATTGACTGCACAGATTTATTGTTCTCAGACCAAAACTTATAAGCAGAGCGAGGTTTGTGGTGCTAAACTGTTCCTTCGTTCTTCGCGACCATTTATCACATTTTGTGTGACTAAAATAAATTTGCAAAATGTAATCGTTAGTCATCGTTACCATCACTAACTTTGCGATGGTAACGGTATGTTAGTGGCGGTAAAAAAGAATCCCATCAAAAACATAAACTGCACAAAAATGCAAGTCTCTCGACGAATTCTTTTCACTGTAAAATGTTTTGAGACATCATTGGAAACTATGATATTTCAGTTAGTTTTCACGGAATCACCAATTTAACACTATCACAAATTGTAACCTAATTTCCATATCCATTTCTACAATAAATATAATTACATCACAATATAAAGTCATAAGAATTAATATAATTATTTTGTAATTACACGTAGCTACAATGACACAACGATAACTTATATTCCATTACGTGACCAATTTGGTAATTAAACGTAACAACAATGACACAACGATAACTTATATTCCATTACGTGACGAAACGTATTCACATAAGAATGACTTGCACTCACCTAAGCATAAAATATTTTCAATATTAGTTTATGTTTCCGTGCGATTGCTAAATCCTTGTATTTATTGTAGGTATAAATTGGTATAATAATGATAAAGCTGCTATAAATGTTGGTAGATAACTAATTGTAGTTTGCTGCTGTTTGTGACGATGCTGTGGTGTATGGGAGGGTGTCATCTTAACTGATTGTGACAAAATTTCTAGGTGGTGTGAAGAATGGCAACTAGCTCTCAATATAGAAAAATGTAAGGTGATGCGCATGAGTAGGAAAAGCAATCCCATAATGTTCGAATACAGCATTAGTAGTGAGCTTCTTGATGCTGTCGCGTCGTTCAAATATCTAGGCGTAACACTGCAGAGCGATATGAAATGGAACGAACATGTAAGGACAGTTGTGAGTAAGGCGGACAGCCAACTTCGGATGAAAGGGAGATTTTTGGGAAGATGTACTTCATCTGTAAAGGAGGACGCGTATAAAACGCTTGTACGACCACGTCTTGAGTATTGGTGAAGTGTTTGGGACCCGCAGCAGACCAGTTTAAAGGAAGACATTGAAGCAGTTCAGAAGCGAGCAGCTAGGTTTGTTACTGGTAGGTTCGACCAATGCGCGAGTGTCACGGATACGCCCCGGCAACTCGATTGGGGATCGCAGGAGGACAGACGACGTTCTTTTCGTGAATTTCTGTTGAAGAAATTTAGAGGGCCGGAATTTGAAGCTGAGTGTAGTATGATTTTGCTGCCGCCTTCTTATATTTAGCGTAGTGATCACAAAGACAAGATAAGAGAAATTAGGGCTCGTACGGAGGCGTATAGGCATTATTTTTTTCCTCGTTCTATTTGCGAGTGGAATAGAAAAGGAAATGCTTAGTAGTGGTACAGTGTACCCTCCGCCACGCACCGTACGGTGAATTGCGATGTATGTATGTAGATGTAATTGTAGGTAACAAATTATGACAAGGTGTTGAATAAACACTTGCTAAAATAACCAGCTTGGCTTCCCATGAGATCTCACAACTCTTTACGGTAGAAGGAATTGCTTGAGAGACTACATTTTATGTTTTCGATGGGATTTCATGGGATTTTATTTCGTTTTGTAAAAAATCCTATTTCGTTATCTTGGGTAATATTTTTGTACAGCAGCCACGGATTTTGTTAAAACCCATTCCCTGTCTCTTTTTGTGCATTCCATGATGTTGATGGCACAGACCACATATAGATTTCGTGTTGAAACCAGCATTTAACGTTTTCCCCCCGCGTCAGGTGACCTAATTTTCGACGTTAATAGCAACTGTTTTCTCATTTATAGACCACATGAAGCTCTGAGTTTAATAACACAGGTCGACAAATTTTGACTTTTTGTCTGGGGTTTGCATGAAAATATGAATTTCTGACTAAATTGACCCTGCTGATCACAAATCTGCAGCCTGTTTCTCTGTAGCACGTCAGGTTTTTGCACCACCACTATCATCATCATATTCACCATTGTCTAACTCTGCACCTAATGAAATTGGAAATTACGGGACAATGGAAACGAAATGGAACTGTAAAGTGGTTAAAAAAAGAATTGGAAGAAAGGCATATGAATTATAAGAAGCAAATATTATGGTCGGCACTTAGCAGGTAGAGTATTACTTCCGTTTTCATTTGCCTGTGAATGAATATCCTTCCTCTTGTGTGTCACTTCTCCTTCACATGTAATGCACCAACAGTAGTCAGCCATCATATTATTCCCCAACGACCTTGATAACGATGTTCCATAGTTTTAAGTTCCTGATGAAACCGTTCACCATGTTCCTCTGATGTGTCAGCCAAATTTTCTTGGAAACTCTCTAAGTGTGACATTAGAAAATGTAGTTTTAGAGAGACCCTGTATCCTAACTGTTTAAAGGACTGTAGCATGTCTTCCACTATTTCCTTGTAATCAGGCTACTAATTCTGGCCAAGGAAACAATGCACAACATTTTTTAAACTTCTACAAGTTTGAAGTTCTATTTCCGTCTGCTTAAAAGACATCAACTTCCTTATATCTGGTCCAACAAATATCCCTTCTTTCAACACAGGTATTGGAAACAGTTTCCTGTTTTGTCCAGGGCTTTAACATATTAATTCATGAGTCCTAATTTGATGTGCAGTGGAGGCAATAAAATATGATGTGGATTAACCAAATGTTCATTCACTATTCACTATGTTCTTTGATCCCACTGTCAGATTTTGCCTCTTAGGCCACTCTCTCCTACTCCAATGCTCATGATAAGCTCTACTGTCCCATTCACACATATAGCAAGGCATCGTAGTGTACCCTGCTTGCTGAAGAATGCCAATCACTTTAAAGTCACCACACACAAGCCACTGGTGTTCTTTGTACTTCAAATTTTGTAGAAGTATTTTCATGGTATTGTATGTCTCTTTTAAATGTACTGAATACGCAATTGGAATTGATCCTAGGTCATTTCCAATATGTAGCAACACTGCTTTCAAACTTCGCTTTGAAGAATCTAGAAACAATCTCCATTCCTTACTCTCATACTTCCGAGCTTCCATTTTCATCACTAATCTGAAGATGTCTTTGCAGAACACCATTAAACCATCTTCAACAAAAAATTCCCTGAAATCTTTATCACGATTTCTGTACAGTGAATATGTTGTACCATGTACAAGTAAGTTATTATCACTGAGATGTGATCCCAGTAGCTGTGCTGCATCTTTTGAGAGTCCTAAGTCTTTCACCAAATTGTCAAGTTCTGCTTGAGTAAGAGGTTTTGGGCTACTATCGGTACCACACTCAGAATAGTCGGATTCACTGCTTTCTTGACTTACATCTGGTTCAGAGAATTCAAGAGAATCCACTGATGTTGGTGGAAAGGGGGTTCGTAGCCCTGGGCCATGAGGAACAGGTCTAATTGCCGAATGTAAGTTTGGATATGATATGCTTTTCATGTTTCTTCTGTTGTATCCCGTTACATTTGTCATACAGAAGTAAGAGTCATCAACATGATTCTTCTGTTCACGCCATACCATAGGAATTGCGAAGTTCAAGCACTTGATTTTACCTTCACTCCTTTTCCTTAACTGCTCCACACATGTATGGCACACAATGTGTGGAGCAAATGACTTGTCCTGATCACCGAGCTTCATGCCGAAATATGCAAAATATGACTTCTGCACAAATTTTGTTATTTGACGACGTCATGCACGTATCACATAATTTCCACAGATATAACAAAATCTATCTGGGCTATTCACACACTGCCTTCCTGACATTTTCAACACACCTTCAGTGAAATACCACAACTCACAACAAAGCGCGAAAGCACCTTCTTGTAGCTGCAGCACTCACTCGCTGATTTCTGTGGTGATCATGAAACGTCAGCTCCAAGCTCATAAGCCCCCTCTGCATCACCTTCACACAAAAAATACAGTGTTGCCACATTTCTGTAGTTGTGGACTCTGCATAACATAGATTTCGCAGCCAATGGTAGGTTTGGAGGGGAGTAGCTCTGCAGAAAAAACTGAGGGTGATGGAAAAAAAAACTGATATGATTTTCATATTCAGGGGTGCAAATTTAGTAAAGAACGCCACTTACTTTCCAAACCCCAGAATACATGTCGACCTGTGTAATAGACGAGTTTCCGCATTCCTATTACACATGTAGCAGCATTGGTAATATGATATTTCGCAAATTTTAATGCTATGTCTATCTTTTTACATGGACGATGGGAAACGTATCGACAGCTACACTTGCAAGTAGCAGGATTACATATCCCCACTGTCTGTGTTACACTACCCGTCTTTACTTTTTTTTTTAACCAATGAATGTGATTAAAGGGAGCCGATCTTGATTGAGGCGAATTAGGTTGTCAGAAATCTGTTTGTAATAGCGTTTTTTACTAAAGATTAATATAGACTTGATTATTCCTATAAAACGAGTTATACTTGTGGAGTGCACCGGTAATTTTCCTCCATCACATTTTTTAAATATAAATAGCCAATATTTAGTTGTTTTACGTATTGGCATGCATGTATGTGTCATAAGTTGTCAAACATAAACGCTTCCAATGTGTACATATCGGTCATCATGACTATTAACAGATCTCACTTCTTATAAAAGCACGACATTAATTTGATACGTATTGTTGAGGACTCGTAAGAAAACTGATGCTGCTTTTCAGACTTATATTCCGTATTCGCTGAAATGCTGAATACTAAAATAGGCACACTGGAACAAAAGCAGTGACTTAAGAAATGAAATTATATTTCTTGCATAAACAATGTCACCTTTGCAGCTGTGAAAACTGTAACCATAACTTTTATATTAGGAAGTGAAGAAATAAAGTTTACACTAATATTAAATGAGTAGTAACAATATCGTAATACGCTTTAGAGTAAAAATCAACGCTTTATTTGAGCTATGAGTGAGAAAAATTACAGCTGCGAGCTCCACTTCATATACTTCGTAAAGACGAAATTAGATGACTTAAATGTTGGTATCGGTGCAGTTACTTTATATGTCGTCTGTATTACCTTTGGTCTATGTGGCTTCGACCCTTCAACCTGAAGCTTTAATCAGTGCGTTCTGCGCATGTTATCAACCTTGAGCCGGGATTAATCCATGTGATCACGATTTGCATTGTTTGTTGGAACAGGTCCCATCTCCTTTTTTCAAAGCAGACTACTTATGGCTTTAAAACAACTAACATAAAAATGATTACAGTCAATGAGGATAACTTTGTACCACTTAATATTTTGGTTTCAAATGGCTCATGTTCCTCCTATTGGCAATATTTGTTTTCTAAACGTAATTTTAATACCTATGTTATAAATAATTCCCCAGTAGATGGAACATCAGCCATATAATAATTTCGTGTGGCTCATTGGCCTGGTGAATGTCCAATATTAAGTGGTACAAAGACACCCTGACTGATGAAAAGCTACCCTGATTGACGGTAATGCGTCACAGAAGTAGATGTGATGGCGAGTCTCTAGAACGGCTAAGAACAGTCTCTTTGCTCGTTTCTGTAAATACAGCAGTATTAATAGCCGGTAGGAACAACATAGCATATAGATCAATAATACATTCACAACGCTTACTTATGATGATTCCGTGTGGCATTTTTGGTCGTGGCCAATTTGTTTATTTGTCGCTTTAGAGTCAGCGACACTGAAACCAGTGTGTATTTTCAGATATGTAGACAACTCTTTTGTCGTTTGTCCTCATGGTAGTGAGAATTTAAACGTTTTTTTGGAACACCTAAATTCAATCCACCGGAATTTTCAGTTCACTATGGAGGTGGGAAATAATGGCTGTCTTCCTGTCCTTGATGTGTTGGTCAGAAGGAAGGTTGATGGTACATTGGGACATTCTGCTTTGAAGGTTTGTCAGCTGAGTTGTCCCATCTCGAGGTGACCTTTCGTCAGAATGGTTTTGTGAGAGACAAATAAAACGGGCGTTGCGCTATCAGCCTACTGTGCAACGGGTGAGTGACGATAGTACTGATGTGGCACATAATCTATGGCTTTTTTGCCTTACGCAGGAAGCATTTCCAACAAAATTGGTCGAATTTTGCTGAGATATAATGTGAAATGTGTTTTTCGACCATCTTCTACGATAAAGTCCCTGTTGAGGTCCGTAAAGGATGATCTTGGTTTGCGTAAGGCAGGTGTATATCGTATTCCTGCAGTTTTTGCATGTCATATACTGGTCAGACAATCAGGACTGTGGAAGACCAGTGTATTGAACACAAACTTTACACGCGCTTACAACTGCCAAACAAATCCGCTGTTGCTGTCTTGGAACCGGTCATACTATGGAATACAACACGGAGATTCTGGCATGCACTTCCACCTATTGGGATAGTGTTATTAAGGAAGCTGTTGAAATTAAACTAGCAATTCTGCTTGGAATCCGGCACCGTCCCTCCTCAAAAATAGTGGGACCAATTTATTGCTGCCTCACCTGTTGATTAATCACTATCTACATTTTTGATGTTAGTCATCTTTGGTTTTGACACAGTAGTGACTTGTACTATGTGTGTTATCTTCCTTGTTTACCCTTTGGAAACCGAGGTGTTAAATACGCTTGCACATTGCTTTCTTGAGTGCAGTTGTGTCTCGAGAATGGCAGGGTGTCCTCGTGCCGAAATATCGGCGTTTGTCGACGACGTTACACGGCAGCATACCCGTAAGATATTTGATGTCATTTTGCTTTCTATGTTTTTTTTTTCAGGTTTATCTTGCAATTTTCATAGTTATCAGTATTTGATGGGTTTGATGCAGCCTGCTACGAATTCTTCTCGGTGCTAATGTCTTCATTTCACTGTAGCCCTTGGACCTTACGTACTCAATTATTTGATGCATGTCTTACAATCTTTCTCTCCCCGTACAGATTTTACAGCCTAAAGTCCCTCTGGTGTCATGGTGATTGTTCGCAAATGTAATAATAAGTGTTTATCCCTTCCTTCTTATCATTGTCTTCCACATGTTCATTTCTTCTCATTAGTTATCTATCAATGTAATTGTCAAGGTTCTTCTGTAGCAAAACGTCTCAGTAACATCGATTCCCTTCCGCTCTATGCAAAAGCTTTCCTGCATAAGTACAGTCTCAGAAATTTTCTCCTCGTAATGAGGCCAATAGTTGACCGACTCCTAGTGACCATGAATATCCTCTTTGTCACTGATAGTCTACTCATTCTCCTTCTTTCGTCTGTGGTTGATTATTCTGCTCCCTTGGTAGCAGAACTGGTTAATCTGTTTGATTTCATGATCAATTTTGATGTTAAGTTTGTTGCTCTTTCCACTTCTGCTGAAGCTCCTTACTTTCATCTTTTTGTGCTTTGTTCTCAATTCATATTCCATATACATTAGACTGCTCAATATAGTCAACAGTTAATAAAATTCTTCTTCGGTGTCACTAAGGATGCTATCGTCACTCGCAGAACATATCGTTGGCTTCTTCTCCCCCCCCCCCCCCTTCCATAATTTCATCCCTCTCTTATATGTCGTCTTTACCCCGATTTAAAGTGAACTCTAGGGACATACATCCTTTTTAATCTGGGCGCTTGGTACTGAATATCACCCAACTTCCATAATGGTTTACTCCATCTTCTCGAATTTCGAACATATTGCACCAATTTACATTCACAGGCTTTATTTATAAATATACGTTTCCACGGGGGTGTCCTGATCCATTATCAGGCTCAATGTCATGACTGCCTCTCTGGTGCCTTAAAGCCCTTTGCTACAGCTGACCTGATTATATTAAAGACCACTGATTTTTGTTTTAACCGAATATTATTATTACAAACGAGAATGCCATGCAATGTTCAATCCTGGAATACGAAAGAATGATTAACTGAAGTATTAATCTGATTGAAATCAACTTTGTTTCGGTCCTATTTTATAACGATTTAATAGCACAAAATATTCGAGAGCAAAATCTTGCGGCTTTCAATCAAGTACCCCACAATTAAGATGAACGTAACCTCCAACAAAGAGATCGAAAAGTTTTTTAATGTTTAAACTGTTTGTTTTAAGCATTGATAGTCATCGCACAGTGATCGAAGTCTCGATCTGAATATACGAAATATTTACGATTGATAGTTGATAATTTGTTACTCAAACACAATATCGCTGAGCACAAGTGCTACGTGCCACAGTAATCAAGCCTGATAATTTGTTGTTTTGATTTTAAGGGGACTAAACATTTACGTCATCTGTACAGACTGATAAATAAGAATGGTTTAGCGTGAAATAAAACGCTTGGTAATGATTGTTATGATTAAATAAATCTGTTTATTTTATAACGTCGGGCTTTAAAGCTGACAAATAATTTTGTAATTTCATTGTGGATGACCACCATCTCTTCTTTATTTTGCTCACAGCTACCTGATTCATCAAAGATCAAGGGACGGGAGAGCGAGAACATCTTGTATTTTAATGTGGTTATGAGAAGCTGAACTCGTTTTGCCGAGGCTTGAAAATGTTATATAATTGAAAGCGGCAGCTTTGAGAAAAAAAAATAATTGTTTTAATATTTGTAATCCTGTTGGACCAAACTACTGTTATGGTCATGAGCCCCTAGTCATACGAACTACTTTAACTTACACTAAGACAAAACACACACACACGAGGGACTCAACCTCCGGTGGGAACTGCCGCCTAGTCCGTACCACGCCGCTTCAGACCAGGCAGCCATTCCGCGCGGCAAGTAAAGAACAGCTGACAGCCAACCACAATAAAATTAAAATAATAACAATAATAATAAACTTTGTGATTTGCGATCAGCATAGAGTCGTATTTTTCGATTTATGCACCTCGTTTCTGCAGTCATTTCGTACTGGATTCTGTTCACTTCCTGTCTCTTTCATTCCTAATAGCGTTAATTTTTGTAATTTCTTCTTTCGTCAGTCATCGGAAGTATTTCTTCTGCTGCCACACGGTTTATTCGTGATTACTTTTGCCTAAAGCCTTTCAGTCATTCATGATTGTTGTTTTCGGAGATAACCTCTCCTCTTCAATTAAAGTGCTTACTTTGCTATTCCTTTTCGTAGTATCAAAATCGTTAATAAACTTCAAATTTGTGACAACAATTTTTCGTACTTTGTTGCTCCACTTTTTCAACATAGATTCTTGCAGGCGATTCTCTAAAACTGAAGTGTAAAGGGTGATCGATGCTTTATGAGTTCTGAATTGCATTGTCCAGTCCAAGTTTTTCGCCACATGTATTTTCTTTCATAGTATTAGTTGAATCGGCTATTTGTAAAACGTATTGCGATTTCAAGTTAGTGTGCCGGCCGCGGTGGCCGAGGGACTAAGGCCACAGTCTAATAAGTACAGTCGCGACACTCACTGCTCTGAATTGTGAAAGCTGTTACCGCCGGACACTTGGAGCGACACTAGCGCTCCAAGCGGTCGTAAAGCCGGCTGTCCCCTTAACGCCGTACACGACACATTAATAATGCCCGCTTGTAATTACATTTGTGTGATTTTCTAAATATTGTATATATTCTTGCATTTCAAGCTTTATTTAAGTATCTTGACACATGACGGAGTGTAAAAGAAACGTCAACCGAGCAAAAACTCGTTGTGATCGGACACAGACTGCAAATGTGCAATATGTTACGAAATAATTCTTTAGAAATTTCTTGCAGCTTACCTTGCTGGTAGAGATAGACAAACATAGTATTTTGTGCAGACAAGCCTATAACAGAACTTCTAAGTGACAGTTAAATATCAACAAAAGGAAATTTAGTAAAAACTCGTGAATAAACTGACGCTAACTGCAACATATTTCTGACGAAATTCTTCAGACATTGCACCTTACTTTGCTGCTAAACATAGTATTTCGCACATGAGAAGCATGTAATTGGTCTTCCCGGTGTTAAAAGGTGCGAAATTTTTTCCCCTTCTTTTTAGTTATGAGAACACCCACTAGCTATGAAACTTTCATCTAATATAATTTTGTTATGAGATTATTTCAATTATATGTTATTTTAAGATAATATTACGTCGATTACACCACAGTCTAAATGTCATATTATATGAATGATCCTGAGTCATTATCACAGTCTGTCATCATATGGTTCGAAGATGAGGGAGGAGTGGGAGGGGGCGGGGCGACAATCGTCTGTAAAATAAGACGGCTCAGTGTTTTCCGATAAATAGGTTTATATATTAGACTGTTGTTTTCATTAGATAAAACGGAAAACATTTAACCTTTCAAACATTAATAACGGTAGCAATGAACACTTCTTTTCCATACATTTCTTATACATTTGCCTCTATTGTGAAATACTTTCGAATGCCCAGACAAAAATGTTTCTACCTGTGATGTAGGGTCGGCCGCGGTGGCCGAGGGGACTGAGGCGCTCCAGTCACGGTCTGCACGGCCACTACGGTAGGGGGTTCGAATCCCCCCTCGGGCATGGATATTTGTGCCGTCCTTAGGATAAGCTAGTTGATAAGTAGTTTGTAAGTTTAGGGACTGATAACCCCGTAGTTAAGTGCCGTAAGCTTAACAAACATTTGAAACATTTTTGTGATGTAGCAGCAACCACAGTCATAATACTTGTTTCAGGACACAGTTTAATTTCTTCCGCCTTTAAATTATCACGTCTTTGCGGTAGTTTCCTCTTCATTCCCAGTTTCGGTGGTTTGTTTGGAACATCAAACAATCTAAGCACAGAATTCCACACCAGCTTCTTCCGTTCATCATTCATGAATTGGTTTGCATCGAAGTGTAGCAGACAGAACTTAACAGTATCACGTAAATACGCGGCAACTTTATTCAAAAGATCTTGTCGGCTGCTATTTATAAGCCATTTCTTGATCCTAAAAAGAAATAATATTCAATATGTGTGTGTTGCTCACAACATAATTTTAAATAAGCATTACCGAAACCTTATGTCACATACCTCTCAGGCTGTGTAGAAAACCTAAAGAATGATAAATATGACGTATTATAGTTTTTGTTGCTGCAATTTATTACACTACACACGCTTTCCTTCGTAAAAACCATTTCGTACACTAAAACACACAACAAACACACGTCTCGTATACGATATAGAGCAACGTGGCTTTACGTCCGCAAGGAGCGCTGCAGTCACCTAGTATAACAAAAATCAGCGGTAGTGTCGCGACTGTATATATTAGACTGTGCTAAGGCGCTCCAGTCACGGTCTGCACGGCCACTACAGTCGGGGGGTTCGAATCCCCCCTCGGGCATGGATATTTGTGCCGTCCTAGTTCGTAAGTAGTTTGTAAGTTTAGGGACTGATGACCCCGTAGTTAAGCCCCATAAGCTAAACAAACATTTAAACAAGTTAGTGTTTGCCCTCTGCCGATTTTACTGCTATTGCTGTAGCCTAGCTCTTATTCTCCCACAATATAACCCTTCATTCCGATGCTTACAGCAGTGTTAAAATTTGTATTTATAATAAGATATTGTTTTCCTTTACATTATATAAGCTGCTTTCTCCGCTGCTTCCTTTTCTTTCGACGTCGGCATATGACATTGAATATTTGATCTCGGCCTTGATTTACAATGGAAGCTGATAAGAACAAACCTTTCGTAATATTAATCACAGTAGCTCATTCTCAACAGTAACTATGTATTCCTAACGAGCCCGCAGTACCATTTTCTGTTGCTTTTGTTCTAACTTGATTTATCGCATAAAGAAATATGCAGCCCCTGAAGTTGTTTTAAAATAATTACTCTTTATGTAAATATCAATACCGGGAGTCTTCATGAGAAGTATGAAATTATGACATGAGAAGTTAACAGTTAGAGCGTATTATTCTCAGGTCATATAAAATGACACTTTTCCGTGGCGGCCAGCCACCTCATATTTCATTTCTTTCGCAAACGTTGAAATATTTGTAAAGCTTATGGGATTTAAGTGCGGGGTCATCAGTCCCTAAACTTACACTTATGAACTTACACTAAAGACAACACAAATATCCATGCCCAAGGAAGGATTCGAACCTCCGACGCGGGAGATCGGACGATCCGCAACGTGGCGCTCCAGATCGCTTTTTTCTTTTTTTCTCTTTACAGTAGAATCAACTGTTTCATGGCAGTTATGATAAATCTGAAGCATTGAATTAAAATTTGTGATATCATCTTGGCAGTAGTGGCAATGTTCTATGGAACACAGAAGCTGAATTAAGGTTTGTGACGTGAAGGAAATCGTGTTTAGACTATTCCGAGGCGCCTTAATCGTTAGTGATGCGGTGGTCCAGCGGTGAGACGTCTGCCTAGAGGTCTGGGTTCGATTACAGGTCGCATTACTAATTTTAATTCAATTCTTTAGATTTATCATTAATGTCTTTGACATATTCGAGACGAAAATCCGTAGCAGGGATTGTATATTTGTATTTAAATTGATATCTTTCATGGCAGTTAAGCAGAGAATATAAAATAGTAATTAAGGAAACATAAAATAGTGAAACTGAAGGTACCCTTCTGGTATTAAAATGATGACTATTCAAAGTATCTCAAAACAAACTTTTTCTTGTCCCATCTCTTCATAGCGGGGACCCGAGTACGTCTTCTCGTATTAGCATCAAGATCCGTGTTCTGTTTCTAACTGCGAATCAGCTATGATGGGGATGATTGAATATACTACATAAATAATTAGCAAAATTCTGACGACATCTGGATAAGTACTGCAGTTTATCGTGTCTTTCCTGTAAGAAGATCAAAAAATCAAGGACATCTTTGAGACCGTCACGAAAGAGATAATACACGGACATTCCTTTTATGCAGTTTATTGCCTGTGTCTCCGATTGGGGAAAGTATGTTTGTTCCGGTAGTATTTTAGGCTCGATGACGTATGGTGGCACTCGGAGATAAAAGGCAAGTATCTTCCGAATTAGAAGCCAAACGTCCGCTGAAGATCGGCATTCCAGGCGATGGTCATTCGTATCAGCCACACGACATAGCACGCACATAGGAGACTCGGCCAGTGCAATGTCGTGCAATCTGCTCCTTGTCGGATATTTTCCGTTAACGACGAGCTACCAGGTGGCACGTATCTCCGTCGTTAAGTGTTTTTGGTGAATCACTCGCCACATCTTTGGCCACGCCGCTTCTGGGTGTCGTCTCCCTATGCTATTCCGATGATGATTTTCATCAGCAGGTTGTACACATCTCGTGCTGTCGGTGTCCTGTTGCTGGGAAATTCCGTGTGTATATAAGCCGGAACTCGTCAAACACAGTGGAATATCTGGTCTCAAATGGTCACACAGGATAATTGAGAAGGCGTGAGAATCGGGACAGGTTCCGTCTGACTGGACGAAAGCGGTAATCACGCCAATTTTCAAACATGGAAACAGAAAAGACTGCAACTATCGAGGTATCTCTTTAATTAGCGTTGCAAGCCAAATATTCTGAGGTATTGTTGAAAGGAGAGTGCGAGTATTAATTGAGGACAAGTTAGATGAAAATCAGTGTGGGTTTAGGCTTCTTAGAGTCTGTCAGGACAAGATCTTTAGCTTACGTCAGGTAATGGAAAAGTGCTATGTGTGGAACAGGGAATTGTATCTATCTTTCATAGATCTAGAAAAGGCATATGACCGTGTTCCTAGGAGGAAGCTACTGTCAGGCAGCAGTTAGAGTAGATGGCAAATTAAGCTCATGGTTCAGGGTAGTTTCAGGCGTAAGACAAAGCTGTAACCTGTCACCACTGATGTTCATACTATTTATGGATCATATGTTGTAAACAGTAGACTGGCAGGGCGGGATTAAAATTGGTGATGACAAAATAAGCAGTATCACATATGCGGATAACTTAGTTGTAATGGCCGATGCGATTGAAAGGTTGCAAACTAATATTTCAGAGCTCTATCAGAGGTGTAACAATTATGATATGAAGATCAGCATCTCCAAAACGAAAGTAATGTCTGTGGGAAAGTGATTTAAACAGATTGAGTGCCAAATAGGAGGAACAAAGAAAAGGTAGACAGTTTCAAGTACCTCGGATGTATTTTCTCACAGGATGGCACCTGAAATCGAGGTGCAGCAAAGCTAACGCAGTGAGTGATCAGCTAAGATCTACTCTCTTCTGCAAGAAGGAAGTAAGGACCAAGTCTAAGTTAGTAGTGCACCGCTCTATCTTTCGACCAACTTTGTTGCATGGGAGTGAAAGTTGGGTTAGAGATATGAAAGTAGCAAGAATGATTTAAGGTACTAATAGATGGGAACAATGGCAGGAGGGTGTCTATAATGAGGAAATCAAAGAAAAACTGGGAATGAACACCATAGATGAAGCGGTTAGAGCGAACAGACTGAGATGGTGGGGTCATGTTACATGCATGGCATGGGAGAAGCAAGGTTACCTAAGAGACTCATGAGCTCGGCAGTGGAGGGTAAGAGGAGTCGAGTTAGACCAAGAAGAAAGTACTTACATTGGTTGCAGAATGATTTTGAAGTAAAAGGCATAACATCAGACGAGGCATCACTGTTATCACTGAATAGTGGATCATGGAGGAATTTTCAAAAATGTTCAAATGTTTGTAAAGCTTATGGGACTTAACTACGGGGTTATCAGTCTCTAAACTTGCAATCTACTTATGAACTACTTACGAACTAGGACGGCACAAATATCCATGCCCGAGGGGGGATTCGAACCCCCGACCGCAGTGGCCGTGCAGACCGTGACTGAAGCGCCTCAGTCTCCTCGGCCACCGCGGCCGGCCGGAGGAATTTTATTAGACTGAACGCGAAAGGCATAATCAGTCTCTAATGATGATGATGATATAGCTATATCCAGTAAAAATGTTTGGATCTGGCAGAGCGTAGGCGCGATGTGCGCGAGTGCATCCGGTGGCATGCAGGACGTAGGGGCGAGTTCGTCAATGAGGAGCCCAGTGAAACTGCGCTGCCGCTGGTCTCGCGTGCGAACGTTGACAAGACCCAATACTCAACTGCAAGGGAAGAGGGGGAGGGTTGAATACCGTACCTTGAAGTCTACGACTCACAAAATATCCAAAAGCCGCCGGTATTCGCTGTGCCGTCACTGGAGTCATCGTTAGGATTTGCGCCATGTGAGGTATTCGGGAAGCAATGCACGTAATTCATAAAAGAGACCTTTTGGACCATATCCAATGCTCTGAGGAGGTGGCCTCGGACGGTGACAAGAATAACTTGTAGTAGGCGTTTTTAATTAAGCGCCGAAGTTTGACGAATGTTTTTTTCAAAGCTGACACACAACCACCGAATGTATCCGTCATCTGCAAAGAGCTGTGAGTCCTCTCCGGCAGCCCTCTGCCTATTTCCATGGCACGTGATTTAACTAAGTTCATTTTGCTGCCTGCGTCCCCATATTGCATCCCAGTGCCGAGCGGATCTCTTATTTTGAGCGACCGATGAAAACGAAGTCATTCGCGTATGCTCGGCTCTGAAAGGTAGTTCCTCGTAACGTGATCCCTGAGAGTCGTTGTTTCGGTCCACATATGAGTGGCTCCGTCACTATTGCACAAAGGATCGTTTAGAGGGGGAGCCTTGCGGTACCCAACGTAAAACAGGAATCTACCCTTCAACTCGTCCGTTAACAATCACCTTTGAATTGGCATCATAGAGAAGATGCATGATCACTTTGGTGAAGGCAGTCGGGAAAGTCATTCGATCCATTACAGCTTTCGAGAAAGAATGGCTCACATTGGTAAAAGCATAAATGAAGTCAATGGAGACCAGTGCACTACGCAGCCGACAGGCCGAAGCAATGGCAATCACATCGCGATAGTCGTCTGGATATTGCTATTTCATCCCAAAGATGTTTGTTCATGTGAAATAACCTGGCGTATTACGCGCTAAACCGTAGCCTTTTGTAGATCTTGAACTCACTGTTGCGGAGGGTGATTTGGCGATAATGTTCGGCTCTGGTACGTCCAGATGATTTGGGTACAGTATAATGATGCCATCCATGGAAGTCGGTGGTATGGAAACTGCTGATGATAGTATTTCGTTGTACATGTCTTTCTATCGTGAGGCCATCATATCCCTGAACGTTCTGAAGAATTCTAGCGGAAATCCATCATTTATTAATTTTCCCTTTAACAAGGGCGTCTGCAATATCATATTCGTGATATTGTCTAAAAGTGACTCTGACACCACAGCATCATGTTGCACGTCCCGATATAGCTGGTGATAGTGGTCGACAAAAGCATGTGCTATCGCCGACTGTGTCGTCACTCTAGAACAGAGGTTGGCAAGTAATCTTAGATGGGGTCCGGATATTTTTGAAAATTTTTATGGAGGCCCAGATGGAAAATCGCTTGTTCCTTTCTAATATTTTTTATTTTTGCACACAAAATAATATGAAATACAACACTGGCATATTTATATTTAAAATTCCAGAAAAATCATTCCTTAATGATTTTAATTTTAATTTTTACTCTCAAAATAATATGAAATACAACAACTGTAAAATAATAACGTATAAAACATTTCAGAAAAAATTATATTATTTGCTATTTATTTATTTTTAGTTTCACTCGCAAAAAGTAAGAAAAAACAGATACTCAATCTTTTAATGAAAAGTCCATTAGTATGAAATACAACGAAATGTGCGTGTATCTGTTAAAAAACTCATTGGGAAAAATTACATTTGAGGTGGTTCTTAAAAGTTCACTTGCGGAGCAGATTATGCGAATAGTGTCTTCAAAATGGGTGGTTGTTAGTCTTGCGCGAAAATTACTCTCCAAAACTTGCATTTTTGTAAATGAAATTTCACAAATATATGTTAAGCTAAACCAAGCAACCAGGTAGATCGCTAATTTTTTGCAATTTTCATATTTTTTCGTCAGAATTCTTCAGTAGACACAGTTTTATACGTCTGCAAGAAAATGTCTTCTTGCATTTCTATTATCTCCATTTGAAGGCTTTGTCTCCAAAGAAACTAATTGCGACGTAATGATACACTTTGAAGCAAATCAAATTTTAATTTCCAATTACCTTGTAGCTCGGTGTTATCTATAGATGTTTTTTTTTAATAATTAGAGTCTGTAACTTACTGTCAAAATAGTTTTTGCGGTCTTGCTTTTGGTCTTCCGCGGTCCTTAGATGGACCGCGGTTCGCCAGTTGCCGACCGCTGCCCTAGAACCATCCGGAAGGCCTAGCACATGTATCGTGTTCGACGTTTTTGATGTCGTTCAGAGATGATGTGATGATTCGAGGGTGTTTCTCCGACAATCTTATCTTGGCATCTCGTTAGCACTAGGTCACCTTCACGTTTGTGACGGACGAGAGTCAGAATCTGCGCTTTGGCGCGACTAATCCCTGTCTGGCGATCTGGGGATGGTGGAAGCGCCCTAAGTTCTCGAAGAAGTGTGTAGTAGACATCCGTTGTTTGTTGATGCGAGAGCGATCTTTTCCCACCATAACGTATTAGCGTGCCGGCCGCGGTGGCCGAGGGGACTGAGGCGCTTCAGTCACGGTCTGCACGGCCACTAAGGTCGGGGGTTCGAATCCCCCCTCGGGCATGGATATTTGGGCCGTCCTAGTTCGTAAGTAGTTCATAAGTAGTTTGTAAATTTAGGGACTGATGACCCCGTAGTTAAGTCCCATACGATTTACAAACATTTGAACATTTCGTATTAGCGCACGTGTGAAGGCCGGTTTGACGCAGCCCGTCATTCGCCCATTCTAAGTTTGCGTTAAATGCAGCTTCATTTACTAGTTTAACGTAAACCATGCTGCTCACAATGGAGAGGCGGATTCCAATAAGGTCGGTACATGGGATATTCACATCTTCTCTGTATCAGTTGACCATGAACATCAAAAATCCCTCACTCGCGTGAAAGCTGCGAAGCGCACGCTGCGGCGGGACGTAAACTGGTCCGTCCTCACTGCGTCGCTGCCTGACGCAGACTGTCCACTAAGGACCCCTCAGCTACTCCCGTGCGGCTTAATTTATTTAAATAACCACCTATCATTTATTTTTATAAACAATATTAATTTCATTTTATATACAACATTATCATAATGTGCTCTAACAAGGACAGTACTTGGGCTCGAACAAACATATATGTGTGAACGTTTGGTTACAGGACCATTACGTACCCCTCAACGTGCTGGTGGATGTCGTTTTTCTGCATTTATTTATTTATTTTGCGTTCGATATGCCAGATGCCTTACAGTACTAAACACATTCAAAACGAGAAACTAAATTAACATACAAATCTAACAAAACATTATTCATTATGAAATGAATTATACTTATTACAATGCTTATAAATTAAGAATTAAAAGGACCACAAATTTGTCAAAATAATTTACAACTAAACGGAAACTCTTAAATTACAAAGCCAAGAAATGGCAGTGTCTGTAGGTCTATGCAGATCCTTCAGCGAACCGTCCCGAAAACCATGAATTTTACAATCCAATATGTGCTGCATCGTCTGTATCTCGCCGCAGTCACAGTGCGGATCGTCCACGTAGCCCCACTTGGCCATCAGCTCGTTGTACCGTCCAACACCGGTTCTCAACCTGTTTAATGCCACCCAGGTTCTTCGAGGGAGGTTGAAACCAGGAACACGATCAGCCGGGTTCTTAATGAGGTGTCCATTGTAAACATTTGCTTGCTGCCATAGGTGGTTCCATTCTGTTACGGTGTTCCGATTGTTCGACGAGTGGTTCCAGAAGGGATTTCTAGACATTAATCGCGTCGGGCCATGTAGATCAGCGTGTATGGGAAGTGTGATGTCAGCAGCATTTTTTTCCATTTCTCTTTGGATTGCATGTTGTCTGCGGAGTGACGGAGGTTCAATATTTGCCACCACAGAGAGCCATGGTGTAGGAGTAGGTCTCAGCGTTCCAGTTATTGTTCGCCAGGTGTCATTTAGGCGAACATCTACTTTGTTGACGTGCGAATTGTTAGCCCATACAGGTGCGCAGTATTCTGCAACGCTGTAGATTAGAGCCATGGAGGAAGTGCGAAGTGTCGTAGCATTGCTTCCCCAGGTAGAGCCTGCGAGTTTCTGAATGATATTGACTCTGCCTCTGAGTTTTTGGCTGACGTCATGCAGGTGTTCTTTGAACGTTAGGCTACGGACCAGTTTCACACCCAGGTATTTCGGTGCTCTTTCGTGTCTTATGTTCGGGTCTGCTATATTTAAGCACAGCTTCCTTTCTGCTTGTATGTTGTTCAGATGCATCACTGTGCTTACTGTTTTTGATGCAATAAGGTTCAGATGCCAGGTCCTGTAGTAGTTAGGAAGCTGCACCAAATCAGAATTTAAGCCTGATTCTAATTGTTCGAATAACTCACCCTGCAGGGCAATGGCCAGATCGTCGGCACATGCGAACTTCCGTGATTTGAGTTCCGGCATATCGGAGGTGTACAAATTAAACAGTAAAGGAGCTAGCACAGAGCCTTGTGGGAGTCCATTATTAAGTATGCGGGCTTTGCTTGTTTCTCCTTTTTCCGTTTTTATGCAAAACTTTGCAATCATGCTCTAGATAGCACTGCAGATCTAATTCTAGACGCTACATACATTGCAGAAATTATATATGTTGAAACATGTAATAATCATCGTACATGTACTCTAATGTTTTGTCATCAAACTCCGTAATGATATTTGCGACTTTAACCTCGGTAGACGGTTGGTATTCACCGTCACTGCTTCCATTGGCTTTTTTCCGCACTTGCCGCAGCACTGGGTTGTTCTTCATTATCATCCCTATCATCATCATTATGCATTAGTGTTATAACAGTATCTATTTCTAACATATGCTTATATTTCTGCACTATAATAGATACCAGAAAACACGGGAATGATTCATCTTCTACACCAATACAATCTTCACGAGGAATGGTTCTTAGTAACCTCAACCAATCGCAACAGTTGATTACCAATCGCCGACCCATCTAACGCATCACTACACTAGTAGCATCACAAAACGCAACTTCACAGGCACATTGTACCATCCCTACTGGTCTCGACTCAGGTACCGGCAGGTCAACGTACAATGCGGCATGGCACATGCAGAGGCCTCTAACGGACGACTGCAGAGTTTTGCAGACGCAGAATTATCAGTAGCACAATAAGGAATATTTACATTATCTCTCACACGATTCTGGTGTATTTGTGTTTGTTCGAGTCCAAGTACTTTCCTTGTAAGTCTTAAAGTCTCATAATGAAGACAACCATATATGATGAAACTTCCTGGCAGATTAAAATTGTGTGCCGAAACCGCCACTCGAACCTGTAACCTTTGCCATGTCTCCACCAAATCATTTCTTCCAGGAGTGCTAGTATTGCATGTTTCGCAGGAGAGCTTCTGTGAAGTTTGGAAAGTAGAAGGCGAGGTACTGGCGGAAGTAAAGTTGTGAGGCGGCATCGTGAGTCGTGTCGGGATAGCTCAGTTGGTAGAGCGTTTGCCCGCGCAAGGCAAAGGCCCAGGTTCGAGTCCCGGTTCCGGCACAGAATTTTAATCTGCCAGGCAGTTTCATATCAGCGCACACTCCGCTGCAGAGTGAAAGTTTCATTCTGGAACCATATATGATGTTGAAATCTAGATAACGTACAATTATTTTAAAGCAACTTTTGGGGCTGCATATCCCCTTATACAATAAATTAATCTGCTACGGTTGCTGCTATAGACAAGCGATGTTCAAAATCATTTTTTTCTTGTATTTTTCTGGCCAGAAATTCTTATACTCACTCCATATGAGTTCACCGATCACCACAGTATGTAGACTTTTGCATTTTCCTTTTCAGATTTCGTAGCGTCCCTACTGCAGCCATACGTCTATAACATCCAAGGCTACCACGCGTACATTGTTATCTCTTCCTTCGTTAATCAGTATTTCTCTCATGGGCGGATCTCAGGATGATTAGAAATGAAGTTTCTTGACCCTTATTATGTAATTTTTTACTTCATAACTATTAAAAACCGTTTGTATTTACATTAGATTTGGTATGGCCTTGTCATGATAAATGGGATTACCTACGTACGTTTCACAATTGTTGACTGACGAAATTGTTCCGTCGAGCTTACTGAACAGAACAGATTTCTGATGTGCAAATCGAACAGTTGTCGCCGTATTGTGATTTATTTGTCATTTATAGCCAATTCTGTTTACATTTAGACGCTTAGAGCACCATCTGTGTGTAAAATTGCACCATCTGTGTGTAAAATTACTGTAATTTAAATTTCTCCGCAACGTTTCCCCCTTCGTCAATTATATACTTTTCAAATTTGACGTCATTTGCAGCAGTGGTTCTCTTTTACCGCGTATTTATTCTGAAACATTATTTACGGACAAACTGCATTTCATTCTGTTAATGGCAGAAAGCCGCTGAGGTGAGCAAATACTTTTAAAAAATTGTCTTTCGTGGATTTAGAAGCTCGTCACTTCAATGTTCACACTCCCTACGATTTCAGTTATTTTGCCAATTCAGGGTGTATATTATTTTACCAAGACCAAATGATAAAGTTTCTTATATATCATCATCGACACTCTTCAATATCACCATCTAGTGGCTCTTACTAAAAACTTAAAATTACGACCTAGATGGAAAACTGATCATGTATAACACGAGCATTGGGCTACATCTGTCTGTTTCCACTTGTCTTGAGATACATGGTGTGTTGTTTGCTATTTTTGCCCTTAGAGCGAGTGCTACTATTTAATTTCAGTTAACCAGCATCTTTTATGCAATGAATTACGTGCGATATGGACTACATAGGTTATTCCATTTTTATCTACGAGGAGTGTTATTTAAGTAAGTACCGTTTTGAAATTTAAAAAAGAGGTGCTAAGATATCTCAATAATTTTATGCGCACTGGGTACCTACATCTGTTGTACACGCACGGACGCCATAACAATCTGATTCTTCCTTGTTTACGTTGTGTGCTGAGTGTTTAAGATGCCTCCGATAATCGTGAGTCCCGCCGACTCTGAAGTACAGGCTGTTATAAGATTTCTTACAAGGGAACCTCCCCATCCCAACCCCCCAACCCCCCCCCCCCCTTCCTCAGATTTAGTTATAAGTTGCCGCAGTGGGTAGGCCATGAAAAACTGAACACAGATCTATCGAGAAAATTGGAAGAAGTTGTGTGGAACTATGTAAAATGAGCAAAATATTAGAACTGAACGGTCCATGCGCAAGATAAGCAACGTCGAGGAGTGACTGAGCTCAGGAGCGCCGTGAGTAGCTGCAAAGCAAGAGGTTCTTGGTTCGAGCTTTCCCATAGACGAAAATTCTATTTTTTTTTTTATTTTCAGAAAATTATTAACTGTTGATCAGTCCGATGCGAGGTTCCCACTGGAGAATCACTTCCTTTCGTCTGCTAATCGCACGGTTTTGCTGTACGGTCGCAAAACACAGACACCGAACTGATTGCAGTGAACAGAGACGTCAATGAAAGGACGAATAGATCATAATTTTGCAAAATATAAAATTTCCTGTGCAAAGGCTCGAATAAAGTACCTCTCGTTTTACAGCTCCTCACACTAGCCACAGGATCACGACAATCCTGACCCGAGACACTGCTCGACGTTGCCTGTCTTTCGCATGGAGCGTTCAGTTTTTATATTTTGCTATTTTTTTTCCATCGTTGAACCCAACTTCTTCTAGTTTTCTCGATTGATCTGTGTTCAGTTTTTAATGGCCTATCCACTGCGCCAATTTATAACTAAATATGAGTGGATGTGCGATGGGGAGGTTCCCTTGTTAGTGCTAAAGCCCTAAAAGCGATCTATATTCATCGTGAGATCTGTGTGGTTTACGGAGAAAACGTTTTGAGTGATGGAATGTTGAGAAAGTGAATGAGAGCATTTTAAGATGGCCGCACGAATGTGCATGATGAACAACGGAGTAGGCGTCCTTCAGTCGTTAATGAATGTTTAGTGCAGGAAGTGGACAATAAGGTAGAAAACACTCTTTACGATTTACATCTTGCGGGATGTTTCTCGTAGTGTTTTGTATGACGAAGTCAAAACAGTTGTGATGCAGTAGTTAAGAAGTCAGGTGGTAGACTTCTATGAGGTGTGTATTCAAAAATTGGTACAACGTTATGACATGTGCTTCAATATTGATAGTAGTAAAGTAGATTAAGGTGCAGACATTTATGTAAAAATAAAATTATTGAGATGTCTTAGCACGTCTTTATTAAATTTCAAAACACGCCTCGTATACCGACCGATATCTCCTGAGCACCTGAAATCAGTAAAAAAAAGTATCTGGTAAAAGTTCTAGGGTTCGAAAGTAGTCATGGAATAGTTATCTCGAAAGGACTGTCAACCAAGTTTTCAAGATCAAATTTAGTTAATTATTTCAAACGGTATCCCCTTTTCCTTATTCCATACTTATTCTACGTAAAGAAAATTAACATCCTTGTAGGAAATATTTCTTTCGAAAGACCAATGTTTTGTCGTCAGGGCAACTTCATGGCATGTTTCCCAGTGAAATGGTATTTTCTTTGAGGTTAATCCCTGCTGAAGAATTTCAAGGCCATTTCAAGTTCACGGATATTTTACCAGTGGACAGTCTTCAGAAACAATACAAAATTTTTATTGAAAATTTTTCACAATATCGCTTCGTTCTCGAGATAACTGGTAACCTGCAAAACTTAGAATGACGTGCCGATGGCGACAAACCATTGGTTTTTCGAAAAATGCTTATTTTTTCATTTATAACACCGATATGGAATAAAAAAGGGGGTTTCCATTTGGAAAAATTAACATGGCCTAGGTTTGACCTTGAAGCAAGGTTCTGGGTCATTTCGAAGTAACCATTCCATGATCCTCTTCAAGCGTTACAGCTTTTACCAGATACTTGTTTTGCAGCACATCTGTGCCGCTCCAGAGATATCGGCCGGTATAGATAAAAATGGGACCATTTTTATGAAATTACGATATCGAATAAAACTTTATTAAAAATATTGGGTGAGAGACGTACATCACAATGTCCCCTTACATCTTCTGGGTGTAACAACTAGAAACATAGTTGTATTTAACTTGGTAGCATTCACTGCACCGTGCATTACCCCCGGATCCACACGCAACATCCAACGGTAGAATGTCTTTACTGACAAGATTGATAAGTTTTTCGGTCGCGATTGTCTTCAAATTTGGCGAAACTTCAAGAACGTTTGCATCTGTCTTGGTATTTAAATAAGTCATTATACTACTTTGCCCTGTCTCACAAGAATCTTTCAGCGAATTTGAAGTTCATTTTTTGCGTTCAGTGTAAGAATATACTTTTCTACACACAAAACAGGCCGCTATATCGTTGATCTTTAGTTTGCCATCAAATACGTATCCAATTTTTTTCCCCAAATTGACGATTTTTATTTGTTCTCCTTTACTAATGGCAAACATCTCTTTCCACTCTACACTATATAGTGTCCATTTATGTGTTCATTTTAAGAATGAACATTACTGTATTCACTACGATATATGTTGTCACTCGGTCACTTCAAAGCGCTAACAGAAGGCAGCGGAAATTTGGCATGGCGCCTCTGGTGGACAGTGGGCCGGTTTGTCCCCAAAAAATCACTTGACAGACCGCAGATAAGACACGGTTGTGCAAAGGAATTAGGCGCAGGTCCCTCGGGTAGAGCTACCGTCCGCTGGGCCACAGAGTAATATATTTGTCTGTGGCTGGGCCCAGGGGATGAGGACATCAGACTTCCACTCTACTTGTTAGTTTTCAGCTAACATTTCGACAGGCGTACTAGGCAGATACTTCGTTCTATATCAGCATATAACACACGGATATCCGCGGATATGAACATAAAGAAGTATTTGCACAGTACACAAAAGTGACTGTATGCATGTACGTTAATTTCTGTGACAAAACTATTGCATTGGTGTACTACGTGACGTTTATTTTGTGAAACAAAGTTATGAGGAATGTATCATGCTTTTCAGAAAATTTTGGTTTATATGTTTCTATATGCTTTTAGACCATATGATCTTGTGGGCTTTGAAACCGGAAATAATAATAATAATAATAATAATAATAATAATAATAATAATAAAACGATCTCGATAGAAAATATATTGCGGTAATAATTATAGTAAGTCGCCCCAACGGACAAAACATGTGTTACATGGAGAGGGACACTTGAACAGCTATAGTTGCAAATGGGTTAACGTACCGTACGTGGAAGTATAAACAGTACGGCAGAGCACAAGGGCAACACGAAACATGTGGATTTAAATTTAAACTTGTTCATTTGCGAAGAAATTAGAGCGCTAAGTCGAGGTTGAATACAGTATTTGCTGGGCGTAAAGCAAGGCTTTTGTTGGTCGTATATTTGGCGCAAATACGGAATTTTGTTACAAGCTGAGCTGCTAATGCGGATCTGACAACGGACCTGTTATTTTTATATATAAAAAAAACACCACGCGAGGATCAGCAGCAGGTAGCAAATGAAACAAAACACGCTGCCAGAGAGCCCTCACGGGGTGATGCGTGTTGTTGTCCCTAGCGTGGAGTCGGTGGCGCGTGGCGCGAAAAACGCCACCCGGCCACACCATTTGTTTTCGGTGTATGTGAACACTGTGGTCCGATGAAGAGCTTCACCAAAAGGATTTTCTGCCGAAACAAGCGGCAGATTTTCCGCATTAATTGGACTGCCTTGTGGAGCACCTGTATGAAACGAGAGGATTTTCACTTCCAGATGGTTGGTGGTGATTTTAATGCAAAAGTTGGCATCAAGAAACAAGTTGACACAGTGGTGGGCAACTGTGGGATTGATGAGCGAAAGACAGAGCTGAGAGATTAGTTCAGTTCACTTGGTATACCCATGTGTCCATCATGAATACGTTCTTTAAGAAGCACCATGACGGAAAATGTACTTGGAGTAGCCGAAAGTTCAGTGTCAAAAATGAAATAGACTTAATTTTGAAAACATTTTGCAGATTATAAAAGACTGCCAGTTGTCACCGTCTGGTGAGAGAAAGGGTCGAACTCAATGTATGAGATTGAAAGAAATAACTTATGAAACGGAAGAGAAGTGAAATAAACCTCAAAAACCTGGAACATCATTCGTCAAAATTCCAAGACGTCCTCCACAACAAGTTCCACGTAATTAAAAATGGAGATTTGGCAAAAATTATTGCTTCAAGTGCACTAGAAGTTTCTGGCCTATACCAAAAAAATAACCAACGATAGAAATTCAGTACAAAACTGAGATTCTTTACAACAGATGACAGTAATGTAAAGCCAAACCGATCGTGACAGGGACCGTGTTCCGAACTATGTAAGGCAGTGCGAAGAGAAATGAAAACTGACATACAGAAATTCAGTGAAGACACCTTACGAGCAAGCTTAGAGAAAAAGTTTACAGTCAGTTAAACGGAAATTCACAATCAGTAAAACGCAGATTATTGCACTTGATTGAAATGATAGACGTACCACTGAAAATGAGGATGTTTGGAACTTCATCATCAATATGTATAGCAACTCAAGGAAAAATTTGAATGTATCTAAATGATGCACGTAGTGTTCCAGATATACTCCCATCGGAAGTGAAATGTGCTGTAGAGAGTATGAAGGTGAGATCAGTACTGCGTGCTGATGAGCTCAGTGTCGACATCCTGAAACTGGCAGGCTAGGTAACAATAAATCACTTGGCAAAAGTATTTACTTCCTGCCAGCACTATGCTTCATCCCACTATCGTGGAACAAGTCAAAGATTATATTTATACACAAGAAGGGAAGAATTCACAATATCAAAAACTAATGTCCTATCAGCTTACTCTCAATTTTGTACAAAATTTTCACAATATCTTGTTAAATGGAATGATTTACACCGTAGACTCAGCTAATTCTATGGAACAGGTAGGATTCCGAAGCGTATCAGCACTGTTGTTAACATTAAGATAAGCAGAGCTAATGAATATCATCTGCATCTCTGCATTGTCTTTGTAGATTTTGAAAAGGCATTTGACTCCGTTATCCATACAGCTGTCCTCCAAGCTTTGTGACAACAAAAAGTGGGAGCAGCATACTTCGAAGTGCTCAAGAATATCAGAGACTTATTCAGCATAATATCGGGGAATCAAGTCGAGAATGCCGCACCATGAAGGGTGTCACGGAAGGCGATCCCATATCCTAAAAACTGTTCTTGGCTGTTCTGCAAATGTCAAAGCTGAAATGGAAAGGTAAGGGAATTAGAATTAATGGAAAAAGGCTTACCATGATAAGATTTGCTGATGATATCGCCTTACTGGGCAACGACTTCGCAGAGCTCCAAAACATAGCTGTGGATCTTGTATTGGAATATCAGTTCGTTCGCTTGAACTGGAACCTTTCCTAAACAAAAGTAATGTCCAAGAAATGGGACCCAGCTAGTGATGTGAAAGTCAACGACAGTCCATTAGAAGAGAGCAGAATATAAATATGAAGTTGGATGCAAGTCCTGAAATTTATCGGCGTATAAAACTTCGCTGGCAAGCAGTTGTTAGGAATTCGATAGTACTCAGATCAAAACTGCCAGTAAATCTGAAAAAATTAATATTTGTGCTGACGTATGGTTGCGAGGCATAGACACTGAACTCATTTACGAAAGTGAAACTGGGGACGGCATAGACAGCCACGGAATGGTCGACGCTGATCTATACAAAAGAGGATAGGAAAAGGACAGATGGCATCAGATCTGTGACGAAGGTCAAGGACATCTTAAGAGACAGTAGGGTCCTTAAAAATGTCAGTGGTCCAGTGGTCTGGAAGACAGCAGATAGACGAAGCTAGCACTGGAGTGGAATCCGAGAGAGCATCGAAGGCATAGAAGAAGACCACCGGGCATATGGGACAAAGATATGAAGATCGCTGGTATGTCCTGGCAGGAAACTGCTCTAGACTGTTCCATTTGGAGAGGACTGCTGAAAGCCTACCTGAATCCACATCATTTAATGATTGAAACATTTGATTATGATAATTTGCAGGCATAATTTGTCTATTGCAATTATTTATCATCTCTATATTCTGGGATACTTTCATCTGCCTTTCTTTCCAAACCGTATTTTTATCGTATTAACTTCCTTATCTAGCTTGATTACTTGTAACTTTCATTATCACTGCACCTGCAGCTTCAACTTTTTACTCACGCCTGCCACATTGTTGTTGTTGTTGTGTTCTTCAGTCCTGAGACTGGTTTAATGCAGCTCTCCACAGTACACTATCCTGAGCAAGCCTCTTCAACTCCACATAAGAACGGCAACATACATCTGTCTGAATCTGCTTACTGTATCCATCTCTTGGTCTTACTCTGCGGTTTTTACCCCACACCCTTCCCTCCAATGCTAAATTAACAATTCCTTGATGTCTAAGATTGTGTCCTACCAATCCTTTTAGTCAAGATATGCCAGAAATCTATTTTCTCCCCAATTCTGTTCAGTACCTCTTCATTAGTTACGCGGTTTGCCCACCTAATGTTCAGCATTTTTCTGTAGCACCACATTTCAAAAGCCTTTATACTCTTTCTGTCCGCACTGTTTATCGTCTATGTTTCACACCCATACAAGGCAACACTCCACACAAATGCTTTCAGAAGGGACTTCCTTAGGCTTAAATCAATATTCTATGTTAACAAATTTCTCTTTTTCAAAAACACTTTTTTACCCATTGCCATGCTGCATTTTATATCCTGTGTACTGCGACCATTATTTGTTATTTTATTACCCAAATAAAAAAACTCATCTATCTCCATTATTGTTTCGTTACCTAATCTAATTCCTTCAGCATCACCTGATTTTATTACACTGCACTCCATTACCATAGATTTGCTTTTGTTAATGTTCATCTTATATGAAATGTTCAGCACACTGTTTATTCCGTTCAACTGCTCTTCCAGGTCCATTGCGTCTCTGACAGAATTACTATGTCGTCAGCAAAACGCAATGTTTTTAATTCTTCACTCCAAACTTCAATTTCTTTTCGAAAATTCTCCCTGCTTTCCTTTATAGCTTGCTCAACGTACAAATTGCATAGCATTGGAGAAAGGATATAACTCTGTCTTACTTCCTTCCCAACGGCTGCATCCCTTTCATGCCACATTAGGAACGTTATTTTCGTCAGTTAAGGTAAATGCATTGCTTTATCATTTAACTTCTGACATCCTTTATTGAGTGCAAACTCATTGTTTCCCAGCAAATAGCGGCTTTCAATATGGGAGTGCCAGACTAGCGCTAGTGAGAAACCTACTATGGTTTACACTCACAAGTAAATTTATTTTACAACAGATGAGTGCCCACTGAGACTCACCCCTTTCACTGCTGGTGAAGTTGTGGCAGAATGAAGTAGACTTGCGCATAATAGTTCGCGATCGGGGGCGCTCACTTTAGTTATCGGCTCTGCCGCGAACTAGTTCGTTCTTTTAGTTCGTTCGCTCCCAGTGACGGCTGAGCGGCTTGGTCTGCGCATCCTGGTGGAGGGAGACGTTCCCCCACCTATCTGCTTCATGCGCTTGTTGCTTGAGTCGCTAACAATATCACGCAATCCAAAAGAAACAGTCTGTGGATAATTTCTCGCGTTTAAGTTTAGAGTTATCTCTATATCTTGGCATTATGGAATTTATTAGCCAGATATTGAAGAGTGCAGAATACTTCAAAGCAGAAATTTTGTAGCACTGAACTATGAAGTCTAGCAAGCAGACGCTAACCTAGAAATGGCTCTCATCAGCAGAAGGCAAACACGTGATTTTTAATTCTGTTCGCGATCTATTGCGCATATTTTAGTTCGCGACCTATTGCGCATATTTTAGTTCACGACCTAGCAAGCATATTTTAGTTCGCGACCTGTCACAAATATTTTAGTTCGCGACCTATCGCGTATATTTTAGTTCGCGACCGCTAGCTCTCCTTTTAGTTCTCAGCTCGGCCGCGAAGTTGGTCGCTCTTTTTAGTTCGTTCGCTCGTTTTGGCTTTTGCTACCGCTACTAAAACTACAACTGAGCTGCATCTCAGCTCGAAATGACGGCAAATGGCAGAAGGGAATCACGCGATTCTGCGCGCTCTCGCGTCCTCTCGCTGTTACCTGTCAGTCTTCAGAAAAGGAGCGGACTAACTAAGAGGCGAGGGATCTGCGAACTAGTTCGCGTAGTTCGCGCTCTTCCGAACTAGTTCTTTCGCGAACTATAAAAGACTAGTATGAAGCCCATGCGGTAGTAGGGACTTCCCAGCCGCCTCACCACACCCTTCAGCTCGTTGGTCCGTCTGTCAGGCTCGGCGACCGTCACGCGTCTCGCTCCCTCCCCCTCCCCCCACCACCGCGTCGCCATCGCCACCCTCCAGCCACCCCCGTACGCGCACCACGTCGCTTCACATCCGACGCCTGCCTCTCGCGCCTGGCACGTCGACACACGGAATCGGAGATGAGAGCCCCTCGAGAATCCCCCAGTTACGGATCCTACACTGCGCTCTCTTTTGTACGAGCAATCCTGTGAGACAGATCGAGTTTCCGGCGCTACCGCTGCTTATTTTCCGAGTGCCTCGCGAACGGCGCTGCGTGCCAATTGCGTTGCCGGAAACGGCGTTCGGAAAATGGTTTCATGCAGACGTCTCGGCAATACTTGCGAGGGAATCTACCAATGGCACACCGTCCCCCAGTTAGTGAATAATCCGTCAACAAGCACCAAAACAAAAAGACGTTGTACAGAACTGGGCCAAAAGTAGCAAAATAGAAACACCGAACGTTCCAAGCGTGAGACAGGCACTTTAGAGTGAATCTTTAATGTAATGCTGTTGTTGTCCTCTGATCATGCTTGTTGGCTGTCATCCGGGAGCTCCTTCAAATCGCAGTAGTGCCTATTTCGCCGGCCGCAGTGGCCGAGGGGACTGAGGCGCTCCAGTCACGGTCTGCACGGCCGCTACGGTCGGGGGTTCGAATCCCCCCTCTGGCACGGATATTTGTGCCGTTCTTAGTGTTAGCTTGTTCATAAGCAGTTTGTAAGTTTAGGGACTGATGACCCCGTAGTTAAGTTCCATAAGCTATACAAACATTTGAACATTTTGAGTGCCTGTTTCTATTTTATTTTTTTGTTCTTTACAAAATAATGAATATCCGTCCGTCCATTGACGTGAAATCTACATCTACATGGGATACTCGGCAAATGTGCATTTACGTGCCTGGAAGAGGGTTCATCGAACCACCATTACACTATTTATCTCCCATTCCATTCTCGAAAAGCGCGCGGGAAGGAAGAACACCTGAATCTCTCCGTTCGAGCTCTGATTTCTCGTATTTTATTCTGATGATCATTTATACCTATGTAAGTAGAGAATGTTGGCGATTGGAATTTCTCCGCAACGATAAGCGGCGTTATTGTAATGATTCCCGTCCCAGATCCTGTATCATTTCCGTAACGCTGTCTCCTCTGTATCGTGACAATACGAAACGAGCTGCCCTTCTTTAGACTCTTTTGATGTCCTCCGTCAAACCCACCTGATAAGGATCCCACACTGGGCAGCAATACTCCAAAAATGGACGGACAAGCGTGTGTATGTAGTTTCTTTTGTAGTTGTGTTGCAGCTTTTAAGGTTTCTACCAATAAAACACAGTGTCTAGTTCGCCTTTCCCACGATATTATCTACGTGGTCTTTCCAGTTTAAGTCTCAAGTAATAGTAATTCCTAGGTCTTTTGTGGAGTGTACGGCCTTCACGTTTGATTGATTTATTTTGTAAACAAAGATTAACGGATTTCTTTTCGTATTCATGTGGACGACTTCACACATCTCATTATTTATAGTCAATTGCTAATTTTTACACCATACTGATATCAAATTCAGATCGTTCTGCAGTTGGTTTTGATCTTCAGATGATTTTACTAGACGGTAAATGATGGCGTCATCTGCAAACAACATAAGAGAGCTACTTAGATTGTCCCCTAAATAGTTTATGTAAATAAGAAACAGCAGAGGAGCAATAACACTACCCTGCGGAACGGCGGATATCACCTCTGTTTTAGTCGATGCCTTACCATCGATTACTACGAACTGTGTCCTCTCTGGCAGGAAAACCCCTATCCAATCGCAAATTTGGGGCGATATACCATAACCACCCAATTTTATTAAAAGCCGTTTGTGAGGTACGGTGTCAAAAGCCTTCTGGAATTCAAGAAACACTGAATAGATTTGTGAACCCTTGTCGATAGCACCCATCACTTCGTGTTAATAAAGAGCTAGTTGTGTTTCGCATGACCGATATTTTCTAAATCCGTGTTGACCTTGACTGATCGCTATATTCAATTTTGTAACTGTGTAGTGGTGTAAAGTCCTTGCCGCACTTCTCCTGAATTAAACACCCAGAGGAAGTGGGCTTCGAACAGGAGTCGCAAGGGTCTAACGACGGCGACAAGTATCTCATATACGACACTCATTACGGTATGTACGTCACATGGAAGGAAATGAAAATATCGATACTGAATTAACAAATTGTAAGGTCACAATAAAATAAATGCTCATTCCTTGAGAACAAATCTCATTCCCACGGTATATTGATTGATTATGTAGTGAACTCAGAATTTGTACATTCAGTATCAGTATATATTGCAATTACACCTAGAGATTGGTTTATTATTCAGTTATGATTTATTTGAATGCACATATAAATTGCAACTATTTTGGATACTGACCACTTAAGAAACTATATGAACCAACTGGTACGTTGGTGTTTGCACTTTATAATCGACCTAAAGCCGAAACCGGGATGGCGATCAAAAGAATAGACACACAGCAAAATTTCAGGAAAATCTTTTAAAAAATGAATTATACCAAGGACGCTGCTATAAATTATTTATTTCGACAAGTCTGTTTCGGCGTCATCGTCATAATAAAGGAAACATATATAAAACTATATAGTATGCGAAAGGGACACTTCGACTCAACATTATTATGGAGCAGGAATGTTTTGATATGTTATCACTGAAAAAATAATGACATGAAAATATTTCGTTCCAGTTTAACATAACCAACATTTTATACATACGTAGGTTCCATTAATTTTAAAGCAACGTAATGTAGTGTTTACCTGAAGAGGAAAACACAATATTTGACGATATGATAAATATTTTTGGCTGGAGTAGGTCATACCTTCTTAAATTATTAGGAGAAAAAATTGACTTAAAATTGTTTAATTATTCAAAACATGAATTTGATAATGTTACTGGTTGACAGTTTCAGCCATGTAATAATTATACTAATAACAATGTCATGAAATTTGTTTTTACATTTTATTTTGAGTATTTTGTAATTACAGTGTACCTCAAATGAAAATTACTCATTATTCAGTGCGTTGGAAAATAAGTTTAATATTCAATTTATAATGTATTGCACCACTTGTAATTTTTTCACGTACTGGTTATTATTTGGCTAAATTTCATTTCTGTATGTGTTTAAGTTTCTGTGTTGTTAAATTCTCAAATAAAAAAAAAAATGAAATAAAAAAATAAACTACACGCTGTCATCCCAAGGATGTGAAATTATTGAATCACCTGTCGAGTTACAGAAAAGCCTAGGGGGTTGTGGGGTGAAAGCGATAAATTGTCAATGCAATAAGACATGAAAAAAGTTGATATCATTTTTATTTGTAGCTCGTGCATTTCTCCGCGTTTACATGTGTTGACGGCATGGCTTTCTGTCGGTAGTGATGACACTGACTGACAAAGAAAGCAAATTCAAGAGAAGAATGGAAATAAACAACACAATGTAAAAGGTACCAGACGATTGGCAACAATAGAAAAAAATCAGCTGAAACGAAAAGGGTTCCAAATGACAGAACTGCATGGATAGCTACGGAAGACCGATCATATGTCACGGAACTGACGATGATGAAAAATGACGATGATTATGATGATGATAAAATGCAAGTAGTTCAAGTAGCACCACAAAAGACCAGCTCAATAGAAGAAATGTTTACAGAAAAATATGGACTCGGTATTACCAATGAGAGAGGACACAGCTAATCTAGATTATTCGTAAACTTCATCTGTCAGTAGTATTGAAGACCAGGTGATGTGGCATTTTAAATGGAATATTGGCTTATAAGGAGCACCTAGGAATGCGAAGGACTGGGCCAAGCACCTGCCAACAGAGCCGTGCAGCGCGCCACTTTTACCCGCCCGAGCTCGCCTGCGTCCGGCCGCTGCGCTCTGCTGCCCGCACCGCGGGTAGTCTAGTGGAGCCCCACTGCACCGCTGTACACAGCGAGCGAGCTGCGGTGCGCCCTAGAGTCCCGACACTCGCCGGGCGAGCGGGTACCCGACGGGCCCGTGCAACAGCGCTACAGGTGGCGCTGCGAGCGGGGGAATGCAGACAGTTCTGAGCAACACGTTGTCATAATCACAGCGTAAGCTTCACGCACCTTTTGTGTTACCTACATTGCAATTTATAAGTTATCTATCGTTACGTCTGAAATGAATAGCGAACAGGACAGATCGTACCAACGTGCAAGGAGTAGACGATCCGAGGAAGAAAAAGAAAAAGACGTTTCCAGGAAACTCGCGGAGAGAATCTACAAGCGTTTAAAGATATCTGGAGACAGCATTGTATGGAAGCGTTTTATGTTGATTGTAGGTAATGAAAATAAACCTGTGGGATTTGCAGAGTGTAATGGCTGTAGTAAATTATTGTCGTTCCCTGATGGCAGTACCACTACGCTGTTACTGCACCTGAATAGCTGCAAAACTTATCTGAATACTGATCTGAACAGTTGTAGCAATATTCTAGGATCAGCAAAATATTTTATGCTGGAGAAATGTGTAAGAATGTGTGCAATAGATTTGCGGCTCTTCAGCACAGTTGAGGGAGAAGGATTTCGAGACCTCGAACAGGCACTGATGGAGATAGGAGCACAGTACCCCACTGCAAGTGTCAAAGACGTTCTTCCTCATCCTTCAATAGTTTTTAGGAACGTAAAAAGAATAGCAGACAAATACCGTGTTCGCAAACTACTGGGTTTTTAAAGATTTCCTGTTTAACTTAGCAGAATTTTAGCCAGATAATTAGTTGGACTACCTTGAACAAAATTAAATATCACTTCATCGTAGGGCAGATATTTTTTTGGCACATACATTAAATACGTAGATTTAGTAGCAAAAAGGAACTGAAGAGATTTAAGGAATAATCTTGTTCTTTATATTACAGCCACCACGTAGTTTAACATGAAGTGAAAGTGAAATACTGTGTACGTAAATACTGAGCAAAGTATAAAACTACCTACAAATTAGCTGGAGCCGGCTAACCCGAAGCCACCGACTTTCAACATATTTAATATTTCCGGCGCGAGCCAATTCGGCTACCGTTTTGCTTCTGCACCACAAAATTGGACGTTCTGCTTTTACCTGGTGCATTACTGCGCACGTCTATTTTTTCCCTCGTAACAGATAGTACACTGACAATTCAGTCAGTGACGAAAAATCCCAAGTGTTTTCAATTTACATGAAACACTGTCCAGCGATCCAAAACTGATAACTGCGACCTTGAATGTCGCCTCTCGAGTAGTGGTGACTCCCTCGGGGTTTCAGCTACCCCCAACCAAAGGGAAAAGGGGGGAAATACAAAATGAAATTAAAGAATAACAACGGTCCACACGCCTGTATCGAGGAACAGTAGCCGGCCGCGGTGGCCGAGGGGACTGAGGCGCTTCAGTCACGGTCTTCACGGCCACTACGGTCGGGGGTTCGAATCCCCCCCTCGGGCATGGATATTTGTGCCGTCCTCTTTCGTAAGTAGTTCATAAGTAGTTTGTAAGTTTAGGAACTGATGACCCCGTAGTTGGGTCCCATAAGCTTTACAAACATTTGAACATTTTTTTTGAGGAACAGTAATTAGTTTACTTCCCTTGGAGTGGTTAAGCGTAAGCTGTCCTTCCAACATTCTACCAGTTAATCGTTTCCAATGACCTCGATTGAAACTGAACATTTATTCTTATTTATATTTATTAACTTATTTTTTCTTATCAACAAGGATACATGAAGCAATTTAGCGAAATGTCCAAAGAAAATCTGTCCGAACATGCGCTGAATTCGTATACTTGCTATCGCAGCACTCATGATGCTCATTAACTCACAATTACTCATGATTTGAGACAGCTCTATTACACCCGCGTTAATGTGTGTACTAAAATGCACCGGTCAGTAAGCTGCCCGCTATCTAACCTTTTCAATACCTGATTTGTAAATGAAAAGTTGAATGCTTTGTTAGAAAGCTAAGTTCTAACGTCATAGTTTCTTCAGAATCGAGTAAAAAGCATTGTTGTTGTGGTCTTCAGTCCGGAGACTGGTTTGATGCAGCTCTCCACCCTACTCTATCCTGAGCAAGCCTCTTCATCTCCACATAAGAACGACAACCTACATCTGTCTGAATCTGCTTACTGTATCCATCTCTTGGTCTTCCCCTGCGATTTTTTCCCCACACACTTCCCTCCAACCGTAAATTCACAATTCCTTGATGTCTAAGAATGTGTCTTACCAATCTATCCCTTCTTTTAGTCAAGGTATGCCAGAAATTCCTTTTCTCCCCAATTCTGTTCAGTACCTTCTCATTAGATACGCGATCCACCCACCTAATCTTCAGCATTCTTCTGTAGCACCATATTTCAAAAGCCTCAATCCTCTTCCTGTCCGCACCGTTTATCGTCCATGTCTCACTCCCATACAAGGCAACACTCCATACAAATGCCTTCAGAAAGGACTTCCTTAGGTTTAAATCAATATTCGATGTTAACAAATTTCTCTTTTTCAAGAACGCTTTCCTACCCATTGCCATTCTGCTTTTTATATCCTCTGTACTGCGACCATCATTTGTTATTTTACTGCCCAAGTAACAAAACTCATCTACCTCCTTTATTGCTTCGTTTCCCAATCTAATTCCTTCAGCATCACCTGATTTTCTTACACTGCACTCCATTACCCTAGTTTTGCTCTTGTTAATATTCATCTTATATGCACCTTTCAGCACACTGTCCATTCCGTTCAATTGCTCTTCCAGGTCCTTTGCTGTATCTGACAGAATTACTATGTCGTCGGCAAAACGCAATGTTTTTAATTCTTCACCCTGAACTTTAATTCCTTCTCCAAATTTCTCCTTGCTTTCCTTTATAGGTTGCTCAATGTACAAATTGAACAACAATGGAGAAAGACTACAACCCTGTCTTACTCCCTTTCCAACCACTGCATCCCTTTCATGCCCTTCAACTCTGACAACCGCTGTCTGGTTTTTGTACAAGTTGTAAATAACCTTACGTTCCCTATATTTTACTCCTGCTTGCTTCAGAACTTGAAAGAGAGTATTCCAATCAACATTGTCAAAAGCCTTCTCCAAATCTACAAAAGCTAGAAATGTAGGTTTGCCTTTTCTTAATCTATCTTCTAGGATAAGCCGCAAAGTGAGTATTGCCTCCCGTGTTCCTACCTTTCTCCTGAACCCAAACTGATCTTCCCCGAGATCGGCTTCTACCAGCTTTTCCATCCTTCTGTATATAATTCGCGTTAATATTTTGCAGCCATGACTTATTAAACTGATGGTTCTGTAGTTTTCGCACCCGTCTGCACCTGCTTTCTTAGGGATGGGAATTATAACATTTTTCTTAAAGTCTGAGGGTACTTCACCTGTCTCATACATCTTACACACCAGGTGAAACAATTTTGTCATGGCTGGTTCTCCCAGAGACTTCAGTAACTCTGAGGGAATATCATCTACTCCAGGGGCCTTGTTTCGACTTAGGTCTTTCAGGGCTCTGTCAAATTCTTCTCTCAGTACAGTATCTCCTATTTCATCTTCACCTACATCCTCTTCCCTTCCTACAATATTGTCTCGAAGTTCATTTCCTTTGTAGAGTCCCTCTATACACTCTTTCCACCTTTCAGCTCTCCCTTCTTTGCTGAGAACTGGTTTCCCATCCGAGTTCTTGATATTCGTAGAGCTGCCCTTCCTGTCCCCAAACGTCTCCTTTATTTTCCTGTAGGCGGTATCTACTTTTCCCCTTCTTATACATTCTTCTACAGATTTGCATTTGACTTCTAGCCGCTCCTGCTTAGCCATTTTGCACTTTCTGTCAATCTCATTTTTTAGTCGTCTGTACTCCATTTTGCCTGTTTCATTTACTGCATTTTTATATTTTCTCCTTTCATCGATTAAATTTAGTATCTCCTGTGATATCCAAGGATTTTTTGTAGGTCTTTCCTTCCTACCTACTTTCTCCTCTGCTACCTTCACTATTTCATCTCTCAATTTTACCCATTCCTCCTCTACTGTTTTATTTTTCCCCGTTTCTGTCAATTGTTGCCTAAAGCTCCCTCTGAAATTCTTAAGAACCTCAGGTTCCTTCAATTTATCCAGGTCCCATCTCCTTATTTTCCTACCTTTTTTTAGTTTCTTCAGTTTCAGCCTACAGTTCATAACCAACAAGTTATGGTCAGAGTCTATATCTGCCCCTGGGTACGTCTTACACTGTAGAACCTGATTCCGAAATCTATGTCTTACCATTATAAAATCTTTCTGGTATCTTCCGGTGTCTCCTGGTCTCTTCCACGTATACAACCTTCTTTTGTGATTCTTGAACCAGGTGTTTGTTATAACTAAATTATGTTCTGTGCAAAATTCTACCAGGCGGCTTCCTCTTTCATTCCTTTTGCCCAGACCATATTCACCTACTATCTTCCCTTCCCTTCCCTTCCTTGTCCTACTACCGAATTCCAGTCTCCCATTACAATTAAGTTTTCGTCTCCCCTAATTATCTGAATAATTTCCTTTAGCTCCTCATATATGAAAGCATATATATAAAGCATTATGAAACTAAAAACTCACGCGTAATGAAAAGCAGACATGTTATTTTTTCCAAGGAAAGTATAGATTATAAGAAAAAAAAAAACCAAGTTAATAAACCGATGTGGGATGGTCGTTTGTAACGTGAACAGTTTTTACAGTGTGAGAAACCAGAGCAGTGAATGTCCCGCTAAGAGTGTAGCGGCTGGCGGGCGCGTGCCCCGGCTAGCAGCAGAGCGGCACGGGCGGCCGGGCGGACTGGCACTCGGCGGGTAGTCGGGTAGTCGGGTACCCGCGCTACCCGTCGCCGTCAGCTGCGGCTCGTACCAGCAGGCCGGGCAGCGCGTGGCTACGAGCCCGAGCGAGCAGCGCAGGCCCGCTGCACGCCTCTGCCTGCCAAGTTGGGAAACTAGGAAGCGAGATACTGGTAGAATTTGTGTGGATGGTCCTTGAAGCGTGCCGGGATAGCTCCGACGGTAGACCACTTGCCCTCGAAAGGCAAAGGACCCAGATTCGAATCTCTGTTCTGCCACACAATTTTAACCTGCCAGGAAGCATTATCTTCATGTTATTCCCTTGCAGAGATTGCTAAGTCTTGCTCCTCTTCCCTTATGCATGTCATGTACATTGATTTTTTAATTATTTATTTTTAATGTAAACGAAGGCTTCCGCGACCGTTGTCATTGTTAATAAAACTCTTCTGGGTATTAGACCGCATCGTCAATACATCAAATATTTCACCGACGTTTCGGCCGCTATTGCAAGCGGCCATCTTCTGCGTCTTATGTACCCAGAAGTATTTATTTTTAAATTCAGTTTCAGTAAGCAGCCACGGCACTCCAGAATCACTTCAAATCACCAAGGTAGTGGTGTGCTGAAGGCTGTATCTGTCAACTGACCTGCTGCAAACAGAGTATCAGCACTGAAACATTACAGGTTTTTGTCTCATTTTTGTTAATTTTCCTTATTGCACAACCTTGGCAGTATTTCCTCATATATTCATAGATGAAAATCTTGTCTGTATCTACAGAGGTAACTGTGAGGACTCAGTTCAGCGATGTATGGGCTTTCTTCTGACAGAACTGGTGAAATGCTCGAAGAATATAACTAGTTTGGTAACTATTATTTTGCTTCTCTCCGCATAGATACTTTACCGATGTCTTTACAGCTTTTTGCAGTCTATTATAATACATCGCAAACCTGACAATTGTTGATGGTGGATCAATCGGAGCAAAGAATATCTCGGCTGGAATCCACTCTAATAAATATCATGGCATAATAACGCGAAAATTCACTACATGTTGTGCAAATTACAGAAGACGTCATTGTACAGTTTTTTACGTTCCGCATTTCACATTCAACTACACAGTGCTTTCCAATCTTTCCCTAATTGCGAGACCCTTTTATAGCTTACAGTTTTGCGCGGCACCCTTTCACTAATAGAAATACATATGGCAGAATTTAGATGGTTCTAGCGGGGGGAGGGGAGAGACGGAAATAAAGTGTCGCGTAAATGTAGTTTGTAAACGAAACTGAAATCCTCGTACGCATTGACATGTTTAATGTTCATCCTGACTGCAACAATTGCGTACACTCACCGGAAGAAAAGGAAACATTAGGAACAGAGCAACACCGCAGACAACAATGCCTAACTCACACAGTAATACTTGCTTCTTCTACATGGGACCCAACTTCCGAAACAGGAAAACTGAATTTCGGAAACCGTTTTTCGCTGTCGTGTATACACGTCAGGGCCAGATACAATTTGCTGGATCGATTGAAAACGGCATCTGGAATTTAGCCGCTCGGATTTTTGATTTAGACAGCACAGTGGCTGTTGCCTTAAGTTCAGTATCATCACATTATTTTCAGAAATAAAGAGGGTGTATTTATGACAAGTGATGAATTACTATTTAAATTCTATTTTTAGGTTCTTGCTTCACCACGACTTTGGAAGTCTCGACATATTCGAAAAAATGGATAAATATTTGTTACAAGTAAGAATATTAATGTCATTTCCGGTCCCAGAATCTGTTACATACAGGAAAGTGAGAGTAAAAAAATATTAACGCATACCAGGGTTCGAAACAACAATCACTATATTTAAAATACTAATCTCCATTAATCACCCAGCCATACTGCATACTAAACATCGCTACCGAATAGCTTTACTCGGTGGACAATTGTGACTGCTTTTACAGCCACTGTATCATTGATTGACATTTAATTGTAAGAAACGCTACCGAGAGTGACGTGGCTCTGATAAATCCATTAAAAACGCTCAGGTGCAACTTTTTGAGAAAGAAAGGAGTGAAGGTTAGTTCAAGCAGCTGCCAGTTCCAGCAAATTGCACATGGGAAGAGCGGTTATCAAGAATCAGCAGCTCATGCGCAGTTTGCTGGAATCTGGCAACTGGGAGCTGCTTGAATGAACGCTAAATGTCTACTGCGGCTGAAATAGAGCTGCCGCCTAGCGGTTGAGCATGAAATTTGCACCGATAATTCCTTTAATACGTTATCTGTGGTGCACTGAATGAAGAGAAGATAAGCTACAGGCGAGTCTACAGGGTAGTATGAAGAGAAGGATATTTTGTTATTTTATGACAAGTTTGTTTGTTTAGAGTCTAAATTTGTTAGTCTCGCGATACTCTTGATACTACTATGCGACACCCCAGGGTGTCGCGACACCCAGTTTGGAAATCTCTGCGCTACAGTCTTGTTTGATAGGCCATTTCTCTTACGTGTGTCCTGCTTATGGATCCTTACTATTACAGTATTTACATTTATAAACGGATGAAAGGAAATCTGGAGGCTTGCTCTTACTGAGTAAATGTAACCCTTATACTGAACATATACTTTGCTCAGTTTTTTTCTTACACAGTGTTTCACTTTCACTTCATGTTAAACTACGTCGTGGCTCTAATATAAATATAAATATAAATATAAATATAAAGAATATAAATATAAATATAAATATAAAGAATAAGATTATTCCTTAAATCTCTTCGAACCTCTGGCGGGAGAAGCTCATCTTGGTGTCGCGCGATCCTTCACAGTGCGTGGAGCCGCAAGCGGCAACTCTTGGAAGGCACAGCTGTTGATGTGAGCAGCTTTAATACCCCCCCCCTCCCCTAGGGAATGGATGTTGTGTTCGTCCTTAGTTTAAGTTACGTTATGTTCGACGTAGATCGTCACTACATGAGCATAGTACTTAAAAAGCGTTAAGGTTACACTCAAACCCGGAGATGAGAGTCATTGGCCCGTAGACCCGGAGAATTCATTCCAAACCCGGGCACTCCGAGCGGTGCCCAGAGATCTGGCAACGACAAACTCTTGTTTATTTTCCATTAGGCGTATCAGCTTGTGTCTTGAAGCAGTGTCTGGCGAACTCTTAGACCTAAGCACACTTCGTTCTAGCACAACAGTTCCTTCATTTTTACCATTTACAACAACAAGCTCGTGTTGATCAGGTAAAATTTACGATTGCTATTAAAATTTTTCGTTTTTGCCAATTTACGACATAAAAAAAGATTGGAATACTCAATCACAATAAGTGTGGAACACTTACAAATGAGAAAGACATGACACTTGTATCGATACAAAGTGGCTGAAATATGTGGCCGTCCATGCAACATTCAATAGGTTAATCAAAAGCATTACACAAACACGTAGCTATAAAAAATAATTGTAGGCAAAGTTTTGTGTCCAAGAACAGTGTGTTCGTTACTAGGTGCTCACCCACTGTGCCTATGTTGCAACGGCTTTCAAAAACGATAAGGGTTATATTTTTTTCACTTGTTTAATTAAATTTTTAAAGAATTTATAGTTAATAAAAGAATTAAACTTCTGTTTTCAAAACATTTGATTTTCTTAAGCTAATTAACTTATATTTTAATTAGTATATCTCATATTTTTGAAATGTAAACATTGATTAAAAAATATAAGAATTAAATTATTGTTAAAATTTGTCCTGTTACAGAAATAATGCAGAGTGTTCCAGGAGAATAGTAAACATTTTGGGAGTGGTAGCACAGACATAGTGCAATAATAATTGCCGTATGACTTGTGTTCAAATATTATTCAGTACAACGATAGATCTATTAGTACGTATCCCACATAAAATTTAAACAGTAATCAATCGACGCCTTTTGTTTCAAATGTCAAGTGTAATTTTCCGCATTGTTTAACAGAGGGAGCTGAAGACGTCTGTCACACGCCGGTTACATTCACAGTCGACAAACAGGGACACAAAACTTTATCCTACTTCATGTCAAGTTTCTCAATTCGTCTGGTATGTCGATAAATAGCATTCGTGAACCCGTTGCCAATCAAAATTTTATCTAATTACATTGACTTTCTTTGTAGAAAGTAGGGAAACTTAGTTTCTGGTTGCGACTCGTAACATAAGCTATAGGAAAACTGACTCATTAAAATATAAGGGTCATTCATAAAGTAAAGCAAGGGTGCTCGTAAAACAGTGAAAACATGGAGGCCTTTTGAATTATACATTTTAACATAGTAACTCTTCCTCTAAACAACTGCACTATTGAAAATAGTCTCCTTTATAATCTATACATCTCCGTCATCGCTGAATCCATCACGCAAATCATCTTTGGAAATATTTAGGTTTGCACTAAGAAACACACTGATTCACTGTTACTTTGACCTCGTCTTTGTGCTGAAAATGTCTTCCCTGAAGCCTTACCCTCATTGGGCTAAACAAGTAGATATCAGTAGGTGCTAAAGATCAACTGTATGGCGGCTGATGGACTACTGACCAGCCAATTTGCCAATCTCCCGACTTGTTGCTAAAGATTTGAACGGTTTCACATTGTTATGATCAGTTTGGATCGATTGCAAATATTGTTTTATCTCTTCTTCCTAATGGCTCCTTGATACTTTTTGAGTGTTTTCACACTAGAACGTTCAGCTTAGATCTACCCCCTGGAACTCCCAATGTAGGTCAATTGACCATTACATCTTTATATTTTAAAATGCTTTATTTTAGAAAATGTAAAGATAATACTTATTTATTGCTATTAATATTGATTTAACTACTTTTTACATTGCTAATAATAATAATGAGGGCACATTCATATTTTAAGCTGATAAAATTTATTTTTAATCTATACCTTACAAAAATAAGTGACACCATATTTTGATACATAAAATTGCTTACATTTTCAAGCTTTCTCCTTTACATGAAATAACAATAGGTGCAAAATATTTTCACATGATTGCTTATCTTCCATAATTGCTGTTCGTTATTCTCGCTAAAACTCGAGAACGGCTGAACTGATTTGGCTACTTTTAGTCTTGAAATATTCGTGTAAGTCCAGGGAAGGTTTAAACGATAATAAAATATGGAAAAGTTGTCCGGAAAAGAGGAAAATCAGGAAAAACTGAAACAGCTTTTTCCAGTGAGCTATCAATACTGTTCGCCCAATTGCGATATAATTTTCTATAGTTCTTGTTGAAAGCAAGAGGAAGGTTCGCATGAAATAAAAATTTGGGAAAGTCGCCCGGAAAGTATGAAGATGCAGAAAAACCGAAAGCGATTTTTTCTATAAATAAAAATCAGTTGCCACATGGTTGTAAGAGCATCACTTGAGTACGGCTTGACAGGACAAGGTTTATATGAAATAATTCTTCTGGAAAATCTACCGGAAAATTGGAAAATTTGAGAAAAATTGGAAGTGCGTTCTTCAATTTGTTTTTCATTGAATTCACCACTATAAGTGACAATTGTTTTGTTCATTATGGTCTTGCAAAAGTTTTCAGTAAAATAAGAAAAAAAGTAGGGACAGTTGAAAAGAAATGTCCCAAAATTCGAAACAAGATCCTTTGTCAATGTGTTACTAAATGTACTCAACACCATAAGTTGAGAACCCTTCATCCGATTGTTAAAAATTTTGATCTTTTTCGTTCAACGAAAGATGAACGTTTTTATGAACTATAAATTTGGGAAAGTTACCCAGAAAATTTGAAAATTCGCGATAAACTTAAAGAGGTTTTTTCAATGGAATATCAATATCATTCGTCAGATTGCGATAAAATTTTGCACATTCGACGTTCACAGTGTGAGGATGTTTTGAGTGAAGTAAGAGTTTGGAATAGTTGGACAGACAATAGGACAGGTACCTCTGATGTTCTGTTGTTCTACGCACTTTTTACAAAAGGGGCAATGCATTTTTAAAGTTAATTATTACTTCTGAAAAATAGTTAAGAATTCAAAGTGTAAATAACTCTTCCAGAGTGTAATTATTGTTCGATATTTCGCTTTGTATACTTTAAATAAAAAAGTATCTTGAATTACACACTTTCTAAAGTATCTTAAACCGGTACTTCAGCGCTCGAGTTATATCATCACCACATATCATGACAATGGATTCAATGGTTTACGTAATGATATATGGCCAAATCGGGTTCTAGCGAGACTAACGAACAGCAATTCATTTTTATCTTTGACAGTTCATATAGTGTAAAGTGAACTTAACTGTTTCATAGTATATTTCTGAACGCACCCAACACAACAACCAAGTCATTGTTTTACATGTTTTAAATCTAAATTTTCTTCGCAATTTTTCCATATTTATCAGCGTTTAAACCTTCCGTGAAATTCCACGAATGTGACATGAACATTATCCTGGACATGTGTGCGTGATTTACCCACTCTCTCCGCCCAATATCGAGTCGATACTTAGACCATCTGATGATGCGTTTATAAAGCTACTGGGTCTAAAATACATATGATTTAAATTAATATAGTTCATATTAAGAGGTAAGTGATACGAAGTTCACTGCGTCATCCTGTTTATTAATAAATTATAATTTCTTCTCTAACAACTAAGTATTTCTTTACTAGACTACCACTGTGCATATTTTACATATCCACTTACTTAGATATGAACCATATGCAGATTTTTTACATATGAAGACAATGTGTCTAGTTTTGTTTTTGTTGCACAGTCCAACTTGGCATGTTTTCGTTTCGTTCGTTTAGATGTTCTTTCTCTGTCAGCAATCAGAATAGATGGAGTCTGGTGTTGCTGACTTCTGAGGGCGAGAATTTCTGACTGGTACCACAAAACAAACCCACTATAGACAATGTATGAAACCGATCATGGTTGGCTAACAAAGGTGCCAAATAAACTGCATAAACTGCATAGTTGTGAGAAGCGGTTAATTGACCGTAATCGGGAACCAACAGTAAATGTGGAAAAATCTTAAAGATATGCTATTACAATTCAAAATTATTAAGGTAACTTAAACATCATCTAAAACTATTAACAGTCAGGAAAATAATACTACAGAAAAATAATACTACAGGAAAATAATACTACAGGAAAATAATACTTTAAACACGGAAAATATTCCCATCTTAAAATGGAAAATGGTCATATGATCCCCACCGGATCATGGCGAATGTTCCGAAAGAACAGACATCACTTCTGATCCTGCATTTGTTCTTCCTTCATATTCGTAGAATACGTGACATTAACTGCGAATAGGCAAAGCTGAAAATGTATAGCCAGCCGGGATTCGAATCCAGGTCTCCCGCTTTATAGGCATTTGCTCTGACCACTACACCACTGAGGAATTAGTGATCAAGGCACCTTCAATGAATACGCCTCCCGTCAGACACAGATTCCCAGCTTTACCCTGCTCACAGTACTCAGATTTGTAGTTTCAGAAACTAATTTCCGTAAAAGTGAGTGCCCCAAACTTCCCCCCCCCCCCCCTCCTCACTAATGAAAGGATCATTGCCCCTCACCGGCATATTTTATATGTGTGTATGTGTGTGTGTATGTGTGTAAGTCGTGTGTGTTCCGAAAGAACAGACATCACTTCTGATTCTGCACTTGTTATTCTTTCATATTCATGGAATATATGCCTAGAATAGAAAGCGAGACACCCGGGTTCGAATTCCGGCTGGGTACACATTTTGCAATTGATGTCATATATTCTATGGATATGAAATTAGAGAATGCGTCAAAAGTGACCCATCCGCGGTCCCAGTGTTAACAAATAGTCAAAGAGCGTGTATGTCGCAGTCACGAAATTTCAAGAAAATCGTAACGAAAAGTTAGCTTTGGAGAAACTGCGTACGAGGGATCTACCCGGAAGCGTGCTTCTCGTCACCCAGATGCTGCACCAGTTGGTAATCTCGTTCTTCAGGAGCGGGCGACTCCACTGTAAACTGTGTTATCGCGATTATGCGACATTAATGTGCGTTTGGTGTCTGCGTGTAATGCGATTCACGGCGGAACACGCGTTTCCACTCGGCGGGCGGCGCGCATACCAATGAGTGCAGCGGCGGCGTTGGCAGGGGCGACACAGCCGTCCCACTGTCTACTGGGGCGACGGGCAAGCCCGCTGACATACGGCAGGTGGATAGGGGCGGGGCACAGCCAGCGTGGCGACAGCCGCAGCTGGACCTGTTGCTTGCCTGCCGAGCCAGACGCGCCGCTATCGATCACCAGTGCCCAGCGAAAGGCTGCGGTTATCACCACTTAATAACGACCTAATCCTCTTCCTGTCACCCTCACATTACACCTGTCTGAACCCCTACTCATACGTTGTTGTGCAGCTTACAGGGTTATTACACGCCGATCGGCCTCGAAATATAATGGTTATAGAGTCTATATAGGGAGAATGAGGCCAACTGGCCGGTGGCTGCCATGTTTTTACCAAACTAGGCGCGGTACGTGAACTTACATAGCGACCCTGGAGAAAGTGCAGCCATTTGACGGTAAAAGTCTAGACCGGCGGCATGGCCTAATGTACTTACGTGACGTACTGCGCTACTGTTGGCAACAGTCGCTGTGGATACTGGGATGAATGGTGGCACACAATGCTTACAAGATGTGAAAATGAATGTGTTAATATCACGTTTCTGTGATTTTATTTTCGAATCACAGCATTGGAATGTAAAACATTGCACACTATAATACTACGCTTCTCCACGTGCAATGTCTTTCTGTTCAGATGTAACACTTAGGCATACTCATTTCGATTTACGTAAAAACTATCTCTAAAATGATACGAATTACTATGATTTTTTAAATGTCATAATTTGGTAGAACGAAAGCAACAATGTAATTCGTACTCTTCGATTCCTGCCTAACCACATCCGTTACAATCACGACATGTTCGTAAAAATCATAACATTCGCTCACATCAATTGAAACTGTACTCTGGGGTTCCTGCCTAACCACATCCTTTAATATCATGACCTATTCCTAAAAATCATCACATTCGCTTGTTCACTCGCAACAATTTAAATTGTACTCTTAGGTTCCTGCCTAACCACAACCTTGAAAATTATGACATATTCGTAAAAATAATAATATTTTTCGATGTACTCTTGTCCAGTCAGTAAAAGTAATTGGCCTCGTAAAAGGAAGGTTAAAACACTTCAGTACAGTTTCGTACAGATCATACATTGCCAACCTAACGCTGCTACGGACGAACCGAGACGCTTCTCATGCCGCTGAGCGAGACTTTAGCCCCATTTGACCATTGAAATAAGGCATCAGTTCCACTCATGACACTCAAGCACATATTCTAGCTTACTAATCAGTACGTTGTTAAAGAAATGCCAATCATACACGTCTAATATATTTGTAAGCAAATGAATGTTATTGGTCCTCTGCTGTTCCTTATTTACATAAACGATTTAGGGGGAAATCTAAGTAGCTCTCTTAGGTTGTTTGCAAATGACTCGGTCATTTACGTCCAGTAACATTATCTGAAGATCAAAACCAACTGCAGAACGATCTGAATAAGATATCACTATGGTGTAAAAATTGGCAACTTTAAATAGTGAGAAGTGTGGAGTTGTCCACATGAGTACGAAAAGAAATCGGTGAAACATTGTTTACAAGATAAATCAATCAAAAGTGAAGGCCCTAAACTCCACAAAATACCTAGGAATTACTATTACTTCAGACTAATTAGAAAGAACATGTAGATAATGTCGTCGGAAAGGCGAACCAGGAACTGTGTTTTATTGGCAGAACCCTTAAAAGATGCAACAAAGTACTAAAGAAACTGCATTCACTACGCATGTCCGTCCTTTTTTGGAGTATTTTTACCCAGTGTTGTATCCTTATCAGGTGGCAGGTGGGTTTGACGGAGACATCGAAAGAGTCCAAAGAAGAGCAGCTCGTTTCGTATTGTCACGATACAGGGAAAACAGCGTTACGGAAATGGTACAGGATCTGTGATGGGAATCATTACGACAACGGCGCTTTTCGCTGCGGCGTGGGCTACTTACGAAACTCCAATCACCAACATTCTCCTCTGAATGCGAAAATATGTTGTTGACTTCCACTTACATAGGTAGAAATGATCATCAGAGTAAAATACGAGAAATCTGAGATCGAACTGGGAGATTCAGGTGTTCTTTCTTCCCGCGCGCTGTTCGAGAATGGAATGGAAGATAAATAGTATAACGGTGGTTCGATGAACCCTCTGCCAGGCACATAAATATGATTTGCAGAGTATCCCATGCAGATGTAGATGAATGTCTTGAGACGGCGTCTATGACTGGAATGTTAATACCACATTTTACGACGTTCTGGTATTTTTCGACAGTTGGCAGCTTATTGACAAGAAAGAAAGGTATTTCGTGTTATGTTTCTTAAGAAAATAATGCAATGTCAGAATTTTCTGTCTGTATATCCATAGCTGAAATTAGTACAATATCATCGCTTTCCACTCCGATGTAATGCGATTTAAGAGTGCTGTCGATCTTATAACACTTTTCTACACTGAGAAATACCAAAAACATCATTGTGTGCCACGGCGGAGTGGCCAAGCGCATTGAGGCACTATGCTCCGAAGCGCGAGGCCGTTCCCGTCGGGGGTTAGAATTTAGTTTATAAGGCGAGGTACTGGCGAAAGTAAAGTTGTGAGGCGACATCGTGAGTCGTGTCGGGATAACTCAATCGATAGAGCGCTTGACCGCTAAAGGCAAAGGTCCCAGGTTCGAGGCCCGGTTCCGGCATACCATTTTAATCTGCCAGGAAGTTTCATATCAGCGCACACTCCGCTGCAGAGTGAAAGTTTCATTCTGGAGTTTATAAGTAGTTTGTGAATTTAGGGACTGATGACCCCACAGTTAAGTCTCATAAGCTTAACACTTGAACATTTTTCGTCATTCTGTAGATTCTTTTAGGGACACTTTATCACAGAAAATCGGAAAAACACCAATACTATCTCTACTGAAATGGCGGAAACAGCTTCTAAATAGGTAACTGGATATCTACAATGAGTCAATAGTCCCGCTCCCTTACCTTTTCAATGTCCCATCCCGTAACCAATTATAGGATTGGTGGAATTACTTGTGGCGGTGGCTGATGCAGTGGTACGTGTGTCTTTTGAGACACAGGTGTGGCCAGAAGTTGTTGCACGGTTTGCAGGACAGATGCAACGTGATTGTTCTGAAACTGAAACATTTGCATTAGCTGCTGTGTATGGAGCGCAGGAAACTGCGGCGCAGTGGCAGGGTTAGTAGCATTAGACATTATGCAAAAACAAGAAGCAAAAATATAGAAATTTACTCGTAACCCTGCAATAGAATCAAAATATTATTTACTGGGTCAGACGAGAGCTGTAATAAAGCAAAATTAATAGCTCAGAGTATTTTCAGACATTAATATTTCGTCGCAATACGGTTATTCGTTGTCCTCATTGCCATTTGTTGTGACCTCGTCGCCTTTTGTTTAGTACTTGTCCCAGTCTAGTTGTCAAAAAGGTACTGTTGCAGGATCCTTTGATATCTAAGACGTTGATATAGTTTGTATATCAAGATATTTATCGACAGAAATTTACAATACTCAACTTTAGAACATATGTCCGTTTCTTCTCTCTTCTTGCTTCTCGCGGTGTCTTCCGTATGATACTAGCTGGGCTGTTTCTTCTCTCTTCTCTCTTCTTGCTTCTCGCGTTGTCTTCCGTAGGATACTAGTTGGGCTGTGTCCTAGTTACTGCTAAATTCGTAGCCGTCTTCTGACTTAGTACTGTCCTATTTCTGACTTCGTAGCTGCCTAGTAACTGACTGAATTCTGAATAGTAACAGTCTCAGTTCTCTCTAGTAACTGACGAGCGTCCAGACGTATGTCGGCCTTGATATAGCCACTTGTAGAGTGTGCGCATCTTCGGTTACTCCCTCCAGGATGCGCGGCGCCTGCTTGCGATTGGCTTTCGGTCGATCGCTGCCTTCTCCACGATCGTTCTCTTACGTCTGGCATGTGGCGCTGACTTTGCGCCACAACACAACTCATTTTAAATATTCAAGTATATGCTTGGATTTCGAATCATAGGTGTGTATGTGAAAGTGAATCATCGGTTACTGAGACTGCTGATGCGTACGTCCTATTTGTTAGAATAAGTTTGTATGAATGTTTTAGTTTGTTTTGTATCAGAAGCTGTTTGAGTGGCTGAAGTTCGAATGATAAAAAAAGTGATTGGGTAGTTTTTAAGACTGGTACTGGCCGTGTAGGATGTCCAAATACCCCTCCTCCAGTGGTGGTCTTTTGATCTGCGAACTACAACCTTCAATAGACAAAAAACAGACAAGTTTCCTACTACTTTTTTGTATTATGATTGCCGATTTTTATTAAGTATCCAATGCGCTGAGTGTAGTTAGATAACCGCGTCACACAAATACTTTTGGATATGATACGTATTGAAATACTGTCTCATCCTCATTTATTGCCTTACTGGAGCACATTGAAATTAAAAAGAAGTTCCAATTTTTATTTTAAAAAATGTACAGAAGTGGTTTCAGAGTGAAACCATTGTGAGACAAGGGATTTTTCAATGTCTTTCAAACAGTTCACTAATTTTGAATTTTTAATATTACCCTAATGTTACATTTTCTTTCATATTCTCTTTTTCAAACTGTTGCCTTTTTTTATTCAAAATTTCGATGTACATTACATACAGCATTTCTTTCTATTTTTCATGATATTTCAAAAAAACAGTTTCTTCATCAGTTATGCACAATCAGACGTCACAAACTTTTCAGGACCATCTCGTTCTATGTAACTTTTTTTAACCACAATTTGTGTACATAATTTTGAGCTGGTGAACAAGAAAATGCGGTTCACTGGATTTAGTTCTAAAAATCTCTTTAGGGCTTTAGGGTGAGACTGTGGTTTCACAGTGCGTCACCTATGACACAAGGGGTTACGGAGCAGCAGTGAAACCACTGTGACGCAAACGGTTAAGACAGATACAATGATGGCAGTATAACGTGGCGAATAGGTAATCTTAATGAAAAAAGAAGTAACGCTCTTGTCTGTTACGTTGTATACGTCTCAGATCGCACCCAAATCATTTCCAAACTATGAATCCTGAGCCTTAGTCTATCGCGGGATCTATTCAGGTGGGTTGTCAGAAGACTTTTAAAATATCCTACCAAAATAAACTAGCGGCTGAAAGGTATGGGAGTGTATTTATTATCTGAAACGTTCTGCAGAAAACCCGTTCTAAATAAGAAACCAATGCGGCTAGTACCGTACTCAGGGCGGTATGAAAACAGTATGGCCTTAGGATTCGTTAGATGATAAAGTACTTCAATGCAGTGTCCCCTTCTACTTGTGACAAAAATATCGATGACTTAGTTGATTTAATCTCTCTCTTACTGTGGGATGCTGCTTGTTTTATAGTGTGTTTATATGACTTAAAATGACGGTTTCTTATATTTTACACAACAAAATAAGTCCGTGTGTAGAGACCGAACTTAGATTAGTAAAACTGTCAGCATTCAGCAAGAGTCCCTTTAAGGACCCACTCCAATTTCATTTGAATCAAAGCGCAGTTCTGGAAGAATTGACGGAATTCACAACTACTTTTTGAGAGCGTGCATTACTTAGTTTCCAAGGAACAAATTTAAGAAAACAAATTGTCGTAGCAGACTATTTACGCCTACAAATGAGAAGTTTCAATTTAAATAAAGAAGGGGATATTTTTATGAGACATGAAAATATATACTAAAATATTGTAAGTCTCATTAAAACGATTGCTCCAGACGAATAAATCGATAGGTATCATCAGAGGATTCATTCCAAAATTCTAATTTGTTATACACTTATTCATTATACGAAACCGTTACACCATAGTAATATTTCGTCGTACTGCAGTAGAAGTCCCAACTAATGTGCTGTGGTGCAGTACTGCTCTGCCTCTATCTCGCGTTAATCTCCTATTAACGTGAATCAGATATACACGAATTATTGCCGGTAGGCCTTTCATCGACAAAATTTTGTCAGCATTCAGAGCCGAGATTCCATTTGCGTAAACGTATCATTTACGGCGCAGTGTGTCCGATTTTGCCTTTCAGAAAGATGATTGCAATATCGGATTGCGATGGTATCTGTAGCAGTCCAGAGTAAGTGGATTCGGTTGGCATCATTTAAGTGACATATGCTGCTCATATTTCCCCTTATTACCCTTATACCTTATACAGTAAACAATGAGTGGGTCTGTAAATCAGAGGACAACATAAAAATTACATTAAATTGTGCACTGCGCAAAAACAGACGAATTACAATGAAAGTGAATTTTCATAAAAACAAAGTGTTCGTAACATGAGCATGTGTAAATTGACATTTAGTAGGATCTTACACAGTATACAGCTCTATTGCATTACCTCAAAGCTATCAATGAAATGAGCCTTCGGGCCTTATTGTCCCAAATGACAAGAAAAACGCAAATTAATTGATGGGATTAGTTGTAATTTACGTTGGAATGACCTTCCTCTACCGAAAACAAACTGAGGACATAATGTTACACTTCAAGTGACAATCATTCAGATTATCCAATGAAAATAACATGGAAATATGAAGTTAGTTTAGAAGGATAATTTGGTTGTAATCCAAAAATAAACTCAATGAACACCGAGTTTTAAACTCATTGCACTTTACTAAGTAGTTACTCCTATACTAACATTAGAAAAAAAAATATTACCATAACTGTATGTATGGTTTGAGCTGGCTTGAAAATGGTGCTCGCCAAGAACCAATAGTTAATACATTCGCACACTCAAACTAATTACTACAAAACAATAAATATCTGATTTTTTCTTTTTCTGACTTAATCGCACAGAAAATCGAGGAGTATATTCACCAGTCATGTTTGAACATGACAAAGTTTGATAAAATTATCCGAAGAAAGCTGGAACTAACTACCACAAATACATTGAAAAACTAATCAAAAGCTAACAACACAGCTTCGTAAAATAGTCCACAAGGAACTTCGTAAGCCGTCAATAGGAAATTTGTAAGTAAAAAAAAAAGACTAACGCGCAAAGGAACCATGAACAGATAGTAAAATCAGGTTTGAAGAAGCCAAGACTATTTCAACCCATTGATATTAACAATATAAAAGAATGTTGAACGTTGAAACGGAACGAAATAAGACACAGTGTTTAGAATCGGTCGCTACTAGAAATGTAAGTAATAATAATCGGCCAAAAAATTTAGAAAAAGATATACAATCGTACGAAAAAGGAATGTGCGTATATTGAAAAGCTTGTCATTTCACAGTAAATAACAATAGATTCACTAATCATAATACGGAGCCAGTTTCTGTAAAGCGAAGTACAGGGCGTTGTAGATGTTTTTTCTTTGTTACAATTTCAGCTGTGGACCAGAAATATTTTACTACTCATTCATAGTTGTTGTTCATGACCATCTTCGGAACTGTAGTACCCAATACTAGCTTATTCCAACGATTTAGCAGCTTTCGCTCAGTTAAAGTAAATGCTGATAGCGTATCAGCATTTGAATCACACCTGATTGACCATTGCGCAGAAGGGAGTGCAGTATTCTGCTGCGTCCATTTACAATAAGCTCTGACATTAACCCAAAAAGCTTAGCAATAATCAACGCCCTTTCAAGTACAAAATGAAAGAATTGTTGCAATAGTGGGATTCTGGGGGGGGGGTTCATGATCCTTTATTGCATTATTATGTAGAGGTATTCAAACACAACGTTCTCGTTATTGCTGGTAAAAAAAGAAATTGAAAACTGTAGGACAATAACGTAGACATTTGGCTATTTTGGGTTCGATATTGCATCATACACTAGTGCCCCTAACACACGAAACCGCGTTGTTTTGCGCTCATACATATCTGTATTCATACTGTCCACTAGATCGTCCCACTCGTGAACGGTGATTCGGCGAAGACCTTTAATATTACTTGGTGGGTCGCCTTGTCCCAAAACAGCTCTTTTCAATGTATCCCAGGCATGTCCGAGAGGTTTTATGCCTAGAAAACATGCAGGCTATTGTAATATTACTCTGTCTTTATCATGAAGGTACCCAGTCACAAGATGTGCACAATAAGCGCGGAATGGTCTTCTGTTAAGACGAATCCCTCGCTGAAGTGATGCCGATGGTTACGCTATACATTAGAGGATGTCATCTCTCACACTTTAGTCGTTTGATTGCCTTCTACGTCCGTGGCTTACGGTGGCCCCACATAAAACCACTCCATAACATGAGGGAACCATCAACTTGCTACACTCACTGGGCGGTGTGTCTAAGACGTTCACAGTCATATACCAAGGATAACATAGACTGGTCGTGACGTCATTATACCAACATCTAAGTCACGTGTCTCGAGGCAGGAAACTGCTTTCATCATTACGAGTAATGTGAAATGGGGCTTGTATTCGTTGTTATTTTCCGTTTTAGTGGAAATGAAGCGCGGTTTATAAGAATAAAAGACTTGGCGTGTTCTTATTACACCTTTAGAAGTACCTTTAGTGTTATTTCTCTGTAGATGCAAATATTAATGCGGTTGCTGCGATTTTTACATGTTCCTAGATGAGAAGTATTAACATTCCTTTTTACAGGATATAGAACTGAAAATTTTAAGCGAAAGATTCTTTTCGTTGTATTGCGTCTTGTAGTTTACCCAGAAGTAGAAGACCAAATACGAATTTGAAAAGCAACATCAGTATTCTCAAGATTCCTCAACAATATATCTCAAATATTTTGTTGTGCTTTTATAAGAAATGAAATCTGTTTCCGTCCATAATGTCCGATTTTAACACGTTACAACTGTTTATATTTTAAGACTTGCATCAGACGGCGATGCCAAAATGTAAAACAATCGAACTATTGGGTGATTACATAAAGTAATAATGTGGGGACGAAACATCATCGATGTAATTCGCGAGAAGTGGTTTTATAGGTATAATGAATAGTCTGTTTGCATTTTCAGCTTTGTATATCGATATTGAAAGCAGATTTGCAATAGCAATGACTTTCTTGCTGACATGTATACTCGGTCAAGAGCAACTGGAATAATATTCCCATCGATAATCAGGTTCATAAGTTGAAAAATGCAAAATATTCATAGTGCAAGACAATCATTGACGATATTTAATTCTGTTGATTGTAAAAATAACTGACAATACCGTTCACCAGGGCACATGTAAAACCGATAATCACCGCATTTATATTCGTAATAAGGAGAAATTACGTTGTCGTCACTACCACATGCGTAATAGGGACTTGAGGAGTCGTTTTATTGTTAAAATTAAGGCTTGACATCATTTGTAAATGAGAAAAAACGTTGCTCATAATGGAGAAAGTTCATTCACGTGACTCGGGACAATTTTAGATGTTGGTTACAAACCACAACACGGCAGAGATAGGGACACGCGCAGTCTATGTTATCTTAGGTCTATACTGACAGTAACGTGGTCGCCTCCAAAAACGTGTCCAACGGTTGTCGTCTACAATGTAGTTGCGAGTCTCATCCGATCTCGTGCCTGATGCGAAATCTCAGATCCATTCAGCATGCTGTAGGGCCCATCTGCACCGCGCTGCATGGTATCTAGGTGCCACAGCTGGACTTAGCCATGAACATTGAGAGTGAAGTCGCATGTCATGCAGCCTATTACGAAACACGGCGTCAGGTGGCAGAACGAAAATCATTATTCATCTCGGTAGCACTACTCTTGAAAGCGTCCCGCCTACTCGTTGCTTCTTATTTCAGGTTGGAATGAACGAACGAAAGTGATAGTAGGTGTTCCCACTCGCCTTGAATCAGTTTGAGATGTTGAATAGATGGGGCATAACAGCTTTGAGATAGTTGCAGAAAGACATATTGACCATAGCTGTTTATTTTTTCTCAGTGTTACCTGTTTCGGTAGACATAACTGTATGCCCTATAATCTTTGTGCAGTGAGATTTAATGTAAGCATGTGCGTTATCTTTGGTTTTAAAATAATTTTATTTCACACTCATCAGTGTATGCTTCAGTCTGTATCAGTCAGCCACTGTGATATTATCAATGACTACAAGAATCACAGCAAATACTTATGTTATAATTTTGAATTCTTGTATAACGACATGTTAAGCTATTAGCTAATCTCTGAAAGTATTTCACATGTAACTTACTGTATATTTTGTTAACGTTTTATACGGTTGACTAATGCTTTGATAACTTTCATGTTCTTCAGGCTAACGCTTGATAATGGTAAATGACCGAAACCGGTAGCACTGAGAAAGAAATAAACAGCTATGGTCCATATGTCGTTCTTCAATTTCCAATCTGTAACTCACCGCGTCCCATGCTGGGTGGAGGTGTCTTACACGGATCACGAACAAATACTGAGTCCGCGATGACGAGTATAAAAAAGAAGTAATATAATTAGCGCAACGGATAACGACCTTAGGGAACGGATCCACCGAGCATGCAGAGCGAGAAGAGATGTTGTTATGGGCATTACAAGATCATAAACACGTCCTCACAGCAAGTGTATGTGCACACTATGGGCAACTTATTTGGTGACTAGGAGGGATTTGGCAGTGCAATTTAGGGCAATCATAGATATTAATTTAGTTTTAACATTCGTTATACATTGAATTATGCACCCTCCCTAGCTCGGTGACACAATCCGCATCTTTAGGTGTGTTGGAGGAGAGTCAGAAGGTACTACCAACACAAACCATTAACACATATGGGGACCTAATCAAGATATAGAATATGAATTGGAATTTACATTGAGCAAGTCAGAGACGAGCCTTAGCCGGGAAGTAATACAATGATTAGAGTAGCATTCGCCACGAGTTCTCGATATCGGCCCAAGGTCGACCCACGCGTACATTAACGTCGGCAACGCGTGCCGGAATTTAAAATTTCAACAAAGGAGTCGCTTTGAGTAATCTAAGGCTGGAGAGCAGCGTACAGCATGTATAATCACCAGACCACCGACGGCAGAACGCCGGTTTCAAACAGCAACGGCCAGCGACCGGCTAGGGAACCTGGAGGGGGGTTGCCAACCCCTGGGGTAGAAGAATTTTCCGGGAGCGACCGCCAACGCTAGTCTCTGACCTGCCTAACGACTATACTGTTAATTTGACAGGGAAACATGCATACGACGGAGCCTCTCTGATGACTGTTGCTGTTGTTGTTGTTGTTGTTGTTGTTGTTGTCGTCTTCAGTCCGCAGACTAGTTTGATGCAGCTCTCCACGCCACCCTGTTCTGTGTCTCTTCATCTGAGAATACGTTCGGCAAACTACATCCTTTGGAATCTGCTTATTATATTCGACCCTCGGTCTCCCTCTACGATTTTTACCCCACACACTTCCTTCTAATGCTAAGTTGACAATTCCGTGAGGTCTCAGAATGTGTCCAACCAATCTATCCCTTCCCTTAGGATATGCAAACAACTCCTTTTCTCCCCGATTCGGTTAAGCACCTCATTAGTTACGTGATCTATCCATTTAATGTTCATCATTCGTCTGTAGCACCACATTTCAAAAGCTTCTATCATCTTTTTATCTCAACTCCTAATCTTCCACGTTTCACTCCCATACAATGCTACACTCCAGAAAAACGCTTGCAGAAAGGACTTCCTAGCATTTAAATTAATATTGGATGTTAACAAGTTTCGCTTCTTTAGAAATGCTTTTCTTCCCATAGCCATTCTGCATTTTATATCTTCTTTACTTCGGCCATGAGAAGTTATCTTGCTACCCAAATAACAAAATTCATCTACTACTTTTATTGTCTCATTACCTAATCTAATTCCTTCAGCATCGCCTGATTTTCTGACGTTACCTTCGTTTTACTCTTGTTAATGTTCATCTTATATCTTCCTTTCAAGACACTGTCCATCCCATTCAATTGCTCTTCCAGATCTTTTGCGGTCTCTGGCAGAAATACTGGGTCATCGGCAAACCGCAATGCTTTTATTTCTTGTCCATGCACTTTAATGTCCTCTCTAAATTTCTCCTTCTATTCTTTCAGTGCCTAATGACTACTTGAGGGAAATTGAAAACTCTTGACTGACTCTCCCCTTAGGATAAGGTACGGAACGAGCTGTATCACCCACTTATTAAACAACTGATACAACCAAGCTTTTACTTTGCTTCACCGAAGGCAGAGGCAAGAGACAAACATGAACTGAATCACGGCGGCATAACAAACTGCCAGCACAATAACTGAAGTTCAGTAATAAAATAAATAGACCATAGCTGAAAGGGTTTCTCTCAGCTGAAATCTGTAGGTAGCGGTCATCAGCTGCTGTGGTAGCCTTTCCTTTGGGTGAACAGAGTGAGGCACGTCATCGACAGTTCCTGTAGCTCTACGCCTTCTTCATATCGGAACATCATAGCTTTGATTCACTCTAAGACGTCTTGAAACGAGACTCTCCTGGCACAAAGTAACAATGCGAATACCATCACACTTCGGAATTTACCTTCTATGCACGGCAGAACTAGCCAACACAATCAGTGTACTTCCTTTCTAGGTTGCCATCGTACCCAGTCAGTCGCATTGACATGCTTCCGTGCGTTGTTTATATCTTCGTAGCCGTTGAGTGACATCTACGGACAATCTACGGAACTGATTTCATCCTGAAATACACACATTGAACGTCAGCGTTCACGAGACCTTCGAACCAAGGTGACGTAAACCGTTTTTCATGTGGGTAAGAACTGGAAGATATTCTCATAGCTCCACTCCAGTCGAGAACTTACTCGGAAAATTAAAATAATGAGCTACTTTCTGGGTTGCGTTGTTCATTGCATCTACTTATTCTTAGACCTATCGTGTTGTTCGTTTTATTTGGTCTATTACCAATGTTCTGTTAAAGTTTCAGTTACTGATTCGTATCAAGGCCGTGTTCACTTGCTCCTCAGCAGGGTCCTGCAGAACATCATGAATGTAAAAACACAATCCATTATTAATGTACTTCCTGATACATTAATACAAGTAACCCATGTTCACCAGTCGTTCCCAAACAGTAGATCGCGAACTGCTATTTGGCCGTGCGATCTCTTCAACTGAACTTCCGGACGATTTTAAAAATATCTTACCAACTGAGAAACGTTTATTTCTTACGTATTATGATTTTCATTGTACTACTTTTCACTTAATAAAGAAAAGTAACAATGAAGTTCTGTCAATACTTTGTGTGAAATTGTAATGGTTCACGTTAATCATTTAGAATTAATGTCTTTACGCACTGGCATTTACCTTCAGCCCATTAATATTTGTTTGATCTTCGTTTATGAATTATGGACGAGAAATTCATTTGTAGTGGACAACTTCAAGAATATAATACTTTCAGCATCTGAGGGACACTACGTAATAGAATGACCTCTTTTGGAAAATTTATCCTATTTTGAATGGCAATAAAGGGGAAGATAGAGTGCTTGAAAATATGGCATTGAAGGAATTTTTCGGATTCTCATCTACTTGTAGAGAGAGAGAGAGAGAGAGAGAGAGAGAGAGACAGAGAGAAACATTGCACGGAATTTTGTTTATTAAACAAAATGTTTATCTTCTTTAATCAGCCTCCTTTCGCCATTTTTAAAATCTCACTTAGCATTCGCCCTTTATTTTCACGTCTCTTATAATTTTTATTTTACTTTTAACTGCTGAGTAGCAGCCGTTCTCGGTCGCAGAAATTTTTCGAGAAAGATTATGCATTCCATTACAAAAAACATTGGGAACCCACTGATGTACACTACTGTAAAATGGATATTAGACAAAGTGAGGCAGTTACAACTGCTTTCCGGAATATTTGGAAAAATACATACACAGCTAAAAAAAATTGCAATAAAAGTTGTTTACCTCTCAGAGGGATATCCATTAACACATGTTTACTACGGAGTTGTGCTAAGGCTCTACCTACCCCAGGCACACGCACTCAACAAACCTGCAAGGACTATCCAAGGACTTGCCCTACCCGGTCCCAACTCCCATGTGTTGCCTTACTTCGACCATTCTGCTCCATGGCTTGCTGTGTATCCACACTGAACATGACAACCTCATTATTATTTTTGGGATTTGTTGTTGCTCAGAGTTGTATATATGAACGATTACCTTAATTTAATAGCAACAATACGGAAAGCAGGAAGATTAACCTTTCATATGCCTTCCACAATTAAAAGTATAGTTTTGCTCGGAATTCTTAGATGGAGGGGGAAGAAGTAGCAGAAAAGCAATATCTGGATGGCCTACCCGAGAACTCAACTGGGTTCTGTGGATTGCGAGTTGAGGGCGTTAGTCACCATACCAACCAAGAAGATACTGCTGATTTAGTCTATTTTTTATATTTATCTTTCTCGTGTTCCGTAGGACCAAATGGATGAACAACTCATCCTGGTCATAGAACGATATAGTACATCAAATTGTAAGAAAAGATTACCAATAGATAAAATTAAATGCGTAGGAACCCTATGCAGACGCCAGGCAAAAACAGAATTAAAAAAAAAAAATAATAAAAAAAAAATAAAAAAAATTAAATTAAATAAAAAAACCTACAGAAATTAACATAATTCTATAATTCTTTTATTTTTCCAGGAGTTTTTCCTCAGAATGGAGAGGGCTATGAGGAAACTATTCGGTTTAGTTTTGTATTCTTGTGGCAGTTTATTAAAACTGTGTGCAGCTGAATCCTGAACACATTTCTGCGCAAGGGTTAAGGAGATGTGATAGAAATGTAGATTTGTTTTCTGTCTAGTATTAACTGAGTACAAGCTGTTGTCAGGATTAACTTAATACTATTAACAACAAACGTCATTAGAGAAAATATATACTGAGTGGGAAAAAATCAGAATCCTGGGCTAGTAGACAGTTAGAACGAAGTAAGCGAGCTTCTCCCACATATTGCTCGAACCGCCCGTTTCTCCACAATTTTGCAGCAGAGGAGGTACCCCACCATATATCATAGGCGAATGAAAATAAACAAAGAAGAAAACTTATCAAGTTGAACTATTACTTATTTCAAAAACTATTTGAATGCTGAACAACACTGCATTTAGTTTTTGAAAAAAATCCTAAACTTGGGCTTTCCACAGTAGGTTGTTATATACCTGAACGCCTAGAAATTCGAACTGTTTAATCTCACTTATCGTGTGCCCACTGTGTATTATTCAAATATCAGTATTTGTTGAATTGAGTTTTGGAAACATTAAAAAGTGGGTCTTACCGTGATTTAGCATTTTATTTTCTATAAGTCATGAAAGTATTTCTTTAACCGCATTATTTATTACTCATCAATGTTGCCAACAACATACTTCAATGCCCAGCTAGTGTCATCAGCAAACAGAATTATCCTGAAACTTTTTGGCAGATTAAAATCGTGTGCCGGAACCGGGACTCGAACCTGGGACCTTGGCCTTTCGCGGCCAAGCGTTCTACCACTGAGTAATCCCGACACGACTCACGGGCCGTCCTCACAGCTTTAGTTCTGCCGGTACCTCGCCTCCTACTTTCCAAACTTCACAGTTCTCCTGCGAACCTTGCAAGACTACAACTCCTGGAAAAAAGTATATGGTGGAGACATGGCTTAACCGAAGAGGATTCCAGAATGAAACTTTCAGACTGCAGCGGTGTGTGCGCTGATATGAAACTTCCTGGCAAATTAGAATTGTGTGCCGGAACCGGGACTGGAACCTGGGACCTTTGCCCTTCGCTGCAGAGTGAAAGTTTCATTCTATAAACATCCCTTAGGCTGTGGTTCAGCCATGTCTCCACCATATCCTTTCTTCCAAGAGTGCTAGCCTTGCAAGGTTCGCAGGAGAACTTCTGTGAAGTTTGGAAAGTAGGAGGCTGAACTAAAGTTGTGAGGATGGTCCGAAAGTCGTGTCGGGATAGCTCAGTGGTTCAAGTACGCCTGCGGCAGGCGAGTGATGCGGACCTGCCGTGTTTACGCCCTCGCTGCGGCCGGCCGAGCGCTGTTTGGTGAGTGTACGCTTCGGCGTTACTTATAAACACACCTCTTATTGAAAATTGAACAATAGAAATGGATCACCCTATTAGAGAAGACACTTTGAGACTGAGTTTTGACCCTAACTATGCAAAACCTAAGCCTTACGAAATTGAGGAATTTCTAGACAGAGTCGTTCAGATAACTGTAGACGAAATTATTGGTATTCACCTTTCGATTGTTAGTTCCACTGTATACTTAAAATTGATCACCTCCGAAAAGTGCAAACAAGTAATTGAGCGGTGTGGCGGTATTCTCCGATTTAAACATTCTGACGGAAACATTGGCGAAGTTCGACTTTCACAAACAGGAATGGGACTTAAGACTTTGAGAATTTTTGAGTTACCTTTTGAAATAACGGCAGAGCAAATAAACTCGGTGCTGCAAGATTATGGCACTGTGGTTAGTAACGTTGCGGAAAAATGGTCAACTTTGCAGAAATTTCCCGTGTTGAACGGAGTACGACAAGTAAAGATTGACATGATTAAACACATCCCGTCATACATTACTGTATGTGGATACCGGGCGATAGTTATTTATGATGGACAGCCTCGAACCTGCGCCGCTTGTGGTTCGACGACGCACGTCCGAGCACAGTGCATTCAAAGACGTGTAACACAAATACCGGCCGGCGAGAAAGAGAGGCCACGCTCAATGTCGACGTTACCCCGGACATACGCTGCGGCCATCCGAAGTGACGCGGCCCCTGAGCCGTCTTTGGAAACAACGGCGCCAGGCTACGGTGAAATGCAGACTGAAGTGACGCACATGGAGGTCAACACCACCATTGAACCCAGTACATCGATTTCTCCTGAAGTCGACACTAACGTGAATGAGTGTCACGACAAGCATGAAGATGACGATGTTACCGACTCTCGAGCAGAAGACGCGACCTCCAGGGAACACCACAATGCAACTCCGGAAAAGAATGATGCTGAGACTTCCCCGAAGAAAAGGCATAAAAAAAGCCGTATTGCACATGATGGTGCAAAACAAGTGGCGCAAACTTTGCGAGACAAAGCGAAGGAAATAGGGCACAAACTTACGGAACTCACCCCTGAATCTCCTCCGGATAACCAAACTGTGTCCAAGAAGACGCGAACGGAAGATGTAGGCGGCGAGAATCACAAGCATATCTTAAAGGAAGATACAACGGACCATTCAAGGGGCACCGGTATCACAGTTAAGGATGTCAATGAAACACGCCTTGGCACGAAGGAACTTCAACCGGCGAAAGACTGGTCAGATGATGAAGGTGTCAGTGATATCGAAATGGCAGACGCACGAGAATCGACAAAGAGGAGGACCTCAGAAACGGGTAGTGAAACGTCTGACCCAACGACAACTGTTACCACGGGCGCAAACGCTGCCATTGATGATCCGGAATTTTTCTGAATAAAGAGACATACACATCATCATTTCGACATGAAAATCGTCATTAATTTGTTTGAATGACGTCATTACAGGCGTACAGGATTGCAACCTTAAACATCAACAAGATTAGAAGCACATCCAATCTAAAACATCTGCGAGATTTTCTGTACGCAGCAGACATTGACGTTGCAGTACTGCAGGAAGTGACTGACATCCCTTTAGAGAATATCACTGGCTATAACGCTATCACAAATCCTGGAGAAGAATACGCCCTCGGCACTGCGGTCTTACTAAAAGAAGGTATAATAGCATCTGACACGGAGAAGCTACCGGACAGTAGAGGAATAGCGGTAACGATTTACAATACTAGATTAATTAATATATATGCTCCTTCTGGCTTCGTCAACAAACGTCAAAGAGCAGACTTTTTCAAAGAAGGCATGGTGCCACTTTTTAACAGATGCCCTGACCAAGCCATATTTGCTGGTGATTTTAACTGTGTATTGAGTGCCAAAGATCAAACACCCAATTTTAATAAATCAGTAGAATTAGAACGTGTCATTCGCGACCTCAATTTTACTGACACATGGGAGCTCACACACGGAGACAGACCTGGTTTTACGTATATTACGAATCACTCCGCCAGTCGAATAGACAGGATTTACACAACGTCCAATTTACGAACCCGTGTACTACAAGCAGAGCTATGGCCAACTATATTTTCGGACCATATAGCATATGTCTGCACTATGAACTTAAATAAACAAGGGACCTTTCGAGCTCGAGGGCCATGGAAATTAAACGTTGCCCATTTAACAGACCCAGGGTGTCAAGCGGTTTTTAACAGAACTTGGGAAGAATGTGAACTCAAGTTTCATAAATACGATTCGGCTCTTACTTGGTGGCTCAAGTGCACGAAACCAGCGATAATAAAGGCACTGAAATCATTTTCCCGTGAGAAAGCTGCTTGGAGGCGCGACACAATAGAATTTTACTTTCAATGCTTGCGAGACTTATGTAAACTGGATGCGACGGTAGTACAAAATTATCGACAAATCAAACGTCTAAAGGCCAAAATACTCACTTTAAAGCGGGAACAACTTGCAGGATTAAAGGTCCGCTCGAGACTACAAGATGCCGTAACAGAGGAAACGAGATCAATGTACCACGTCATTCAGGAAAACAAACGTCAGAAACGAAAAATTCTCACGGAAATCATGACTTCAGACGGGAGAATACTGGACAAACAATCTGAAATTCGGGAAGAACTTTATAGACATTTTTCGGCTCTATTAGGTACAAAACAAATAGATGAAATGGCTCGGGACGCCATTCTAACGAAGACGTTTGGTACGTTGCGCCAAGAAGAAGCGGACAGTCTTTCAGCGGAAATTACTGAAGAAGAGGTCGCAGAAGCTATCCAAAGGAGTTCGAAAAATAAATCGCCCGGACCAGACGGTTTACCTGCTGAGCTTTTCAGGGGCGAATGATTAGTAAGATCACTCTTCTTTGTAATGAGATTCTGAACACCCGACGCGAAATTCCGAAGGAATTTTGTGAAGGGACTGTTGTCCTGGTCCCGAAAACTTCAAGAGGAAAGACTATTGAGAACCTACGCCCTATAACATTGCTCAATAGTGACTATAAAATCTTTGCTCGGGTTATGATGCAGAGGTTTCATTCCATCATCGGTACTGTTACTGGTGCATATCAAACGAGCGTGGGAAAAAACAGGACGATCCTTCAGACACTCTGTAACTATAGAGATCTAATAGCGACAGCAGATGCCTGCAGGATACACTGTGCGCTTGTTTCACTCGACTTTGAGAAAGCGTTTGATAAGATTAATCATTTGTATCTACTCCGTACAATGAAGATGATGAAATTCCCAGAAAAGGTCATAAACACAATTGGAAACTTATTACGAAATGGCACATCGCGCATCAGCGTAAATGGGCAACTTAGTAAACCGATTAATGTTCAAAGTTCTGTTCGACAGGGATGCCCCGTTTCTATGGCACTATTCGCCATAGCCATCGAGCCTTTTTTATCTACCTTGACGCAAGAACTTCAGGGACTGCACATACACGGACAAAAGATAACTTGTTGTGCGTACGCAGACGATGTAACAGTACTTGTAACAGCAGCAAATGACTACGAAAAATTGTTTGAAACAGTAGCGCTTTACGAAGCTGCATCAGGCTCGAAACTAAATCGGCATAAATCGGGGATAATGGACATTGGTCGAGGAATACACGCCAGGGCACGAGACTCCCTAAAGTCAGTAGAAACAATGAAATGCCTCGGCATCGAGTACACAACCAACATCCGCCACACCGCCGCCGTCAATTACAGGAAATTACTGGCAAAAGTGCGAGCTGTGATACAGCAACACAATTTACGGAACCTAAATGCCATACAAAAAGTGCATTTAGCAAATACATATATAACATCTAAAATAAATTATGTTGCTCAGGTGATACCAATACCAAAAACTATAGCTCACCAAATGCAAGCAGCGCTCGGCTTTCTTGTAAGCAGAGGCCAAATATTTAAGGTCTCATATGACACCTTGTCTTTACCGACAAGGAAGGGTGGTCTCAATCTCACTGACATATACCACAAAGCACAGGCACTATACATCAGTAAAACCTACCAACTGTGGTAAAGATCGCCCAACACTCTGGTTGCTCATTTATTAGATGAAATACAGCCAGTAACCCTCGATACGCCAATCGATGTGCACCATATCTCCAAAGAACTCGACCACCTGAAGCACTTTTTCGTAGAGCTTAGCTACATCCGGAGACGGACACCTGAAAAACATTTGTACATAGTTAAGGAAGTATACAATTCATACATGGAAAACAAACCAGGAAACGTAATAGAACAGAAGTACTCTGGCTATGACTGGAATAAAATCTGGGAAAACATTCACGACAAACGTTTACCAACAACTGCAAGGACCGTGTGGTACATGGCGGTCAACAGGAAGTTGACGACAAACGTGAGGTTGCACAAAATTCAACGGGCGGACTCGCCGAACTGCACTGTATGCAACCAATTGGAAACGGACGAACACCTTTTCACGTGCAATGAAGTAGAAGACATATGGGCAATATTCAGGCAAAAGCTTGCCAGTATTTTACGCACGTCGCCCAACGCGATCACAACAGCCCGACTGTTCACACCGGATGACGTGCCCTACCCCAATACCAAGAGGCGGGCAGTTAATTGGCTCACGGGCCATACCATAAAATATATTTTAACTGACACACAGAAAACTAAAGAAGACTATTTGATATACTTATTAACAGAACACCAAAGACTCGAGCACATAAGAAAATACAAAGAACAATACGCAAATTTCTTAATAAAAACATTGAAATAGATCCACAAATGTAACAAATATTTCATATTGTTTCTTATTTATTTTCTGTAACACGGAGTGTCTTTGCTGTGTCTTAGAGGCAGCGCGCATCAGTAGCGTCTGGTAACCGCAGAGTTCCGAGAAGACGTTAAAGGAAACGTAAGACATGGAATGAAAAATACAAGAACAAACAATAACGGGTAAAACTGCGTAAGCAGACATATAACACGAGAAGACAAACTTTGTGACGCCAGTATGCGAAGTTGCGACGCGTGAACCCTAGATACAATGAAAGACAGAATTTATATTATGTTTTGTTATTCAGAAGAGAATCTATTTTTACAGCAGAAGTACTTTTATTTACATCGTCTACTATAAAAAAAAGTTGGTAGAGCGGTGGACAAAAAAAAAAAAAAAAAGTTGGTAGAGCGGTGGACTGTAAAAAAAAAAGTGGTAGAGCGCTTGCCCACGAAAGGCAAAGGTCCCAGGTTCGAGTCCCGGTCCTCGCACACAATTTTAATCGGCCAGGAAGTTTCATATCAGCGCACACTCCGCTACAGAGTGAAAGCTACATTCTAGAAATTTCCTAGTTTTTCTAACAGGGTTTGTTTTTAAGCGTTTCGCATAACTGCCATTGAGATGATTTTACAGGTACAAAAATTATCATACCTACGCCGTGGCAAATTAATGACAAAGTAGGAAGAAAATGAAGAAAGAAAATCCGTACTGCATACCACTTCTATAATGCCGCTACTCTTCCGACATCCCGCGTGGTGTAGTGGTCAGCATCCCAGATTGCTGTACTTGCGGTCCCCAGTTCGTGCGGGAGCAAGGGGCAGAAAAGAAGTTATTTTATCGTACTTATTATTTATAGAATGTTCTACATGTTTCTTATGTTTAATGTAGCTGTTAAGTTCTAGAAATTCTTTCTATGTATAGTGGAGCACTCCAAGCAGGAGTCAGTCTGTACTGATTGTACGCTTGTGTTCGCAATAAACGTGTTCATCGTGAAACCACTGTGCTCTATTAACGACCAGCGTTCGAATTCTGAACATCCTGCAGTTTGCAACGTAACACTTTCTTGTGGAAGCGCCGGGTATCTGCTTCATCTGGCTCCCATTAGGCACAGTACGAACCGTCGCCTACACGGGCAAGAAACGGAATACAAAGGGTATACCAACTAACTCTGTCCGAAGGTCCGTGTCATCAAAAGAACCAAGGATGCAAAAACAGACACCCATCGGTGTTCTGTGGAGACACTCGACAGGATCCAAATAAGGGACTAAAGGATTTGATCGAGTCACCAAGTGTAACAGAAGGAAACACATTATATGCTTGACGAACGTATATTTCTCCCTGGAAGGGAGGAAGTGGTTTGAAAATAACGAGTACAATCTCGATAGCTGTGAAAAATTCCAGACAGAACTAAAGAATACAACCAGCGGCCATCCTCGGATGGGACTTCCTTCAAACATTACAGGCTCTCATTGACTGTGGAAGGTCTGAGCTAAAAATTGAGGAAGCCGTCCCGACGTCCACACGTAACATATAAGCCCCTGGGAGGTTGTTTTCTGTCGGTATCGTTGAGATCCCGCCATTAACAATGGGGTCCAGTCAGCAGCCGAGACGACCAGTTGGACGGTGGAGTGCTTGTTGATCACAAAAAGATAATCAGTATAACAAAGGAAATCTACGTAGCAGCGGCTGTCATGAGCATTACAGATGGTCAAGGAGAACCAGTCCAGGATGATGAGCTCAATGACATCGACAAAGTCTCATGCTCTGCTGCTACTGCCGACAGCGCACTAAAGGAAACTACTATGGCATTGCATTAAGGCTCGGTCGACGCAGGAACAACTTCAGCAGGTGTAAACGATACTACACCAATTTTCAGGTGTATTCCAGGCCAGGCAGGACAAGAGCCAGATGAAACGGCCCACGATAAAACACTGTATCAATACTGGGTATCATCCACCAAGTAGTTAGCGTTCGTACAGAGTGTCGCCAGCTGATAGAGCGCTAATTCGGGAAGAAGTGGAGACGATGTTGCATGATGACATTACTCAACCTTCAGGGAGTCCGTGGTCGTCTCCGGTGGTTCTCGTGAAGAAGGATGACACGTGGCGATTCTGTGTCAACTATCGGCGGCTGAACAAAATGACAAAGAAAGATGTCTACGCATTGATTTGCATTGACAACACGTTGGACTGTTTGAAACCATGGTCATGCAGACAGTTTACTGGCAAATCGAAGTTGACAAGGAGAAAACTGATTTTATTACACCTGATTGCCTCTATGAATTCAAAGTCATGCTGTTTGGACTACGTAATGCCACATTCGAACACATGATGGATGACTTGATTCTACATCTTAAATGGACGACATGTAATATCTAGAAGACATCGTCCTTTTTTCAAAAACTTTGTGGAAATCTAAGCCGCCTGGTGATAAAGTCTGTTCAGACAGCAGAACTCCGCCTCAATCCAAAAAAGCGCCTCTTCGTCGCCTAAAAATAAAAACCCTGAGGCAGCTAGTGAATGGAGATGGTGTGCGTCCTGATGCAGATAAAGGAAGGACAGTCACAGCATTTATAACTCCTCAGCAGGAGTTTCCTCAGGCTCTGCTGATACTATCACCGTTTTGTTCTTTAAGAAAGCATGTCCCTTGCAAGAACGTCTGCAGGAAGACGCCACGTTTTACTAAAGTGAGTCGGCCGCGGTGGCCGAGGAGACTGAGGCGCTCCAGTCGCGTTCTGCACGGCCACTACGGTCGGGGGTTCGAATCCCCCCCTCGGGCATGTATATTTGTGCCGTCCTAGTTCGTAAGTAGTTCATAAGTAGTTTGTAAGTTTAGGGACTGATGACCCTGTAATTAAGTCCCATAGACTATACAAACATTTGAACATTTTGAACTAAAATGAGACGAAAGAATGAGTTTCCGGGTACTTAAGGAGGCTCTAACTTCCGCACAGTTGGTGAAGTTATGGAATTGGTTGTGCTTGTACAAATTCAGGAAGTTGCTGAAAAGGTGACAGACTATGCATTAGGAGTTCTCTCAAATTCTAAAATGATCGCAAAATCAAGGACGCCGACTGCCTTTCGGGGAATCCATTAGCCGAACACAAGAGCATGGATGAAATTTCAGCCCTCACTGAATTAAGCGACGTTACAGCTGAACGGAGGAAAGATCCAGCACTACTAAAAATGATACAAGCCGATTTCCAACTTATAAACGGGACACTGTATAAGAGCAACTATGATCCACTGGGCCCCAAATGGCTACTGGTCGATACAGCTCATCTGCAGACAGCTATTCTCATTTTCACGGTCATCCGGGATTCGTGAAGACCCTAGAAAGAATCAGACGCAGGTATTATTGGAAAGGTCTCTACCGATCTGTCAAGCACTATGTGAGTCACTGTAAGGAGTGCCAGCGACGAAGCATATGCCGCAATCACTCCAGGTCATCTGGAACCATTTCCACTTGCAGGAGCTCCATTCCACCGAATTGGAATCGACCTTTTAGATAGGTTCCCGAAGTCGACAGCCGGTAACCGATGGATAATAGTCTGCATTACCTTACCCGCTACACTGTCACGAAACCTGTACCGACTGCAGAAGCGCCAGAGATCTCGAAATTCCTAGTAGAAGACGTTGTTCTGAAGCATGGTGCATTACGTAGGAAAAGTAGTCATGTCAAAACTAGATTTAGAGGTATGTCACGATTCGACATTGTCAACAGAATAACAACCTCCTACCTTCCTCAGACAAATGGTCTTACAGAACGTTCTAACAAGACGTTAGCAGATATGCTGTCGATGTACGTGTATGATGAGCAGAAGAATTGGGACGCAATTCTGCCAGTCATGACATTTGCTTATTATACTGCAAGACAAGACACCACAGGCTTCACGCCGGTTTTCCTGCTCCATGTTCGTGAAGCCGAGACGACAGTGGATGCACTGTTACTGTTCGAACCTGATGAGGCCGGCCGCGGTGATCGAGTCTTCTGCGGCGCGGCAGTCACAGTCTGTACGGCCACTACGGTCGGGGGTTCGAATCTCCCCTCGGGCATGGATATTTGTGCCGTCCTTAGCTAGTTCATAAGTAGTTTGTAGGTTTATGGACTGGTGACCCTGTAGTTAAGTCCCATAAGCTCTACAAACATTTGAACCTGACGACACAGCACTATTAGGTGAAACAACTCACCACCAAGGTCGAAGAGGAAAGACAGCTGGCACGCATACGGACATTGGACGCTCAGAAGAATGACCGTCAGCGGTACAACGACCAGCACCAACCTGTTGTATACAACCCAGGAGATCTGGTATGGATTTTTACACTTCTACGTAAAGTTGGGCAATCGTAAATGTTACTGAAGCGATGCTTTGGTCCTTATCGTGCCAAACGCCGCCCGTCAGACGTCACATACGAAGTCGAGGATTATGACCACGAAGCGACAAGAACGAAGAGACATTGTGCACGTCCTCCATATGTAGCCTTTCAACGATTCCAAAGAACAAACAGACAAAATCTGACTCTGAAGGACTCTGAAGACCGTTATGGTAATGATGAAGCTACGGTAGGAGGGTCTGGCACCGGCCATCGTCACAGCAAGGAAGACATGCAAAGGTCACTGGAGCTGGCTGAAAAGAGAACCTAACAGCGGGTCGCTGTTCGTTCTGAAAAGGGAACAATGCCATTAGTCTTTGGACAACAGACGTGGTGTAGTGGTTAGCATCTCAGATCGCTGTGCTTGTGGTCCCCAGTTCAAATCCCGGCACGGGCAGAAAGAATTTTTTTTTTCTGTATTTACTGTTCCTACATGTTTGATGTACTTTTAAGTTCCAGAAAATTATTTCCATGTACAAATAGTAGAGCACTCCAAGCAGGAGTCAGTCTGTACTGAGTGTATGCTTGTGTTCGCAATAAACGTGTTTCTTGGTGAAAGTGTTGTGCTCTATTAACGACCAGCCTTTGAATTGCGGACCTCCTGCAGTTGTCAAAGTGACAATATTTCGCAAGTAATATTTCCGAAAACGTCGAAAATCTGTAAATTGTATGTATTACGTGCCGTTTTTGATAGCTGTGTAAGAAAGCAATGCCGAGAGGTCGTTGTGTGTTTAATTAGTAGAACCTCTTTATTACTAGTTTCTGGGGTGGACCAGCATCAGTTAACGAGCTGAAATGCACAACCAAGAGCGCAAGGGTTCTGCACAATCATGAAAATACATTAAAATAAAACATACAAGCAAATTTACATCTTTGAAATTATATAAGAAAAACAACAGCATAAGTAATCACTCACGTGCATTCTAGGACGGCTGCTACAGAAATGTGAAAACCAAAATTCCCCTGGAGAAGTAAATTTGAAGCTCCCCAGATGGCACGCGGAACATGGCGCTTGTACCAGTCCACAAATACTGTTTGGAATACATTATATGACGTTCCTCTGTTATTTTAATAAAAATAAGTTTTTTTCCTAAAATAACGCGGACTTCGCCTATATGGCACTATAAATTATAGACTTACAATACTTAAAGAAAATTGAAAAAAATTAAAAATAGCTTTGATGCACTTACTGTGTCATGTACATAAGACGTATTATAATTTTTATATGAACATTAAACTTTACTAAAACAGGAAAATTTGTGAAAAATGATTTAATTATTAGCACTACGACCTATGGGACAGTATGAAAACTGCTGACCATTATAAAGTCATTGAACTGACAAATTGTCTAGCTACAAAGTGCAGTTCAAGCATATTACATACGCCAAAATGACGTCATAGGGATACGATGTCTCGGGAAGAAAGGAATTTTAAAATACAGGATGTTTCAAGAAGAATACACATATTTCGAAAATATATACACTACTGGCCATTAAAATTGCGACAGTAAGAAAAAATGCAGAGGGTAAACGGGTATTCATTGGGCATATAAACTATACTAGAACTGAAATGTGACTACGTTTTCGGCCGGCCGCGGTGGCCGAGGGGACTGAGGCGCTTCAGCACGGTGTGCACGCCACTACGGTCGGGGATTCGAATCCCCCCTCGGGCATGGATATTTGTGCCGTCCTTAGTATAAGGTAGTTGATAAGTAGTTTGTAAGTTTAGGGACTGATGACCCCGTAGTTAAGTCCCATAAGCTTAACAAACATTTGAACATTTTGACTACGTTTTCACGCAATTTGGGTGCACAGATCATAAGAAACCAGTAAACAGAACAACCACCTCTGGCCATAATAACAACCTTGATACGCCTGGGCATTGTGTCAGACAGTGCTTGGATGACGTGTACAGGTACAGATGCCCATGCTGCTTCAACAACATACCACAGTACTTCAAGAGTAGTGACTGGCGTATTGTGACGAGCCAGTTGCTCGGCCACCATTGACCGGACGTTTTCAAATGGTGCGAATCTGGAGAATGTGCTAGCCAGGGCACCATTCGAACATTTTCCGTATCCAGAAAGATTGGTACAGGAAAAGCAACATGCATTATCCTGCGGATCGCAGGGATCGAATGAAGGGTAGAGCCACGGGTCTTAACACATCTGAAATGTAACGGCCACTGTTCAAAGTGCCGTCGATGCGAAGAAATCGTGACCGATACGTGTAACCAAATGGCACCCCATTACGCCGGGTGATACGCCAGTATGGCGGTGACGAATACAAGCTTCCAATGTGCGTTCACCGCGTTTTCTTCAAACGCGGATCCGACCATCATGATGCTGTAAACGGAACCTGGATTCATTCGAAAAAATGACGTTTTGCCATTCGTGCACCCAGGTTCGTTTTAGCGTACACCATCGCAGGCGCTCCTGTCTGTGATGCAGCGTCAAGGGTAATCGCAGCCATGGTCTGCAAACGTTGTCGAACTGTTCGTGGAGATCGTTGTTGTCTTGCAAACGTCCCCATCTGTTGACTCAGGGATCGAGACGTGGCTGCGCGATCCGTTACAGACATGCGGATAATAAAATGCCTGTCATCTCGACTGCTAGTCATACAAGACCGTTGGGATCCAGCACGGCGTTCTGTATTGCTCTCCTGAACCCACCGATTCCATATTCTGTTAACAGTCGTTGGGTCGCGATCAACTCGAGCAGCAATGTCGCGATACGATTAACCGCTATCGCGATAGGCTAAAATCCTACGTTTGTCAAAATCGGAAACGTGAAGTTACGCATTTCTCCTCCTTACACGAGGCACCACAACGTTTCACCAGGCAACGCCGGTCTCTGCTGTTTGTGTGTGAAAAATCGGTTTGAAAGTTTCCTTGTCTCAGCACGTTGAAAGTGTCGCCACCTACACCTTGTGTGAATGTTCTGAAAAGCTAATCATTTTCATATCACATCTTCTTCCTTTAGGTTAAATTTCGCGTCTGTAGCACGCCATCCTCATGGTGTGTATTTATTACACCTTAAGACATACGAATATGAAAATTTACACACATATACGAACCTGGGATGTTCAGATTACAGATATTCAATATGCCCAACGGCGACACGAACATCACATCGATACTCAAATTACTCCCATACTCGGGAAAGCATGTCTATCACTGTTGTTATGGCAGTACGGAACCGGTTCTTCAACTGTTTCAGGTTCTGTGGGTGTGGTGGTACATAAACGTTGTCTTTTACGAAACATCACAGTAAAGTGCGAAAGCGTTGACATTGGTTCAATAGCAGTATATCGTTACAAAATGCCATACGTTTGCGTTTGTCATCAGGACGCAGAGCTTGTACGGCTTCATAACAAACCGACGTATATATATTTTTGTCTGTGTATGTGTGTGTGTGTGTAGGCAGTTGTAACAAGCGACTGGTTGAACTAGTTGATTTTCAGGGACTGCATTACAAAGCAGTTTCAAATCATGCAACATTTTCTTCAGGACCTCGAGGGCGGCTAGGACTCTTTACATACACTTCCTTTATCTACAAAGTGTAGACACCGTCTGCGAAGTTCCACACATTCCGATTATCAGTTTGGTACCTTAACCTGAAATATCTGTGCACTGTAAACCCGGAAGGGCACTTCGCAAACTCGAGAATACGAATTGATATCTGCAGCGGAGTTGTCATTTTAAACACATGACGGTTACCAAACAAAACAGAAGACAACTGACATGTAGCGGCTATTAACATAAACATGACTATGTATTCGTTTCTCCAATAGCCGAGCCGAGGCGCAGCGATCGATAGTTTGGACAGAGAAATACTTTGTAATGCGTATATTGTTTTCGAAGCAACCTATATGTTTTATTAAAAAGCTCATCAAAGAGGCAATCTAAAACGATGTAAAATCCATATTTAAAAGTAAAATTGATCCAATAAATCATCAAAAATGTTAAGTAATTAGCGACTACTATTTATTGAGTTGTAGGCAAAAAAACAAGAGGCGGTGCGCTTCATTTTTACGTCACTGTTGCTGGATCTCCAAATTTTTTCACTAATTGAAGAGATCCGCATTGAAACTCTGTCGCTATAGTTCATGACGCAGTGTAGACTTCCCAGGAGATCACGGAAAGATTAATAAACGGAATTCTCAGAAACTTCGTTACGTGGAAGGAAGTCCAATAAGTGAACACGTGTCTGTCATTATCCGTAGACACCCGACAGTTTCTGAGAATAAGGCAGTCAAAGTTTCCACTCTTACTTCACGTTCCTTTCAACTCGTCTCAAGTTCAAACAACTGTTAAGTGCTGGCACAGAAGCTAGGGCTAAACCTTTACAGTTTTGCATCGAGTGTTTGTTCAAAAGTCGTGTGATTCATTTAGTTAATTATTACACTTTTACACTGACCAGCCAGAACGTTATTACCATCTACGTATTATCGATACAGGCCAGTTCACCGTTTCTAGTTTGCCTCTTTTTTCACAGTTTCTTATACATCCTGTTTTCAATATTTGATGAGCTATGCACTGATCAATCATCATATTAAACGTGAAGTGGTGAAATGGGCACATTCCGTCGTTTTGAATTACATTTAAGTTACAATGAATTTTTAGAGACATTCAAATTATATTTAACTTGCAATATTTCTAGTGAGGTTTCAGTCTACGACTACAGCTATAGTAGCACATTCTTAGCGAAAGAACAAAAGAAAAAGAAGGAAAAGAAAGTGTATTATTACATTTATCTTGCTTGAGTCTTCGAATGAAAGATACGTAATTTCTCATAAAGAAAGAATGTAATTGATACATATTTGGAAACAAGTTGTAATATATGGCACAATATTTGCGTAGGGGTTAAGAGTCAGCTACGAAACACTGGTAAGGAACAATGACATCATAAACAACGAAATCCACTAAATTCTGCACTATCAAAGTAATCTTCAACTGAAAATTTACTGGCTACTATCATACTTTAGATAAGATTTCAGTCCTTTAAGGAACTTTAATCTTTGGGAACCTCATAAGAATTACGAAAGGGAGAATGTTTTCGCTTACTACATTTAAGCCGTTCACACGGTAAAACTACGATACTCGAAATGAAGTTTAAGTGCTTCTACATTATTGACCGTACTACTGAGACATTTACACATTGTATGCAGATATATCACTGAATTTGCCTTCGAATTTATGCCCTAGTGCCACACATAATTTGTTATGAACATGACAGCTGACGAGAGTTTACGCCGGCCGCGGCGTCCGAGGGGACTGAGGCGCTCCAGTCACGGTCTGCACGGTCACTACGGTCGGGGGTTCGAATCCCCCCTCGGGCATCGATATTTGTGCCGTCCTAGTTCGTAAGTAGTTTGTAAGTTTAGGGACTGATGACCCCGTAGTTAAGTCCCATAAGCTTAACAAACATTTGAACATTTGTGAGAGTTTACGTCATGAAAAACCGCCACGCCACGTATGAGGCATTAATTTATTACATATTCACTAGTAACTCTATTCAAATCTCTCCGGCAGTATTTTAATATTCCACTCCATCTATCTGTAAAATTTTATTAATTTCAGGAGATTTTACGTCATAAGAATATGACAAGGAATGAGCAGCGTGCAAACTAAACTAGAAATTCACAGAAAGGGGCAAAACGGGTGGATCGAGGGGAAAGGAGGATATGGACTAAAATGAGAATGAAACACGTACTCGGACAACACTGAATGCAGCCTTCTGGTAGTCGATAAGTTTATTTTTCTAGCTCACTGTCACTGCGTAATAACTGATCACTATATTAGTCCAAATCACCAATAAATATCCATGAACTCAAGGAAAGACAGATCTTGTAAAGGAAGGAAGGAACGAACGAGAAAGACAAACGTGATTATTAGTGACGGATCGCAAGAACATAGTATGAATAGGTGGGTGAAGGAATTCAGTTGCGTCCTATTCATTCCCATTGATGCGGGCAGTTACCTGACGTGATACCGCGCGTGAGTAGCCGAGCGGTATGGAGCGCAACATTGCTGATCGCGCGGTCCCCCGCGTCGGAGGATCGAATCCTCCCTCTGGCATGGATGTTTGCGTCATCTTTAGTATAAGTTAGTTCATAAGTAGTTTGTAAGTTTACGGACTGATGTCCCCTGACGCGATTTACAGATATTACAGAAATTATAATATTGTGGATGGCCAAACGAGTAATCGACGAGAATTCCTCCCAAATACGATTCTGTTTGCTAGCAATCCCACAAGACTAAATAAAGTTGCAAAATCTTTTCTTTAAATCATTTTATATTTTTACTACGAGACAAGAAAAATTATTTATGAAATCAGTTGTTTTTTTACCATCTGATTAGTAGGACCTTAGCGGAAAACTTTCCTTACTGGCTGTTTTGTCGTGGTTCCAATTCCAAATAATATATATCAGCGATCTGCGTTTATTTAAATGTTTAAAGCTCCGTATGTTGCAAACGAGAAGCTGATCACCTAACTAATATAGCGAGCACGTGTAATGACGCATTGCGGCTGCATAATAAATGGTGATATTCAGTATGGAATTATATTTAGAGATTCGGTTACCAAAACGGAAATGAACTCTGTTGTCAGTTTCGTATATAATAAGCTAATGAACTGACGACTATATTCGTTAAGTCGGATTATTCGAACTAATGCCAAATGCAACAGAAATTTTCAGATAACTTTGCTGGTACAATCAGAAAACAGTGATGCTTGATTTGAAACGCAATTTGAACCATCTTTAACGTGTCATGTATGTATTTAACAAGTGCACAGAAAATTATTATTTGTTCGAAAATGGCACTAAGTTTCTTATTTACAGAAATTGTATCTAATGAAAAATTGCATCTGTGATCAGCAATAAATACATATTACAGCTAGAGTACATAAATTTAACATCTATTCCATATTTCTCAAAACTATTGGTTAGGGAAAATTTATTTTCTATTTCATAAAAATAAACGGGCGTTTTAGTAGTTAAAGAAGTGATAACTAAATCTTTCTTTTCTGTCTCTTATAAAAGCAATCTGTGTACGCTATATATGATATATCTATTTCTTCTGACATAATCGTGGTGAGCGCTGTTTGACCAGTGGCACAGGAAGCAGGAGAATATTGGTTTGAATCCCGGCTGGGCCCAAATCTTCAACTGTCTTCGTCAAATTATTTCAATGACAAGTATCAGTTAATGCTGTAAATTCTTTTCATTTGGGTCACCTGTATACTTCCCAATGTGGCGTTTCTCTCTTGCTGATGTAAGCCATAACGAGGACAGTGACAAGAAGTCAGTACTGGTATTCTTTTAGTGTAGCTGTCTCACGCTAATCTTGAATTTTAAAATAGGCGTCTTGCAGAAATCTTGAATGCGGTCTAGATTACAAAGGTACCATACAGTTTTAATTGGTGGCGACTTTAATTTACCCCCAATATGTTGGAGATATACATGTTCAAAATTTGAGGCAAGCATAAAACAATGTCCGAAATTATACTGAATGCATTCTCCAAAAATTATCTCGAGCATTTGGTTCATTAACCCACTAGAATAGTAAATGATTGTGAGAACATACTTTACCTCCTAGCATCAAATAATCCGGGGATAATAAAGAGTATCGAAAGAGACACAGAGAATTTCCCGTATTTCGAAACTAACACTATAGATTAGGTGTGGCTTACATTCAAAGAAATAATACCGACAACCATTGACAGATTTATACCAAAAATATTAACAAAAGAGGGGCTGACCCGCTCGAACTTCAATGCGAGAAACTTACAATAGTTACCACAACGAAATCCTGCCACGTAATTTCGTAGAGAATCCTAAGAAACTCTGCTCTTATATAAAGTATACTATGTGCAAAAAAGAAGCCATATCTTCATTATACTATAGAAATGATGATGCAGAATTCATATCAAGAACAGCTTCCAGCGTGCGTAATTTATAAGTACATACCCATGGAGTGGTAAAGCAACTTAAATCACATAACAAAATTCAGTCTCCTGGTCAAGATTGTATACCAAGAAGTTTCCTTTCAGAATATGCTGATGCAATAACCGCATACCTAGTTATCATATACAACCGCTCGCTCAGGAACGTTCCGTAGTCAAATACTGGAAAGCTGCACAGGTCATTCCAATATTCAAGAAAGGCAATGGACCTATCTCATTGACGTCTGTTTGCAGCAGGATTTTAGAACCTAAACATTTTCTCAAATGTTAAGAACTACCTCGAAGAGAACCACCTATTGGCACATAATCGAAACGTTTTCAAAGTATCGTTCTTGTGAAACACATCTACCCGTTTAGTCACGTAATATGATGAGTACTATCTACAAGGGATGTCAAGGAGATTCCATATTTTTAGATTTACAGAAGGCATTGACACTAACTCACAAGCGCCTACAAATCAATTTGCATCCTTATGGAATATCGCCACAATTGTGCAATTATATTCGTGACTTCCTGTCAGAAAGTACACAGTACGTTGTAATTGACGGAAAGTCATCGAGTAGAGCGGAAGTGATATCTGGCGTTCCCCATGGAAGTGTTACGGTGTTCCTACTGTTCTTTATTTTTATAAACGATTTAGGAGACGATGTGAGTAGCTCTCTTACAATGTTCGTAGATGATGCTGTCATTTATCGGTTTATACAGCCACCAGAAGATCAAAAGCAACTGTAAAATGATTTAGATATCTGCATGGCGCGGAAATTGGCAATTGACCCTTAATAATGTAAAGTGAGACGTCATCCTTATGACCACTAAACGCAATCCGATAAACTTCAGTTACACGATAAATCAGTCAAATCTACAGAACGTGAATTCAACTAAATACCTATACAAGGACCTACATCTCGTCACAAGCCCTTTATAAACTCAGTTTGTCAGGTAAGCGTTAAAAACGATAATCTGTTTCATTAAATGTTTTGTAATAATGTTATTAATTTTTATAAATTGTATATTTAAAAGTTTGTATTTGTTTTCCTGTTTCATGTCTCTTTGAGAGCGTCACAGCGCGGTCAGCAGAGTCCTCCACGCCGGAGCCATAGATGTGATGCTGACCACCAACCGTCGCGAGTCGACGGCCATGCGGCGTAAGGAGAGACTGCAGCCCGTTGTTGCGTCGTGACAGAAGAAGACATTTACTTAAAAATTAATAGGTTTTCTCTTTGTAAAAAGTTATGAGGAATATCTTTGAAAAAATGAGTTAGTTTCGATTGTCACGTCAAGCTGTACAGATCATGTTATATCAATAAAGGTGAAAGTTTGTTAAAATATATTACTACATATGAATTTTATTAAAGTGTATAGAAGTTTAAATGGAAATGAGTGTTACCACAGTTATTTCTATGAAAAGTACACTTCAGAAATGTTCTGGAATATAGAAAAAAAAACTTTAATGGGACTTTATGTGAACGGCAAAGTTATGAGAGTTAATTTAAATGTCGTCGTTATTTAAATTGAAGGGTAACCAACTTTTGAAACTCTTGCAGTAACTTACTTGAATTTATATTGGTGGAATAACATGAGGGTAAAACTTTATGAAATCATTTGTAAGTTCTGGCTCTTGTGCACTTGGACCTATGTGTTAAATAAAACTAAAATCCTCTTTAATTGTGAGAACTTCTTAGAGACGATGAACTTAACGCTATTTCTTCGTGTGTTAGTGGGCGACAATTCGGAAACAACGTCTATTCTCGGTTAAACAAAGTTTAAGATGGTAGACCTGCCATAAAAAACTTCCATACTGCTATAGTCATTTGCTTAGCAGTAAAAAGAATTAAGTTTTTCAGGCATCCTCTTACACAATAAAGACTTGTGTTCGCCTTTGCCACTACACTATGAATAAGAATTACGAACAACTTAAGTTTGAAATAACACTTAGAAAATATTGTAGAGAAAGCTAACCAAAGACTACTTTTCATTGGCAGAACACTCAGTAGACGCAAGAGTTCTACCAAACAAACTGCCTGGACACAATTGTGCGTCCTATTTTGGAGTACTTCCGAGCATTGTGGGATCCACACCAGGTGGCACTGACGGAAGATTTAGAGAAATTTCAGAGTAGGGTATCTCGTTTTGTATTATCGCGATGGAGGAGAGAGAGTGTCACTGGAATGATGCACGAGTTGAGGTGGAAATCATTAAAAGCAAGTTGTTATTCGTTGCGGCGATATATTTGGAAAATTTCTTTCACCAACTTTCTCTTCCGAATGCGAACATATATTGTTAGCACCAACCTACTTAGGGAGACATGGTCATGAAAATAAATTAAGAGAAATAAGATCGATAACAGGTAGTATTAGGTGTTCCTTTTTCCCGTGAGCTATTATAGAACGGAGCTATAGAGAAATATCATAAAAGTGGTTCGATGAACCCTCTGCCGTGCACTTCGATGTGACGTGCAGAGTATTTATGTAGAAAAAAGGTATCAGGGTTCATGACTGACCATGTGTCGCCTTGACAACAAAACACACGGTGAACCGAGATGGCTGAAATGCTAACCTTTACTTCCTATCTAGCCCTTCGAGGTATTCGGTTTTTAGTGAACATGAGTGTATATTCGAAGACAATGGCTACTGCTCACTACATGGTTTGCAGGTTCTATGGCTGTTATGGAAGTGAAAAACCCGTTTGAAAACTTTGTTTCATTTTTTTTTTTTTAATGTTCAAAAATGTTTGTAGAAATTATGGGACTTAACTACGGGGTTATCAGTCCCTAAGCTTACAAACAACTTATGAACTAGCTAAGACTAAGGACGGCACAAATATCCATGCCCGAGGGGGGATTAGAACGCCCGACCGTAGTGGCCGTGCAGACCGTGACTGGAACGCTTCAGTCCCCTCCGCCACCACGGCCGGCTTTCTAAATGAACACTGTTGAAGTGGATCCAGAGACAGAAAAAAAATTACTTGAAAGCTCTACGCTTCTTAATGCACATTAGAAAGGTACATTCAAATTCGTCGAAGCAGTCTTCTCTTCGAAACCACTCACACTATTTTTATTGTCGACATGTGACTGAAAGCAGAACGATTAGCGTTTAACATTACACGCAGTTATACATGATACTGAGATACTGCAAAAACACATTCTTTATGTTGCTAGAAATATATATACTTACATCACTGTAGGCGCACGCGATATGTGGAATTGAAGTGTATGGAAATCGGGAGCCTGTACAGCGTTATTTTAACCTTATTGATTCTGAAACATTGCACTAGAATTTTTTTAGGATTGTGTTTCTTCCTCTTAATGGTCATACGGGCACATATAACAAATTAAGGGTCAATGCTACACTACAAAACAATATACAGAAAACAGTCTTGATCGCAGAGATTGAGAGTTTTAATTAACTGGGCACACTATTTAGTAGTGACCTACTGGCAGCACAACAGCCCAGGACAACCCAGCCCAGCCGAGCACAGCACTGGCCACATGGACTGTGTATTATTCTGAAGATGACCTACATCAGGTTGAAACTAGTTAATTAAAACTATCAATCTCTGCGATCAAGACTTTTCTGTATATTGTTCATATCAAATAGATCGCTGTTTCTTGTCTCCTATGACAATGTGGTCAAAATTAATACTACACTACAAAGCCGACGAAAATCGTAGTGTATTATTTGTGTACGTTTACTTGGTCAGGAATGAAATTAACGAAGTAATAACCTCAGAATATGAATGCGGTTTAAAAGTAAGAAAGCAGTAACGAGCAACAGACGTTTTTGAAGCACAGCATAAAAACGACTACAAACTCTGGGATCACTAGAAGAAAAGATGTACAAAGAAGTTGAAAGTTATTAGGACTGAAAAGAAGTGAACAGGCGATGAAATGAATGATACAAAAAGGCTGCAACACTGGAGAACCACTTCCATAATCCCACAGGAAACTATAAACAGATCATACAAACTGTAAGGAAAGACAAGAATTGAAAGCTATCAAACAAACTAATAATGCTGTGTGGTCTTTCTACTGTGAGTTGAAGAGGTTTGAAGAAGTGATGATTTCGTGGTCCTAATAAGTGAGGGTGGGAGGGAGGACAGGAGAGAAGTGGGAGGTTGGAAGGAAGGGGGAGGGAGGGAGTAGGAGGAGGGGGAAGTAGGGAGGGAAGGGTAAGCGAGGGAACGAAAGATGAGAGGGATGGAGGGAGGGAGCATAGAGTGAGGTATAGAGGGTGTGAAGGAGAGGGAGTAATGGAGGAAATGGGGAGGGAGGGACGAGAGTGGAGGGGGGTGGGGGCGTGAAGATGGGAGAGAATATAGAGGGGAAGGAAGAGGGAGGGAGAGAGGGAGGGAGAGAGGGAGGGGTGGGAAGGAGGGAGGGAAGGTGGGATGGGGAGGGGTTGGGGAGGGATGTGGTAGAGAGGGGGTAGGTCAGGATGGTGAAGGGTTAGGGGGTAGGGAAGTTATGGGGAAAGGGGGAGGGAATGGAGGAGGGGGGAATGGGGTAAGGGTGCGTGGGTGCATGAGTGGGTAGGCTTAGGTAGTCGCAGACAGGGGGTGAGGTGTCGACGCACGGACGTTAGCGTTCCTTGTGCTTGAAAAAGACAGTCATTCTAGGTTTCGAGGTCGGTCGTGGAACAGACAAACAAAGCCATTGGAATATAGCGGGAGATAAAAAACTCAGTGTAAATTTGAAAACTTAATAAACCACGGAATAATGTAGATAGAGAGGTAAAAATTGACACACATGCTAGGAATGACATGCAGTTTTATTAGAACAAAAAAAAAAAAACGTTCAAATAATGTCCTACAGATGGCGCTGGACAATAAAACGTCAGTGACTCCACATGAAAATCGTGTATAAAAGGAGCTGTAATGAGAAAGAGGATCGGATGCAGCAGCTGTCGCAGCATGTTGAAGTTACCTCAAAAGGCGCTTTTAGTGAATCTGTATTATCAGAATGGGGAATGTGCGATCCTATCGCCATAGGAAGGGGATTCGAACTGGTAAAGCTCCGTTGACAAATACAGCTGTGGAGAGAATGATTTGAAGTTCGAATCCACGGGTTGTTTAGAGGATAGACCACGTAGTGGTCCACTGAGCACAAAGCCTAATGCTGCTGAGACAATTCAGGAAGAAATGGAGACTGTAGCGGTTTCGTCTATGCACGGGGAAGTCATCGCTCGTGCAGTCGCACGTCGCACCGGCATTCCATACACTACTGTTTGGTTGGCACTTCGGCGTACCCTCCGATGCTATCCTTACAAAATCCATCGGCATCATGAACTGTTACCAGGCGATTTAGTGAAGCGAAGGGCACTTGCGGTGTGGACGTTTCAAAAGATGGCGGAAGATGACGATTGGTTGAGCAACGTGTTGTGGACTGACGAAGCTTATTTCACGCTCCGAGGGTCTGTAAATGCCCATAACTGCAGAATTTGGACTACCGAAAATCATAGAACTGTCGTGGAAGCTCCACTGCACGACGAGAAAGTCACGGCATGGGTTGGATTTAGCACGTCTACCGTTATCGGGCATTTTTGGTTTTGTAACTGCTACTGTGACGGATGAGAGGTACGCCGATATGTTACAGAATCACATCATCCACAGCCTGGCTGATAAACACCTGCTGGAAGGTATGATTTTAATGCAGGATAGTCTGCATCCCATATTGCTAGACGAGTGAAAGATCTCTTGTGCGCGTCGTTTGGTGATGATCGTGTGCTCAGCCGTCACTTTAGTCATACTTGGCCTTCCAGGGCTCCAGCCCTCAGTCCGTGTAATGATTGGCTTTGGCGTTACATGTCTAGGTATGCTGAAAGACAACATGCGACGCCAATGCCTCAACATAACTCCGGACATCTTTACAGTGCAGTTCACAACATTTATTGACTAAAGCTACTGTTGAGGAATGATGGTGAATGAGCATTGCCTGTAAAGAACATCATCTTTGCTTTGACTTAATTTGTTATGATAATTATTGCTTTTCTGATCAAATGAAGCGCCATCTGTCGGACATTCTTTAAACTTTTTTTTAACCTTTTGTCGTTTCAAGAATGTGTGTCAATATTTACCTCTCTATCTACATTATTCCGTGATTGAATAAGCTTTCAAATTTATACTTGGTACATGTTTTACACTTGCTACTGTAACATCAATTGACATTCTTAGTCTTCTCTTGAGAAACCAAACACCGTTCCGGAAACAACGTTCGCATGAAACTCAGCTCACTAAGTTCATCCACGAGTCATACAAAGGAATACATATAACCGAATGAGATGGTGTGTTAACTGACTGTTCTACTCTCCCGCCTGATGTTCGAAATACGAGCGCATGAAATATTAAAGCGAGTTCCTCATGACACTTAAGATTTTCTGGAAAAAATTATGGACAATTTACGGAGATGTTGTATGCAATGGCCACGATGGTGTAGCCGGGTGGTCTATGGCGCCTCGCTGCCGAGCGCGCGGTTGCTCGCAGTCGGAGGTTCGAGTCCCCCTGAGACGTGTGTGTGTGTGTGTGTGTGTGTGTGTGTGTGTGTGTGTGTGTGTGTTGTCCTTGGCTTGGTTTACCTTTGTTTAAGTAGTTTGTAAGCTACGGACTGATGACCAAGCAGTTTGGTCCGATACATTTACAAACATTTGGAAATTTTTATGTATGCAATGACGTACGACGGAAATTTTCCAGGTCTAAATAAATGATCTGGATGAAAGTTGGTGTACGTGTAGAGGGATGAAAGAAATATTATCGTAGACAATTTCATCTTTAAGGGTAATCCTCCAAAGATGGTGAGACATGTAAGGTTTAGAGGGAATGTCTTAGAGGCCAAGAAATAAAAGGAAATAATTTCATATATACGTTCAAATCCATTTCTTCAAAACTGTAATGGAAACATTTATAATAATTTCAAATGACACCAAATGCCGTACTGCAAATCATTATTTTTAAAATACAAATTCACAGCATCATGTCTAACAAAGCTGACTTCTGCGTCGAGCTGTGTGGTTTGGTGTGTGTGTGTGTGTGTGTGTGTGTGTGTGTGTGTGTGTGTGTGTTGTGTGTGTGTGTGTGAGAGTAGTCTTGTTAGTAATCTAACCTTAGGGAAGTCTTTGATTCCATTTGTCTGGAGTACATCCATGTGCGGGACTGAAACGTGGACGAGAATGAGCTCAGACAGAAAAATGATAGAATGTTTTCAAATTTGATGCTACAGGAGAATGCTGAAGAGTAGTTGGGTAGATCGCCTAACTAATAAGGATGTACTGAACTGAATTGGGCTGATATGGGAAACAAATTTCTTGTATATCTTGACTAAAAAAAGCGATCGATTGGAAGGACTCATTCTTAAAAAGCAGTCAACAATCCGAAGATTGGTTTGAACACCAAAGTGCTTTACTAGGCATGGTCCTGTTTGGAGGTGGTATGCCGTTGCCTTCCTCCGACCTTCGAACTGGCTTACCCAGCCAGTTATAGGGGGACCTACAGTTTAACGTGGGTTCCGAACCACGGTGCTACTCGGTATTTTTCACATGAGCAATACTGCCAGACATCAATAAATCGTCATTTTAGTAATTCAGGGCAATCTGTGTAGAGGGGGGTGGGGGCGGGGGAAGGGTAGGGGAGGGGAGGTTAAAATTTCAGAGGGAGACCGACAGACGTATAAAGTAAGCGGGTTGAAAAGGATGTAGTTCGCCGACCTTATTCAAGTATGAAAGGTAAGGACTGAAGATCAGAAAACACACACTCACAAACCCACACCCACACAAAAAAGTACCCCTCTTCTGTCGATAAGAGAAAAGCAGAAACTTTGGCGTTATAGGTTTAAAAAAATTGTAACACCGTTTCGTTGGATTAATATTTTTCAAAAACTGTTCGGCCACAATGAAATATGAGCACCAGAAAATGAATATAAGTGTACAATCAATTTACCTTGAATTACTTTTTAACGATTTTTACGGTGATTACAAAATCAACTAAGTGGACAAGATATTAGTTGTCAATGCTTATCCAAATAATTATGAAAGGTTTTCCTGCGTTCATACGCACAGTGTGAAATTACGGCGCTAGTCACATAATAAAAATAATGCCTACAGAAAACATTACCAAATGAAATGAAGTACGCGACTTATTAAAGGGCACAATATTCTTCGCGACACGTTGTTCTACACAATACTTCTGTCTTTCAACGTATTTTCGCATCATATATTGAGCAATATGTTAATGCAAATGTTCTCTCATGTAAGAAGATATTGTGAGGCAAATATTCTGTTCCCGTGCTGAGATTCGATAAAGTTTCTCGAAATTGAGCCGATGTTACGAATTTAAATAGAACAGAACAATTATAGTCGCGTAGCTAAGATGTAACTCTAAGCTCGTTCACAGAACTCATTTCATTGCTTCATCTCTTAAGGAATTTATCCTGTGTGAAATATGTATACTCATTTTGATCCAGTAGTAAAATAGTAGAATGGAAACCCAACGATATATACCTCAGTCTGTCGTTAGCGTTGTGTTTTCCTCGTATCGTCCACGTCTCCTGATAAAATTTTTAAATCCTGCACGCATTTAACGGTAACACAAACGCTATACTGTTACGTAATATTTAAATGTAGTCGAATGTGGGATATGACTCAATGTATGAAGTTATTTTACAACTTTTATAAGAGGCTATAAAAGTTAACGTTTCTGATAAAGGCCAGCGGTTATGTTATTTGCACTGCTTCATTAAACGATTTCTACCGTTAAGTGAATTTAATATATTTTCCACAACAATCTAACAATACTTTCCCACATTGAGCAATGTTGAATTACTCTGCTCATATTCCTTAGTTTCCGTATTGTACGTATTACGAAGTAAATCACCCAAGAGCGTGCACAGCCCAAGACCTGATGACCTGCAGCAGTACAGCAATGACATATATAGACTTCTGGAAGAACGAGATATGAAGTTGTTCATACTATTCTTGTACATAATTTTCATGTATTATGTTATTGTAAAAATGTGTAGACATTTTACAATTTGTGAATTTATTATATACTGTTTGTACCTCGCATACTATATATAAATATATGAAAGAATATTCGTCAACACTAATTATAACGACAAACCAATTAAAAATAATTACACTGATATTTTAATAAGCAAGTTTTGCAAATAATAATTTGCAGTTGAAAAGCAACCGTATTTTCAATAACTGGCTTTTGAAAAGCTCTGTTATTTACATTATATAGTTGAAAATTGGTGTTTATGCTTAACAGTCACGGGTTCTGAAATCGCCATAAACGTGTAAATATATCCCACGTACTAACTGTGCACGTTTTCGCGGCGATATCCGTTAATGAAATCTTCTCGGGTTACAAGTCGCGTCATGTGGTTTACTGCCCACGAGCTTTCGACAGAGAACTTCCGTGCCACTGTCAAGTGGAAGAGTGTCATCCACTTGACAATGGCACGGAAATTCTCTGTCTGTGCTGTAAACCAGATGACGCGACTTGTAACCCGAGAAGATTTCATTAACGGATATCGCCGCGAAAACGTGAACAGTTAGTAACGTTGTTCGTATTCGCTGACAGTGGTAACAAGTATTTACACACCCATCCACACACACACACACACACACACACACACACACACACACACAAACACACACAAAATAAAGACCCCCCAGCCTGGCCAAAAGTACTAATTCGCCGCCCCTCCCCCCCTCCCCCGAAATTTCAATGACGCAATTTGCGTCATGACCACCCCACTCGATAAAGTTGCAGGGACTAACAGGAATTCTGGACGAAGCACAATTAACCATTAAATTAAGAACTTTTTGGTAGTCTACAGACTTCTGCTTCACGTGTGCAAGTCTTAATGCCTTACTCGTGACCATCCATTGTGGGGCGAGCGGCGCGTTGGGCGCGTGTCTGTGCTACACAAGCGACACCAGCGCCCCGCGTTCCTCGTGGCCACTCCCGGTATCACAAGATCGTCTATTGGCTCTAGATAATGTCAGCAATGTTTACGTGCCTACGATAATTATTACTTTCTACGAAATAGTATTACCTTAGGCAAACAGTAACGTAAACCACATATTTAGAATATTCTCTACACCACACAATACGTAGTTGGCGATCACAATGCGCTCTGGTGTTTACAACGTGACCCACGCCATTCGCAGTGTATAAGATGGGAGTGCAGTGTTTTCATTTTAGTAGTGTTGCCTTGATAACCGTTGTGCGTGTTTCTGTTTGGGTAGTGCCTTGTGAGTGCTTTGGTGTTTATGATACTGATTTTCTGTTACAGTTCAAGGGGATAAATTTAACTGGTTTATTTAATAACATCTTTCTTTTACAGTTACTGTGTGAAAATGAGTAAACACACTGTAGTCGAGCCTGCACCCGTGGAATACAGTACCAATCCTGCTTCTAATCTAGAGAATTTGGTATCTGAAAATGAAACCACCGAAAATGTGGCACCACAGTCGGAGACAGCAGAGTATTCCAAAACGCTGCAAATACTGAAGGAATGGAAAGTCGTCTCCCTTATACTGAAAACGGGCCACGATACGTACAACTATGTGAAAGGCAGTTCTAGAATCACAGAAACCGGTCTTGGTGCTACAGAAAGTGCATTCACCACTCTCGCAGGCTACTCTGCGGATGTAGTTCAAAAAGTGAAACCAGTGTTGACATTGGTAGATAATACAACTAGTAAAGGCTTGGAACGACTGCAGAAGAATTTTCCTCTTATCAAAGAATCGCCAGAAAAGGTACGGGTATGATCAATCGCAGGTATAAATGCCACATTTTCAAGAATTGTAAGTTAATTTTACTATTTTCAGATATACGCTGGCGTAGTAGAACGTATCGGTAGTGTGGTTAGTCCAACAGTAACCACGGCGGTGGCCATGACAGAAGTGGGACGGGAACAAATGAAGAAAGCTGTCACGAAGATGAGGGAACCCTTCCGTTAAGTTATAATGCTGTATGTAAACGAAGTACATGGATCGACCGAGGAGAGGTCAGGTAAGACACGTCTTTCTATTAGCTGCAAAGTCTGTGCTGACATGAGCAGGGATGTGCGTACAATATACTTGAACGTGGCATTTTTATCCTCTAAAAGTAGTGAACGTGATAATCCACTAGCCTTAGATATAAGGCTTAAAAGTTACTTGTGACAAATTTCCGTCAATTATACTTCATACGTAATGACATAACTTATCGCGTGTTTTACTCTATCTTAAATTCTGCAATGGTAAACTGCCACGGAAAGAAGACGTGAGATTGAATCTTTGATTAAACGTCTATTAAGGGACAAATGTTACTTGTTTCAGTCACCTCGACAAAGTAACGTAAACGCAAACAAACCGTTGTTTAAATACTAGCATAATTGCAGACCGCGATACAACCCGTCGACTTCGACCAATGACGTCGTATCTGAGTCTCATAAGATCAACTACGTAGGTACACAAAGTGGAAAAACATGAATATAGACATACGGGATAATACCGTAATACTTCCCTATTGTAGTCTATAGAGCTGTATCCTACATTAGGTTACCAGTATATATGGTACCATCTCTCGGCTCTCTGCCCAGAAAATCGCCTTACGGGCGAAAATTGCGAAAAATTCTTAACCTATGCCTATCAGAAAGAAACTACAGATCACTGTTACAATTGTAATCTATAATTCCACTTGTAAGGTATCGTGTAACTCGGAAATGACTGCATTGGTAAAGTCCGACGCGTCATATCGGAGACTTCAATTGTCGCAATCTACTAACAACGCAGAGATCTACCATGTATTTTCCAGCCACTCAAGGAAATGGAAACATAACCCTACCAGCTCCCCTCAGTGAAATCTTTGGTGTTGCGTATGGGAATTTTCAGTGAAAAGGATGAAATAATGCAGTTTGATTCCCAATCCTTACACATCACGACCTACTGCCAGTAGAAATTCTCACCTGTAGACGGGGATACCGCCCGTCAGCTTTGACCCGTGACGTCATCGTAGCGCGGTAGTTTTGAGGTGCGTGCGTGTTTGTAGAAGGCGTTAGTGATTGTGGTGGATGAGTTAGTCGATTGTTTGCTTACAAACAAAACAAATATTTTGTTTAAAGTGATCTGTAGCTTCTCTGGTGGTTAGGTGTAGGTTAACCGAGAAATTTTTCCTATGTGAGCGCCGATGGCGCGAGTCTTTGGGTTAAGTCCTTTGATCGATAGTACAGGCTTTTACCTATAACTACAGATTATTTGTATGTACAATACAGAATTAAGATATCCCGTATACTGATTTTCCTACATCTTGAAGACGTCAAGGGGCAAAGCAGACGGGTGGTATCCCAGTCAAGTTATGCTAAGATTACGTCCTACTGCCAGTCGAAATTCATCAATTTTGCAATCGAAGTGTTACGTAAATCGTTCTATCGGCAAATTAAAATATTGGTACTCCTCAAACAACAAATTAGTATGTGATATCTTAATATTAGATTAAAGCGATTAAAATTTTCTTTCCTCTATATGACTTCCGTACAGAAATGATGGGCGAAGTCTAAAAAAGTGCATTGACGTGCTCGGTCATAAGTGTTTACTTCGGTCAAGCGTATTTTGCATTTGTTGCGAAACGTCTGAACCAACTCCATGTAACTGTCGAGACTTGTCAAAATTGTTGCATCAAGACTCGAGTGTTACAGACGAAGCCTATAAAAACAAAAATCTGTTTTTATGTTCAACACTGCGTTGCCGTGCTACTGCCTCTTCAATTGCCTAATAGTGATGCAGTAAGTATAAAACTAGGCAATTGTCAGGTATGACAAAGCAAATAGAGGGTACCTAGGAATTAGAGTTCAGAAGAATTTTCAGGAGGGTGCCAGTCCCGTTAATTTCTTGCGAACTGAAAACACGAGGACTCGGATCGTAGCCCAAGCTAGAGGAAACGGCACTTACATTTTCACTCCACAGCGCAATATGCACACGTACGAAGTAACGTTAGGTTTTTGTCGGATGAAGACCTTAATTCGGGCCGTTTGCCTTTCGTGGCAAAGTTATGTCTGGAAGGAATACGACAGGGGTACTGGATGAAGTGAAGCTGTGGCGACGACTCGTGATCCGTATTCGGTCACCTTACATGGTCGTGATTGTATCAGCCGTTTAAAATCGGCCTTTACAACTTTTGAAACGAAACGTGATGTGGAAAAAGGTCGATAGTTTTAAGCTTGATATGTATTCAAAACATAGTGAAACTGGTATTTGAAATTTTATTCGCATTGCGTAATTGTTTGAAATCAGGAGTAAGTTGAAATGTGGAACATTGCTTCGTTTGAGTATTGTCCGTGTCCTGCGGCCACTAATTTAGCGAATATTTCTAACACAACGCAAGATAGCGATCCAGTTTTTAATACGCTGAGCTGTCCGTAATTAAGCGCACACTGTACAACAGAGTAAAGGGTTTATATGTGTAGGCATAATTTCTCCGTACTTTATTACGACATACCTTAACGTAAAATACTTGTTTTACCCATGTCTTTAAAGCGCCGTTACATTTAATCTGCTCACTTTTTCAATATTTAAGTGTAAGTAAAACCAGTAGAATACGGCACATTTGCTTCCAATCGCCTGAATTGGAGGCTACGCATTGCGATGTTTATTTGTGCAGACGACGTGATTATGCCGTCAGCGAATCACAGCACAAAGGAAGTGTCGTCAGCCAATGGTAACCAAACCTTACCACCGCGGCAACATGCAAATAAGAATTTTCGACGTGAAAAATTTAATATGCGGTAATGCATTTTATAGACGATAACACGCAATGTTAAAATTAACGTGTTAACATAGTTTCAATTTTATTTTCGAAATCATTTGATACACTTAGACGATAAAAATAAATAAAACATGCTAGCCCTACTCTATGGTTGACAATTTGTTGTATGTACCCTTGTCAGGTCAGTAAGTTACTGGCCTCGTAAAATGATTTAGAATCACTTGATCCTGTGAACCATATAGTACTATAGCATGTCATTTTATATGTAAGAAAGTCGTAAACTAATTCTAAATCTTCATTTTACGGGGCCATAAACTGTTACGGACCGGAAAAGGGTACATGCGAGACGCTTTCACCCACAGAGCAGGTATAGCATGTTTTATGTCTCAAAGTGTAATTGATTTCGAAAATAGAATTGAAACTTCATGTTAACACGTTAATTTTCACCCCCTTGTAAACATTGCCTGCTTTAGTCTATTAAACACATTACCGCATATTTAACTTCAAAGGTCAAAAATTATTTGAATGTTGCCACGGCAGTAAAGTTCGGTTATCATTGGCTGACGATGTTCTCCCTTTCAGCTGTGGTTCGCTGACATAATCACTGGTCTACAACAAATGAACATCCCGTTGTGTGGCTTCAGATTCAGGCGATCGGAAGTAAATGTAGGATTTTGTATTTATACTTAAATTACGAAAGTGGGCAGATTAAATCTAACGGTGCTCGACATTTGCAAAATACGTACTTCAAGGTAAGGTACGTGGAAATTAAGTACGGAGAAATTATGCCAACTTGTATAAAACCTTTACCCAACAAAGCATGATACTTGGCTGGAAATGAGTTATCAAACTCGTAACGCTGAAAGTTTCTTTTTCATCAAGTTGTTGGTTCCGCTGACAGATTGTGTGCCTCTGTTGGGTGCATTTTATTACTAATACTCGGTACTACTCAACCAAAACGTCTAAAAAACCAGGACAGCGCCAACGTGAAATTTTTCGTCGGAAATCTGATTCTTGCAGTTCCTGAGACACTCAGATAAAATATTGAGGGCACGGGTAAAAATGAAGGAATTCAGAATATATTCCTAGTTCGTAAAGTTGAAAATTTATCCCTTGGCTTAGTCTTAAGCGAAATGATTTATTAAAAGTTCCAAACAGTCTTTTGTTTGATAAAGACGTGATAAAGTAGTTAGCACAACACTTACTCGGAAAGAGGCCGCTTAGTGTCGCCCCCAGGCAGTTTCACTTTGATTTCCCTTAATAGATTAAAATTCCTTCTTCACCCAAACGAAAAAGACGCCTTGTTTCTAATGGCGACGTTGTCGGGCCTAGAATCTTTGTCCGAAAGAGCTGCACCTTGGTTTACTGAGAACCAAAAATTGTGATTGTAATAGAAAGTGTCCCCTTTGCAAAAGTCGGCTAATGGTCAGTGGGGATAAGGGCCAATAGTAAAATCGCAATTCACTCATTAGTCTGGATTAGGTCTTGAGACGCAAATTATACAAACCCCTATAGGAACCTTACACCACAAAACGAGCTACTTCTAAAATCTATAATTTTATTGCTACAACAGAAGTTAGAATAACGACATGGAATGCGTGAAAGACTTTCCTTTTAAGAGATGCGAAAGCAAATGGTTCAGGCCCGTATTTCAAATATGGAAAACTTTGACTAAAAATAACTGCAGAATATTCGAGTAATAGTCTAGTACTGATACTGAAATACAGGGAATAAAATCGTGATGGAAACAGTACGTCTGTACCGCTCATCTGCGAGACCCTTTTTCAAATTTCCTTGATTTTTTTCGTGCCTAATTCTGATAACGCCCATAAAACAATCGCGGAGCGTACTAAGAGCATAACGTATGGCGGTGAACTTCGTTAGCAGTACAATGTATCGATTAGCGCAAAGTAAAATATATACGATTAAGACAGCATTTGGGGAAAAGCCTTTAGCATCATGCTGCATTTCCGATGTTAAGATCCTTTCAGCATCGTCACCGATTTAACGTAAGCAGTACTGTTTGTGAAACAGTGAATCACACCCCCACGCTGCGTTAAACTTTTACTCGGTACAAAATATCCACGGGTGTACTGCCGGTCTATAGTGTCCAAAGGGCACAATATTTCGGCGATCAAACATGTCGCCATCATCAGGTGAACTGACGGACTGAGCTCCTGGAAACGCGCCGGCACGGAGATCCGCAAGCTACGGCTGCTCGAAGGGAACTGGGTTCTAGCCCGGTAGCGGGCCATTTACATACCCTCGGCCCGCGGAGCGACCCCTCCGCGGTCCGCGCCCCGCGCCGCGGCCGCGCAGTGGAACCGATTGCGGCGGCGTCTGAGATGACGGCGGTGTGAGGGCTCTGTCCGCCGTGGTCGTCACTTCGTTACGTTTGCTAGATTTACTCTTAATTAACCCAATTGCTGGTTCCCAAGCTTTGCTAAGATTATAGCCACAGTCACGGTTTATGAGGTCGTTACTTGTGCGAATTTCAATGGCCTCTCTAACGACGCAGTCCCAGTATCTCGACGTCTGTACCAGAATCCTTGTGCGTTCATACTCCATCGCATGATTCTCCGATAAACAATGTTCAGCGACCGCCGACTTGCTCGGATACATCAATCGTGTGTGCCTCTGGTGTTCAACGCATCGATCCTCGACGGTACGCATCGTCTGTCCAATATGACTTTCCACACTGACACAGAATCTGGTACACGCCGGCCTTCCTCAAACCGAGATCATCTTTGGCGTTCCCCACCAGTGCACGAATTTTATTCGGCGGACAAAAACAGTTCCAACTTGGTGTTTTTTTCAAAATGCGGGCGACCTTCCCCGAGAGTGCGCCGGTATATGGAACGCAGTGCCTACATCCTCCCTCGTGTTATCATCCGGTTCCACAGGTTGTGATGTAGTGGTTGTGCGGAGAGCCCGCTGAATCTGCCACTCTGAGTACCCATTTTTTTTTCGAAATACAGTTTTCAGGTGTTCCAATTCCTGGGGTAGACTCTCTGCGTCGGAGATAGTGCGCGCCCTATGTACTAGAGTTTTAAGTACCCCATTCCTCTGTGAAGGGTGGTGACAGCTGTCTGCGTGTAAATACAGATCAGTGTGCGTTTTCTTCCGATATACACTATGACCCAGGGTGCCATCAGCTCTTCTCTTGACCAAGACGTCAAGGAACGGCAATTTACCCTCCTGTTCAGTCTCTATAGTGAATTTGATGTTGGGGCGTATGGAGTTCAGATGTGTAAGGAAGTCAAGGAGTTTATCCATACCATGTGGCCAGATGACGAAAGTGTCGTCCACGTAACGGAAAAAGCAAGTAGGTTTCCATTCAGATGATGCCAGGGCTTCCTCCTCGAAATTCTCCATATACAAATTTGCGACCACAGGGGAGAGTGGGCTTCCCATAGCGACTCCCTCCGTTTGTTCGTAGTATTCGCCATTGAAAAGAAAATACGTGGAGGTCAGGACATGCCTAAAAAGTTCGGTGGTCTTCTCGTTCTTCGCACGCTCCCTTTACCGCACGCTTTTTCTAACCCTGTCGATGGTTCGAATCCTGTCGACTTTCTTAAATATTTTCCGTTGTCGCTTATTTAAAAATTTAATGTAATGGTAAAAGACAAAAACATGTGCACTATTCGTAATTTCCTATGTTATGGATGTTTAATGAGTCAGTCAAAAAACGCAAATTACGCTTACCGTATTTGGTTAACAATTAGTTGACGACAGTAGCTTTTGATCAGCTTATGAAGAGCTACGGCTCTGTATTTGGAATGTCAACTCCCTAGCAGCTTCTAGTTTTCCTAGAAGCTACCCTACATGGACGTAAACAAACGCGTAGAATCAGATCCAAAAATAATTTATACAACGGAATGCGAAAACGAAAAATGTGTGGTTGCGTTGAATGGATTTGGCTGATTTTTGAAGTTCACGTACCATAAATACACAGATATTCTAAAAGCAGATACCCATCCTTGTAGAACATTAAAAATCGGAGAAGCTAATAGTGGTATTGTGAGAATACCACTGTGGATCAAAGGGTCGACTTAGCCTTGCCTACTGAGCAGGCATATTGTTCCATTAATCAATAAGTTACAGCTTGCATATCATTTTCAGATTTTCATCTCGGGCTGTACAGCAGTGTTAAGAAATGTGGCTACAACCACTATGGCGGCTCAATTGGGATAAAGCCTAAGAAAATTCAGATTTCTGTACTACGTAATGTACATGGAAGCCCTTGCTGTAAAGAAAACATTGCTTGGGTAGGAACACAACCAAAGGTTAAATAACAGGAAGCGGCAATAGTGAGTACGTTACAAGGTTATTAAAGCTGTTTATTCTATTGTGGTATCCCAAAATCTCTTATAATTGAGAATCTTCGTAAACCTCTTTCCATGTCAGGGTTTCTGCTGTGTTCCAATAAGTTAGACAATTGTTCATGGTATTCTACGTGACAGGATCAGCGTGCAGAAAGGGAAAAGAAATGATGTTAAACGATCATTCGGAATAATTTGAAATTGATCGCTGCTAACCATTGTTACTTCAACTGTTTTAACAAGTAGTACCTCTTTATATATGCTGGGACAGCTACGGATCGTAAAATACCTTAGCATGTCAACGTATTAACGTCAAACGTTGTTTCTCATTAAATTTGACCAAATTAAACATTTTCTACAAGTGTTGCGACAACCTAAAATATTTGTTAAATTAACATAGGCCATTTTTTATCAAGAAATAGCAATAACTGATAAGCATATTGGCTGGAAGTCTTTTAGTGAACTTTGACTATTTCCGGTTCCTTACACGACAAAAATTACATTGTTTCAGCCAAGGAGAGAAAGAACAGCCATGCTCTTCCCAAGGAAATCAGCCGGCAACTGTCTTCACATTGGAGACAGCGCCACCTACAGCCCGGTGCCTGGCCACATCTGCCCCTAGTGGGCGGCTACCCGTCGTACAACCTAGCCACAACGCCTCTTCAAACACCTACCTACCACGCATCTCGGAGGAAAATGCTTCGGTAGGAGGGAACAGTTGTTTCCGCAGCTATCCGACCACATGCGGAAGAGATCTGCGCCAGCGACCTTATTGTTACATATTTCAACGTTTTTAATTCTTATTGTTACATATTACGTTTTTAATTCTTTAGCTCTGCCAGGCGCTTAAATGTGATTTGAACGGAAGATAGAGGTAGCTGAAAAATATGCTGTAATATTGTAAATAAATCACTCTGAAAGTAAAATTCATCTTCAATCGCTCGTCTTGTCTTCCCGCACTGCATGTAGACATAACGTGTATGTTAAAATGGATGTAACAGAATATGCCGGAGTCATTTCAGTATACTCGTAATTAGTGATTTCTTGTAATTTCCACTTGTCATGTTACTGATTAGGGTGTAATTTAGTGTTCGCACACCCACAGACCAACCGTATTCAATCGTATGTTGGAGTACAGCAAAATAAAATTGTATGTTGCATAATATCTACAATGGATTCTAAGAATTTTCATTGCTTTTATGTACCGTCAGACGAGCGAAGAAGCTCATTCACTACCTTGAGGTCATTTGGCAAAAGCACGAATATTACGATAGCAAACTTCGCGATTTCACGACACCAGCAGAGATATTAAGAACTGCTGCTAACCTTAGGCACGTAGCCGCTGCTGTCAACAGCTAATTTCGTGACTGAAAGAAATGTTAACACTAATCATGAACGTTATACCAAAAACTGTCGTGCGCTGGTGAAAGCATTGCTAGTTTCGTTAATTTCCTTACATAACTCAACAATCACCACGAAACAGAACTTATAACTAGAGTAGTTGGGAAGTTTTATGCCAAACGTTGCAATATACTCAGAGTGAAATTTTTATGCTGAAAATGATTTCAATAACAGGTATTTAGACCTCATTTTCTATGTATTGTCAACAGCGCTGAAAACACGCCTGTCGTAGCAACAGTGCAAAAAAAAAAGACCTACCCCCTGTTCGTGCTTCCTTTGCTCTCCAGTCAGAGCAGAGGTGTGCCTGGATGCTGTCAAAACACTATAGAGACTTATCCAGAATTATTCCAATCTTCATGTACTCCATCCTCTTTCCGCCCTAACATTCCCTGTGTTGTCGTTACCTACCTACCTACCTACCTACCTACCTCTCTCACTCACAGGGACCAAAAACAGAAATCCTAGTAATACATTCGTTAATTCTCACACGTTGTGCAATGGCTGTAACATTACACAGGACGAGGCATGTGCAGTGACACTTTCAGTTAAGTCTCTTTAGTAACTGAAAAGAAATGTAACGAACTTAAATTAAAGATGGACAAAATAGCTGAGACAGAGCACTTGTAAAATATAGCGGATCACTCTTCATATTCCTTCTGCTCCAGGAATAACTTTACCTCTTCAGTTTGCTTGGCATTTATTAAACTGCATGAAACTGAAGACGGAAAATCTATTTTGTGTATAGTTTTCACGCATTTTCTTCAGAAGTACCTTATTCAACTGTCGACACTGTGGATGCACGCTGTAATAAACTCTTAACCTCTTCTGAAGATTCACACGTCTCAAACTTTGTTCTAATGGCTTGCTGCACTTAGTTTATTCCAGTTGTCAAAAAATGTGAAAAGCTATGTGAAAAAGATACCACCATTTCAGTAAAAGGTGACAGGGATTCGCAGTGACAAAACTGCAATAGTGTGGCGTTGTCAAAAGCGAAGTGACGAAGCACTAGGTAAAAAAATTGAAGACTCCGTTAAATATCTTGCGACATTGTACTTCTTAGATGCTGGCAAAAACTACAACACGCATCTAAGACGACAGTTAAGATCTAAATGGAAATGAACGCGACTAATTTTCATTTCGAAGATTCATTAAAAATTGAGTCGTACATTTAAAAATAAACAGGTATATCCAGTTTATATCAAAAATGTACTATCAGATGCTCTCTGAAAGCCAACAGTCGGTGGCATGTTACCCAATGATATGAGCCGTGTTTCTGCTCAGTAACACTCCCACAAAAATTTCACTTCCGTATTAATGGTGTCACCCTAGTGGGAAAGTCAACAATACATGAAATTACTTGAAAACATACTACTTAGTAAGATACTCAACAAAATTTTTCCGCGTAGTCTGCACATGAAACTTCAAAAAGCAATCTTACATGCTTTGCTTTTCACATTTCGTATACCTTATCTTTCCATCCTTGATCGGTGTTCAAATTTTGATCTATAAAATGCGCTATGCTACTGCTAAATCAGAATAGGATTTTTTAATTGCATTGAACTCATATTTTAAGTTTGAATTATGTTGAATACAATGTCATAAAATTTTATTCTAAGACTATGGCTGTAGAAGCCCACACCAAGCATGGGTAAAAGCAAAGCATATCGTTAGTGCCATAGCGCGCGCTACTGGACTAGTTTCAACCAAAGATAGCACTCACGGTCATTGGGAATGAAATCGGCGAAAACTTACGGCATTAAGCGAAGTGTGAAGACATTCATCTGGTATCTAACAGTGAACTCTTTACACCCTATTTCAATGGTTGGCGAAAACTTTAATCGCACAAGCCCAGAATATCAAAACTAAGATGGTTTACACTCAGTACTTTTAAGCCGTTTAGGCAGTAAAACAGCCTTATTTGAGGTGTAAATTACTAGTCCTTTTTAGTAACTGTACTCTTAAGAAATTTTACACACATAATATAGAGAACTTATGTACTGCCGAAATTATCGTTCCCTATATAGCTTTGGAGTAAAGATTTATGAAAAATATACATGAATAACCACCCCCTCATGCATGTAGAATTAATTTCTTACACCTTCATTAGTAACTCCAAATTTCTCAGTAATCAAATATTCCACTGCACGCATCAGGAAACACATTGTTCACGTTCAGGAGGTAAGTCAAAAGGATTGAGCAACGTCGAAATTAAAATGTAAAATTGACAATAAGGACTGAGGGCAAATATGGACCAACATGAGAATGTAAAATTACATAATACGTGTATGTATATTATATATTACTGACAAAACTAAACTTTCTTGCAGTCATAGATAAATTTTAAGACTTATTGAGATTATATAACAATGGTCAGGAAACATTTTGAATGCTTCCTGAACCTCACAATTATCGCTAATTTTGGATTGAGGAAAACTAATACAACTAGACATTTTCCTTGCCTATAGTTTCTCCAATATGCCTTAGTTAAAAGTATTCCAGATTAAGAGGACATTTTAGGTGTGTGTCAACTCTTAAAGTATATTTTAATTTCTCAAACATTACGTTTAAACGGATCTGAATTACTAACACAACCTCGCGGATGGTCGGGTATGAAGACACCCGATGCCTCGATATGATCGCGGTCTTTTAGCTTGCCTCTTGTGAAAGAGTTCCTGAGAATTCCTATACAAATACTTCATCAGTACTCCGCCAGAAGTTTCAATCCAATGGCCTATCTTTGTTAAGAACATAAATCTCCTGAATGAAATTTTCACTCTGCAGCGGAGTGTGCACTGATATGAAACTTCCTAGCAGATTAAAATTGTGTGACCAATCTTAAGTGAGGTACAATGTATCTTGGACATTTTTGTCACCATGTGTGTGACAAATGAACCCACGAATAAGGAGACAGTCACATTATTTCCTAAACTACTATAACAAGTTTTACGAGACTTAACACATTCTTTAGCGCCAGGGAGCAATCTGTGGGTGTAAGAACAGGCTAGGACACGTAGTTCAGCAGATATGCAAACAGTGAGATGAGGAAATAATTGTCGCATCATATGGCACGTATACGAAGACTGCATCCGTCCACTGCGAATCTAAGCACTTAGAGGTTTGAAAAACTTCGCATGTAATTGTAAATCATTGGAAGACTTTATATTGCTGTCGACCCAAGACTTTTACCACTTACACTACTATATACAGACGTGACATTTTTACTGACAGGTTCGACATGTAGCTTTCAATATGCTTTCGAAAGTTTGTGGTTTGACACATATTTCATGTCACAAACAATAGGAATCATGAAAATTCACCCAGTCAACGATTGAGGTTACAAACTGACACGTCTCTAATGTTAAGTTAGTTGACACATTTTGCAGACATTATGTATCATCATGTGCAAAAGAAACGGAACCATCTGAATTATCTTCCACCCAATATACGCAGATACCATGCAACGTAACTGTTCTGTAGGTTCTGTAATCGTTTCATGGTACAGCCATTTGACTGAATAAAATTGATACCATAAAAATCACTACAGATTAATACTGTTATAGTAATCATTCCAGATGTAACTTTACACCGCGGAACATCAAATACAATATGGTCTGAGACAACAAATTGTCACATAATCCTTAATGGAAAAATTAGGTATTAGGCGGCAACAATTTTACGACGATATCGAAACTCCTAGACTTCTATAGCAATTTGTTCTTACTCCGTCAATAGGTCTTCTCAAAGCTGAAAAACGTCGTTCGTACGGTGCTTCGTTTTGCATAAACCCTTTGCTGAATCAACACTCTATGGGAACTGCATCATTTGCAACGTATCACTATCAATTTCTCTGTACCAATGGAATGAACAAATATTTGTGCGCATCTTTATACTTAAAAATACATATATGTAACTACCTTTTTGTGGGTTTGACACGAATCGCAGGGCTCACACCCACTACTTCACTGAGCAACGGTTTCGTGTTTTATCGAGACTCGATCACGATTATTATCGTCATAGAGGAGTAGGCGCAACAAGTGAAGTATCAAAGCATGATCACGTATCAGTTCGCAATTCTAAATGAAATTTTTTTCAATGACCTAGGAAAGTTAGCAACAGCTCACTATCCCTGATAACTAATTACCAATAGCTTTAAATGTACCTATAACGCAATGAGCCGCGGTGGAGTAGCCGAGCGGTCTAAAGCGTCTCGCTGCGGAGCGCGCGGTTGCTCGCCGTGGAGCTTCGAGTCCTCCCTAGGGCATGGGTGTGTGTTGTCCTTAGGTTAGTTTACCTAGGTTTAAGTAGTTTGTAAGCTACGGACTGATGACCACGCAGTTTGGTCCGATAGATTTACAAACATTTGAACATTTAACGCAATGATGTAAGGTTCTGTGTGAGAGAGAGTAACAAAGTACTTTTTGGAATTGTTAAAAGACAAATATCGGTTTACAAGCAGCGAGTTGTTTCAATATGAAATAAGGACAGTGTTTCCTTCTGCCTGACCAGGAATAGGACCTTCCAGGAATTAAAGTTATTTCTCTGTACGAATAGACGTTAAGTCTCGGCTGTTAAATCATCAGTAAGCAGATAAATGCTTGTGAGACTAGAAATAACAGCACCAATCTCGTTTGGTAGCACACGAAGATACATTGAAGAGAAGATATTCTCACTGATATTTGTGTTTATATTTTTTATAGCGTCAAATGAAGTTTGTGAATGTTTTTGTGCTGCGCCAGGATTCGAACTCGCATGCGGGTCTCTCGTGAAGACACACATTATTTTTCAGTTCGGTGAAAAAACGATATTATCGAAATCTATCGTTTCGAAAGGGCCAAGTATCGCGAAATAACCAATCCAGCTGTCGTGTATTCTCTACGCCACCGCAAAACGTAACCCGGCTCCGTCCCCGTTCGTAGCGAAATGGTATCTGTTTAATGAGCAATGTGAACTCTGCAACAAATTGACTGTTTCACTTATGGTTACCGGAAGTGAGTCAGATATGTTCGTGCGTGTTATGAGTATACTACTGAAGGTATAATGGAACCCACAATCCTAGACGTCGAACGAGAAGCTAACCACCAGATCAGTGTAGCTGTAAGCGCCTGTCATGCGTTGCGCTGTAAGATTCACTTAGAGAAGGTGAAGACAATGATCCTATTAGTTAACTCATAAATTGAAAACTAACTTGACACGGAAATGTTGCTGGTGCCATATCAGTGGGATATTAAGTCATCGAAACCAACATTCACAGCCATTATTGAATTTCCACTGTTCCAGTTGTTAGTTCGAGAGATAGCTCTGTGATCACATAGTTAATTGGTAGTTCAGTATTCCTGTTTATCATCTTCATATTGGTGCTGGTGCACATGGTCATGAAGAGTTAATGCTTTATATTTATAAGCAGCGTTCAGGATGAGGTAATTGTTTAGTTCTTTCTATTCACACTACGCGTTAATGCCTGACAATTTTCATTGTGTGATGGTTACATTGAAAGTATATTAATGGTAGAAGACGTTACTTGATAACAGAAATTTTTTTTATCTGAACGTAGAAATAGCGTGGGTTACAAGCTAAAGGTGTAGAACTGTTTGTTCAATAAATCCATGGATTCGTCGATGTCAACTATTATATATTAAATCGGAGAGAAAGAGTTTGCAGCAAAACAACTGACTTCATTGCTATACACTAAAGTTTTAGCATCACACGTCGACAAGTTTAATTTTAAAGGAATTGACTCGAAGATCGACTTCAACATTGTAGAAAATATTTCTCAGGACTCACTGCCTTGGCACTAACTGTGGGACACAAGTTTTAGAAATCTGATATAGTGAAGATTGTTTAGTCGTGATGCTTATTATCCACAAATAGGGGATTGACTTATCAGATCTCATAACCACACTGTAACACTAATTTATGTGTAAGTAACGCATACGGATTGAAGAATTTAATGATGCTGAGTCTTGCACTTCTACATACGCCTGACCTAAACTGGCTTTACGAATTCAGGCTCCAAGTAATGCAAATTCATACTGTTCCTCTAATCCTGCACTGCAAATCCATTATCGTTTGTCTTCGTACTGTAATCACTGATTTTAAAAAATCGCATGATCTCTCAGCTCAAGACACCGTTTGCTCACATTACAAGAAGAACTGCACAGAAAATTGCAATACTTGTTGCTACTACTCAATAACAGTGTTTGTTTGAAACGATACGGAAAATAGGTGCACCGCAAACACTTTTTTTATCTCGGAATCCTTTTCTCTCCCTTTTCTTGTTTTTTTCTTTGATATTTCAATTCCCATAAAAAAAGGGGCGGGCCGGCAGCGCTCACTGGCGCTCTTCAGCCTACAGAAATAAAATTTTGACAGAGGAGAAACATAAAAACACAAAGGAGATAAAATTTTGGAGACAACACATGCATAAAACGGAGATTTAAAATGCAGATAAAACAACGTACATAAAATGGGGGAAAACGATGGTGACATAAAACATTTGTAACGGCGAAAGTGGTGAATAAAAACAGTTGCTCGAAGTCAGTGGCACACACACACAATTAAAATGAGCATTGGGCGGCGGCTATGGTGAGACCTATCGCTATTGTGGAGTTAAAACAAAAAACACAACCCACACTCGGAGAAGTACACAAATTAAAACTGACGGTGTCGGCTGTTGTATAATAAAACAATGTAGCTAAAGCACACCACACTTGTCGAAGCACAGAGGTGGTTTCGTAGATGGTGGGGCACTGACAGCATGGAAGATGTGGTGTTGGGGGAAAGGGGATGAAAGGAGAGGGAGAGGGTGGAGAGGAGCCACAGAGCCGGTGGGGGATGATGTCCCAGGAAGCCACGGGAAAGAAGGATAGGGGAGGGCGGTAAGAGGAGGATCCGGAGGGACGAAGGAGGGGAGAAGGGATGGGAATGAAGGGATAGTTGGGGCCCTCATGGAGAGAAGGGGGAGACGGAGCAAGGAGAAGTATCACAGTTGGTATGAAGGGTAGATGTCAGGTCGGAGGGCATCATCCGGGAGGGGGAGGGTACGGAAGTTGCCGCGGGAAAGGATCCGGAGGGTGGACAAGTGTATAGCAGGGAAAATGGTGGAGGAGCGGTAATGGACCAGGTGCAGAGAGGAGGGGATGGACTAGAGGATTAGGCGGATCTGATTTTCAGGATATGTAACGGAGGCTGAGATGTTCAATAAAGAGAACGAGTCGGGGGAAAGGAATGAGATAATAGAGGATCCGCGTGGGGGAGGGGGGATAAAGGGAGATACAGAAGGCGAGGCAGAGGGCATGGCGCTCCAGTATCTCCAGAGATTTGTAGAAGGATGGGGGAGCGGAGATCCAGGCGGGATGGGCGACACAGAGGACAGGGCGGATGAGGGATTTGTAGGTATAGAGGATGGTAGAGGGGTTGAGGCCCCATGTTCGGTCAACAAGGAGTTTGAGGAGGCGGAGGCGGAAGCGGGCTTCTTCTTGGATAGTGCGTAGATGGGGAATCCAGGAGAGGGTGCGGTCAATAGTGAGGCCCAGGTACTTTAGGGTAGGGATGAGTCGGATGGGACGGTTATGGAGGGTCAGATAAAAATCTCGGGCTCGGAAGGAAGGGGTAGTACGACCTATGATGATCGCTTGGGTTTTGGTAGGATTTATAGACAGGAGCCACTAGTTGCACCAAGCGGCAAAGAGGTCAAGGTGTTCTTGGAGCAGGCGGTTGGAATGGGCAAGGGTGGGACCTAAGGCAAGGAAAGCGGTGTCATCAGCATATTGTAAAAGGTGTACGGGAGGGGCCGGCTTAGGCATATCCGAGGTATACAGGAGATACAGGAGGAGAGAAAGGACAGAGCCTTGGGGCACACCAGCAGAGGGATAAAAAAGACGGGAGTCGGTGTTGTGGATGGTAACATAGGTGGGGCGGTTGGAGAGGAAGGAGGCAATGACCCGGACGAGGTTGATGGAAAGAGCATAGGTTTGAAGAGCAGGCAAGAGTGCCAGACCCGATCGTAGGCCCGTTCGAAGTCTAAGGACACAAAGTTGGCGGCACGACGGGAAATTTGCTGAAGGGAAAGGAGTTGCGTAAGTCGAAGGAGTTGGTCATCAGTGGAGAAGGAAGGACGAAAGCCACATTGGGTGTCTTGGAGAAGGTGGTGGAGGTGAGCTATTCCGGAGAGCAAAGATTTATTTTTTTACTCGAGAGTACGTCTTTATCCATCACGGTAAAGATTAACCCCGACGTCGACATTCTTTTTTATGCGGCTATAGGACAACGATGGCGCTCGTCTGTCGGTATTCAGCTTTCGTTTCGTTCAGACGCAATTTAGTCCATCGTACGATTTTTTCATTGATAAAGATGTGAGTATGATGTTCCGTTATCATTCTATAATAATAGCTATTAAACAATTTTCTTTATCCACTGCCCCTGTACAATAGCCTGGCGCAACTAACGCAATCATCTAATCTTGTGGTGACCCGGTGCCATTATGGCGACTTGTGCTTTGTGCAGACAAAAATAGATTTCGTGATGTTACGGTCCAATCAGTTCATTTCCAGTCAGTGTGTGCTCACTATAATCTGCAATAATTTTTGTATTTTGCTGATGTGCGTAATTCGATATATATATATATATATATATATATATATATATATATATTCGGTTTTTTTTTTTTTTTTTTTTTTTTTTTTTTTTTTTTTTTTTTTTTGTGATTGCATTTTGATACAATCCATATTAATGAGAGTTCCTACACGGTCGTCTTCACGAATTACCAAACCTCCAGGACGAGTTTACTTTGAATTACAATGACATTTTATTTCAGCAATATTCCATTGTGAGGTGGATACAGTTGCAGACGTTGTTAAAGGTGATCTCGTCCTTCATTTTACACATATCTGCCGAAACGTTTCCCACAAAATCAGTCAGAATTATTTACCGCTTAATTATTTATTTCCATTACTCACTCCATTATGAGAAAAGCAACGAGAAAGTTTGAGCATGGAACTTACTCATTTCACTGATGCTGTCTGTCGCTGGCAGCCATCTTCCGTTGGTCGATATTCACTTACTCTGACCGCGGTTTTTCTGACGTCAAATCTGGTCACGACTAGTCTGACTCCAAATGCAGTGGGGGAGGGGGGGGAGTGATTCGTAAGAAACAGAAATATTTACCTTATTAAAAAAAATGACAGAATTTTCATCAATGCGACAGTTCATTTAAACTTCTTTACATAGTACAAGAGCCGAGCAGCTCGCTTCAGGTTTCTGTGGTGTATGTGGATGAAACTGCTCGCTCTTCGGAAGCCGTGTTCCGATGACAGCTCATATAGACAGTCGTATGCTGCAAGCGGGGCATGACGTCAGAGGGCGGGGCATAGAGCACTGTAAAGTACAAGCAGAACAATGCACCAAATATTTAACACATCCAGTTAAAATAAGTTACATCTATCATATTTTCGTTTTACAAATGGTTCGTCCATATACGTTAACCGTAACTAAGAGTTGCATTCGAAAACAATAACCAAATAATGTTAAATTTCCATATTGTACTTCCCGTATTCAGCAATCGTGTACTCGTATGGTGACAAACTATGTCTTATAACAAATACTGTAATTAATCGCTGATTAATTTGGAACTGCAATGTTCGATGGACTGCATTAATTTACGAGTGATAAATTACTCTCGAGTACGTGTGATGCTTATTGTGTCTCTCATGAACAATAGTTGGGAAAATTTTCAGGTATTTACCAATGTGTAAAGTAGGACCACCACCGCATTTTCATGTGCAAAAAGAGTAATAAACTTCATTAAAAATAATAAGTAAAAAATAAAAAAATTTCTTCTTTAGTGAATATCTTCAGTAAATTATCTTAGAATCCATTTTGTTGATTATTTAGAGCTTTAATTTATGTTTGTTTAAATATATTTTTCGCGTCATCTGAAGTTTGATAGACTGGCTAAACTACTGATTAATCATTGATCTTGTTTAAACAGTTTGTGTAGCTGTTTAGGGCATAGAAGCTGAAATACATATCTCACCCCTATGAACAGAGACAGCGAACCACAATTCTTTTACTACCCTCAGTCCCTGAGTTATGTATTGCCCAATTCTTATTGGTGAGTACCGATATGGATGTTGCAACAGTACCTCTTTAATGTCCTAGAACGACAAAGACTTCAACCATACCATTAATCGACATTAGACAAACCTTTACTGGTAGAAGTAATATGTGATACATCAATGCCTGTCGAATCTAAGACCGATGTGTGGCAAGGTAACTTTCAAAATTTCTCTACCAACCTGGCAAAATGATTACAGATTTGGTGAAAGAAAGGTCAAATCTACGTCAATTTCAACATCGAATCAGTTTCTACCTTCATGGCGCAGGTATCTGATAGCATAGCTGTCAAACAAAGAGATACTCAAATAATTCGTTGAAAATACATGGCTATACACATTTCACTCTAGAAAACAGTTTTTTTGTACTGGATTAAATATGTGCGCCGAAAGTTTAGGGTACTTTGGCTGATAAATAAAATCAATAAAGTGAGTTAACCTGTTATTATCCCTTATTTGTAGATGTAAGTGTGCTTTGGTCATGTACAATATCAGGACTAGAAAAAGGATTATCGAAAATATTGGAGTACATATGTGAAATATAGACAAACATTGTCAAAACTGAGGGAAGAATCTTTATTAGTACCGATGTCATACACTGAAGCTATATTATCCTAAGAAGAAACAACAGCGGATCAACTGTCACATCTTAAATTGTAGCTGCGCAGGAGTAGCCGAGTGGTCTGCAGCACCACGTTGCGGATCGCGCTGTCTCCGCGTCTGAGGTTCGTATCGTCCCTCTGTATGGACGTTTGTGTCGTCTTTAGTATAAGTTAGTTCACAAGTAGTTGTAAATTTTGTGACTGATGACTCCGCAGTTAAGTCCCATAAGCTGTATAAACATTTGAACATTTTCTTAAAATGTTTGGCACATTAAGGAAGGAGTCTATCTGTAGCACTTTAATTAGTGTTTAGTATGCTATGGACAGTAGTGGGTCGTTCGCCGTCGGAAGTTCAAGTCCTCCATCTGGCATGGATGTGTGTGTGTGTGTGTGTGTGTGTGTGTGTGTGTGTGTGTGTGTGTGTGTGTGTGTGTGTGTGTGTGTCTGATATATAGGATAAGTTAGTTTAATTAGTTTGTAGGTTTAGGGACCAATGAACACTGCACTTAGGACCCATAACTTAAAAAAATAACTAATAAAAAAAGGACCAGTAGTGGCCACTGGCTCAGGCACAGCCTGTCTGTAAAAATCAGAAAATGTTGAGTCAATTAAAGTTATTGGGAAATAATCATTCTGTAGGTCTTGTCACTACTGAATTTGTATTAACATCATTTGAGGGAAAAATGTCTGAACTAGTGAAAAACATTGTAATGGAATGGTGTTTACTATGGGTTTACAGCGTGTAGCATAAATTGAGTCAGAAGATAACAGCTCATTGGCCTGAGGACTATTGCATGATACACTGACTTCATTTGCATAACGGAATTTGTACCAGCCCAACACAATATTGCAATAAAATTAGAAGTTTCTGTTTGGTGGGCGATATGAAATAATTATTTTCCAAATATGACAAAGATTTCGTTCTTATCATAGAACATCATTAGTGAAGAATTCTAAGTCACGATGACTCATGTAGTCTGCTTAAAACAGTCATTAGTCATATCCACATGACAATTAAAAGGTCTTTCTGCTTTAACATTGTGATGTGTACCAGAAAGACCTTTTAATTGTTTTATGAATATGACCAATTCCTGTTTTTTGCAGACTACATCAGTCGTCATTACTTACAGTTCTGTATTGATGATGATCTATCATAAGAACGAAATCGATATGTGAATTTTGAAACAAAATTGTTAGCAGTAATGTTTATTACATTCATACCAGAAAATAGAAAGTGTAAATCTATAGTTTCATCAGTTTCATAAACTGTGCTAACCTTAGCTATAAAATCAAAATTGGGCTGATCATCACTGCATTCCCCAATAAACCAACCTGTCACATCAAAATTTTGACGGTACTTTTGGATAATTCCAGCACTAGAATTTTGAACAACTCTAGAGGAGTCAGAATTACGAAAAATCATACTGCATCAGAGAGGTGATGTTCTGCATAATGAGCTCGTCTTGTTGGACTTCTAGCTGTGACATTTGATGTGTAATTATTTCTTTAAAACACTAATTATCTGTTTTCAGTTGTTACTTAAAATACTGCATCTGTTCGTTAAATTATGTGTTGAAAAGATGTTCAGTGAAAGAGTGAAGTTCTGAGTATGACATGTTACATGGCGAAATGGGTACCTGTGTGTCAGAAGCATTACTGTTCGAGCTGGTGTTGTACTTATTAAAATTTGTTATCATGTAACCGTGTATGTTAACCACTAAGAGTGGTCTTTGGTGTAGTCTACGACAGTGAAGTACTTGCATCAGCAGTTGCTGTAACGGCACAAAGTGATGTGTTACAAGCTAGGTGTGTGGAGCCCAAGTCTGGGTAATTTGCAAGATTGATCGCAATCGAAGTATCGCCGCAATAAAAGATATATATCGAACTTGCAAAACTAAATCGATTACGCGGGCATTGATGCACGAGATGACAAAATATGAATGTATACATTCTAATTTTGACGAGTAGTAATGTAAATCTGCATTGGCGCGAAAACTTTTACAGAAGGATCTTGCACAGCCATAGGAAATAGCTCAATGTTCTTGAATTTCAGTGTAAAGACGAAAGTTGGAGCTGTGGTAGTACGTATCTACGTGATATATCCGTAGAAATTTGTTGAATATTTCTGATATATATTGTAATGTAATGTGGAATACGCGTTAAGCAACCATGCATTATATATTTCTGAGATGAGTGACGACAAAAGACCCACAATTTTATTTGTATAAATAAATGACATAAGACTTTCATAGCATAATAAAGCGCTGCAGCATATCTTCAGGGAAGTATTTCGAGAACTAGTCACTAAATGGGTGTGATAGTTTGATAGTTTTACATTTTCTTTGCATGGCTTTGACTATGAAGTCTTAAATCACGATAAATCAGAAAACCTTCACCGTCACTCAAGACAATAGAAAGCAATAAAATTCTTTTCCATGGCGAATAAAACATACTTCAAAAGTCGTGCGTGAATAGCCGGGTAATTGATGTAGTGTTGCACGTTCGATATATATCATTTCAGGCCGAGCTACTTCGATAGGAAACATTATTGGACATTACCAAAGTCTGCATTATTGCTCATTATGACGTCAGTTACCAAATAATTTTCTATTTTATGGTCTGACATGAGAGAATTATTTTCAAAACGGTTACATCACAATTAGTTTGCATAGTGGAGTTTAAATGAAGTTGATTTTTAATTGTAGTATGCGGCATTTTAAAAATGGTGTGTGGTTCCGAAAAGCAAGAAAACAAGCAAAAGACAGAAAAACATCACGTCGATAAGCCCAAGGACGAGAATGAAAGCCAAAATAAAATTTTTGGTTAATACGTACAACGAGGTAAATACATTAAGCAAATGCTGCACATGAATTTGAGCAGTGTCCGCACACGAGTACAAAACCAAACGTTCCCCAAAATTCGTTATTAGTTAGGAGTCACCCAGTGGAAGTTTTAAATTACGTATCTAATTACTTCGGGAGGTGGTGGTGATAACAAAAATCACTATCAAGGAGACTGATTGCTCTGTTGTAAACAATGCGTGGTACTGTACTTCTCCACACCCCCGAAATTTCTTTGCCTTTTTATCAAGTAAGGAATGTAAATGGACTGTTCAGCTTGTCACAGAGATGATGAAAATCAAATCTGTTAAACTCATTATTTGCATGAAACTCAAAATGTTCAAATGTTTGTATAGTCTATGGAACTTAACTACGGGGTCATCAGTCCCTAAACTTACAAACTACTTATGAATTACTTACGATCTAGGACGGCACAAATATCCATGCCCGAGGGGCGAGTCGAACCCCCGACCGTAGTGGCCGTGCAGACCGTGACTGGAGCGCCTTAGTCTCCTCGGCCACCGCGGCCGGCTGTGTGAAACTGATTTCAAACGAAAATACAAGTGTAAGTGTCTGCAGACGTGTTGATCTGTTGCAAATTGAGTGGTTCTATTGATCTTATTTTCGTGTTATCTGTTTACCAATGAAAAAACTAACTATTGGTTGATTACGTGAAATTTTGATAGCGCCTGTAGTGTTTACCTGTAATTAACACTGGTATCAATAATCTAATCATTTAACTAGCTGCCAGCTGTGAGAGTAATTTAATCCTCAAAGTGGTGACGATTCTCCACATCACAATTAAATCTGCAAGCTAAATGCGACTACTAACCTCAGTCGTGAGCAATGTGAATTTACTGTTACTATTTTTTCAAAAAAGTCAAGTTCCAATAAAAAACAATTTCCAGGGAAAAAGACAAGGACGCTACACTTTATGATTTTGCTTTGAACGAAGTCACAATATTGAACATACGTTATACCAGCCTCCCCCTCCCTCCAAAAGAAAAGAAAAGCAAAATCTTTATTTCATTCATTTAGGTACGTCTTCGGCTGGAGGGCACAAAAGTTATTATTAAGAGATTCGTCCATGCTGTTAACAACGGCTGCTTGAGAGATTCTACAAGCGCAAAGATATCTTACCTTTACAGCGTGAAATCGCTGTCTGAATCAGCTCACCAAACATAAAAAGCTCTTAGGCTGTGACTAAGCCATGTCTCCACCATATCCTTTCTTCCAGGAGTGATAGTCCTGGAAGGTTCGTAGGAGAACTTCTGTGAAGCTTGTTAAGTATGAGGCGAGGTAGTGGCAGAAGTAAAGTTGTGAGGAAGGACCGTGAAGCGTGTTGGGATAGCTCGGACGGTAGAGCGCTTGCCCGCGAATGGCAAAGGTCCCAGGTCCGAATCCCAGTTACGGCACACACGCTGTGAGTATTGTTCACATACCCAATTAAAGTATCTAAACGTCTATAAAGCACATTACAATTAACGGTTACCAATCCTCTGATAACAATGGTAAAAAATTGTCGCATACTGGCTTGCCAGTTACAGAAATAATAAATCCTAAAAACGACCGCACGTGCAGTCGACAACAGATAAGCGGAAGCATCTCTGTCAGTCCTATCAACAGGTGAAGATATGTCACGTGTAGGGAAAATAGTGTAGCAATAAGTCGTTGGAATAATATTTTTCGAAATATACTGATCGACTACTTTGCAACATGAGATAACCAAGAAATCTGAAAAAAATAGAATGTGTTCAACACCTTTACCTTGAAAATTAAACCCGTTCTGTTATTCAATATTTTCTCGTCGGTGGCTAAAAGAGTGAACAAAGCGCAGATGTAACAATACTAATTTTTTTAAATATTAGCACAGCGTGATATTTTGTTGTCAGCTACAAAATAAAAACTTACAGAGAACATTACTAAATCAAATTTATATTAAAGCGTCTGATTAAAAGCTACAAGACAGTATAGAAAACTACGTCGAGATGGACATGAGTCTGCAAGATACGTTCTGCTACACATGTTTTACACGAGAATGTACGACATATATGTACGTCTATAAAGGTACTCTTGTGTAAGGCGAGATTATGCCGTATAGTTTCTGCAGCTGTGTAGAGATATCTCCAAGTCCATCGTGTAGAAGACGATGTTAAGAACTGAATACATTTGTTACCTCTCACGGTCTAAGGCACTTCGCTGCAGAGCGCACGGTTGCCCGCCGTCGGAGGTTCGATTCCTCCCTAAGGAATGGGTGTGTGTGTGTGTGTTGTCCTTATGTTAGTTTACCTTAGTTTAAGTAGTTTGTAAGCTACGGAGTGATGACCACGCAGTTTGGTCCGATAGATTTTAAAAATGTAACATTTTGTTACCTCGCAGTAAAGATTTAACTCCAAACTCGTTCATGCTTAATTTATTGCTTTGTCCCTTAGAATATTTCCATATGCGAAGAGAGTGTACTATCCCTGTTGCACCTTTCATAGAATAGGCGAATGGAAAGCTAACGACGCACACCGCACACTTCTGTTGACGGTTAGTTTATTACACATATCGTTCACGTACCTAGTAAAAACTGTGAAACCTGCATCCATTTAACGGTAACACTAACATTTCTACATCTACATCTACATACATACTCCGCAATCCAGCGCAAGGTGCGTGACGGAGGGTACACTGTACCACTACTGGGCATTTACGTTCCTATTCCACTCCCAAATAGAACGAAGAAAAAAAAAAAAAAAAAAAAAAAAAGAAAAAAAAAGAAAAAAAAAAAAAGAAAGGAAAAAAAAAAAAAAGAATGCCTATATGCCTTCGTACGAGCCCTAATTTCTCTTATCTTGTGATCACTACGCGAAATGTAAGTAGGTGGCAGCAAGAACGTACTACATTCAGCTTCAAATTCCGACCCTCTAAATTTCCTAAACAGAAATTTACGAAAAGAACGTCGTCTTTCCTCCAGGGATCCCCAATTGAGTTGCCGGTGCATTTCCTTGACACTCGCGCATTGGTCGAGCCTACCAGTAACAAACCTAGCTGCTCGCCTCTGAACTGTTTCTATGTCTTCTTTTAAACTGATCTACTGCGGGTCCCTAACACTTGAGCAATATTTAAGGTGTGGTCGTACAAGCGTTTTATACGCGGTCTCCTTTACAAAAATGTTTGTATAGCTTATGGGACTCGACTACGGGGCCATCAGTCCCTAAACTTACAAACTACCTATGAACTACCTAATACTAAGGACGTCACAAATATCCATGCCCGAAGGGGGATTCGAATCCCCGACCGTAGTGGCCGTGCCGACCGTGACTGGAGCGCCTCAGTCTCCTCGGACACCGCGGCCGGCTCTCCTTTACAGATGAAGTACATCTTCCCAAAATTCTCCCAATAAACCGAAGCCGGTTATCCGCCTTAATCGCAACTGTCGGAATACGTTAGTTCCATTTCATATCACTCTGTAATGTTACGCCTAGATGTTTGAACGACGCGACTGCTTCAAAAAGCTCACTACTAATTCTGTATTCGAATATTATGGGATTGTTTTTCCTACTCATGCGCATCACCTTGCATTGTTCTACATTGAGAGCTAGCTGCCATTCTTCGAACCAATTAGAAATTTTGTCTCAGTCATCCTGTATGCTATTACAATCTCTTAAAGACGACACCGTCCCATACAATGCAGCATAATCAGCAAACAGCCGCAAATTACAAGTTAGTCTGTTCATCGGATCATTTATATATCTACATACTTAAATTTTAGGCTAGTCACAGGTGCCAATCTTTGCGGCCGGAAGGGGGGGGGGGAGGAGGTGATCCTTGTACGTGTTTAAACACACTATTATGTAGCGCAACATTGATTGTGCTGATGTTTTTTCATGGAGCTGGGTGACAGGCTATTCAGAACACAGATTACACGATGGGGGCTATATCACAAACGTAAAACTATCTTCTGTTAAATACAGTAATTTATAAAATCATTCTCACCACCCCCAATAGTATTTTGAAGTCAATGCATGTGAAGTGGAATTTGAGAAAAGAAAGTGTTTTTAATAAAATGTTATGTAGACTTTTTTTACAACTGGCTATAAGACTTACAAAAATTAATTAAACATGAATTGCAGAGCGCAGAAATATTGCAGTTCATACGCCGAAAACTGTATTTTAAAACTCTGCTGTTTTGACAATTATAGTAAAGTATTCAAAAACCTACAGTGAGTTCAGTAGTACAGCCTCTCCACGGCCATAGTAATACGATACTCTATTGCGCAATTTCAAATTGTTTTGTTTCTGGATATCAGTTCTCTGTTTCTATATTGAATGGTCGAAAGTTTAGTGCGGGTATGGTAATTCGAACCGCAAACCATTTTGAAAAGAATGAGAATTTTAATATTTCAATAGGGGACATTTCAAAATAATTTATTTCAATTGAACACTATCGTGTTCCTTCGAAAGACGCTTTTGTAATGTTTTGTAATTTACACAAGGCCGGTGAAAATTTAATTCTGCGTAGGAGTCACAACTCTTGAAATCGCCACGAATTAATCAACAACTTCCACTTCAAAAATCGGTATTTATACTTAAGCCGCAACAATGGATGTAATTTAGGGCCAACTTATCAGCGTGAAACCAATATATATATATATATATATATATATATATATATATATATATATATATATATATATATATATATATATATATATATTTCCTAAATTATAATTTTAAGGTTTCCCGTGCTCCTTGGCCACTTTAAAATGTATCCCATGAGTTAGCAGCAAATAACAGTACCTAACTCTCTACACTCATCAACAAACCATTCTTGCCGGCCGCGGTGGCCGAGAGGACTGAGGCGCTTCAGTCACGGTCTGCACGGCCACTACGGTCGGGGGTTCGAATCCCCCCTCGGGCATGGATATTTGTGCCGTCCTTAGTTGTAGGTAGTTGATAAGTAGTTTGTAAGTTTAGGGACTGATTACCCCGTAGTTAAGTCCCTTAAGCTTAACAAACATTTGAACATTTTGAAACCATACTTTTTATAACTTTTGCTAGTATACAGGCATCTGCTCCATGTGCCCTATATGTACACGTGTATGTCGCGATGGCTGATTTGTGGTCATCCATTATGTTGCTAACGTCACGAATAGCTTACGAATGGGTTATATCACGGTCTACAGAGGACAGGTTTGGACACCAATGTTCCCTACGGAACCGCCATCTTGGTTCTAGAGCGGGCGATGCTGCGCAGTATTGCTAGGAGAGAAAAAAGTCGCTTTCGCTAATTATTGTTCTGCAGCCAGTTTGCGTACTATTTGAGTCAGACTACATTATTACGTCGAGTAATAAAATTCTGATAATTCTAGAGGACTATTAGATTGCTCAGTCTCACCTGGAGAGGTCACAAGATGATCACATTTCTGGCTCAAACCACGTAAGAACAACAGATTAGATGAACCATTTAAATTCCTATAAATATCTGGCCCTAGTGGGCCATAGGAAACTGTCGTGAAAGACTCCTTACTTCAGTATAAGGAAACATTAAGTATCTTTGGGTGACCAATGAAGTATGCTATGCACTGCCGTACGTGTCTGAAGAAATCTCCTGCCGAAAAATGCTTTTATAACATGTGACTTGTGTAGATACTTTTAGTAACGATGATCACCCCACATTAAATGTAACTGTCGTAGATAATTGATGGAATTTTCGTAAATACTTTTTCAATGGACACTTCACCAAATAATGAAAATGGTTTAACTACATCAATTACTGAAATCTAAGTAATTATAACTGAAAGTAATACATTGATTTTACATAAATAAATTTCGGTTTCGTAATTTGTCTCTTGACCCAATTACTTATTTTACTTCTTCCATTACTTTCCGTACCTTTTAATTTAATTTTAAATACTACGATATGCCCTACGAATTCTGCCACAGAGCCAGTATTTCGAAATGTCTTCCATTTACGTAATGTCGAAATGCACGCCCCAGGACAATTTCATATGAATGGAAGGCGACATTCGCTACAAGATTCTGTTCTTGGATATTTTAACACGAAAATCTTTCTTTGAATTTTCGTCTATACCCAACCGAATGCAAACTTGAAAAGAAAAGAAAAATATGTTACGAGAAATATGTTATGTGGGGGGAAAGAACAATTTTGTTAGTGAAATGCTACTTTTTCTCACAATGTTGCCAGTATCTTTACTCATATATATGTATTGCAAAGACATGGATACAGAAACAGTATCTGTAACCTACGTACTCCGTCGTAATTTTACGTTCACTGTCTTATGTAACTATCACTTTATAGTGACAAACATAATCCCAATACAGTTTGCTACGGCCACGGATTAGAACCAAACTGGCCGCTACCGCAAGGGATCACGGTGGCGTGACCAGACCTCTCCTACATAGACCTTGGAGGTTCGTTCAAGCAGCTGCCAGTTCCAGCAAACTGTGCATAGGAAGAACTGTTTTCGAGTACCAGCAGCAGCTCTGCGCATGCGCAGGTTGCTGGAATCTGGCAACTGGCAGCTGCTTGAACCAACCCTGAGTTACATATGCGACAGCAGCGCCTCTCGAACCTCGTGATCTCTCCCGGTATTACAAGAAGGTCTACTGGTGTTAGGTAACGTCAATACAGTTTGCGTGCTTCCGATAATTATTCATTAATACGAAGTAGCATTACCTTAAGCAATCAAGCACCTAAGCAAGACATTTAATGTTTTTGATACGACATACAGTACGTTGTGGGCGATCGCACTGCGCTCTGGTGTTCACGTCATGTTCTACGACATTTGAAGTCTATATGGTAGGAGCTCAGTATCGTTGATTTAGTAGATCAGTTTTAGGAACTGTGCTACGTTATTTGAGTTGTGGTTTTTGAGTTCGTTGTCTTTTGTGTGTGTGGTTTTTTTTTCTATCATTTCTTTATGTACCGTTTAGTAATCAAGTGGTGTGCATAATATTGCTCTTGTTTTATAGTTACCGTGTGAAAATGAGTAAACAAGCCGTAGTCCAGTCAGCAACAGTGGAATGCCATACCAATTCTGCTTCTAATCCCGAGAGCTTACTCTCTGAAGAAAGTACTGAAAACATGGCTCCACAATCTGATACAGTAGACGCTTCCAAAACGCTAGAGTTGCTAAAGGAATGGAAAGTTGTTTCCCTTATGATAAAAATGGGACAGGATACGTACAAAACTGTGAAAGGTAGTTCCAGAATAACGGAAGCTGGCTTCGATGCTACTGAGAAAGCAGTCACTACTCTCACAAGCTACTCTGCAGATGTGATTCAAAAAGTGAAACCAGTGTTGAAACTAGTAGACCATACTACTAGCCAGGGCTTGGAACGGCTGCAGAAGAGTTTTCCTGTTGTCAAAGAATCACCAGAAAGGGTAAGCGCGTGACCTAACGAAAATATGTAAAGGATCAAATGAAATCCGCCGGCCGCGGTGGCCGAGGAGACTGAGGCGGTCCAGTCACGGTCTGCACGGCCCCTACGGTCGGGGGTTCGAATCCCCTCCACGGGCATGGATATTTGTGCCGTCCTTAGTATTAGGTAGTTCATAAGTAGTTTGTAAGCTTAGGGACTGATGACCCCGTAGTTAAGTCCCATAGACTCTACAAACATTTGAACATTTTTTGAAATCCGGGATACGACACGTCGGCTTTGACTAATGTCGTATCTGTGTTAAAAACAAATTTGTTTACAAGCAGAACATAGTATTTTAGTTAAAATAGGTATTTGTAGCTTCTGATAGTGAAGTATAGGGTAAAACTTCCCGACGCTTCTCGTCGGGATCCAGTACTTATGTTGGCAACAGATAAACAATGAAGTGCAGAACTGCGTTAATGTTTTTCACGATTTACCTCTTGTATGGTTGACAGGTTCTTGTATGTACCCTTACCCTTGCAGAAAATATGTTCGTTTTACCTGAAGTTAAGACAACTCATTTTTTAGTCATGAGTTGCCGCCATTAACCCCTAGAGCCCATCGAGAAGCGTCGTAAGATTTCGCCGAGATACAGTTTAACAAAGGGGGGGGGGGGGAGGGGAGGGAATTGTTTCGCTTGTGAGTGTCTAACGCGCAAATTTTTTTGGAGTGAAGCCTGTGATCGATGGTACGGTCCTTCGTGGTAATCCGTCATTTACGAGGATAATCAGGTTCTTAAACTAAAAGTATTAGGGCATTATCCTGTATGTTCATACTCGTTGATCTTGTTTCTTTCGCTAGTTAGTATGTCTGCATAGCGTCTCTTGGAAGACTCATACGTTATTGGTGAAATCGGACGGGTTGTATCCCGGTCTTAAATTATATCTATGTGAATGTTACATCTACAGGAAGAGTAACTTCATTTTACTACTTCCAGATCTACGCTAGCGTCGTAGAAAGCGTCGGGAGTGTGGTTACTCCAGCAGTAAACGCAGCAGCGGCCATGACGGAGGTCGGACGGGAACAAATGAAGAAAGCTGCCAGGAGTATAATGAAGTCATCTAGCTAGAAGTCAAGGTTGTTAGGAAAATGAAAGTACATGGCTGGAGAGAGGCTCGCTCAGGTAAGATTGGACACGTTTATCATACTATTGTAGAGAAATTTGTGGACATGGAAGGTTTCAAACCGGTTGTGTTTACTGTGTTTATTGCTTCGTTAAAAGCCGATCCTGGTCTGAGTGATCATTCCCAGATAATACAAATAATTACCTCCAACCAAATAATGAACTAAGTCGTAACTATTTTCCTGTTATTACACACACTAATTTTATGTAAATCTCTAATTGGTAAGTAGTCTTTGGTGAGAAAGTACGGAAACTTGATTTTGCTTAGGCACCTCGTGACAAACGTGTTCCCGTGGTAGTGACCTCAAGACAATAGTCGTTAAAAAACCGTTGGTATTAAAATAGCGCACCGGCCCACCATTCTCCTCGGTATGTTATTTGCGGACATTTAAAGCTATAATCACGGTAGATCCTATGGATAACAGTTCACGATTTTGCAGTGAAATTTCCCACTCTTAAAATTTGTCAGAATTTTTTCTATCTATAAAGGACTTGGTGAATGGTTCTATCGCTAAGACTAAGGGATGAGCCTAAAAATACAGGAGAGAAATACATATCACATTGGTAGAATAAAATTCCTTAGTCTCATTAAAATTAATGAACATGTTCATTGCCACAAATTCGTAACCTGTACTATTACCCTACACAAGTCAGTGCGATGGGCTGTCTAAGCGTAATTCTCATTCATTAGTGAGAAACCTGAACATTTTCCATTTAAATAGGCTTCGGTAGGAAGAAAGCTGACCATGCAGTAATCGGTACCTATTTTTGGTCGAGCAGTCTGGATTCGGAAAAGGTTTCATATACGTAGGCATAATTTCTTAGTACTTAATTACGACATACCTTACCTTAAAATACGCGTTTTGCAAATGTCTTTCAAGCGCCGTTACATTTAGGCTGCCAGCTTTTGTGATATTGAAGTATGAATAAAAAATCCACCAAATACGGCACATTTGCTTCCGATCGCCTGAATTGGAGGCTGCGCAACGCGATGTTCATTTGTTGTAGACCACGTGATTATGTGGCTAGCGAATCACAGCACACCGCCGCGCAACAGGCAAATAAGAATTTTTGATGTTGGAAATTAAATATGCGGTAATATTTTTATATATGAAACCGCACAATGGTTACAGGATGTGAAAATTAGTCTTAACATGAACTTTCTATTTAATTTTCGAAATCCCTTGATTACACATTCAGACAGACGATAAAATAAATAAAACAATCTATACCTGCTCTACGGTTGACAGGTTCTTGTATGTACCCTTGTCCGGTCAGTAACAGTTAATGGCCTCGGAAAATGATTTGGAATTAGTTGACTGTTTCGTACATATAAAATAAGTAAAACGTGCTACAGTACTTCGTAGTTGAGAGGATAAAGTGATTCTAAATCTTCATTTTACGAGGCCAATTACTGTTACTGACCGGACAAGGGTACATACAAGAACCTGTCAACCATAGAGCAGGTATAGATTGTTTTATTTATTTTATCGTCTGACTGAAAGTGTAATCAAGTGATTTCGAAAATGAAATTGAAAATTCATGTTAAGTCGTTAATTTTCACATCCTGTAACCATTGTACGGTTTCATATATAAAAACATTAACGCATATTTAATTTCCAACGCGAAAAATTCTTATTTGCATGTTGCGCGGTGGTGAGGTTTGGTTACCATTGGCCGACGACGATACTCTTCTTTGTGCTGTGATTCGCTAGCCACATAATCACGTGGTCCGCAACAAATGGACATCGCGTTGCGCAGCCTCCAATTCAGGCGATCGGAAGCAAATGTGCCGTATTTGGTGGATTTTTTATTCATACTTCAATATTACAAAAGCTGGCAGCCTAAACGTAACGGCGCTTGAAAGACATTTGCAAAACGCGTATTTTAAGGAATGTCATGAAGTACTGAGAAGTTATACCTACGGATATGAAACCTTCACCCTGAATTCGATTCCATTATATGAAGCCTATAGAATCGAAAGCACGGTGCATTTTGTGTGGAACATAATCTAACGTGAGAAACTTCAAATAAATTACGTTGCCGTGCGTTTACCGCTTCAATAATTCTTGTAGTAAGTCTTACATCGGTTCAATTTAAATGTTGGCAACAGTCACCTCTCCAACGAAGCAGTTAAAATAGGTGTTCAGTTACTAACGTCTACATAAGTCTTCATCTGAGAAATGAAATTCTAGTTCTTTGACATTTTTTCTTTGGATTACATCTCGCCTTTCGGCTTAGTCATAATACAAGAAAACTTGTCTAACTTCTTCGTCCATTTGGGTTCGCCCCCCCTTTCCTCAATCAAATTAGTATGAATTCCGATAATTACTGATGTCTTACTGGATTTTATGAGAGTTGAAAACGCAAAAAACTGATCTCCGAGTCGTAATGAAACCTTGATCCTAAGCTAATGAATCTCCATTAAAAAGAAATGAAAATTTCTTCTACAGTACGCGCAGATTTGCAACGTTGCCGTTCGTCTGACCAAAACCTTAACTCGGGATCTTTGCCTTTTGCGGCTAAGTGACGTAGGGAAGATTGGCAACTGGGGTTCAGGAGGGAGTAAAGCTACGGCGAAGCGTCATGATTCGTATTTGGGTAGCTGAGTAGATATGCCAAAAGCAGTAGTCCTTGGTGTTTATAGTGCTTCATTTGTTCATCAGAATTGTAAAAATAACTTCGGCTTTATTGAATATTCTTTGTAAATACACTGTAGACAAAAACATTCAATGTTTTTGATACGTACTTACCACAGAGTTGAAAGGAGCATATGAGATTAACATTTAAAAGAGCAAAACAAGGGTAATGTAATGCAGTCTTAGAAAATAAAGCGATGATGAAGGAATTTAATTACGTAACGATGCGATAATGGTGGTAATTTTTTACTTGGGCAGTAAAATAACATAAGATGGTCCAGTACAGAGGACGTAAAAGGCAGAATAGTAATAGGAAGAAAAGCGTTGTTGAAAAAGAGAAATTTAACATAGACTAGTATTTTAAGAATAAGACCTTACAGAGGAATGCTGAAGCTAAGGTGGGTGGATCGCGTAACCAATGAGTTACTGAACAGAATTGGGGAGAAAAAGAATTACTGGCACGCCTTGACTATAAGGGATCGATTGGTAGGACATAGTCTTAAAAATAAAGGAATTTTGATTTAGCGTTGGAAGGAAGTGTGTGGGTTAAAAGACGTAGAGGGATACCAAGAGATACAGTAAGCAGATTCAAATTCGTTCTTAGGAGATGAAGAGGCTTGCTGAGGATAGAGCAGGTTGGAGAGCTGCATCAAACCAGTCTCCAGACTGAAGACAATAACTTACCACATGCAATGAAACGAGTTTTAAATTTATCTCGCATTGCGTGTTTTATTGGAAAACAGGGTTTCTGAAGACCAAAATATTGTTTGAACTATTTTCCGTGTCCAGCGGCCACGAAGTTTCTCGTAACGCGAAAACCCACACTGTCGTTTCAAATTTCCTGAGTTCTAAATAGTCAGGCAGAATTACTAGTACCTCACTTAGCTGAAACATGGTCTTATTTTTCTTAACGTATCACGGAGGATACGAAAATGTAAGTGGACTCCGCAATTTCACTGGTCCCAGGTGTACCCATGTTCGTCGCACTTAGTTAACGTTATCAAGACTCGGTGTTGTTAAACCGAAATTATTAAATTGACAAACGGATCGTTAGAGCGCCAATGTTGAATTTCCGCTTCTCGTCATAAACCTCGTCTCCTTAGATTCTAAGACAGGGATAGCGAACCAGTGGCAGACGTACCATTCATGGCATGTGACCAAATAATTAGGGGTGCGGTATCATTTTCAGAATTCCAACGACAGGAGGCCGTTCGGTCCCCACTATCGGCCAAAGACGACGCCCCTCGATCGCAGCCTCCAGCTGTGCAACCGAGGTTAACACCGGTTGAAGCTGGGAGCGAAGTGTCACCAGCCCAGACTGCATCCGCACACAGCAGCCACAGTCCCTATTCGTGATTTTAACCGAGAAAACAATTACAGTCGCGATGCGCTAAAAGGAAGACTACACTGTTCGTTAAAATACGGATTTGAATCTAATATGCACGAGAGCACAGATTAAATTTACAAACGAAAACGTGCAGGTAATCAAAACATCACTATATAAGCATCCATATCCATACCTTTCACCATTAGGCTGTTTTGCAGTTCAACACTTTCTGCCTGTTGTATGGTGTAGGCCTATAGCATGTCACCTCCATCAGTATGTTGTTGTTAAGTTAGTATGATGATAAATTTTATTTTAGCGTGTTTACGTCTCGGTTTTGTTTTTTAGCTGTTGCCGCTGTTTGTGAGGCTATCGATATTAGGCTGTGTCAATATGAAATCTTACTCAGATTCGTTGGGCGCTCCTAAGAATGCGCTTGATAGAACGTACTCCCGTCACAATGAAACATATTCCGCCTCTGGCAATTTTCTAAAATTTACGGTACTTTCGCGGTTTCTTTATGGTTATTTGCATGTGATAATTTGCTTATAACGTGAGTTATCGGTTTTGACTGTTCATGATTTTTAAGTCAGTTTAGATAGTGGTTTTCTTTTACCAAACGTCCGGTAAAAGTGCAGTTTATGCGGCAGCGGCTAGTCGTCGCGCTCGCTAGGTTAGGAACGGCAGAGCAGCCAATCAGGAGTCGCGAAGCCGCGGCCAATAAGAGCGTTACAATTTTACTATGTAAACAAATCGAAGCGGTGTATGCAAAAATTTTTGACGATCATCAAGTTACAGTTATCAGTATGGATGTCACTTGATCACTGTTTCGAACATATCATAAAATAAATAAAACGTGCTATACCTGCTCTTTGGTTGACAGGTTCTTGTATGTACCATTGACCTGTCAGTAAAAGTAATTGAGGTAATTTGCAATAATGCTTGCAATTGAGGTAGCTCGGACTGAAATGATTGTATATATCGAGCGTATAACTGCAATAAATTGTTTCTGAACCGGAGATTCGGGCGCTACGCGCCCGCACGTACTAAAAAACTTCTCGTTTAACCTACACCTAACTTAACTTTCACTTAAAATGATCACTGTTTCGTACTGGTCGTAAAATAAATAAAACATGTTTGACTGCTCTGGTGTATTAATAGGTCACTTATGTCCGTAATACAATTATCTAAAATCTCTTATACATGGAAAATCCATTACAATCACACAAACGCCGCACCGATATCCTCGAATAAACTTCGAAATTGACGCAAAGTTTACTCGTTATGAGACTCGAAGTCTTATTGGCCGGCATAACGCGACTCCTGATTGGCTGCTCTGCCGCCACTTAACCTGGCGAGCGCGACGGCCAGCCGCTGCCGCATAAACTGCACTTTAACCAAATGTTCTGCAAAATTTGTGCTTTAGCTCTTCAAAGCTCCTACGTTCATTGTAACGTATTCTGAAATTCCTGCATGTATGTCCAACGTAATTTGATTGACAAGAGTTACAAATGAGTTGGTGGATTTCTACATTACTGTATTATCTGGAGTTCTTTTTTGTGGTCTTTGTTAAACTGTTTTGAAGGCGATTGGTAGCCATTGTTTCATTGTTTCCTATTTTGTGTACCATTTGTTTTGTTGTAGTGTTTGTGTTCTGTCCTTGTTTTGCTGTCCTGTGTTTGTGCATTTAAGTGGATGGTCATTGGTGTTGTCTTCCTTTTTTTTTTTCTTGTTGTTCAGCTTGGTTATGCTGTCTGTTTTGTATTTATTTTCAGCAGCAATTTGTTCGTTTACTTTTTGTTTGTGTTTCTGGGGTTTCAGGTGTTTTTTATACCCTGTGGAACATGTGTGGAACTGGCCTGTTCGTGGGTTACGGGATAATTGGAGTTACGGATCACAGTATTTGCGGCTGTAGGCTTTCTGTAGATGGAAACTTCATGTGAAATGTGCTTTGGGGTATACTGTGTCATCACTGCGAAATTTTTCTATTCTGCTTTGTTTCATATGTGAGACAAATGTCATCAACATATCTGAACCTGTTACGTTGTATCCTTTGTTTAACTATGTTGTTGAATACTATGTTTGCTATATGGTAAAAAGTGGATAGGATTCCACTGATAAGACCCTATGGGTAGTCTCTCTTCCTGTAAATAGAAGTTACTGTAGAAAATGAAATATTATCAGTTTTTGGATGGATGAGATTTCATCTACTTGTATGTCAGTGTATTTCTTGTCTTTTAGTTGCTTCTCTGTCTGTAGTCTCATCAGTAGGTATTTTTGTGCACGTGGATGTGATGTCAAAAGAAGCAACTCTTGCATTTGTCGGGATGTTAATGTTCTTGATTCTATTAGGTCGCCAGTGTTTTGTAAGGCTCCTGTTTGTGCAAATGTTTCCTGTAATGCCCAACTACCCTGCTGGTAAGATTGGGCTATTCTGAAATAAATCATAAATCTGAGGGACTGTAGTTTCGTGGACCTTTGGTAAACATGTCATTATGTTTTAGTTTGTTTATAGTGCTCATGTTTCTCTCATCTGACGGTTTTATGTTAGCATTTATTATTTCAAATAGTTTCTATTCTGCCACTGATGACGTTGTCAGACCTGTGTTGAAGTCTGGTGTGTTGGTTTTCTCATGTAGCCCTATTATGTGATCATTTTCCGGGATGAGATTTTCTATGGTCTTGTGTGTAACGTGGGTCTTAAAGTTATATTTGGGGCATTTCTCAAATAACCGATGCTTAAAGGCCTCAGAGAAAAGTCTTTAAAAAAAGATAGTGAGTGGCCTTTAGGAAAACCTATTGCTGATATACAACAAATTCTATCAGAAGGAAAGGATTATCTCAAATAGACCTTCGTGAAATAACTTCTTTAAGTTTTATCTTAGAAAAATGTGGGAATGAAATACAGAACTAATGCAGCGTGCATTATACTGCACGTTTACTAACTAATGCCAAAAGCGTCTGCCTCTGCAGTCCAGTGAACAGCATAATAGATAGCCATGTAGAATGCCCAGGTTCGATTCCCGGTCTGGTCGCAGATTTTCTCATTTCATCATCGTCGCGCAAGTCGCCTAAGTGGCGTCAGCAACACTTCCACCAGGCAGACCGAACATAGACCCAGATGGGTTTCTAACGACCAAAAAGTCAAGAAATTATCGTGATGTCCGAAAGCACTTCCTGCTGGAGCCCACGATGATTAAAATTATAGAAACTTTTTATACCATAGTTATTAACGATCTCAGGCTTCATTCTTTGCTCAAGAAAATACTTTTATTCTGTAACTTTCGTAAGTTGTACTGATGTTTGGAGAAATATTTATGCAATTATATGTAATCATTTTCATACCGTACTATCGTGTGGTACTATAAAGAAAGGCTTCTTTTTATGCACTAAAATAACTAATTTTGAATTACTTTTGTATGAAGGAAACTGATCATTCAATAAATGCGCGGCAAATTTATACTTTCACTTATAAGGAAAATGTACCTTATCGGCAACTTCAAACTATTATAGTTTGCAAACTGATGCGAAATGCAACACTGACTTGTTATTTCTATAGTTGTCCACCATAGGTTGCAGTACTGTACTGTACATGATGAAGGGATTGAACAATATAATCGACTTTCCAGACTTCTTAAAGACTGTTAAATCAAACGAAACGAAACCACGCCAAACCAAAGAGAATTGGTTTTAAGAAAATCCGTGGCTGATGTAAAAAAAAAATAAAGGACTACCTACAAAAAGAAAATATATACCATCAAAAAATGTACAAAAATGCAAATCTCGCGACGAATTCCTTCCACTATAGTCTTGATCTCATGGTAAAAAGTCGTTTGTTAGTGTTCATGGAACCAACTGTTCAATACCTCGGCATAATTTATCTAGGTATCTACCAACATCTGAAGCGACTATATCAAAATTATACACCTTTATTTAAGATATGGCAATCGCATGGCAACATTATTCAATGCACAGTTGAGTGAACTTCATTATGTGGTTACGTTTGATTGCATAATGGAATATAAACATTATGACATTGTGAAATTGCCAGATCATCATATTTATTCTGATGCCTTGTTATAGTGCAATTGCCAAGTCATATTTATTATAGAAATAATGATGTATACTTCTGTTATAGTCACTACAGATTTTGCTAGTTAGATTAAAAAGTATGACAGTGTTGAATAGTTCGTTCCATGAACACGAACATAACTGACTTGGTTGACAAAGATATCCATGACTTTTTATAGTGGAATTCGTCGCGAGGCTTTTACTTTTTACATTTTATGATTTTGATGGCATACGAACTTACAGGTGAAATATATAATTAAAAATAGCCTGCACTGAAAGAAATTCCAACTGTAGGTCAGTCGTCGTACACTTAGTAGTTGAAAAGTACTAGACGACTAGTCGTGCGATTTTGTTTGGAAGCTTCAGCGTGTTTGTATGCTTCGATAAAGGCTTCGTTTAGTGCAAATGGAGAACAATTAAGGTATCAATTTTCATCTCAAAAGAATAAAAAGTAAAACGATAAAATTATATTTATGAATTTTAACTATCAAAATATTCGATTAAAGAAATAGAAATTAAAATAGGATCACCAACACAATTGGATAAAGCAGTTAATATACCGGAATTTTAAGACTTTACATTCTGAAAATATCTAAACAAGACACCTAATCCATCTAAAAAAAAACTAATTTGGACTAATAATTAAAACCGGTTACCTTAATATGAAGTTTGATGTCCACATGATTCGAAGTACGGTGAAGTCAGTGCACCACTCATTAGACGTTCCTGTTTCTTGTTGCTTAACGGAACTATTTAGATAAGCGTACGCCGGAATCTCCTACAAACACAACGAACTACTACCGGTTGAGTTTTCTGAATTAAACTTCTGGTTATTTCGAAAAGTTTCAATTGGATATCAAATTTTACTTCGCTTTTATCTCTAGGTTTCATTTACGAATGTCCTTTTTAATTCTGTTGACTGACAACCACGTCCAGAAGACAGTCTTCAGCAATACACAAGAGCAGCTGAAACACTGAACATCGTGCGGTATCCTAGGTTGTAAAACTTGTTACACTGGCGATCCAACAAGAATTAGTTTTGCTGGCTTTCGGAACCCTTGCAAGCGATGTTATACAGAGGACGTTCTTAAATATCCGTTGAGAAAGTAAGTGAACAAAACTAAATGCTCACCCCATAGGTCAGAACTGAACTAACCGTTTCTTGGTTTAGTCTCGGATTCAGTTACTAATCTGATGCTTTTCGCTTTCTGTAAACATTTCAGACTCTGTAAAAATGTTTACAAAGGTTTCTGTACTTCATTATTTCCCGTTGTTTCATTCGCCATTAGTTTAAACTTTCTTTCTGCTGAGTCACAACACGGCAATTCTATTTGCGTTTATGCTCGGCGATTAGACGGATGGGGTCTGCTCGCATGTTTGTTAGCTCCTAAATGATCGGTTTTGCTTTATTGGTGTTTGTTAGTGCATACTTCAGGTGTGTTAAGATTAATTTTCTTTTAGGGTGTTGTACGGTACCTGGTGTCAGGATTTTGAGCCAGTTGGTAACCGTCATAGTTCCTTATTAGCAATTTAACAAATCGTGACCGATTTCAGTCTTACAAGAATACAAGATACCTTAAGCCGACGGATATCTGAACATCATACGTAACGTTGTCGATATGAGGGGCGTTGAATTAAACAGACTTGTGGACAGGATTGTTTGCTGACGTCTTTAATGTCTGCCTAGTAAGCAGGATGTCCGTGTTTAGAATCCAGGCCACATCTCATATTTTATACACATCTCCTTATATTTAATATAGCTTTGGTATGAGACAATGTGTATCTGAGTTGAATTAATTTTATTTGTAATTGTAGTTCGTTACAGTTCACCTTTGTAGCTGATGTAACAGGCATCAAGCTTATTTGATAGGTTGGTACTATTAACTTTCGTAAGTTATTGCTGTCGTCTTCATTAACACGTTGTTCTGCGCATTACTTGGTTTGGTCAGTTGTATTTTAGTGACTGTCTTCCTAGGGTTCGTGATTTAATGGGCATTAAAATTTTCTCAGGGGCTTCATTCGGTTAAGACTCAAAATGACATGCTGAATGTCAGTATATTTTCCCGGATAGTTCTGCTTGAATGGAAGACTATTATAAAACTGTGGAGTAAACTGATATTGCCTTCGCAGTTATATTAAATGATATTCGATACACCGAAATCTCGAAGCTAACTATTGTTCTGACTAAGCATGAGATTCTGACCATCCAATATTATTGGTTCACCTACTTCCAAAATACTTCAGACAATATTTAAGGTTCTAACTAGTAAATGAGGTTCTCAAAAATACTTTCCCTATCTGCAATCTGTGTCCGCATCACTTAGTTAACAGGTAATACATTACACTGTTAATTATTACATAATCTCGAAAATAAATGCTTCATATTTTTTTGTACACAAATTTGATGTTTTACAGTCCGTCATCCATCGCTGAATAATTTCCTAATATCCTTCTGAAGTAATTTTCGCTATCAAGTCATAATAATCTCGATAGCTATTACTGTTAAAATCGATCCGATCTGGAGGCAGAGCTACACACGATGGATAACAGCCCATCACCGCGCTGAACCTCACAGGCATGATATTCACAGCTAAACGCGCAATCAGAGATCTAACCTAACGAGGGCTGAACCAAAATACTGCTTCTAGTCACAGTAATTGATATAGACAAGACTGTTATAATTTGGTGTGTTTTGACCCAACATGTCGTTTTATTTATTTTGAGATTTAATTTCTAGACAGTGGCTTTGTCCCGCAAAAATGGTATTAAATTACTAAAATGTTGCAATCCTAGTGCCCCAATCGCGGTGCAGTGTAATGCTGAAAGAGCATGAAGTATCGTAAAAGACGAATGTCATATTAAAAACGGTGATGATTGTGTAAATACCTTCAAATAGCTAGAATAAAAAGCAGCGATATTGGCCGAAAATCCCTAAGTGAACGTGATTTCTCATTGTATGGTTCCCCCTTACACTTTCGTAGAAAATGTGCCTTGTTCCAGGTGCGGAATGAAGACCGATACTTTCGAGGAAGCCTCCATTCGGCAATTCTCCGTCACGTGGGCCAGTAAGGTGGTGGAAGCTGCGTAGGTATACACCACTGTGCGGCTGCCCATGGAGAGCGGCTACCCACTGCACAGCCTCGCCGCTCCTGCCCGCCGCCTACGCAGCACTCACCCACGCATCTCGCAGATGCGGCAGCGGTGGGCGGAAGACCGATGCCTGCCCCCACCTCTGACGGGACGCACCGACGGAGGAAGGAAAAACTGCACCGTTAAATTGATTAAACGTTACATATAACGAACTGTTCTGTATTTTAATGCTTTAATATTTCGCGCATCACAAGGAGACCACGTGGGTATCGGATTTCAGAATTTCTTTATTTTTATGATATTTACGTCCTGAACTATACCAATCTGCCATAGCCATTCGAGGCTACTCCCAAATTCTCGAGAAAATAGGTTTGGAACCTTTGCAAAGTACTCGTAAGTACCAATAAATCAGTTGCAGCACTTGTAGGTGTAGCTCAGGTGGTAGCGTACTGGCCTCAACCATAGTCGGTGATTCGAATTTCACTGAGATACTTCTTCGTTTTCTTACTCAGTTATATAACACATTTTGATCTTATTCCACGCGCTGTCAGTTTTTGTGTATGAAAACGAGCTGAAATCGTTCTTACGTAAAAGGATTGTTGAGTAGGTTAGCTGCTTGGATAACCATTAGTAGCTATGGAGAACTCAATAAAAACAGTGTCGTAGCGTTTGACAAAATGAAGACTAGTCAACTAATAATGAATTTTAACTTTGTTCCTTGAGTGAGACGTTCATTATTAACAATCGTTTACAAAATAAAGAAAATTACGAATAAACAAATACGTTCACTTTCGTAAAATTACCATGAGATATTAAACAAAGTATTCAAACACAACGAAAGAAACTAATAGGATTCGAAAAATCCACGATATGGCTGAAATGCCAAAACGCTACCAGCTTCAATTCTTCATTCTACTGTATATAATGAACATAAATTGACATCTTACGAAACAAGATAATTTACACAGGGACTCTTGATATACTCACACATACGCAGTCACAAAAACATGTTGAATTACTCGTACTTGGCAGTTAACTTTCTAAGTAAGTTGATGTGAACTGGCTCGGCATTTAGGCTGAGCTACACGAACATCTGCCAAAGTTCATTTTATGGTTAGTACTTAAACTTACTTGCAAAACTTATAGGTCCATTTTCTCGAGAATTTTTGACAGCTTTTTCTAATGGTTTTGGCTGATTATTATTAAAGCTCGGAAATTCACGTACCATAAATACCAAATTATGGAATTAAATACTCGTGTGGTCTCAGCCAAGCACTTAAATGTAATGTTTAAAGAATTGTGTAAACGTTAGTAATTGCTAATAAATTGCTTTAAGATAACTTTCTCACTACATTCTTATTTTACGTTCTCCTATAACAAAGCTGTACAAAGGACGGTAACGTTAAATGTATCTGACAAAATCAGCTAAATTCAGTATAAACAACTCATTGGTCCCCCTCAGGGGACTCACCGCTCTGTGGTGAGTACGTGCGTGGCGAGCACGGGGCCCCAGCCTTTGTAGCACTCTTTCCTTTCCGTGCTACATGACGCTTCTTCTACTGTCCTTTTCCCCTCTCTTGGGGACTGAGTCTGTGCATCCTTCGGGGAACCGAAGTTCTGACCCTTTTGGCTTTACAGTCTTCTTTCACCTCTTTCTTTGCCTCCGCGTCTGCGTTTGAGGCTTCTCCTCCTACTATTTCTCTCTTCCTCCTCCCTGTACGCACCTGAAGGCCACCTATATGGGTGACTGGGTAATGCGTAAGTCCCAGCCCCGGGCTGGCATGTAGGGTGCGTGCGTACCCCCTGGTTAAGGCCAGGCCAGGGGAGGGGCGATTGCCTGCGCTGATACCTTCCCGATTCGCCGATTGGTCCCTCCGTCTGTAGATCGGGAGGTGTGACCTGGGGTGTGAACAATCACCCAAGGCGGGTGTGCTTCCGTTGGGGGCCCCCAGCAGGAAGGAGCGTGCCATCGGAGACACTGGCAATCGTGGGGGATACAACCGCGATGGTTCAAAAAAAAAGAAAATGGAAAGAGCCTTTAGAAATTGATGTATTAGACAATAGTGTGTCTGAACAGAAAAATTTAGACATCAAAGTTCCTTGTGGTGACCCGTACTGAGGAAGGACAATCCTTTTCGTCGGTGAACCCATTTATTATTCAAAAAGGGGTTGATGCCATTGCCGGCCCAGTTAAGACCTGCAACCGCCTGCGTAATGGAACACTACTGTTAGAAACAGAAAGTGGCTCCCAGGCACAGCGGCTGCTTAAGGCTACTCTGCTCCACAGCTACCCGGTTCGTGTTGAGCTCCATCCGACCCTCAATTATTCCCGAGGGGTAGTCTTCTCGGCCAGTTTGGACGGTCTGACTGATGATGAACTGAAAGAATATCTGGCAGCTCAAGGCGTCGTTGCAGTACACAGGGTGACAAAAAAAGAGAACAATGTTGTAGTGCCCACTCGCACAGTGTTTCTGACCTTCGACCGAGTGGCTCTGCCGCCGAAGATCAAGGCAGGGTATGAGGTCGTCACAGTACGACCTTATATTCCTAACCCTACTCGGTGTTATCAGTGCCATCGATTTAACCACACAAGCCAGTCTTGCAAGAACCCAGTCATATGTGTCACCTGTGGTAAAGAGGCCCATGAGGGGATTTGTCCACCACCGTCCCCTCATTGCATCAATTGTAACGGGAATCATGCTGCTTCCTCCCGGGAATGTCCCGTGTTTGCCGATGAACGAGCCATCCAGGAAATCCGTGTAAAGGAAAGGGTTCCCATACAAGTTGCACGTAAGATGTACGCCAGTCGTAAGCCTAAGACCCCACCGCGTGGTAATTACAGTACTGTAGTTGCAACGCCTCCACCAACACGGGATATGGCCACACAGACTTGTGACCTACAGTTTACGACAGTAGTTGTCAAACAACCTACATCGACAACGGCGCCACGTTCAACGAAAAGTGTGAGTACCTCTAACAAATCTTCATCTTCAGCTGTGAAACCACAGATAGAGACGCGAAAGTCTAAGAAAGAGCATTCGCGCGAGGATTTCCTCCGCACCCCTACCAAAACATCTGAGCCAACCAAGGAGCTTCACCAGGGCTCCAAGAAATCAAATAGGGGGAAAACTCTCCCCCCTCCTACCTCACAATGTGACGATGGCATCCCCTGGAAGCCTATAGTCTCTCCAGGTGCATCAGCCAAAGATGGGGCTGCCGACCACACTCACGCAGCTGCTGTGGTAACCTCTGAGAATATGGAGCAAGACCCTCCTGTCTCAGACACCACCAGTTGCGAACATTCGCACTGTGGCCCGCCGCCTTCGTCGGGCTGATGTCCACCTTCATCTCATTTTATCCCATTATGGATATTCTTCAATGGAACATTCGTGGTATCCGGTCGAATTGGACAGAACTGCAGCTTCTAACGCGAACATATCACCCAATCATCTTCTCTCTACAGGAGACAAAATTGCTCCCTGGTACTCGAATTACTTTCCCACGCTACACTGCCGTTCGCTTTGACCTTCCTCCAGTGGCAGGAATTCCAGCCCACGGGGGCGTAATGTTGCTTATTCGGGATGACGTACACAGTACACCGGTCCCTTTGTGTACTCCAATACAAGCTGTTGCTGTCCGGATATATCTTCCTGGATTTGTCTTCACACTGTGCAATATTTACGCTCCTTCCTCTTTTCCCGTCACTAGATCAGATCTCCTAGATCTTATTGCCCAGCTTCCGCGTCCGTTTTTGTTGGTGGGAGATTTCAATGCCCACCACCCCCTTTGGGGCTCCCCACGACCATGTCCACGGGGCTCCCTCCTGGCAGATATACTGAACCACCTTCAACTCATCTGCCTTAACACTGGTGAACTAACTTATCTTTCAGACACCACAAATACTTTCAGCCATATAGATCTAGCTATCTGCACTGCTCAGCTGGCACGGCGTCTTGAATGGTCTGCTCTCTCAGACACACATTCGAGCGATCATTTTCCGTGTGTAATTCACCTAATGATGCCTGACATCCTTGAGCATCCACACCGCTGGCAGTTAACGAAAGCGGACTGGGAGCTCTACACGTCACTGGCGGATTTTGGTACTTACCATTATCCTAGTATAGACGACCAAGTGGAACACATTACCACAGTTATTCTGACAGCCGCGGAATGTTCCATCCCCTGCAAGACTTCCCACGCACGTCGTCCCCTTGTCCCGTGGTGGACCGCGGAATGCCGTGACGCTCTGCGAGCACGGCGACGTGCCCTTAGAATCTTCAAACAACGGCCCACGCTCGACAACTGCATCCGATACAAACGGCTGCGGGCCTATTGTCGTCGCCTCTTTCGCGACTGTAAACGCGCCAGTTGGCGCTCATTCACGAGCTCTTTTAATAGGTCTACCCCTTCCTCCATCATTTGGGGTAACCTTCGAAAAATTTCGGGCACTATGGCTCATTCCCCAATTCCCGGTCTGTGTGTCGCAACTGACACCGTCGTCGATCCTCCACAAATAGCCAACGCACTGGGTCGACATTTTGCAGAGGTGTCTAGCTCTTCACATTACACTGACGCTTTCCTAGCTAGGAAACGGACGGTGGAGGCGACTCCATTGCCCTTTACCTCTCAGAACCGTGAATGCTACAATACCGAGTTTACTGTACGAGAGCTTCACCACGCACTCTCGTCTTCGCGGTCCTCCGCTCCAGGACCAGATGGCATTCACGTGGCGATGCTGCAACACCTTTCACCAACGAGCTTGCACTTCCTACTGGCCACCTACAACCGCATATGGATAGAAGGCACCTTTCCGCGACGCTGGCGTGAAGCCATAGTCATTCCCATACCAAAGCCTGGGAAGGACAAATGTCTCCCTTCCAGCTACCGCCCCATTTCTCTCACCAGTAGCGTATGCAAGGTGATGGAACGCATGATTCACGGGCGCCTGGTATGGTGGCTTGAAACGCGACATCTCCTGTCTAATGTCCAATGTGGGTTTCGCAAGCACCGTTCTGCGGTGGATCATCTTGTTGCCCTATCTACCTCAGTAATGAATAACTTTTTACGGAAGCGCCAGACAGTAGCGGTGTTCTTTGATCTGGAAAAGGCATACGACACCTGCTGGAGGATGGGCATCCTCCGCACTCTGCATACATGGGGTTTTCGGGGTCGCCTGCCAATTTTTATCCGCGAATTTTTAACAGACCGTGTTTTTAAAGTGCGTGTTGGTTCGGTTTTATCGAGCACTTTTAATCAGGAGAACGGAGTCCCCCAGGGCTCGGTCCTGAGCGTTGTTTTATTTGCAGTGGCAATCAATTCTATAGCCGATCACCTTCCACTGGGAGTGTCGGCGTCCCTATTTGTTGACGACTTCGCGATCTACAGCAGCTCTGAGCAAACGGGTCTCCTGGAGCGGCGCCTCCAGCGGTGCCTAGACAATCTCTACGCGTGGAGTATGGACACTGGCTTTCGATTCTCAGCTGACAAGACAGTCTGCATGAACTTCTGGCGGCGGAAGGAGTTCCTTCCCCCGTTCCTTCGTCTGGGCCCCATAGTACTTCCATTTGTGGATACCACGACGTTCTTGGGACTTGTTCTCGACAGGAAGTTAAGTTGGTCTCCCCACATATCCCGTTTGGCAGCTCGCTGTACCCGCTCTCTCAATGTGCTGCGGGTGTTAAGTGGCACCTCGTGGGGAGCTGACAGGTCTACTCTCCTCCATCTGTATCGCACCATAGTTCGGTCCAAACTGGACTATGGTAGCATCGTTTATTCTTCGGCTCGACCATCCATACTGCGCCGCCTTAATACAATCCACCACCAAGGTCTCCGTCTGGCGACAGGAGCGTTTTATACTAGCCCCGTTGAGAGCCTCTATGCCGAGGCCGCCGAACTACCCCTTTCTTACCGTCGGGAACTCTTGCTTAGCCGTTACGCTAGTCGTTTGTCGCCCATGCGGGGACACCCGACGTACGCAGTTTCTTTTAACGACTCACTTGACAGTCTCTTCGCTCTGCGCCCGTCTGCTCTGCTACCACCGGGAGTACGCTTGCGTTCGCTACTCGGCCAGCTTGGCGTTACAATGCCTGCTATCTTCTCGGCTGGAGAGAGCACCTCTCCACCGTGGCGAAGCCCTGAAGTCCGTGTTAACTTTGATCTTCATTCTCTTCCAAAGGACTCCACACCTGGTCTACCAGAGAGAATTTCACGCACTCCGGTTTAAATTTGATGACAATTTGTTCATTTACACTGATGGCTCAAAGACAGACCAGGGTGTTGGGTGTGCTTTTGTACTTGGCAACGTCTCTCTTAAATATCGTCTTCCTGAGTGGAGTTCCATTTTTACAGCTGAGCTGTATGCATTATACCAAGCCACACAATACGTCCGGCGACACTCGCTCAGTAAGACTGTCATTTGCTCGGACTCTATGAGTGCTTTGTTGAGCCTTCGCATGCTATATCCGGCCCATCCCCTGGTACAAAGCATCCGCAATTGCCTTACTTCTCTTTCAACGAGCGGAACTACGGTAACGTTTCTGTGGGTCCCTGGCCATGTGGGAGTGTTGGGGAATGAGGCTGCGGATACGGCTGCCAAGGAAGCAGTTCTCCTTCCTCGGCTATCTACCTTTTCCACCAGCTCTGATGACCTTCGCGCTGGTATCTCCCAGCGTATTATCTCCCGTTGGTATCTACATTGGTCATCCCTGTCAGGGAACAAATTGCGAGCCATTAAACCTGTGCCTGATCTCTGGTCAACGTCATCTCGACCCTCCCGCCGAGAGGAGATTGTTCTGGCCCGGCTTCGTATTGGCCACTGCCGTTTTAGCCACCAGCATTTATTACGTGGTGGTCCTGCTCCCTTATGTGAGCACTGTGATGCACCTTTTACTGTGAACCATCTTTTAGTGCAATGTCCATTTTTTAACCGTCTCCGTCATGATCTGTGTTTCCCATTTGAATTGGCTGACATTTTAGCTGATGACCCGCAATCGGTTAACAGAGTTTTACTTTTTATACATCTTGCAAATATGGCGAAAGCCATTTAATTTCTAACCCCCGGTTCTTTTTTACTATGGGCAGTGTTGGGCGCTAATGACCACAGCAGTTGTGCGCCCTAAAACCACAAAAAAAAAAAACTCATTGGTCTACTTTAGACTGCAACGATTTTTAATTGAAACTAATGTTAACGGTTGAGTCAAGTGTTGGAATGATGACCATATTGGGAGAAATATTTGGGTGGAGAAAAACGAGGTTCAAAAATTACGCACTGAATATTCTCAGCATTTTTATAGCCTCATGCAAAGTGGAAGACGGAGAAATGGGCACCAAATTTTCCAAAGTGAGGTTCCGCAAAACCAGGAAGAAATTTACGCGTATTCAGGTAACGACCTTAATGAATTTAAGGGACCAGCTACAAATTTTACTACATGTTGGTAGCCATGTAAACGAAGTAGGATCCCTGATCGAAAGTTGATATGAGCTATAATTTTGATGCTGCAAATATAAAGTGCTATGGTTCACTTAAATTCAAAAACTGATAAATCGACAGTTCACGGTAGGTATGTACTTAAAATGGGATAATAGTCTCATGTGTACTTCAATGCACGATAACGATCTTAGAATAACGCCATTACAATAGTAAGGCATTTCCATGCTAAAGGTTCCCTTCTAAAACGTGTAGAAATTTTTTATACAATAATTTCTACAGGGGGGTTAATTACGCTTAATATCGTTGCCATTCCATTCTCAAGTGCCACACAGTACCCTTAAATTGAAATAACGCAAAATACAAAGCCCACGCACCTGATGCTTCCAAGAGTCCTAAACGTGCAGATAACTTTGGTGAGCAGGTTAAAACAAGTGCAAGAAAATAACTTGAATATGTTAAGGTTTTCATTCGAAATTATTCTGATGTATATTTCACTGCAACTACTAGGAAAGGGTTTTTCTCACAATTGATTGAAAATGGTGACATACTGGATTACTAAAAATCGTTCCTATATTTTTATTTTGCTTCTTTACTGTCTAGGAAACTCTACTAAAATGCGAGGTATGACAATTGTAGAGAACATAAAAAATTCTTAAGCATCGTTAGCGTTACTTCAGATGTGCGTTGTTGGTGCTGTGGGATCTCAGGCGGTGTGTGGCATGACCAGTTACATATGCTGCATACTATACTCATCACGAAAGGTAACTAAACCGGGAAAGAATACACATTTCGTAGCAAAGACGGTCATACTGGACAGAGGTTACTGATTTCGGTGTACAAGGTTGTCATCCTTGCTTACATTATCTGAAAATACACCGCGGGTTGTGCAAGGGGCCCTAATGCTTCTAGAGCATCAGGAAAAGATGTCATTACGTGTCCTACAGAAAAAGATAAACCCGACCAAATCGACAGTGTAGTGGCTGTCTACTATTGAAATTTTAGTCTCTCCTGTCCTGCAACACAGCTGTCAAGCGGAATGTTTAGGTATTACATTCCTACTAACAAACTACAAAAGGGGTTTCATATTCTTTAGGTAAGACTTCACAAAGCGCCGTCCACACTCATATTGTAAAGTCTGACATGTAATGCTGCTTTCATATGAAAATGGGTGTTGCGTATTAAAGTTCAGGTTGGGAACCACAAATGAAATTTTACCAGGTAGTGATATATTTTTAAGAGATTACTAAGCAATTTTGACAAGGATGGGACAATTTAAACAAAATTATTGGATTCCGCCATTAAATGGTAGAGGTCGTAATTTTGGTAGCAAATAAAACACCAGAAAGCAACATTACAGAAGAAGTCGGCGGAATCTAAATTTTACGTTATTGAGAGCTGGTACAAACATTTCGGTCATATTCTGTAGTAATTCTAGCTGAGAAGACTGGAATATTACTTCGATAAATTGATGCTGGGATTGTGCATTTCGTTTACCATTGTTCTATGACCGTGTTGAAAATTAACCATGATAGTCGCAAAAAACTGCAAAATTATCGGACTTCATAAACATCGCAAAGATTTTTCTGCAGGCATTAAAATGTAATAAACCAAAGTTACATAGAGAATGTTCTAGTACAATCGCGAAACAAATCGCAACAATACCCGAGCATCACTTTATGGAGTACTGGATCTTGAAAATAAATAACTTTAAAATTAGTGAGAATGGGGGTTTATTGAAATTAATAAAAAACTAAGCTCACTTACATTAATTACACCAAATCCTGGGACACGTTCTAGCACATGAAGGAGAAGTGACGAACAGTTCCGCTCTCCCCCTTCAGCTTGTTGCAAAAACAATTGAACGTGGCAAATGTCATATGTTTATCGATAAGCTGGCAGAGAGGGCAGAAGTCAGCGACAAGCATCGCACAAGTTGTTAAAAAAATCATTGATGTATTACTACAAACATGATTAAAACGACAGTTTTTAATCAATTACGGGTGCTTTTTGGATGAATAGGTAAAGGTAGTAAAACGCATATCCCTTCATGCAATCTATTTGCACAAAGTCAGTCATCGCATTTACGGCGCGTAAATACAATTCTAAGTTTCCGCAGTAGAAAACTTAAGGGTAAACGCTTTGCAGGTGTACCTTCATGATAAAGTACGGAGGAAATGGACAATGCTCCAGAACAACCAAGCCTGCATCTGCATTGGATATCCATCGTAGTGTCCCCTAATCTGTACTCGACACTGCTCTAAGCCTACTTGTTTGCTCTTAGCCTTTCTGCTAGCTGTAAAAGAAGTTTACTCAGACATCTACACTACTGGCCATTAAAATTCCTACATCACGAAGATAACATGCTACAGGCGCGAAATTCAACCGACAGGAATGCGATGCTGTGATATGCAAATCATTAGCTTTTCAGAGCATTCACACAACGTTGGCGCCGGTGGCGACATCTATAACGTGCTGAAATGAGGAAAGTTTCCAATCGATTTCTCGTGCACAAACAGCAGTTGACCAGCGTTGCCTAGTGAAACGTCGTTGTGTAAGGAGAAGAAATGCGTACCATCACGTTTCAGATTTTGATAAAAGTTGGGTTGTAGCCTATCGCGATTGCGGTTTATCGTATCGCGACATTGCTGCTCGCATTGGTCGCGTTCCAATGGCTGTTAGCAGAAAATGGAATCGGTGGGTACAGTAGGGCAATACGTAAAGCCTTGCTGGAGCCCAACGGTCTCGTATCACTAGCAGTGGAGATGACAGGCATGGCTGTAATGGAGCGTGCAGCCACGTCTCGATCTGAGTCAACAGACGGGACCGTTTGCAAAACAACCATCTGCACGAACAGTTTGACAACGTTTGCAGCAGCATGGACTAGCAGCTCGGAGAGCATGGCTGCGGTTACCCTTGACGCTGCATCAGACAGGACCGCCTGCGATAGTGTACGCAACGGCGAACCTGCGTTCACGAATTGCAAAACATTTTTTCGAAGGAATTCAGGTTCTGTTTACACTATCATGGTGGTGTCCGTGTTTGGCGACATCGCGGTGAACACATATTGGAAGAGTGTATTCATCGCCGTACTGGCGTATCACCCGGCCTGATGGTATGGGGTGCCATTGGTTACACGTCTCGGTCACCTCTTGTCGCATCGACGGCACCTTGAACAGTGGCATACTTCAGATGTTAAGATACGTGGCTCTACCCTTCATTCGATCCCTGCGAACCTTATATTTCAGCAGGATAATGCACGATCGAAATTTGCAGATCCTGTACGGGCCTTTCTGGATACGGAAAATGTTAGACTGCTGCCCTGTCCAGCACACTCCAGATCGCACCAACTGAAAACGTCTGGTCAATGATGGCTGAGCAACTGGCTCGTCACAATACGCCAGTCACTGCTCTTTATGAACTGCGGTACCATATTGAAGCTGCTTGGCCATCTGTACCTGTACACGCCATGTTTCACTCAATCCCCAGGCGTATCAAGGCGGTTGATCTGGAGGTGGTTGATCTGGGTACTGATTTCTCAGGATATGTGCACCCCAATTGCGTGAAAATGCAATCACATATCAGTTCTATTATATTTTCTAATGTATACCCGTTTATCATCTACATTTCTTCTTGGTGTAACGATTTCAATGGTCAGTAGTGTATTTATTTCAATCTCACGTTAGCACATTTACTTCCCCCTGCCGATGCCACCTCAATCACCCAGCTATATTATCCCCCCCTCCTGTATGTTACCGGTACTGCTATACCACTCCCCTTCTGTACCCCCACCCCTCCCACTCTGTTCATCCTCTCCCCTCTGTATATGAAAAAATTACATATTGTTACGGTTATGACCCAACGCCTTATGTCCAATAGTGGCGGTTTCGCCCTGTATCAACACTTCTAAACGTACCCCTCGAACGTTGTGTAACGGTTTTCATATACTTTGTATAAATACTTCTCCACATCGATGTTTGACACTGTCATACGAACTATGATATTTTCATTAATTTACAGTTAGCCTTCCCAACAAGGAGGCACTAGTAAAACCATTAAAAATTTTTTTATAGGACTGACTACAGACCGGAAACACGGGTCATGCCGTCATTGGGTAACAATTCTGTGCTGCTGAGAGCTTATAGGTAACACCGTGTAGGCTATATTCCTTCATTATTAGATTAGTCTGATGAGTTGTAAAGTTGAAATAGCATTTGCTGCTTAATTTTTTTTACAAAAAATTAAGCTTAAAAAATCATTAAATTTCAAAGTTGTCATAAAAACTGTCATTTCCAGATGCTCAATAACAGGAGGAAGGCGAAGTTTCATTTGCGTTACAGTAGTGCTATCTAAATTTACTAAAATTTTCTCCTTGACTTTCATATGTTTAATTTTGTGGTGGAAATACAATTTCCCATATTTTAAGAATGTAATTATTGTGGCCGAATTTGTAAAACCTTCCAAACGTTGATGCGTTTCTGGTCTTTCAGATTTCCTACAAACAAATTTTTTCCTCCCGAACTGAAGGTGGACTACATCTAAACCACACTATTAATATTGGTAATCATTGGGTCCTGCAGCATTGAATTTCTTGTAACAATTAAGTACCAAATATATTTAGCCGGTTTGCTACTATAATAGCCAGTAACTAGTTAAAGCATATATAATACTAAGTAGTTGGAAAAACTGTACTTCTTTCTATCAAGAGACTGAATCTAGTCTACAAACTATTGTACACCATGAACGTGTGCGTGTAAGTACTGCTTGTTAGAATGTCTACAAAATACGTCACACTTTAACACTGTCATTAATGGCCACTGTAAAAACATGGTAAGTGCGCAAATGTATAGTTACAGTTCGGATTAATTATTGTATACACGTAAATTCATCTTCTGAATCAGCCACTTTCCTCTTGTACTTCTGGATTTTTCTCGTGCTGATTGTATAGAGGAAACTTGTCACGTTGCGTGGCAACTACGCTGGTAAAGAAGGGTGAAACTAAGAGGACGAATATTTTAGACTGATTCAACATGAAATATTTTCGAAGAAAAATACGTTTTGCACTGCTTAAATTTCTAAATTAATCGGCTTGCCCAGCACTCATTGTGGGTGTTCAGTTGCTTAATTGTTATTGTTGTTGGCTATAAACCGCACATTGTTAAATCCTATCCTAGTCGATTTTGCGGAAGTATTCGATACTATGAAACAGAATCGAATTATTGACGAAATTAGTAATGATTTTGAAGTTTATTGAAAATGGCTGCATTCAGCAGATGCACTAAAAAGGCGATTTTAAATACAAATTTGATTCCTAAATAATATTTAAATATTACATCCCTTTTGTAAATATAGAACATGACAACATACGTGAATATTGTATTTTCACAAACTGTATTGGAATAGTAAATAATAAAATTGCTGCCGTGTCATATAGTGAAAAGGGGTCTACCAAATGTTGACATCTAACTAACCAGCACATAATATATATTTACAGCTACAAAGCAACAGACTTAATAGTGAATTAATAGGTTATTGATCCTCAAAAAATTAACGAAGTGACCGCTACCGCATTGAGATCCACGAGGGAAGTTTCAATTAAGTTTTACGCATTTATCTTCCCTTGGAAGATGCAAATACAAATTTCCTGGAAATGTTCATAGCTGCATTTCCACTGTGTGGTACTAAGATATGTACACAACTTACTGAAAATGGAGGGACCAAACAATACAGCGCTGTTAGTTAATTTTACGGCAGCAGGAGTGGAATCTTGTCAGTTGAAGTCACAGGCATCACACGACTAACGTTTCACGTCAATTTTCTACTCACAAAATAAAATTCCGGTGAAAGTAAGTTTCACTTCAAGACGATTTCCAGAGATCATTTCAATACCCTACTTCATACATCACTTTATCGAAAATACGTGTATCGTTTTCGAAGTAACCAACTTGAAATTTTCAAGGCATTAGTGAAACACCAGAGTAATGTTCCTGAACCCTAGGAGATTGAAAGACGTTTTTCATGTGGATGTCCATTTGTGTGCAGTGGTTCGTCACTTCGTTCCTGAGCATAGCACACATGAGTATTGCAAAGTTTACAGAAACTTTTATTCTAGTTTCCCCACTACGTTCTTAGTATTAGCTATCTGATGTATCTTCCTAATATTTTTGTCATACCTGGAAGGTGTCAGATCAGAAGAAATTTTAGGGTAGTAAGTCACTCTACCACCGAGAAGGCCAGAAGTGCTAACGTGTATGGGCACGAGTGAATAAAAGTGTTAACACAAAGATCCATAACTCCGGTCTAAACGATGTCGCATGAGTCAAGTTATGCATTCAGTTTCGTACAGTTTAATTACGAGCAAACGGACTAGCGAAATATTACTCCTGGAGCAGAAGGAAAATAAGTAAATCGTACTCGTGAAGTACTCAACGCCATTCAGCACACCTATTCATTAAGAAAGTCTTTGTTTACATTTGGTTTCAGTATTTATCACAGAAAAGAAATGAAAATATCTGATTTTAAATTAACTGAAAGTCAACTGCAAGAATTTCTCTTGCTGTTATGGTCACCACAGTGTGAGCAGTATAATTAACGAAAGTATGGACAATACACTGTATTTTTAAACCTTATCAACCTATGAAATAAATAAGGCAAAGGAACAAAGTCTTTCCTGACATAACAAATCTTGACTGTTCTGCCATACGTCACTTAACTACTATACCACTGGGTGGATTTTAATGAAATTGTGGCGTGTGTCCCTGTTGTACATTGAAAATTGGACCCGGTAGTTACCGCTAAAAAGTAGTATTTACTGATTGTGTGCCTGTCGTTTCAAATTAAATGGAAAACATAAAAACACATACTGTGGCTACATAGGGAATTGTGGGTGGTTTAATGATATGAAACATTCTTGCATTGGAAGTGTTAAATTTTAGAGCTCGCTGTCAGTATGTAATAATTGTTCATTTGTTATCTAAATTACAAATAACTGTGCATGAAATGAGGGCAATTTAAGGGAAAGAAAAAAAAACATTAATTCATGACCCGTCAACCGCATGATTGCAGAAGCAGAGTACAAATATTACCAGAGGATGAGTGAAGGAATTCTGTTATTGCGTTTCCAGTGAATTTCATGGCCACTGTTGCCTGACACGATTTAACACGTTGGCTGCCGTGTGGCCGCCGACGGTCACAGCAGGCGGCTCTGGCGCGCCTCTGACGTCATCGCGGCAGCCAACGTGTTCAGGAATTCACGGAATTTCTGTAGCTGGGTGGCCGAACGAAATATTGGCAGCTGTTCTCCAGAATGCGTAGCCAATTAGCTAACCACTACGACATCTCACTCGGTTGCAGTGCAGTTGACAGCAGCTGTAACAGTATTGCCTAACATCATTGTACACAAGTTGAACCACCGTGTGGTTATGTATATATACTTGGGGAATTTTTCTTACCTTCTGTTTAATAGCTACGTAACAGCATACTTATTAGCTGATTTGTGGTGTGCCAGTTATTGTTAGACGCATGAATAATAGAGTTATGCTTTTGTTTCAAGATTCGACTCGGTATATCACAAAAGAGGCTGTAATATTGCACTGACCTGATCACTTAACAGTAACACACAGAATTTGTTTACGGGCTGATATCATTTCCATAGCGGATGATCATTTCTAATATGCAATTACCTCTAGATCAAATGTGCGTAAATCTATCGCACCAAACTGCGTGGTCATCAGTCTGTAGCTTACAAACTAATTAAAATAAGGTAAACTGACCTAAGGAGAGAAACCCGCTGGTCTCCGTTGTCGGTTTGAGTTCTCCCTCCGGTGCGCGCGCGCGCGCGCGCACGCACGCACCGGAGGGAGAACTCCAACCGACAACGGGGACCAGCCAGACTATATGTTTCTCTCTTCCTGACTTATTGAAGGCGTTCGATTCGGTTCTGCACTTCAGTGTCATATTTGGAATACAAGTGTATTGGAATGTCCAACCACTTTGATTACACTGAGGAGTATTTGGAAACTCCTGTGCATGTCTGTAAAGTGAGGTGTTACACCTAATCAGGTAAAGGGAACATTTCCAGGTTCAAATAAACCATTTTCATCACAGCGTGTATTACAAGGGATCCAACTGATGTAATATCTATGTCCGTAGACAATTTTACCTTTAATACACTCCCTGAAAGTGGTTTACTAAATGTTTTACAAACAAATATAAAAAGTAGCATATAAACATTGAAATGCATTTAATGATCTTCAGAATGGTCTACTTCTGTAATAATTTGGAATTATACCTCAACATCAACAATTATTTTGGAAAATGTAAACATTTTTACAATATAAATTGAAGAATGTTGTATGCTAGATACCTCCATGTGTAATAAAAAACTTCTGAGTTGTGTGATTTCGTGAATTGTCTGAGTGTGATCTACCTGTGGATCAGGGACTTCACTGTGAGTTGAACACCTATCCTGATTTTATTTACTACTGAAATACAAGTCTGGAAAATACTCTATATGCAACGTGCTGTATTTTACACATATCCAGTTCAAATATTTAAACGTCCTGCGATTAAAGGAAATGGATTTTCCTGAGACTAAGAGTAAAAAGTTCTTAACTCTCGTACTTGGTGGGGAGTGGTGTAAATAAACAGCCATTATAAAACGCTTACACCGGCTATCAATAAGGGAACAGCGGCGAAGTGGGTGTTGACCAACTGTCATACTAGAGAAGAAATTGGAGCACAGTTTCCTTCGAATTATATTCTAGAGAACAATCTCTTTGACCACGTTGAAAAATGACATAACCTCGAAAAAAGATGTATAAAGAAAAAAGAAGCAGGGATCTCACAATTTCCGTTCAAAGTTAAACATTTCATTCCCGTTTATGTTGCCGACGGTGCTATCGACTGTGTCTACAAGAACAAATAAAGGGGACATGTAAGTATAGTTCTCAAAACATGCAGAATGTAAATCTCGCAGCAAATCCAGCGTGATTCCCCGCTGGGGAAATTAACAACGCGAGTCACGAGTTAGAATATTCAAAAAAACACTACTAAATGCCTCGGTGAAGTGGCCCAGCACTCTAAGGCGCCTTGCTGCGGAGAGCGCGGTTGCTCGCCGTCGGAAGTTAGTGCTTTCAGTTGTTTATGAGCCTCTGGATTGATAACTGCAGTAGTTAAGTCCCTAGATTTACAAACACTACTTAATCAGTTGCATATACAGGGTGTTACAAAAAGGTAGGCCAAACTTTCAGGAAACATTCCTCACACACAGAGAAAGAAAATATGTTATGTGGACATGTGTCCGGAAGCGCTTAATTTCCATGTTAGAGCTCATTTTAGTATTTACGAATGAAGCTTCATTCCAACGTGATCAAATTGTAAGTCTTCACAATCAACATGTGTGGGATGACGAGAATCCGCACGCAATTGTGCAATCACGTTATCGACACATATTTTCTGTGAAAGTTTGGGCAGGAATTATTGGTGATGTCTTGATTAGGCGCCATGTTCTTCCACCTACGCTCACTGGAGCAGGTTATCATGATTTCATACGGGATACTCTACCTGTGCTGCTAGAACATGTGCCTTTACAAGTACGTACAACATGTGGTTCATCAACGATGGAACTCCTGCAGCTGGCCGCGGTGGCCGAGCAGATGCCGGGCGCCGTGGCTCAGCGCGCCCGGTCAGAGAGCTGAACGTCCTCTGTAATAAAAAAGCTGAGCCATATGATCAACGAACGACAAAAAACGAACAATGAAAACGACCGCAAAGCATAGATCTACCTGATGAACAAACAAAAAAAGAGAGAGAGAGAGAGAGAGAGAGACTGAGGCGCTCCAGTCACGGGGTGCACGGCCACTACGGTCGGGGGGTCGAATCCCCCCTCGGGCATGGATACATGTACCGTCTTTAGTATAAGGTAGATGATAAGTAGTTTGTAAGTTTAGGGACTAATAACCCCGTAGTTAAGTCCCATAAGCTTAACAAACATTTGAACATTTTTTGAACTCCTGCACATTTCAGTCGACGTGTTCGTACGCTTCTCAACAACAGATTCGGTGACCGATAGATTGGTAGAGGCGGACCAATTCCATGGCCTCCACGCTCTCCTGACCTCAACCCTCTTGACTTTCATTTATGGGGGCATTTGAAAGCTCTTGTTTACGCAACCCATGTACAAAATGTAGAGACTCTGCGTGCTCGTATTGTGGACGGCTGTGATACAATACGCCATTCTCCAGGGCTGCATCAGCGCATAAGGGATTCCATGCGACTGAGGGTGGATGCATGTATCCTCGCCTACGGAGGACATTTTGAACATTTTCTGTAACAAATAGTTTGAAGTCACGCTGGTACGTTCTGTTGCTGTGTGTTTCCATTCCATGATTAATGTGATTTGAAGAGAAGTAATAAAATGGGCTCTGAGATGAAAATTAAACGTTTTTGGACACATGTCCACATAACATATTTTCTTTCTTTGTGTGTGAGGAATGTTTCCTGAAAGTTTGGCCGTACCTTTTTGTAACACCCTGTATACGTCACTGACTAATAACCGCAAGGCAGGGCCTGTGAACCTAACACGAGAGGGAGTAGATGTGATACACACTAAAACGTACTCTTTGACCAAACACCTGGCAGGCGACCGGCCGACGCTGAGCTAAAGTCCAAACCGATCGCGACATGGGACAGTAAACGTGGCCGCGCTGATTCGCTCTGACAAGGGGAGGCCGCCAAGTGTGAAATTCAGATTCGATTCATACTGCGCATAATAAAAGCTCATGGCCAGAGGTGTAATTTGGCTAAGCACCAAGATGCACTTCTCAGCCGTTGTCGAGAAAATCGACAGTTAAAAAAACAGCCGTTGCGGTAAAATGATCTCTACGATGAGTAGTATTGCACAGAGGCGTGGCGCAGCGGTAAGCGCTCGGGTTGGTAATCCGAAGGTCGCCGGATCGAATCTCGCGGCATGTAACTTTCTTTTATATATATATATATATATATATATATATATATATATATATATATATATATATATTGTTTTTTAAATTATCTGTTGGGAAACACACATGATTGACATTCTGAAAAATTGTTCTATCGTCAGGTATGACTTACACTATACCTATTTGTTTCGGAATATCGTTTATACTTCTTCTGTTAACTAAACGTGGTAAACATTATGAAGAGAATTAATAACATTCGTGAAATACAACTTTGTTTGCGAAAAACATAATGATGTTCGAAGTTGCCAGTTGCATATAATATGTTGTTTGAAGGTCGTTTGTCGTGGAAAAATTGGCGACTTCGAACATCAAATGTTGCGTGTGGGTATATATATGTGTGTGTGTGTGTCTGTGTGTGTGTGTGTGTACATTTGAATTACAAAAAACAAATAATAAAAAAGTTGCATGCCGCGAGATTCGATCCGGCGACCTTCGCATTACGAACCCGAGCGCTTCCCGCTGCGCCACACCTCTGTACAATATTACTCCTCGTAGATATCGTAGAGAGTATTTCACCGCAACGGCTTTTTTTAATTGTCTATTTTCTCGACAACGGCTAAGAAGTGCATCTTGGTGCTTAGCTAAATTACACTTCTGGCCATGAGCTTTCATTATGCGTAGTATGAATCGAATCTGAATTTCACAATTGGCGGTCTCCCCTTGTAAGTCCGGCTATCTGCACAATCTGGCAACACTGTAGACTGCGGGACTTCATACAGTACTCCTTCTGTGCAGTTACATACATTCATTTTGGGACATCAGTCCGTAGGAACTTGGGAGAAAGTAGTCGTTTTGCACTTTGTTCTTTTTGTTAAAAGAAACTCTCCCTGGATGTTGATGAGGGTAAGTCATCTATTCAACTGCATTATCAATGCTGTTGTCTGATTTCGAACTGAAGTCTTACTTAGAATAGGCTTTTGTAGCGCCGCATGGCTAATAGCCAGTTACCATGCTGTTCATAGGAATGAGGATATTGTGGGATGACCAAGAAGTTCTTCCTATTGCCTACGACGCTAGACACCTCTGATCGTTCCGTCATTTCCAGCATTCGAGGTATTTTCCAATATTCATGAGGATATGAGTTTAGTCATTGAATTAATATGACTCTTGTTGTCCTGAATTAAATGTTCTACTGCAGGAAGGTCGATCCCTGCTTAAATTGCAAACAATTTTGTGTTTTATGTTCAAATGTTTGTATAGCTTATGGGACTTAACTACGGGGTCATCAGTCCCTAAACTTACAAACTACTTATGAACGAGCTAACACTAAGGACGGCACAAATATCCATGCCCGAGGGGGGATTCGAACCCCTGACCGTAGTGGCAGTGCAGACCGTGACTGGAGCGCCTCAGTCCCCTCGGCCACCACGGCCGGTTGTGTTTTATGTCGGGACTGTCAGTATTAACTGCCAACAAAGTCAGACAACTGAACCAGTACTCTCAATTTAGCTCGGTGGCGCCATTCTCGTCATTCTGATCTACAGCAAGCATAATTGATTAGTGAGCACTTTACAAACATTTGAACATTTTATATACGCAACAAAATAAACCTCTTGTGACAGCAATAAACACACCACCACTTTTTTTTTTTTTTTTTCACTTTACCCTGTCTGAACACCAGTTGTCCATTCGTAAAAATTTTGTGCTTAACTTAATCTCTGCCTTTAACCTGCTTTCGCTGATTATTATGATTTGAGATGAGACATGAGGATATAATGTTCATGGAAAACTGTCCCATTAAGCATCAGGTTTTAGTCTATTACTTCTTTACCACTTATTAAATTAGCAACAGCTTTTATACATACACACACACACACACACACACACACACACACACACACACACACACACACACACACACACACACAGCACTTCAACCACTAAATATATTCCGGCAAAATTATATCATTGCACATCACGTAATTCAATAGATAAGGCATAATATAAAATGTGATGAGTAAGAACCTGTCATATCACTTATCATAAATTACTTATTTAGCACTGAGGAAGTCTTGTATTCCAATCAGTTTAAGAAAATGTTGACAGCTTTGAACCAAGAAGCGCAAATGGCTGCAGGCGAAAGCATTAGACTTGAATAGAGCTATGATGAGGCGTTTCCGTAGACATGTTAACAAAAATCAAGAGGCTACAGTATTTAGCGAGACTTGCATTTTCCATTACGATTATTAAATAATAGGCCAGTCTATTGAATAGATTGAAATGGATTTGATGTCCCCATGTTTCTTTCACAGACAACTTAATATCTATTACTGAAGGGTGGTATCACCAAAGAATGTATTCTTACTAGCTCCTGGACAAATAAGAAAAATTTGTAGTCAATAATTGAATTAAATTAATTTACATATAACTTGAGTTTTGATTACTATCTTTACTTGTTTGGATACTGCATTTGTTGTGTGTTTTGTTTATAGTTAAATGTCGAAAATAAAAATAAAAAGATATTGGGGGAAGAGGGGAAAGGAAGGTGACTTTCTTTTCGAGAAACAATGTTGAAGAAATTTAGAAGGCCGGAATTTGAAGCTAACTGCATAACGTTTCTACTGCCGCCAACCTACATTTCGCGTAAAGATCACAAAGATCAGTTCTTAAAAAAAGAGAGATTATACCTCGTACGGATAGATACAAGCATTCGTTTTTCCCTCGTTCTATATGGGAGTGGAATAGGAAAGCGAGTAACTAGTAGTGTTTACTGAGTACCCTCCATCACGCACTTTTGGGGTGGATTGCGGAGTAGGGTAAGGTGGTACAAATTCGATATAGGTACAATTCCGATTAACGTAAGTTTTCGCGCCTTTTGTCAGTCTCGTAGTATCACGTTGTGTGGCAGGTTTCTAGAGCTCCTCCTGTCTTTTCTAAGATTACACCACTTTGTGCTAAGAAGATATAATTTTTTTCCTGTTAAGAGGTAAGCGAAGCTACTTAGTCCAACGCGCTCTTGTAAATTTAAAGTTTAGGGTGACTAGATTCGCTGGCAAAAATTCAATGTTTGGTACCACGACGTATGCGTTGATGCCTGATGGAGAAACTGCTTTTTATGTGGAAGATGCCAGTGATCAAAATTGTACAAGGAAGTGATCACTATTGTACCTAGTGTGGTGCATTTCCGATCGATTTTTTCTCAATTCGCTAACCTTTTGTGTTTATACCAACATTTGTAATTGTCTAATATTTGTGTTACATAATCATCAAACATACAAGGACAAGTGCCAAAGTTAAAATTATTTCTTTTCCCAATATATTTCCAGTAACATTTGTCCGAAACGATCGAAATTGTACGACCTTACCATAGGTTAAAAAAAAAAAATAAAAAAAATAAATAAATAAATAAATAAAATAAAAAAAAATAAAAAAAAAAATAATTATTTCGACAAATCTTGCTCCCAGTTGGAACGTAATTCAAAACACAAAAATTTTATATGTAACTCAGAAATATTGAACTCAACTTTATTTGAGGTGAAATGAATCGCAATTTGCGATCAGTTATGGCTTCACTGTACTAGGTTTAGATGAAATACCAAAGTGCGGCGAATGAAATTTGTATTTCATCTAAACCTAGTACACTGAAACCATAACTGATCACAAATTGCGATTCATTTCATTAATTTGAACGCTGTAATGTCGTCAAAAAATATATAATTTAATTTGAGGTGTTTGTTTCACCCTGTTAGTGGCCGTATGGAAATGTATAAAAATTATGAGTCTCTTATTTTGATCTACTGTACAACATATTCATAGATGATTAAAATCGAAATGAATCACTTGCGTACATTTATATATCTCAGAAATGATATGAACGATGTGACAGCCTCAGGATATGAACGAAAAATTAGAACCATGACGCAGCAGACGCTTTTCAATTACAGCATTGTATGGAAGTGATCATGAACTGTGCAAACACTGGAATAGAAGATGTGTTGTAGCAAAATGTTGGAAATTAGATGATTTTAAACAAGTGAAGGTATCTGCCATCTTAGTGTAGGAAATAATCGTGTATCTAACACAAAAAGTATAGCATCATGGGAGAAGTTTTAAAACGTCGGAGAACGACTTCCATAATGCAAGAGAAAACTGAAATAGACGATACAAGTTTTAGGGGAAGAAAGGAGTTTGATGTAACAAAATCATAAGTTTGGATCACCTTGCTATTGATAGATGAAGAGGTTTGAAGAGGGTTTGAAGTCCTGGTGACCCTCGTTAGAAAATTGATGGTCCAAACAAGTACAGCAAATATGTATTAAAGTGTCCTAATAGGTTGTTACCCTATTGGCACTTTCAAACTTTAAAAAAGTATCATAATAGATTCTAGAAGGCAATTAAATACCAGAAGAATATTTTTACTCGTAGTGGCCAGGAAGAGGAGGACGCAATGTTGGGGATGATATTCGTAATGGTGATGGGGAGGAGAGAGGGTGAATGGGAAAGGGGCGTTTCAACGTAGAGATGTAGTTTGCGTATCTTATGCTTGGGGGATAAATGATCATTCTGTGTTTTAAAAAGGGTCTTCAAACAGACGCGCAAAGATATAGGCGTGTTCTCTGACATCGATCCAATGCCTAAGTTCTGTATACGTTTTACATTTGTGTTGTATGACATTTTTGTCCGTCCCAGAGTTTCCGACGGAGAAACCAACCGCCGTTTGATAAACAACGTTTTGTGAAACTCGGCCCGCTGTGTTTGTCCACGAGACACACAAACCATTACACGCAAGTGAGCATGTGGATGCTATGTTTGTTGGCAGCCCCTTAATTATCAACATACGAGCGAGTCTTTGATGACACTGAAGTGCTTCAGGAGATGAATACAGAATGCGATTGTAGGGTCATTTATAGGACGCGATTCCACTAGTCGGCTTTGACCCGTGACGTCATCGCTGAAAAATAGTTTTGATGTGCGCGCGTGCTTATAGGAAGCGTGAGTAATTATGTGGTGGCTGAGTTAAAGATGATAGTTGACAAGGAGAACTAGATTGTGGATTAATATTTTCTGTTTAAAAAGTGATCTGTATATTCACTCTGATTGTAAGGTGTAGGTTATCAGAGTTGGTTTCTTTTTCACCATTGAGCAGCGAAGACGCGAACTTTGGGCTGAAACCTGTGACCAAAGCCCCATTCTGTTGTTGTAATCTGTAATTTACGAGAATAACCAGATATTTTTTATTATCTACAATACACAAGTATTCAGATATTATCCTGTATACAGGTGTACCGACATGATAACGTCATGGGTCGGGGCACACAGATGGAATCGCGTCGTAAAGTATTGCTCGATTGTAAATGGAGGCGTTAAATGTAATGAAGTACCATGCAACAACCACAGGTTTAAACAAACGATTTTGACGACACTTAGTGTGTACGTAGAGGGAACAATACTTCTTTTCGTAGAAATTTTTTGTTTTAAGTGCAATATACAACCTGAAGGTTTTGAAATAAACATAAATGACGAAGCAGTGATGAGACACGTAGAGAAATTTAAATATATCGGGGCCCATATTGATAAAAATGGATTGGGCCACACAGAATACAGCAAAGCAGAAAGGTGTTAGGGTGTATGAATTCTTTTTGGTGGGATAAGAGTATTTTCAATAAAAATAAGAAAAGAGTAGGTACGATAATGGCTGAATTAGTGCTTTGTTATGGATCAGAACTATGTATATTAAATGCGGATCTCAAAAGAAGGCTAAAAGCTGTGAAAATGGGGTATTTGCGTAGGAGTGCCAGAATATCACGAATCGAATGAAAAACTAATGCTGAAGTAAGAGCTATAATGAAGGCAAATGATACCGTGATAAACAAAACTGAAAGAAAATCACTGAAATGGTACGGACATATGATGAGAGTGCCAGATCATCGGTGGCCAAAGGTTTATGAACGGAAACCACTCGGCAGACCACGCCGTTCTTGGACTGACCAGATAAATGGAGTAATGGAACATCGCGACATCGACAAGGAAGATGTGCTGGATAAGAGGCTTGGCGGAGGATATCAGAAATACGACAAGATGACGATGTTAATTAATCTTTGTGCTGATTAATTCTGTAATAATAATAAAGGTGGTCTTGAAATATGGTTTCCAGGGTATGTATTGGAATCGATAAAATATGAAGAATGTGTTACATGTAAACATTGTAATGCTTTCAACAGCGTTCAAATTTCTACAAACAACTTCTGTAATAATTTGGAAATACACAAACTATTGTTCCGCCAAACATTAATTTCAAACACGAAAACATTTTTGCAACATAACAAATGGTTTCGTGTTGTGTGTGTGTGTGTGTGTGTGTGTGTTTTACGGACACATATCTAATTAAAATATCTAAACCAGTACAGGGCACGGTACGATTAAAGCAAATATTCTTCTCTTTACGAATAAAAAGACACTAGCTCTCGCACTTGCTGGCGAGTTACGTAAAAAAGTGGTCTCTCGACAACAGCTGTCACAAAACACGCGCACTGCTGTCTGTGAGAGAACAGCAGGAGCACCGGTACCAGCCTTATCAAAACCTGTAATAAAGAGAAACTATCATTGCCAATTTGTTAGAGTACCAATTTTATGAACTAAATGTTCGACCGCTTTGAAACATGAGTTTATCACGAAAAGAAATCAGAAAAAAAGGTTCAAACCATTTACCTTCAAAATTAAACAATTCCTTTGCGAAACGTGTCTACTACCTCATTTGGATTTGATATAAACCAACAGCCTTGGTTCGGAATTTTCATTAAAATAGGCTATTGGAAACCCAGCGATGTGGTGAAATTGTAGTTCATGCTTGCACGAATGGCACTTGAAATATAAATGTTGGCAACGATGCGATATATGAGGGGAAGTGAAGTAATAAGAAATGGGTTTACGCTTTATGTTTTGTATACAAAACGGTGTATTGTACGTCGCCGTGGAGGTTCGAGTCCTCCCTGAGGCATGGGTGTGTGTGTTGTCCTTAGGTTAGTTTACCTAGGTTTAAGTAGTTTGCAAGCTACGGACTGATGACCACGCAGTTTGGTCCGATAGATTTACAAACATCTGAACATCTGAAGAGTACCGATAAAAAGTTTGGCTCATTACACAAAGACAAAGTTATACGTCAAATATAGTACCTTATACAACGACCTGTGTCCCATCTTCCTCTGCCTGAAAGTGTAAGTCTGCGCTACTGAATCTAGTTGAATGTGAAAGACGAGTAAATAGGTTTTTATTACATTTTTCAACAGTATATATTAATATAAAAATCAGAAAGGTTGGCACAAACTTACACGGTTGAAAGAGCGCGATAATAGAAACAAAATCGTCCCAGTAAATATTTGTCCGCAAACAATTTTTGCGTGATAATTATCAATGTATGGTTCCAAGCCGCCACTGCATTGTAAACATCGTCCTACTAAGCAAAAATTAATTTAAATTAAGACTAAGGTTTTACATGGAATTTACTTCAAATTTCATATATGGGTTACCTGATAACGTTGTGTTCGAAATGTCTTCGTCGCATCTGGATGCAATACTGTGCTTCTTACTGCATTTAATTTCGAATTCATTCGAAAACCACTGAATCTTTTCGGAGAGCTGTACACGCTTGTCAAGGATTTCGAAATGAACCACGGGCTTTCGAAAGAATTCCAAATTCGTTGCATAGACCAGTACAGCATCGCGTCCAGATGCAGGGAACACACTCCGAATATCTCTTAACAGGTAACATATGCGTTAAATCTGAATTAAGTGCGATGTAAAACCTAACAAAGTCTAAATTTCAAATTAACGTACACAAAGTGGGACGATGTTTGCATGGCGTCAGTGGTGGCTTGGAACCGTACGTTCGTAATTATTTCACAAACGGCTCGTTGCGGAACCATGTTCAATGGCACGTTTTTGTTTCTATTTTCGTGGAATTTCAACCGTGGAAGTTTGTGTCATCCTTTTCGATACACCCTATGCATGTTGTTGCAGGGTGCAGTATTTTAATATTTATAGTCCCAAACGATATTTCAAACTACTGATATGTCCCTTGGTATGCCGTAGGAAGTTTTTTAATTTATTTTACACTGATTTGAAGTTTTTTTTTCCTCCAGTGACGCTAAATCTGAATCCACAACGTAGATATGAATATCTGTCACTTCAAAAGGTCAGTGTTGATACTTCAGGCGCAATATGTAACTTCCTAGTAGATTAAAATTATGTCCCGGTACCGGGACTCGAACCTGGGACCTTTGCCTTTCGCGGGCAAGCGCACTACCGACTGTGCTATCCCAACGCGACTCATGATGCCGCCTCACAAGTCTACTCCCGCCAGTACCTCGCCTCCTACTTTCCAAACTTCACAGAAGCTCTCCTGCGAGCCATGCAAGACTAGCACTCCTGGAAGAAAGGAAATGGTGGAAGGCCAAGGTCCCAGGTTCGAGTCCCGTTTCCGGCACACTATTTGAATCTGCCAGGAAGTTTCATATCAGCGCACACTCCGCTGCAGTTTGAAAGTTTCATTTGCTGAAACGATTTGGCTAATTTTAGTCCTGAAATATCCATGCAAGTTCAGGGAAGGTTTAAACTGTGATAAAATATGGAATAGTTGTCCCGGAAAAGAGGAAAATCGGGAAGAACTGAAACAGTTTTTTCCAGTGGCCTATCAATACCGTTCGTCCAATTGCAATAAAATTTTTTACATTTCATGTTGAAAGCAAGAGGAGTATTTGCGTCAAAAATTTGGAAAATTCGCCCGGAAAGTAGGAAAATTTAGGAAAAACCGAAAGTGATTTTTTTCTATGAATAAAAATTAATGCTACACGATTGTAAGATCATCAGTTGAGTACGGCTTGACAGGACAAGGTTTGTATGAAATATCATCTTGGAAAAATCTACCGAAAAATTGTAAAATTTGAGAAAAATTGAAAGTGCGTTTTTCAATGTATTTTTGATTGAATTCAGTACTATAACTGATTATTCGCACGACGCAGAGGGGTAATTCCTTTTTTGTTTTGTTCATAATGGTCTTGGCAAAGTTTCCAGTAAAATAAGAAAGAGGGACAGTTAAAAAGGAAAGTCACAAAATTCGAACCAAGTTCTTTTTTCAATGTGTTTCTAAATGTACTTAACAGTATCAGTTGAGAACCGTTCATTCGATACCGATGAACGTTCGTATGATCTAAAAATTTGGGAAGATTTGAAAATTCGCGAGAAACTGAAAGAGCCTTTTTCGATTGGATATCAATATCATTCGCCTGATTGCGAAAAAATTTTGCATATTTGACGTTCAAAGCAAGAGTAACGGAAAAGTTACTCTGAAAATTGGAAAACTCTGAAAAAATAGAGATTTTTCTATGTAATATCAAAACTATTCATCTGATTGCGATAAAATTTTGCACATTCGACGGTGAAAGCAAGAGGAAGGTTTGAGTGAAGTAAAGTTTGGAATAGTTGGCCTATAAATACGAAAATTTGTGGAAAGCTGAAAGAGTTCTTTTGTTTGAGATGTCAATATCATTTGTAATATTGCGATAAAATTTTGCACATTTCACGTTCGAAGAACGAGTACAGTCCTATTAGCAATTGCGAAACATTGCCGGGACGACTAGTAATAGATGTATCTTTTAAGAGAAACTTGACCACCCGCACAAAACAGAAGACATTCTATTTATAGTTTTTAACTTTTCTCGTATTTATTAACCACTCAAAGAAATATACGACGAAGTTAGCTGTAATTACTGAGAGACTACAATAAAACACATTTGGCAATTTTGCTAATGTACAGAATTGTATATTTACATTTGCAAGTAGCAATGCCTCAGTTGAGATCGATCATTATCCTGCTAGGGACTGATGATCCCGCAGTTATGTCCTATAAGCTTAACAAACATATTATCCTGCCAGCTTCGCGAGTAGCGAGCGACTGGGATACTTCCGCGACAGCAGCGCCCCTGCACAATAGTGGCCACTTCCGGTATCACAAGAGGTTCTACTGCTGATAGATAACGAAACAGATTTCCTGCGTGCGAAAATTATTCTGCACTGCGAAAAGTCATATTCTCTAGCAGACAATTTCGTAAATAAGAAATTAAGGATATTCGTTACACCGCACAATACGTAATGGGCGATCACACTGCGCTCTGGTGTTCACGTAGAGCCCTACGGCATTCATAGCCTATAAAGTGGGAGCTCAGTATCATTAACTTGGTAGTCCTGTTCTCGTAACTGTGAGCGGAGGTTACGGTTGAGATCATACCTGTGAGTCCTTTGTGTGTTACTTTTTCTCGCGGTATGTAAAGAAATTGTTTTGTCTGATAGTTTCTCTTTTTATAGGTATCGTGTTAAAATGAATAAACAAATTGTTGTCCAATCTGCGCTTGTGGAGTCCACTACTAATTCTGCCCTTGAAACCGGGCATATTTCATCGGAAGAAGATAACATCCAAAACGTGGCTCTACAGTCAGATACGACAGACTCTTTCAAAACATTGCGATTGCTGAAGGAATGGAAAGTTGTCTCATACATGTTAGAAAAGGGCCAGGAAACATACCAAACTGTCAAAAGTAGTTCCAAAGTAACAGAAGCTGGCCTCGATGCAACGGAGAGAGCGTGGAGTACTCTCACAGCATACTCTGCGGATGTAATTCAAAAGGTGAAACCAGCGTTGAAGTTCGTAGATGAGACAACTAGTCAAGGTTTGGAACGACTGCAGAAGACTTTTCCCGCTGTCAAAGAATCGCCTGAGAAGGTAAACGCATGACAACGAGGAAGTATTACTGTTACACTTGCAGAAAGTAAATCCTTTGTCTTGTTTCAGGTCTACGGTCGCGTTGTGGAACAGATCGGGAATGTTGTTACTCCGGCCGTAAACACAGCTACGTCCATTACACAGATCGGAAGGGAACAAGTGAAGAAAGCTGCCAAGAAGATAGCTGAAGCTACTCGCTAGGTACCTGAGCTGTTGGAAAACAGGAGCGGGCATTGGGCAGGTACGAGTGAATACTATGTACGGTATATGCGGTCGTTCGTTGAGAAATGTGTTCACAAAATTTCTATGACCGTCACCCGTACGATCACGTACATTCATATGTACGTGACATCTTGAATCCGACCCATATTTTGCTTGAAATAAAGTACTTTTCACTTACGTATGGTCTAAATAATTGAAAGCCAAATTTGATATGATTCACTAATGAGGTATGCGCCCATTTTGTTTCGTAATTAAACAATGCTATAAGGGACGCTTTAAAAACATGAAGGCAATAGCTGTGATGTGGCTGTTATTTGACGCGTTGCTACTTTGCTATCACCACAATCTAAAACTTGGGGTAAAGTTTCGTACAATTGTAATACGTCATGGGTCTGCTAAGCTGTACTATACAGTACATTATAGTTTTAGCAGACATGACGTGGTACAATTGTACTAAACTTTACCCCAAGATTTAGATTCTGACGAAGAGTCGAAACGCGTCAAAGGACAGCCGCTCACAAACTGTGGCCTTCATGGTTTTTAAAGCGTACCTTATATCATTGTGAAATTACGAAAATGAATGAATAGCATCACGTAAATTTATATTTTAACATGTAAATTTCGTACTTCTAAGTTTTCACGATTTTAGAACTACGCAAAACTTAATGTAATTAAATGGCTCTTAAAAAACGTATTTTCCGTTTTCCAGGTAATGACTATATAAACGCGGTGACGAAAGCGTCCGTAGTTTATAGTGGGTAGACCGACCTTCCCTGATTAGAAGCAACTCGCTGCAGTTACTTCTTTCCTCCACCATCCCTGTAAATTTGTGGATAACGTTAAAAGCCTTTCAGGGACAGAATCGAAATAACATAACGACCTTCATTGCCAAATTACTGGTAAGCTTTGCCTTTCACAAAGTTTTGCAGTGGAAATTTTTTTTCGTCACAGATAAACGGCTGTCAGTGATAAACTAGGTTTAGCGTTAAGGAAAATCCGGAAAATACATAAACTTAATTTAATAAATAGAATACTTGAAAAATTTGTTCCGGTGAAATTGTTCATCGCCATCAGTTCGATTTGTAGCATGTGACCTAACGGGTATCAAAGTCCGTGGGGAGGGGGGAGGGCGGCGGACAAGCCTAAACTGTGTACTGATGGAAATTTGTTCGTCAGTGTTAAGTCAGGCGTTCTTGGCACTTAACATAGTGATATATCTGAGCTGATCGGAGCCAAATAAGTTTGTGGTGTAAGATTTCCAGTAATCAAACGATAAATTACAGAAGTAACAACCATTCAGGCATCCCAAATCTTGGTGCACCAAAGCCGCTGAAAATTCCTTTACTGGAAGCGTATTAAAAGAAATTAAATATGTAATAACGAAATTAGCGTTACTGACAATAATATAATGAAGTGTTCATACATTACGTTGCCCCACGATTGCCTCTTCATTAAAGAACTACAAATGTGTAATATCCGTTGTCCTTATAGATTAATATGTGCTTACTCTTTTCATTGACAAGATTCTTCGCCTAGTTTCTTCTGTTTTCACAGCATTATTCAGATTTTCAGCTGCTTGCATCTTAAGTTGTAGAACTTCTTAGTCCATTTGTTCTTACGTGAAACAATGTGAACGAGGTAGACCTTGTAACACTTCAGTGTGGTACGTGCTGAAAAACACCCAACTGAGAATCGTACTGATTAGTGTTGTCAAACTTACCTCAGGAATGCATTTTACAGAAAGCAGATTGACCTAACCGTTTTTGTTGCCATCTTGCATGACTAAACGATTACTGATAGAGGAACTTTGAACGTCTAATAGGTGTTCAGGAAAACAATACTTTCCTACATTAAACTACTCCGTCTCCTCTGTTCAGTCTGCGCCTCTTTCAATCCCGTCTCTATTGATGTTCTCCCACTTTAAGTATCCTCCCTATTCATTTCCGTTTCCGTAACTCTTTCTAAAATGTGAATTTCGTTGCTCATGAAGTTACTGAAATAATCCATTAAATGTCACGTACATTTTAGAGTAACAGATAAGGAAAATGTCTAATTCTTACCACGCTTAACGGATCAGTACGAACGTGGTGGTGGTGGTGAATATGTCGAAAGTATAATTTTTTCAAATTATTCTGCTGCAGATACCATGTTCCTTAATGTAAAAGTTCCATGGTTTTTGTGTAGTTGACAACTGTTATTCTTAACAGTAATCATTTAGCTAAAATTCGGTCGTACTCGGATAAATTTGATTGCGTAAATCTTAACTTAGTAAAGACTTCTCAAACTCCTATGCCGGTGACAAGATGTTCGATACATATCAATTTAATTTGTAGCATTCAGTATAATTCGGCTGAAATGCGTAGTGTAATAAGCAGATCTATCGCATCAAAATTCAATTTGCGATTCTTCCCGAATCTGGTCCGCCTAGATCGTAAAGCTCTTCAGTGGGGCTAAACAGTTGGTTCGATATTATGGGCACAAGTAAAATCAGGACTTTCGAAATAATGTTCATATTTCCATAGTTCCTGAACTGTACCACCTGCAGCAGCTGCAAACACCGCTACCACCCGGTTTCGGTGAAGTCCGTACATCGACCCCCTTTCGAACAACTAAGTTATTAAGTGAACTTCTAAATCGTCTAATTTTATCAGTAGAGCCTAGAGTGGCCTTAGACAATCAATATTGCTCAATTGTGAAGGGTTCTACATTATCAGTTAACAGCGACGAAGGAAAGTACCGAATATCAATTAAAATAACTTTGAATTATAAATGTTGTGCGACACGTTCTCTATAGAAACAAACGCATGTCCGGATAGTTTCCGTGGGAATGGAATACTAGTGCTAATCGACAAAATCGCTGCAGGACTTAAAACTTCTGTAATTTCACTGCCAGTACCGTATTAGGATATCAGTAAACAGCAGACATCAGTCGAAACTGCAGTCGCTCCTACATCCTATGTGTTCTCATGAAGTTTCCGGGGAAATTTCTTCAAAATTATGGGGGGAAATTTTAAAATTTCCATCCCAATAAAATATCTGTAAATATCTGCCAGTAATTTTACTACTAACAAGGACAGGGTCTGACACCTGATTTCGATCAAACTTCGCCATTACGCTAAATTATTAACGTAGTCGTATTTCGGCTTTAACGCTGTTCTAAAAAAAATAAAGATCGAAATTTACGATAGAAAACAGCGTTTTCAGTGTTGTACACAGTTTCTGTAGGTGAAAATTTTTACTGAAGAATACGTGGTGTCCAACGTTAAGGACATTAAGTTTTTGTGTTCACATGCAGTAGCCTTGGTACTCGAACATATCATTGACTTCCCAAGTTATTCTGCGGTCGAACGGTGCAGAGCTTGGACTGTCAAACCCTGCGTCCACGTTAGAAACTATATGGCGTTTTTCTTAATTTTTACTATGTATTCGGTAACTCATTTGTGACACTTTCCTATCTTGTTAAGTAGACCATTGGGAGGTGTGGGGTATATTAGTGTATAGTTTACTGTAAACGGCTTCCCGTAGTGTTATCGTGCTTGTACGAACACAATGGAAACTTAGGTCCACGTGCTTCGCAAGACCTACCTCCCGAGAGACTTCACACATTTTCGTCTTGAAAGCTGGCGTCCAATCTGCATTAATTGTATTTTGGTCACGTTATGAAAAGTTAGATATTTCTGCTGAATACTGGATTCATGAGGTGGCCAAACCTAGTTGACGCGCTATGGCAGCCCTTTCGACAATGATGCTTAACTGCACTGTCAGTGATAACACACAAATGAAGCCTTGTCAATGTTATGACGTTTACTTGCATAGGTACGTTAAATATTTTATCGCATGACTTAAAAATCATGCCACATTACAAGAGAAACTCGAGCTTATTTAAGTATCTGCTTGTGTACTCCTGATAGGCATTGAAGTTAGCAAGTCTGATCTTCAGCATAAACAAGGTAGGTTTTCCCCTCAGGGGACTCACCGCTCTGTGGTGAGTACGTGCGTGGCGAGCACGGGGCCCCAGCCTTTGTAGCACTCTTTCCTTTCCGTGCTACATGACGCTTCTTCTACTGTCCTTTTCCCCTCTCTTGGGGACTGAGTCTGTGCATCCTTCGGGGAACCGAAGTTCTGACCCTTTTGGCTTTACAGTCTTCTTTCACCTCTTTCTTTGCCTCCGCGTCTGCGTTTGAGGCTTCTCCTCCTACTATTTCTCTCTTCCTCCTCCCTGTACGCACCTGAAGGCCACCCATATGGGTGACTGGGTAATGCGTAAGTCCCAGCCCCGGGCTGGCATGTAGGGTGCGTGCGTACCCCCTGGTTAAGGCCAGGCCAGGGGAGGGGCGATTGCCTGCGCTGATACCTTCCCGATTCGCCGATTGGTCCCTCCGTCTGTAGATCGGGAGGTGTGACCTGGGGTGTGAAGAATCACCCAAGGCGGGTGTGCTTCCGTTGGGGGCCCCCAGCAGGAAGGAGCGTGCCATCGGAGACACTGGCAATCGTGGGGGATACAACCGCGATGGTTCAAAAAAAAAGAAAATGGAAAGAGCCTTTAGAAATAGATGTATTCGACAATAGTGTGTCTGAACAGAAAAATTTACAGACATCAAAGTTCCTTGTGGTGACCCGTACTGAGGAAGGACAATCCTTTTCGTCGGTGAACCCATTTATTATTCAAAAAGGGGTTGATGCCATTGCCGGCCCAGTTAAGACCTGCAACCGCCTACGTAATGGAACACTACTGTTAGAAACAGAAAGTGGCTCCCAGGCACAGCGGCTGCTTAAGGCTACTCTGCTCCACAGCTACCCGGTTCGTGTTGAGCTCCATCCGACCCTCAATTATTCCCGAGGGGTAGTCTTCTCGGCCAGTTTGGACGGTCTGACTGATGATGAACTGAAAGAATATCTGGCAGCTCAAGGCGTCGTTGCAGTACACAGGGTGACAAAAAAAGAGAACAATGTTGTAGTGCCCACTCGCACAGTGTTTCTGACCTTCGACCGAGTGGCTCTGCCGCCGAAGATCAAGGCAGGGTATGAGGTCGTCACAGTACGACCTTATATTCCTAACCCTACTCGGTGTTATCAGTGCCATCGATTTAACCACACAAGCCAGTCTTGTAAGAACCCGGTCATATGTGTCACCTGTGGTAAAGAGGCCCATGAGGGGATTTGTCCACCACCGTCCCCTCATTGCATAAATTGTAACGGGAATCATGCTGCGTCCTCCCGGGAATGTCCTGTGTTTGCTGATGAACGGGCCATCCAGGAAATCCGTGTAAAGGAAAAGGTTCCCATACAAGTTGCACGTAAAATGTACGCCAGTCGTAAGCCTAAGACCCCACCGCGTGGTAATTACAGTACTGTAGTTGCAACGCCTCCACCGACACGGGATATGGCCACACAGACTTGTGACCTACAGTTTACGACAGTAGTTGTCAAACAACCTACATCGACAACGGCGCCACGTTCAACGAAAAGTGTGAGTACCTCTAACAAATCTTCATCTTCAGCTGTGAAACCACAGATAGAGACGCGAAAGTCTAAGAAAGAGCATTCGCGCGAGGATTTCCTCCGCACCCCTACCAAAACATCTGAGCCAACCAAGGAGCTTCACCAGGGCTCCAAGAAATCAAATAGGGGGAAAACTCTCCCCCCTCCTACCTCACAATGTGACGATGGCATCCCATGGAAGCCTATAGTCTCTCCAGGTGCATCATCCAAAGATGGGGCTGCCGACCACACTCACGCAGCTGCTGTGGTAACCTCTGAGAATATGGAGCAAGACCCTCCTGTCTCAGACACCACCAGTTGCGAACATTCGCACTGTGGCCCGCCGCCTTCGTCGGGCTGATGTCCACCTTCATCTCATTTTATCCCATTATGGATATTCTTCAATGGAACATTCGTGGTATCCGGTCGAATTGGACAGAACTGCAGCTTCTAACGCGAACATATCATCCAATCATCTTCTCTCTACAGGAGACAAAATTGCTCCCTGGTACTCGAATTACTTTCCCACGCTACACTGCCGTTCGCTTTGACCTTCCTCCAGTGGCAGGAATTCCAGCCCACGGGGGCGTAATGTTGCTTATTCGTGATGACGTACACAGTACACCGGTCCCTTTGTGTACTCCAATACAAGCTGTTGCTGTCCGGATATATCTTCCTGGATTTGTCTTCACACTGTGCAATATTTACGCTCCTTCCTCTTTTCCCGTCACTAGATCAGATCTCCTAGATCTTATTGACCAGCTTCCGCGTCCGTTTTTGTTGGTGGGAGATTTCAATGCCCACCACCCCCTTTGGGGCTCCCCACGACCATGTCCACGGGGCTCCCTCCTGGCAGATATACTGAACCACCTTCAGCTCATCTGCCTTAACACTGGTGAACCAACTTATCTTTCAGACACCACAAATACTTTCAGCCATATAGATCTAGCTATCTGCACTGCTCAGCTGGCACGGCGTCTTGAATGGTCTGCTCTCTCAGACACACATTCGAGCGATCATTTTCCGTGTGTAATTCACCTAATGATGCCTGACATCCTTGAGCATCCACACCGCTGGCAGTTAACGAAAGCGGACTGGGAGCTCTACACGTCACTGGCGGATTTTGGTACTTACCATTATCCTAGTATAGACGACCAAGTGGAACACATTACCACAGTTATCCTGACAACCGCGGAATGTTCCATCCCCTGCAAGACTTCCCACGCACGTCGTCCCCTTGTCCCGTGGTGGACCGCGGAATGCCGTGACGCTCTGCGAGCACGGCGACGTGCCCTTAGAATCTTCAAACAACGGCCCACGCTCGACAACTGCATCCGATACAAACGGCTGCGGGCCTATTGTCGTCGCCTCTTTCGCGACTGTAAACGCGCCAGTTGGCGCTCATTCACGAGATCTTTTAATAGGTCTACCCCTTCCTCCATCATTTGGGGTAACCTTCGAAAAATTTGGGGCACTATGGCTCATTCCCCAATTCCCGGTCTGTGTGTCGCAACTGACACCGTCGTCGATCCTCCACAAATAGCCAACGCACTGGGTCGACATTTTGCAGAGGTGTCTAGCTCTTCACATTACACTGACGCTTTCCTAGCTAGGAAACGGACGGTGGAGGCGACTCCATTGCCCTTTACCTCTCAGAACCGTGAATGCTACAATACCGAGTTTACTGTACGAGAGCTTCACCACGCACTCTCGTCTTCGCGGTCCTCCGCTCCAGGACCAGATGGCATTCACGTGGCGATGCTGCAACACCTTTCACCAACGAGCTTGCACTTCCTACTGGCCACCTACAACCGCATATGGATAGAAGGCACCTTTCCGCGACGCTGGCGTGAAGCCATAGTCATTCCCATACCAAAGCCTGGGAAGGACAAATGTCTCCCTTCCAGCTACCGCCCCATTTCTCTCACCAGTAGCGTATGCAAGGTGATGGAACGCATGATTCACGGGCGCCTGGTATGGTGGCTTGAAACGCGACATCTCCTGTCTAATGTCCAATGTGGGTTTCGCAAGCACCGTTCTGCGGTGGATCATCTTGTTGCCCTATCTACCTCAGTAATGAATAACTTTTTACGGAAGCGCCAGACAGTAGCGGTGTTCTTTGATCTGGAAAAGGCATACGACACCTGCTGGAGGATGGGCATCCTCCGCACTCTGCATACATGGGGTTTTCGGGGTCGCCTGCCAATTTTTATCCGCGAATTTTTAACAGACCGTGTTTTTAAAGTGCGTGTTGGTTCGGTTTTATCGAGCACTTTTAATCAGGAGAACGGAGTCCCCCAGGGCTCGGTCCTGAGCGTTGTTTTATTTGCAGTGGCAATCAATTCTATAGCCGATCACCTTCCACTGGGAGTGTCGGCGTCCCTATTTGTTGACGACTTCGCGATCTACAGCAGCTCTGAGCAAACGGGTCTCCTGGAGCGGCGCCTCCAGCGGTGCCTAGACAATCTCCACGCGTGGAGTATGGACACTGGCTTTCGATTCTCAGCTGACAAGACAGTCTGCATGAACTTCTGGCGGCGGAAGGAGTTCCTTCCCCCGTCCCTTCGTCTGGGCCCCTTAGTACTTCCATTTGTGGATACCACGACGTTCTTGGGACTTGTTCTCGACAGGAAGTTAAGTTGGTCTCCCCACATATCCCGTTTGGCAGCTCGCTGTACCCGCTCTCTCAATGTGCTGCGGGTATTAAGTGGCACCTCGTGGGGAGCTGACAGGTCTACTCTCCTCCATCTGTATCGCACCATAGTTCGGTCCAAACTGGACTATGGTAGCATCGTTTATTCTTCGGCTCGACCATCCATACTGCGCCGCCTTAATACAATCCACCACCAAGGTCTCCGTCTGGCGACAGGAGCGTTTTATACAAGCCCCGTTGAGAGCCTCTATGCCGAGGCCGCCGAACTACCCCTTTCTTACCGTCGGGAACTCCTGCTTAGCCGTTACGCTAGTCGTTTGTCGTCCATGCGAGGACACCCGACGTACGCAGTTTTTTTTTTTAACGACTCACTTGACAGTCTCTTCGCTCTGCGCCCGTCTGCTCTGCTACCACCGGGAGTATGCTTGCGTTCGCTACTCGGCCAGCTTGGCGTTACAATGCCTGCTATCTTCTCGGCTGGAGAGAGCACCTCTCCACCGTGGCGAAGCCCCGAAGTCCGTGTTAACTTTGATCTTCATTCTCTTCCAAAGGACTCCACACCTCGTTTCGTCTACCAGAGAGAATTTCACGCACTCCGGTTTAAATTTGATGACAATTTGTTCATTTACACTGATGGCTCAAAGACAGACCAGGGTGTTGGATGTGCTTTTGTACTTGGCAACGTCTCTTTTAAATATCGTCTTCCTGAGTGGAGTTCCATTTTTACAGCTGAGCTGCATGCATTATACCAAGCCACACAATACGTCCGGCGACACTCGCTCAGTAAGACTGTCATTTGCTCGGACTCTATGAGTGCTTTGTTGAGCCTTCGCATGCTATATCCGGCCCATCCCCTGGTACAAAGCATCCGCAATTGCCTTACTTCTCTTTCAACGAGCGGAACTACGGTGACGTTTCTGTGGGTCCCTGGCCATGTGGGAGTGTTGGGGAATGAGGCTGCGGATACGGCTGCCAAGGAAGCAGTTCTCCTTCCTCGGCTATCTACCTTTTCCACCAGCTCTGATGACCTTCGCGCTGGTATCTCCCAGCGTATTATCTCCCGTTGGTATCTACATTGGTCATCCCTGTCAGGGAACAAATTGCGAGCCATTAAACCTGTGCCTGATCTCTGGTCAACGTCATCTCGACCCTCCCGCCGAGAGGAGATTGTTCTGGCCCGGCTTCGTATTGGCCACTGCCGTTTTAGCCACCAGCATTTATTACGTGGTGGTCCTGCTCCCTTATGTGAGCACTGTGATGCACCTTTTACTGTGAACCATCTTTTAGTGCAATGTCCATTTTTTAACCGTCTCCGTCATGATCTGTGTTTCCCATTTGAAATGTCTGACATTTTAGCTGATGACCCGCAATCGGTTAACAGAGTTTTACTTTTTATACATCGTGCAAATATGGCGAAAGCCATTTAATTTCTAACCCCGGTTCTTTTTTACTATGGGCAGTGTTGGGCGCTAATGACCACAGCAGTTGTGCGCCCTAAAACCAAAAAAAAAAAAAAAAAGGTAGGTTTTCCACAAACGATAACCCGGCCAACATGTGAATGCGGCAATATCTCGTGGGTTGCTTGACCAGAAAGGGTTGTTTGGGTTGCCGTAATCTGACGAATCTTTTCTCTTTAACCCTTTCCCCGCATATGCAGGGTCGGCTTTACATATTCGGATATGGCACGTTAATATTACCAGGTGGCCGAATGCCCTTGAAGTCACCACCCCATGCCCCCCCCCCCCCCCCCGAGAGAACATGTGTACCCGAAATATCTGCGTAATGTGTGAAAGTGTGCAGTATTACAAAAGGTTTGCGAACCGTCTAAGGTGGGACTTAGGGACCAGCCCGGTTTTAACCTAGGTGGATGTAGAAAACTGCCTGCACCACAACCAGGCTGGCCGGCACTCGGACCCCCCCTTCGTGAATCAGCCGGACGAATTCGAACCGGGGCCGGTACGCCTTCCCGTATCGGAAAGCGGTGTTAGACAGCACGGCTAACCGAGCGGGTTGTCGGAAATCTGACGAATAATCCCCAGTAATTGTTATATACCTTATATTTTTGTTTTTGCAATGTCTCGAAGTAAACATAACACTTCATTAAATTTTAATGACTTCCCGAAGCTCTATTTCGAAATAAGCCAAGAAAAGGTATAGCAAGATTATCGAATAAATCTTAAATGTAACGTCGCCATGGAAGAAACAGTCAAAGCCCTGGACCGCTCGACCGGCGACGGAACTGGGAAAGTCGCTCATGTTCAAGAGTTCCCAAGCTACAGCACGAAAACACTGAAACGCTAATTATCGAATCTAACTTCTACATATTACTGGAAAAATGTTTAGACGATCTCTGAATGTATAGCATTAAAACCGCAGATTATTCTTCAAAAATTTTCCAACAAAAGTGCCAAACGTATCTTTCTATTGATTACAGAACGACCATGCAAGATCGAAATCCTCGACCCATTTTAAAAATACTTCAGCAAGAGCAAATAACATTCTAGGTGACAGTTTGTTCTACCTTGTACTGTAAGAACCGTCCTAATATTTTTTCCTCACGGAAGTACTTCATAATCGCCTAAAAATCGTAAACCCTACTGGGAGCATAATAACGATGAACTTCACATGTGGTGCAAAAAGATACTGTTGGTCACGGAGCTAACATTTGCGTGTACGTTATCCGTATGTGAGCATGTCGGCGTTGTAGGTAAACCGTTAGAAAAAGTGCTAAATTAGATGCCACGGTCTTATTTTCGAAAGTCTAAACACCTTCGATTCAATCCTCATGGCCAGTAGTATGTCTGCAACACTAAACTCCCGAATAGTGTTGAAGCACTCGTCTCTCGTTATCGTTACACACTACAAAATTTGTTTGTTGTCCGTATTCTAAAATTTCGTCCTCCCTTTATCATCTACAGGGCCATCTAGGACTAAAAGCGTATTAGTTTCGTTTAACGTCCTGTATGCCTGTACCTTGAATTTTACCATGTCAGCTACTTACAAAATTTAGCTGATCTGTCCAATTTTCAGTCCTTCAGTCTCTTACAAACGCCTTGCTCCCTCAAGATTCTGTACAATACAATCTAAAAACTTGGAGCTGAAGTTGTCTTTGCTGAAATGTTGCATTCCGCGATGTCATTTTACCTCGTCTTAATTCTCCCAATAGGTACATTTCTCCATCCTATACATTTGTAAGGTACGTAGGTAATCTTTCCTCACTATGCTTCGCCTCAATTTTCGGAGCACTGCTCCATGCAGCGTGCAGTGTACATTCGGCGTACCACTATTTCTTCAGGAGAAATGCGTACTTCCATGCTGATGAGCCGTTGTCGAAATTGACGTTTAGACATGCATGTATTTTACAAAATTGGAATGGAACGGTCTTCTACGTCTGTCCTCAGCAAAATCCAATGAACGGACTTCAATATGGTTTTGTCCAGTGGACGGTATGATCAATGACGAAGGTTTAATGTGCAGTGGGTCCGTGCGGTGATCACTCCGCCAAGCTGTGACGATTTTCTGGTAAAGACCAACTTACCTAAACATAAATTGTATGTTTCTTCTCGCGTCCAGTAGACAGTAAGGAAACGGACACACGAACAAGGCAAGATGAATAGGGGGACACACAGTGAAAAGATTAATAGACGGTGATATAAAAGGGAGAGCTAAATGTACACGGTGGGTATCTACATCTACATTGGATACTCTGCAGATCACATTTAAGTGCTTGGCAGAGGGTTCATCGAACCTCTTTTATACTACTCATCTCCTATTCCATTCTCGAATAGCGCGCGGGAAGAAAGAATAAATGAATCTCTCCGTTCGAGCTCTGATGTCTCGTACTTTATTCTGATGATCATTTCTACCTATGTAAGTGGGAGTCAACAATATATTTTCGCATTCGTAGGAATGTTGGCGATTGGAGTTTCGTAAGTAGCCCAAGCCGCAGCGATAAGCACCGTTGTTGTAATGATTCCCATCCCAGATCCTTTATCATTTCCGTAACGTTGTCTCCTGTATCGTCACAATAGAAAACAAGCTGCCATTCTTTGGACTCTTTCCATGTCCTCAGTCAAACCCACTTGATAGGGATCCCACACTGGGAAGCAATACTCCAAAACTGGGTGCAGTTTGTTTTGTAGTTCAGTTGCATCTTTTAAGGTTTCTTCGAATAAAACGCACGCTTGTTCGCCTTTCCGACGACATTATCTACGTGTTCTATCCACTTAGTCTGAAGTAATAGTAATTCCTAGGTATTTTGTGGAGTTAACGGCCTTTACTTTTGATTTATCTGGTAAACAAAGGTTAACGGATTTCTTTTCGTACTCATGTGGACAACTTCACACTGCTCATTATTTTAATTGCCAATTTAAAACCAAAGTGATATTCAAATCGCCCTACAGTTGATTTTGATCTTCAAATGATTGTACTAGACGGTAAATGACGGCGCCATCTGCAAACTAAGAGCTGCTAAGTTTTCCCCTATATCGTTTATGTAATTAAGGGACAGCAGAGGACCAATAACGCTACCCTGTGGCACGCCCGATATCACTTCTGTTTGTCGATGCCTTACCATCGATTACTACGAACTGTCTTCTGACAGGAAATCACCTATCTAGTCGCAAATTTTCGGCGATATACCATAACCACGTAATTTGATTGAAAGGTACTGTGTAAGATGCCTTCGGGAAATAAATACGGAATCGATTTGCGAACCTTTGTCGATAGTACACATCTCTTCATGTGAATAAAGAGCTAGTTGTTTCGCATGAATATTTTCTAAATCCGTGTTGACCGGGGTCAATAGATCATTCTGTTCGAGAAATTCATAATATATGAATACAGGATATGTTCCGAAATCCTGCTGCAAATTGACGTGAATGAAATAGGCCTGTACTTTAGTGGCTGACTCCTACTGCCTTTCTTGAATTTAGGTGTGACCTCTGCAACTTTCCAATCTTTTGGTACAGTTCCTTCTATCAGAGAGCGGTTGTATATGGCTGTTAAGGGGCTATCACTTCAGCATAATCAGGTAGAAATCTAATGGGTATACAATCCGGACCAGAAGACTTCTTGTTAAGTGATTTTAGTTGCTAAACTACGCCGATGATATCTACTTCTGTGCTACTCATTACGGCCTCTGTTGGTAATTAGAAATCTGGAATATTGGTTTCGTCTTCTTGGTGAATGAGTTTCTAAAAGCTATGTTTAGTAACTCTGCTTTAGTAGCGCTGTCATCGGCAGGATCGCCATTACTATCACGTAGTGACGGTATCGTTTGTGATTTGCCCCTGGTATATAGGACCAAAATCTCTTTGGGTTTTGAAATTTCGATAAAGTTTCGTTGTCATAAGTCTTGTCGGCATCCCGCATTGAAGTCCTCGTTAAATTTCGAGCTTCTGTGTAGGTTCGCGAATCATGGGGACTTTGTGATTATTTAAATTTCGCATGCCTTTTCCGTTGCTTTTGCGACAGTGTCGTGACCTGTTTGGTGTACCAGGGATCACCACCTTCTTTATGTGGTATAAAACTGCAGATTGCTGTCGATACCACTTCTTTGAATTTGAGCCTCATCTGTTGTACACCTTCGTTTAGTGTTAGAAACGAGTGAAAACTTTTCCAAGGACCAGTGTATTTTATATTTAACTTGTGGACTTTCGATAGTCCATCCAGCTACGACAGTTGTGCTCACTAATACCTGTATCCGTTTTGATGCTCTTTATGAGCTCAGGATGATTTGGTGATAAGAGATAGTGTCTCCACATCCTTTTACAATTAGTTGGCTCATGATCTAATTGTTCGAAGTTACTCTCAGAGAATGCGTCGAGGACCACTTCGCACGATGTTTCATTGGTACCTCCTGATTTGTAAGTATAATTTCGCCAACAGATTGAGGGTAAGTTGGGTTTCTATAAAACATGGTATCTTCTGGGTTTACTTCCATCATTTACGTTGTATTTACGTGCCTTGTTAACTAGTTTCCGTAGTTTGTTGCAATTACCAACGGCAATTAAAGATGGGCGAATTGTTCCGAAAATGGAGGAAATAGAAAACCCACATTAAGGCTGTTCAAACTGAGTACTTCGCCGTGGTCCATGGTGGAAAATCTTACTCACGTACGAATAACGATAAGATTCTCTTACAGCCGAGGTAAGAAACTAACGGTACGTGATTTTGAAAGGAGTCACCGCTCCACCCGCCCTCGGTCAAATTTGCTCTGCTTAAAAGATGCGGTGTTCCATGCAAAACGGTGTTCCATCATATCGACTCAAGTGATTCCGTAGAGCAGTTTGTGGGCAGCATTCTTGTTTTGCGGTACCTCATTTTATATGGCATATTGAAAACAAGGTGTAAAACAGTAACTCAAAAAATTTACCCATACTAAATGAGTTATGAACAGCATCGATATTGTCACTTCAGTTGGTTACGCAATTCGTCTGCGCAGCGTCATCCCGACGAAAGGGAGTCATATTGTTAACCGTAATCCGAATACTGTAGTGATGTAAGCATGTTCAACAGTAAAAACTACGTAGTTTGAAAATACTTTGAAACAATTTCCATATAGTTAATTGCTATCTTTTACGTACTACAACCAGTTTCTAGTCTATTACCTGGTGAGTCACGTTGAATATCAATTAGTAAATACGTACTGTCTTTAGAGATTCTTGTTGGGATTTCCTTAAGTTCATTTGTAGGCGGAAAAGTAATTCTAATTTCCTGTCTCTCCTACCGTAATGCCATTTAGTTTCCTTTAGTGAAATATTACTTGAGTAAACTTTGTTTCAGGTGAGTAACCAACACAGCCCTCAAATTCCTCGGGAAGCCTCCAGTCGGCATCTCCTGTCGCCATGTCTAGCAAGGTGGTGGCGGCTCCACCGCTGCCTCCCAAGCTCTCCAACTACGTCTGTGGCGAGCGAGCGATAGTGCAGGCCTGCGCAGCTTAACAGCCACACTCCGAGCAACAGCAAGACTGCTGCCATAACGATTTTACAAATGTTACGGTTTTTATTGCTTTTAATATTTTACCTTTGAAAAATAAATTGTACGTAATAGTTGAGAGTAAAACCAGTTAAAAATTGAGATTTATCTGCACTTAAACTTCCTATGTTAATTTCACCCGCATGAATGTAAGCTATGGCATCTTGAAACGATGTAAAAAAAAAAAAAAAAAGAAATTGGATTTATTTCAGCATGCCTCCAGCATACACATGTTCGGTGATCATGTTAGTGACAACTAAGACTGCCAAGTGTTCAGGCATGATGCCTCTAATAAAATTGGAAATTTCGTCACATGTGTGGTGATCTCACAATATTAAGACGATACAGGATTGGTGACCTTTTGATGACACCCAAAGCGCAAAATGTTACCTTGGGGTAGTGAATGTTCTAGATGACAGTGGAGACCGTAATGGTCAATGATGAAAAGCAGTATTGTTTTGTCTAAAACTTTTAATACACGCCAGTGAAAAGGTAATCGCAATTTTCAATGAACAAGTTACTTTGACAGAAGACCCTGCCGGCGGCCGGCCGCAGTTGAGCTTAACACCCCGCCGATCGCGACTTGGGACAGTAAACGTGGCCGCGCTGATTTGCTGTAAGTCCGCCTATATGCACAATCTGTTAACACTGTAGACTGCGGCTTTTCATGCAGGAAGCCTTTTGTGCAGTTGCAAAAAAAAATTAGGTCAACTACATCCGTGGTCTCGCGGTAAAGTGTGATTTGCTACTACGAGTGTTTGCGCTCGAAACAGCCTGCTGACAATCATTTCACGTCTCTGCTGAATGCTGATGCCACAAGTGTAAGGGAGCATATCGGTAACACATGTCACTTTTTGAAACACTGGTAACAACTCTCTGGCCCAATAAGACCGCCTCTGGACGCAGCACGTGGCAGAGCTCTCCGCGGCCCACTCACCGGCGCGGCAGCAGCATTTTAGAGCGAACATTCTTTCATATGCATAATTCTAAACATTGAATAACATAGCTCTAATAAGAGTGCTGAAACCATTTTAGGAAAAGAGGAAAAAATTATGGGTAGTGGTGGGTTCCAAACCACCGACTATGAGCATTACTGTCCAGAGTGCTGCCCACTGCGCTACGGCTAACAATTAGGACAGGCGACCTTCCATCTCCCACTGATGGCAGTTGTTAACTGCTGCTAATGTGGCATTTTTAGACACTAGATTATCATTTATCCTACGAAGAACGACGTGCTTCGTTAATTCTTCAGTACGCCATTGCTTTGAACTGACAACGTGTAGGTCACAATAAGAAAATCATCAAATACCCAACGCAAGTGGCTTATGCCAGATAGAGTTCTGGGCGAGGAATGTCACGTGGCATCTCCGAACGGCTGGTTTATGTTAATTCAATGGAGGGAGTCAATGTGTTATTTTCCCAAATATGTCATACGATACGAGATATGAAAAAAATAACAGAACAAAGTTGTAGAGAACTTTCTCTCCTTTAAATTCGGTTAGTCAATTTTCGTGTTAAATGAAGTTTATATGCAATTAAAATTACATGACAAACTGATTGTGTTACTAACGCATTTTTTATTCGAAATATTTGGAGAAGGGAGGTTCTGGTCTCTGGCGGCATACAATTGTCTGTAAAACGTGATGCAGATCGGTTGAACGGTTCGGCTTAAAAAGTGGGAACACGTTGCGTACAGACAGACATCGCAAAATCGCCGTTATTTTTGCAAATACCTCTGAAACGATACGAGATATGAGAAAAACACAAGTGAGGAAAGCTGTCTCCTTTACAAATTCGGTTATTCAATTTTCGTGTCAGATGAATTGTTTAGCCGTTATTTTCATTTAAATTTCGATCTGTAGAAAGACGATCGCAAAGGCCAACTTTTACTACCGTAACCTAAAGTGGGCCAAAACTGTAGTTATTAGTTTGACCTATGGCAGCGCCATCTAGCGGGCCATCCACAGCGCCATCAGGTTTCCCCCTTCAAGCTAGGAGAGTTTTTTTTCTTTGTAGTTTTATCGTTTGATTCTTATTTCGTGAGATATTTGGCCCTGTTATGAATGGACCACCCTGTAGAGTGGTCGATCTCACTGCGCCCTGGCTTTAGCGTCGTTCACTACAGCAATCGCAGTATATAAATTGGGAGCTAAGTGTCATTTACTTAGTTCTTTCATAATTGTGATAGGCGAATTTATTTGGGGGTGTCATTTGTCAGTTTTTCGTTAAGCCAATACTGTAAAAAATATAGCTTATGTTTTTCTTTAAAATGAAACCATTATTAACAATCTTGTATAAAATATAGAAAATTACGAATAAACGAAAATAAGCGCACTTTTCGTAAAAAAAAAAAAAAATTATCATTGAAGTGGAGGAGGATGAGATAGGAGATATGCTACTGCGAGAAGAATTCGACAGAGCGCTGAAGGATTTGAATAAAACAAGGCTCCTGAAGTACATGACATGAGATGAACATTGAGGAAAACGAGGGTAATGGAATGTAATATCAGAAAATCAGGTGATGCTGAAGGAATTAGATTAGGTAATGAGACAATAAAAGTGGTGGATGTGTTTTGTTATTTGGGTAGAAAAATATTTTTTTCATTGCCAAAGTAGAGAAAATTTAAAATAGAGAATGGCTATGGGGAAAAAAAGCGTTTCTAAAGTAGAGAAAACTTTCCTAAGAAGTATCGATTGTGATAACATCTTTGTAAATCTTAACATCTTTGAAAACGTGTGTACTACATTCAGCTGTCACCTGATAATGGCCTAAGAAGCCGAAAGCCGGTTTGTGACCAATAAAAAAGTTTTGCTGAACATCAGGAAGTTGTTCCTTTTTGATATTATGATCTGTCAAGTACCGACGGAAAAATCAATTTTATTAATTTAAATGTTAGGAAGTCCTTTCTGAAAGCATTTGTCCGTAGTGTAGCATTGTATGGGAGTGAAACGTTGACGATAAGGAGTTCAGATAAAAAGATGATGGAACCATTTGAAATGTGGTGCTACAGACGAGTGATGTAAATTAGATGGGTAGATCACATAACTTATGAGGTGCTTAATGGAATTGGGAAGAAAAGGAGTTTCTGGCATATCCTGACTATGAGAAAGGATAGATTGGTTGGACACATTCTGAGACATCAACGATTTGTCAACTTGGCATTAGAAGGAAATGAGTGGGGTAAAAATTATGAGGGAGACCGATGGACGAATACAGTAAGCAGTTTCAAAAGGGTGTAGGTTGCCGAATTTATTCTCACACGAAGAGACTTGCACAGGACTGGGTAGCATGGAGAGCTGCATTAAACCAGTCTACGGACTGAAGATCACAACAGTATATTTATTCTTTAATGAATTTTGTCATAAATTATATATCCCTTTTCCCAACACACAGCATAGTGACGCATACCATTCCAGGAACAAACTCGACCTACACAAGGGCTTAAAACCACTTACTTTACTTCCAAAATGGATGCACTAATCAGGTACATTTACAATAATATACCGGCAACCAGTAATTCTTAGCTACAAATAAAAATCAGTATAGGAGGAGCCTAAAAGACTTACTAGTGACCAACTCTTACTCTGAATTTTTGAATAGAACAAAACGAGGAATTCATAGTATTAGTAATATTATTTAAGCTTGTAATAAATATATATACTGACATGTTCCACTTTCACGAGGATCTCCTCAAAACCGATATATGAAACCAACAGCAAATCTAATCCAAGTAAAATGTGTAATTCATAACATTAGGTCACATTACAGTGTTATTCATACAGTATTTATGCATGCATAATATACTTACCGAAATATACTTTTACCAGGAGTCTTGGGTGATTTAGAGATGTGTAAGTGAACAGATGCTGTATTAACTAAAACTTCCCATAGCATGTATGCCTTCACTAACACCACTGCGCAATGGTGGTCACCTATTATTGTATATACAGTCGTTAATATTCATCCCACTTCAAGCATAAACTAATTCAAGCTTGCATTTACATGCACTGACTTCACCTTTTTTTCCTTTATATATTTACTTGTATTTTACATGGCCGAATCTGCAGCCCAGCACAGGCAATGACACCTTCTTATTCAAGTCAGTGTAGGTTGTGGCGCATTTGTTTTTTACTGGACATACATTAAAACCACATTTTTCTATACATCACCTGTTGCAGATGTTCAGTGGTCTCGAAGATCTTGTAGCTCGCCTGTCAATAATACATCACAAAATAATAAGACGTTGGGTTCTTATACGTCATGTATTGTACCAACAATGTGACACGTTTCATTTTTAAAGCATATTTATTTATCCATTCCTGATAAAGCACAAAAGAGATGCAAGAGTAAGACGACAATGCTAACTACTCCATTAGTAACTTCATACTACCCCAGACTGATTCCATACTACTACTCCATACTGACTAGTGACTACTTACTACTCGTCTTTGCGCCATTTCACGCCTATTAATATCTGTTATAGTTTTTCTAGAACATTCTAAAACACGGAAGTACAATATTTAAATATTTAACAATTTGTTCATAAAACATATGCATATTTACATAAAAGTATGACAGATGTAATAAAAATATTTCCATATCAAAATGAAATAATACAAAAGATCGTAAGTAAACAACAATTAGTGCAGTGTTAATATATGTTTACATTGTTGTTACGACTTTCAATACTTAATTAATTTAGTTTGTTAGAAAACCCTAGTAATGCAAATAATAATGAGATATGACAGAAGCGCCATAAGATGCTTATACATTATAAATCTGGAATATTAGGATAAAATACCACGACCAACTATGGTATCGTATACTTCAGTTATTTAAACAAACGTGACCCTCCTGGCTAAATATATTACAATACCCCCCCTCACACAATGTCAGACATCACATATGGATGACATTGTGTGACAACAGAATTGGGGAGTATTTACAATCAGCAAAGATTTTACATTTATATCACACAAGACAAAATTATGATCAGTTTTTAGGATGAACAAGAGCACACAATTTTTTATCATACAAAATTTATACTGTATTACATAAATTCAATATTAAATAATGCTATAGTAATAGAAAATGACTGATTTTATCAAAAGCTGTTACCAAAATAATTTTCTACTTTTGATGATATGATTACTGAATGCACAATTCTTTACAATTAACTGCTATGACATTAGACACAGAAGAACAATAAATTGTTTTATGGAACAAGCATGAACACACAGACAAATTTGTGCTGAACTAAATTTATATAGCATGGGTACAGTCTGAAGTTATACATGATAAGCTTAATGAAGTTTCATGTTAATAAGTGCACACTTCTTTTGTGTAGACAGTACATAAGTTTCAACAAATGAGAAAACATCACGTTTCATAAAGACAGTATAAAAATGATTAATATACGTATCAAGGTATGAAACTTTTGTTTGCAAGTCTACATTAAGTGAGGTCTTAAGCAGTTATTACATTTTTAATACTGAAAATAAATTGACAATGCAAAATAATTAACGATTTGCAAATTGCATAAAGATAGGAGTACTTCATCATGTCTTGCTTATCAAACAGTCATAACAACATTGATCCTGATAATTATGTGAGGATTATTACTATGAGAACATTGAAAGCAAAATAATTAGGAATATGTCTTAATGGCGTAATAAATAAAGCTAGTTTATCACATAAATTAGCGAATGTAACCAGAAGACTGAGAACACAAACCCTACCAGTGCAGCACTTGTGCGAACCACACACAAGCAACTAAAAATTGTACAAAATAAGCTGCTATAAATTTACATCCACAGCCGGCACAGCTACAGGTCAGCAGATGGGCGCGATGCAACCAAATACACGGCTGTTGAGTTCACCAAAGAAATTCACTAATAAAAATTATTAAATTCATATTATTTCATGAATGTATTATCCTTTTGTGGTGTCGCACAAGTACAAAGTGCGCGCCACCTACTTTCGCCGCGCGCCGCCATGCACACACGGCGCGGCGTTCTCACGACAGCCACGAGCGCCCTCTGCTGCAACCCCGCTCGTGGCCACCATGGAAAGACATCGGTCACTGGGGACTGAGATAGCAACCAGTTAGGACCTTCGTAATCAGGCACCAGTGAAGTCTTTGCTATCGTACAGGCACTAGGCAGGCCTCTAACAACTATGTATCAACATTCTGCAGTACTATGTAAAAGTTAAGTATCGTTACATTCTGTGCATTATATATCTCTTTCTAATTTACTCTAGTGTTTATAGTTTCTGGCTGCTCCCCTCCGTACCTGCACCAGCGTGCTATTTTTGTTCCTGTGTCGGTCTCATTCCACTCGGCCACCGACACCTACGACGAGGCTGGGACACAAAAGTGGCGACGAGGATGGGATACAAAACCTTTCATATTATTTTATGAATGTATATAGAAGACAAGTCTCATCTCAAAAACCTTCATGAATGACAACAATAGACCCCAGCTGTCAAAGTTATCCACATCAAACTTTTGATCATCAAGACACAAAATACATAGTCAAGTTTGGTACACAAGAGTCTTAGTCATAGTTTATATACAATGTGTCAGATCAGTTAAGTAATCATAACAAAATTTTTAAATGACAGGTACACCTTTAAGTTTCCTACACAGAGATTATTTAACCCCCCACTTTATAAATAATTTTGTACAAGACTGTTGTTAACATAAAAATTACAACAATACACAAAAGTCAGCAATTAATTAAAAAAAGTCATGAGAACATCTAATAGTAAAAATATCTGTTGTTCATACAGTTTAAAAACAGTTCATGATTATGGTGTCTGATACTAGTGTGTTTAACAGATATAGTGAAGCATGAATGATGCAACTTACTTAGAGAGACCAATTTGCCACATATTTAGTAAAGCATGAACATACACCTTGCTTATACAGGTCTGTTTGCAATTCCATAAAAGTATCCTATCATAAATATCGCTTTTTCAAGATCTCACGATTTAGTAAAATAGTAAAAAATCAAACTTAAGTAACAGAAGCATGTAACATACAAGTATTTCTGATTAGTCAAACAAGAAACTGTGTGACATGAAAATGCCATTTAATCCAAAGCTGGAGCATTACAGACCATTAATGTTAAATGTGCCCAAAGATTTTTAGAATATCCTACAAAGTGTACTTTGGAAAGGAAAAACATCACATCAAAAACTTTCACTATAAATTTAAACAGTGAACATTTCACAACTACATCTTATGGCATCTGTATATTATTTGGATTCTGCAACAATTTTAGTTTAGTACAAGAGGTATAGTCAGCTGCTGAATCAATTGAAGGATTTCCTTACAATGAAAGTGTCTACTAGCTGTTACAATATTTTTATGACAGTGTCAAATACTATCAGAAAATTTTCATATATTTAAACAAGACTATGTGTGACCAGAAAAAATACTATCTTATCCAAAAATTTTCATTACAGAAAGTTAAATTTGATTATGTCACAAAGAATCTCAAAATGTTTTGCACCAAGTACTTTAGAGACAATAATACCATTACAGACACTTAATCAGTTTAAGCAATGAACATTCTTACAGTTTTCAGAGAATATGAAAGCACATCTGAATGCCTAGTATGCAGTAAGACACTTTTACCAAGAAACAGAATGCATAGAAAAATATGGAAAAGAACCTAGCTTACTAAATGACATTACAGTCAGTTTCATGACAATGTACCTCATTATGTTTCTTAAACAAGGTAATTTTGAAAAACATTCATGGTGATTGCATAGAACATTGTTTTACCACATACACATGCCTACTGAGAGTGAACATTTTCAACTTACACATTAAGATTTACCAAAACTTCGAAAGAATCAACAGATATCAAATAGTTTACTAAAATTCATGAACTATGGTCAAAATTACTGTACATTCCAGTTTAAGGCAAATAAAATCGATTATAATTCCTGAGCTTGCTTGGGAGTGTGTTTCAGTTATTAAAGATCCCATACCAATCAATCATATGCCTATTTTTTACTTTACAGTGTTTCCACCACTCTGGGTAAAATTTCTCCCAGCTCAATTCTAGTTTTTTTCCATATAAAGTATCTGTGAATTTTAAACTTCTGCCTTAATGTTTCTTTTACATGAGTCAAATCAGGTTAAGTTATGGTCAACTTTAGTTAAGACAGTATCATTTAAGTTTACATTCTCAGTATTATTTTGAAGACACAATGTAGTTTCATCAACATGTTCTCTACCTTCAATATTTTTATCACAAACATTTTTACCCTTCATCATTAGCATTAAAATTCCTATTTTCAACATTTACATCTTCAACATAAGACATACTATCAGTTTCATTGCCATTTTCCACAAATTTTTCATCATATAAAGTATTCTCCTTACCAGACATAATATTCTCATCATCATCATAAACATCAATATTTTCATATTTCGATCCAGTATCATCTGTAACATATTCAGAACCCTTATTATATACCATATAGCTGTCATCATTATAAACTTCAATATTGTCATTGTCAATACACAACACAGACACATCATTACTGTAAATATACTTCTTATCAACATCAACAGAGCTACTACTTCCAAAATCAGAAAGATCATACGTATTTTCATTATCAGTAGGTGACATTTTACAAAAAACATTAGATACCTCACCTGTGTCAGTATGAACATTATAATTAACTTCAACAATACAATTGTCACACTCTGGTAAAATGTTATGACTTTCAGTATCATGTACAAAGTTACCATTATCACATTAAGATACAAATACATCATCCCATTTAGGTTTTATTTGTATATTATCATGTTTGTATTTTCTGTTCTCATTAAAAGGAGTATTCCCATACCTATTGTGTCTGTTTCTTTGCCACCCCCACTCCATCTATCATTATAATTAGCCCTTTGGCTTTGAACAAGATTGTCAATTTTGTATACAAAATTCAAAAATTTATCTATATCATTATCAGGTGCATGTATTAAGTCCCTTTGCAAATACTTTGGTAGCCTATTCTTAACACATTAATTTTTGTCCAAATATCTAAGGGATACTTCAAATGTATTAGTTTCTGCAATTCATTTTTACAAAAGGCAAGTTTTCCATTGTATGCTGGTCCAAACAAAAATCTACTTTTAACCCTGTGTTGGTCATTTTCTAACCAAAAGTTATTTAAAAAACTTTCTTTATATTAATTCTTCAAAACTTTTCCAAAGTTATCTGTTTATATTAGCCCAACTTAATGCCTCACCATTTAAGTGATATATTACATATTTAACTTTGTCAGCATCACATGTACTTTCTATACAATTATTTTCACAGCTTAAAAAAAATCTACAGGGTGTACATCGTGTTCTGGAAACATCTTTACATGAATTTTAGACCATGAACCAAAATTGTGTATGACATTAGTTACAAGATCATTGTTAACCTTTTCCCTATTAATTTCTTTAACAAAGTCTGCACGTTTTTCTACTGTCTGATCTGCTGATTCTGTTTCATGAAAACAAGTCTTCAGATAACTGTCATTTATTAGGCTTAACTCAGCATTTTCACACGAAATTTTAAGTTCGTCTTTAAACAGATTTTTTTGTTCTGTTAACGTTTTTAATAATTTATTTTCCAGTTCGTTCAGTACTGATTGTATCATGTCCGAAGCAAAATCACCATCTACATTTGACATTTTAAAATTTTCTTTGTCCATTCTGAATAAACTGCACTCAGATAACTAAAAATCAAAGTTAAATTGCACTTACAGGTTTAGTCGTCCAGTCCATATCCAGTTCAAGCAATCCGAAATCTTTATCTTGCTTCAGCGTCCTTTCTAACAAATTATTTCATCCTGGATCCCAGACCTCTTAAATTTATAAAAAATTTAATCCAAAAAACAGGTGTACATAAATCGTTTCTTCTTCATGTTGCTTCTTCGTCGATTCTGAAACATTAACATATTTGTAGGTTTCCGAAAATAAACAGCAGTTTCCCGCGACAATGCACCATATGTGGCCCATTTTTTTTACTTGATATTCATTAAAGTCACATTTTTAATACATCACCTGTTATATATGTTCAGTGGTAGAATGCTCGTAGATCTGGTTGTCCACCTGCCATTAACACATTACAAAATTATGTTATGCCGACGGGTTCTTGGGTTTTCAGAAAACTACATTTGTGACACTTTCATTTTTTAAGTGTGTTTATTCATCCATTCCTGATAAAGCACAAAAGTGATGCAAGAGTAAGACAACAATGCTAACTTCTCCATTAGTAACTTCATACTACTCCAGACTCGCCTAGACTGACTCCATACTACTACTCCATACTGACTAGTGACTACTACTCGTGTTCGCGCCAATTCACGCGTATTAATATCTGTTATAGTTTTTCTAGAACATTCTAGAACACGGAAGTACAATATTTAACAACTTGTTCATGAAACATATGCATATTTTGTTTTACGTAAAGATACATAAAAGTATGACAGATATAATAAAAATATTTCCATATCAAAATGAAATAATACAAAAGATCGTAAGTAAACAACAATTAGTGCAGTGTTAATATATGTTTACATTGTTGTTACGACTTTCAATACTTAATTAATTTAGTTTGTTAGAAAACCCTAGTAATGCAAATAATAATGAGATATGACAGAAGCGCCATAAGATGCTTATACATTATAAATCTGGAATATTAGGATAAAATACCACGACCAACTATGGTATCGTATACTTCAGTTATTTAAACAAACGGGACCCTCCTGGCTAAATATATTACAAGGTGATAGTAGTTTCGCTCATTTTTTCCAAAGTCTGTAATTTAAATACTGGGTATATTTATTATGTTTTTTGTGCAAAAAAAGCGATGGATGTGATGAAACTGATAACCAAGCAGATCTGATACAATGCCGCAAGGCACTACGTGACGATACAAACACTTGACAAGTATATGTGTAATTAATGTGACGACAGGGAAAACGATCGATCCATATCAGTACGGACGCAAACCAGGCGATCTCTTTACGGGTCGCGGATAACCATGGGCGGGAGTAAACGAGAATAATGGGCAGAGCTGTGATATCCACTGTGTCAAAGCGGTGTACTGGACAGACCATCACTGAATATAATTGAATGCTCACAAAATCAGTTGAAATGAATCTGACATCCCTGACTGTGAGACGCCAATAAAACGGGCTGCATTATTTTGTGGTACTACAGATGCTAATGATCTACTACTAAGTAAGTAAAGGAAGTAATTGTTTCTATAGACTGCTGAATACGGCTGCTATCTCGAAATCGAAGACACACACACACACACACACACACACACACACACACACGATAATATACAAGGAAAACTTTGTAGGTAGCAGCTTAGGAAGACACCACGTCCATCAACGACAAGAGCACCTTCATCTGGCTCAGCGAGTCTGATCACTATTCAGACTTGGGTTTGGTGTTAAGAAGAAAAATTGCAATAGGTAATGAGATCCGTCTATTTCAGTAATATTAGTGCTCACTTGTTAGTGTTGTGTTATAATTGCTATTGATGCTTGAGTTTTAGTCATTTAGTCATGTTACATGCGGAATGTACCTGTCTGTGCGGTAGACTGTTGCTTGCAAGGAATTTGAGACCAGCCGGTATCAGGGTTTCCAAAGCTGTGTCCAACCCCCTTTCGTAAGTTTTGAACTATCAGCAGTCCTCTGATCCATGTTATTAACGAACGCCAGGTTAGTTGCAGCGAGCCGACAATTTGCATCAACCTCTAGTGACATATTATATAACCCATCATATGGAGCATGGTATATCCCTTTCAGGCCCTGTACGCACAATTGTGTGGTTACGGTTTTGCTCGCTTTATTTCTATGCGCTTAACGCTAGGAAGTTGAGGCCTGCAACATAGAATCGTGGATAGACTGTGGTAACGTGATTTAGTTCCATGTTTCTACGCTGTGTGGTACCAGCACTCGGCAAACTTCCAGCACACTTACAATGGCGGCAAGAAAGAATTGTTGACAAGGAGTTGATATCCTTGTTTTGACACGTGAAGCTATCATATCTGACAGCCACTTTAGTTTAAATGATCCTGATATTATGTCATTCCTTTCAAAGGCATGTTACTGTAAAATGGTGCAGATCGTAATAATTTGTAGTGAAGGCCCAAAACAGAAAATTGTGTGGGTACAAAATTCTTGTAAACCAATTTATTTTCTTTCTTGTTATGAATATCTGTAAGTATTATGTATCATAAACGTCCATTTCTTTATTAATGACAAGTCAGCTACAACGTGATGTCCGAAAGGGATATAGTATCTTGTGCCACTACTATACTGTTGCACTCGCTATTAGCATAAGAGAAAAACTGTCGTCTGTAAAAGCCCCAGTTCATCTCATTTTATGCTTGCAATCCCTATTGAAATACACATAGGTGTCAGTTGATAATTTATGCAGCTGTTGTCAAATGTATGTTCAAAATGTTGAAATGTTTGTATAGTCTATGGGACTTAACTACGGGGTTATCAGTCCCTAAACTTACAAACTACTTATGAACTAACTAAGACTAAGGATGGCACAAATATACATGCCCGAGGGGGGATTCGAACCACCGACCGTAGTAGCCGTGCAGACCGTGACTGAAGCGCCTCAATCCCCTCGGCCACCAGGGCCGGCTCAAATGTATGTTTCCAAATTTGCCGTTCGGCCGTTCAATGAGAGGAATATTTGATGTAGCAAAATTGCGAAATTGTTCTTTGAGGGCTTGGGGACGTCCTTATTCGTTCTTGATCGATGAAACATTGGCCAGTATCTCTACATTTTTTATTCCAGAGGTCAGCTAACCTTTTCACTCACTCCACTACGACACTGAAATTGTTCAATGACGACAAGTGAATTTTGAGCTGGGCCGGGATTCAAAACCGGGTCTGCCGCCAGCGGGCGAATGGTCTTCTTAATCACTTGTCATCCTGTGCTCGCCTCTGGCTGAAGAGAAGGTCTGAGAGCTGTCGTGGGATGTCACGCAGAGTAGCCCGCGATCAACTACGTGATTGGCTGGCCACTATGAGGCGGTAGGCTGCGTCCTAGCGGCCAGTCCGGTATGCATTCTACATTCGCTCTTCACGAAACATATGCTCTCAGAAGCCCATATGGCGATACAGACCGTCTCTCTCACAACGCCTGCCAATAGAGTTTCTTGGTCCATAACACTTTCGCGCTTGTTAAATGATGTACTAATGAAGTATCCACTGGATCTTCTTCATCGCTGCTACTAACCCCATCCGGTATGGATCCCACACAGATGAGCAATACTCAAGAGATTTGTAACCTTTCTTTGTTGACGGACTACACTTCTTCGAGGATTCTTCCAATGAATCTCAGTCTGGCATCTGCCTGACTCACGATTCAATTAATATGGTCGTTCCATCGCCCCTGATGTTTACTGTGTCTACAATGGAACAGAATATATTGTTTCAATTACTTCTGATGAGAACGTAAAAGTATATACTCCACTAAATTATTTATACTCCTAGGTAAATGACGAAATACAATCATGTAAGGGTATAACTTGCATTGATAAACTGCCTACAGCCACCCGCTTGAATAACCTGCAAGCTGATAGTATACAATGAGTTATCGTAGTTTTCGAAATACTGCCAAATAGCTCCAAAATCTTATAGGTGATTTTGGTTTGTAAGACAGTAATTTAGATAAGCACGGTTGCTTTCCTTTGGAACCGGAGGTATCATTGACAACATATTTTGTCCGTCTTTCTGAAATAGTATAGAAAGCGACATGGATCTATCAAGCAGTGTAAAATACGAGAATCAATGTACTAAATATCAGGATTACTCAACATTATATGACCTTTTAACGTAAACCATTATTATTCATATCGTTTGCTGTTGTATCACATCACACAGCGAGAATGATTGCTTAATATTCCACTGTGTTAAATAGCCAATACTTTCTCTTCTTTATATATATATATATATATATATATATATATATATATATATATATATATATATATTCCGATTTTAGGACCCCTAGCCCTCAAAAGATATGGTCAATGCTGCAGCAATACAAAGTTAAAGAAATCTTTCACGCAGGAGGACCGCACAAATGTACCATCATTGGATCAACGTACAAATTCCGAAATGGGGGACATAGCAATAAGTATTTCCGGTGTAGAGAAGCAGCTGAGAGAGCTATATACGAAAAAGTCTGCTGGTCCGGATGGAATACCAGTTCTGTTCTACAAAGATTACACTGCGGCGTTGGCCCCCTACTTAGCTTGCATTTATGGCGAATCTTTAATTCAGCGCAAGGTTCCTAGTGATTGGAAAAAAGCGCAGGTGACTCCCGTTTATAAGAAAGGAAAGAGAACTGACCCACACAATTACAGGCCAATATCGTTGACATCAGTTTCATGTAGAATTTTGGAGCATATTCTCAGTTCGAATATAGTAAATTTCCTTGAAACGGAAAAGCTTCTTTCCATGAATCAACAAGGGGTTTAGGAAAAATCGTTCATGCGAAACTCAGCTTGCCCTTTTCTCACATGACATCTTGCGAGCCATGGACGAAGGGCAACAGACGGATTGTGTTTTTCTCGACTTCAAAAAGGCGTTCGACGCGGTGCCACACTGCAGACTGCTAATGAAGATACGAGCTTATGGAATAGGTTCACAGATTTGTGACTGGCTGGAAGACTTCCTAAGTAATAGAACGCAGTACGTTGTTCTCGACGGCGAGTGTCCATCAGAGACGAGTGTATCGTCAGGCGTGCCCCAGGGGAGTGTGGTAGGACCGCTATTATTTTCTATCTATATAAATGATCTGATGGACCGACTTCGGTTTATTGGGAGAATTTTGGGAAGATGTACTTCACCTGTAAAGGAGACCACGTATAAAACGCTTGTACGACCACGTCTTGAGTATTTCTCAAGTGTTTGGGACCCGCAGCAGATCAGTTTAAAGGAAGACATAGAGGCGGTTCAGAGACGAGGAGCTAGATTTGTTACCGGTAGGTTCAACCAATGCGCGAGTGTCACAGAAATGCTTCGGCAACTCAATTGGGGATCGCTGGAAGAAAGACGACGTTCTTTTTGCGAATTTCTGTTGAGTAAATTTAGAGGGCCGGAATTTGAAGCTGAGTGTAGTACGATCTTGCTGCCGCCTACTTACATTTCGCGTAAAGATCACAAAGACAAGATAAGAGAAATTAGGGCTCGTACGGAGGCATAGAGGCATTCTTTTTTTCCTCGTTCAATTTGGGAGTGGAATAGGAAAGGAAATGCCTAGTAGTGGTACAGTGTACCCTCCGTCACGCACCTTACGGTGAATCGCGGAGTATGTATGTAGATGTAGATGTAAAGAGTAATTCTTAGCAGTAAACGTTAAATTATCATTGTTTGTTTGACTAAGACGATTGTGTACAAAAAGTGTTTTTCGCCGCTAAGAATTTGAATATTTTAAGATGTTCAATTTAGTGGTGGCTAATGACAGTTTCTGGTATATCCAACTGTTCACAAGCGGTCGTGTTAACCAATACGCTATTGCCGCACGGCTCCTCGAGTGACCCAAATTTCCATCTGCCCTAAATTTCCTTCTACCTTTGAGAGCTCTTTTATTCCACGTCGTAAGTGTCAGACAGGAAAGATGTTTTTTACAGTCATCGTAAATCTTGCAGTGTCTAATTGAAATACGATGTGCAGTGTCTGTCTTTATCGATGCAGCCAACGCAAAGAGAAGTCACCTTCGCGAGTGCAAATACTTTTATCAGACAATAAATCAATTTTCTTTCCTAGATTTACGCATTAACCACTCAGCCACCGCGGCCTTGTGGATAACACGACTGCAAGGCTGTCTTTCGGTACACGTCCTGAACAACAGTTGGAGTTGTCCATAAAGCCGTCGTGACTGAGTGGTTAAAGCATCTGCCTAGAAGGCAGGAGGCCACGGGTTCGATACCCGTCCAAAGCCCTAATTGTAATGCAGTGCCTCTCCTTTCTAGCAAATACTGTAGCTGTATTTCGTATAACAACTGTAGTTTCCGCAGAGTCCACTGCAAGCATACACACATGTCTAGGAGCACTTGTATACGTCCCATTGATAAACAGAGATACTGCATAGCGTATATAAGCTGAGGATTCGTAATATATACTTGTGTATTTCCGTACGATCTTCCTAAAATTGAAGCTTCCACTGGACTGCAGTTCTCTTCCTTCTTACTATTTTGTTTTTCTTTACCTAAGTTAATCATGGTAGGCGTTACTTATGTTGTGAAAAAGAAAAGTTATTCTTACATGTCTTTCATCCTTTCCAAGGTATTAGAGTATCTAAATATTGTTCAGTGGACTGACTATTCATCCTTATCGTTGTCCGATATCTTAGCTACTTGTCACTGCAAATCATTCTTTCTATCGTACTCTTTAAGTGTTTTGTACAGATTTTATCCAACAGAGCGAGGTGGCTTGACACTCATTCGCTGGCAAGAAAGTGGCTCGTGGCATGGAACAACTCGGTTGTTTTTTGTTTCGGCCACGGGCTCTTCTCACCTCGGTCTCAAAAAACAGGAAGCAAGCCAGGACAGACGGAAGTTAGTAGGAATTGACGCACCTGTAAAAAGATCGGTGTGGGATGAGTACATCTACTATAGTTATACATTAGCACATTCTCTTGTCGATAGTGTGTGGCAGCAATGAAAACCCATTTCGGTTTTACAGAGAGAACTCTACGGCATTCACCCCTTACTTACCTTCTATTTCACGCGATTCATTTACCCAGTGTAGTCTCGAGCGTCTGAAAAAAATGCAGGAGACTACTCTTTGTAGGAAAGGTAAAAGAACTTATATACTTAATTACAGACCAGTCTAATTGACATCAATTATCAGCAGAACATTTCTCTGTTCGAATGTAATAAATTTCCTTGAGACGGAAGAGCTTGTGTGCAAAGCCTTTAGGAAAGTATCGTCCGATTCAAATTCAGCTTGCCCTTACGATGACGGTGAACTGTAAGACTTAAATTCCAAAAGGCATATGACTTGCTGCATCACTGGAGCTACTAAAGAAGATCCATACACATGTTGTGTCAAATCTGATGTGTCATCAATTCTGACGTGTCATTCTCAAGTTTCTACTACATTACACATGGAAATTTTAAAAGTAAAAACAGTACATGTTTGAGAGGAATTAATATCTGGCACCTGATTGACGGAATATAAGTTCTGTTTAGAAAAATAGATTGATTCAACGGACCTATAGAAATTCATTTCATCCTACTGAGATTTCTGTGTTAGCGAAGTTTCACAATATTCCAATATTTCAAATCTCTTGATTTTGAAGCAAAATTACTACTCATGCTTGTGGCTGCTCTCATATATAGCAACAAAACCTACACTACTACATCAACTTCATTATGAGATGTTTTGAAATGGAAACGATTCCCTCATCTAATTTAATAGAAAACAATAAATTTGTGGTTGAAATTATTAATTGGATACTAACATATTCAGTGATAACATTTACGAATACTCTTGTTAATCGTACTAGTACTGTTTCCATGCGATTATTCTTGACATTTTTTTTACGGAGCGATCAGTAATGCAATATGTATGGCTACTAAGATACTGTGGTACAGTCAGAGAAGGGATAAGTTGCTCTTTTTCCGGCCGCCAGGCAATTTCAGCAACACTGAGATATCGCGAGTCCTTATGCGAGCCGTTGCCTAGTAACATTGCGATTCTGAATCGTGCTGTCTTCAGTTGTCGAGAGCTCTTACGTGCCTTAAAGAAGTCGAATTAGTGCATATCCAACCTACATCTGTGGAGATTATTGCTTGTTGAGAGTCTTCTTAACAGCTAAGAAGAAGTTCAAACACCGAGTGTTGAGTGAAACGCTTCGAGGAACCGTAAGTAGCCAATCAGCTTTCTCTATGGGTCATAACTTGCCCTGCTAAAACCTTTGCTCTTATAAACAGTATGAACTGCGAGATACTTTCTTAGAATGATGCTGTAATTAATTGTTGTGTTCCAAGCGATATATTTCAAAAGTGCGAATCTGAATAGTACGCGACTTCGCGAGTTACATTGTTGCCAAGGGATTGTAGGGTATCGTTTTCGTATGTGAATGGCACTGAGTGAAACCGTTGATTTCGAATCAAGTACTCATTCACGGCAAAATTTAATTCCTTGCTAATGTAGTGTGGCAATTTACGAAATTCTGGTTGCTTCCTTCTTTATAGTTCCCGTTTATTCAAGAGGTATTAAATTTGCAGTTTCTCTCTACTACAGTAATATGTATTCAAAATTTTAAACATGGCTGCAGTTCAGGCAACCAGTTGCAGAAAAATGGTTTACATGCATACACCTTTCGTTTCGGCAAAAGTAATTTTGCCTTCTTTAGAAGAATTTAATTTAGCTCCCATTAAACAGTTATTAAATAAAATCAGCCACATTCGGCCACTTGATTTTATTTAACAACAATTTTAATGTGAACTACATGAAATTCTTCTGAAGAAGGCAAAATTACGTTTGTCGAAACCTGGGTCAAGGTTTATGCAAGTAAACCATTTTTATGCAACTGTTTGGCTGAAATATTGTTCACTTTTGTATCAATATGTATTCCCATCCACTAGAGCCATCAGCAGTACAGCAAGACGCTGAACACTGAGTGCATAGTAAATTAATTAGTCAATAATCCAGTAGATCGTTTGCTACCGTACGATCTATCTGTTCACACATACCATTTATCATTGTTGTTTTGTGATTCTTAAGAGGATTAAACAGCAGGATCATATGTCCCCTCCCATCATTCGCATTTAGAAATCTGAGAAATCTTTGAGTAAGGTACGAGCCATACCTTTCATGGCAAACGTTTACAGTTCGTGTCGCTACTTAGTGTCGAATGTTTAGATGTTATGTGGAAAAATTACCCTCGTTAAACTCTGCCGTTATTTCTGACTGACATAGAAAGAGTGTGCCTATGTTATGAAAAGTGGTTTTCTGCCGGTGGCTTATACGGATGAGAATTAGGGCATATAGAAGACGTTCCTGACGTTTTGTAGCGTGTGAAGTTGCTACTTACATTTGTACTTAATGGTAACTTAGTGAATGTTACTCTTTTTTCATTGATCTAGTGTACACCCTAAGCCGTCTTGTAGTTGGTACAGACGGTAGAGTGGCACGTCTCAGAATTATAGACTATTGCTGATAAACGATATGCCCTGACGTGTTAATTCAGATTATCTAGCTTTATTTAGATAACAAAAATATGGTAAGCCATTTCATACTGTTCGTGTTATCGGAAGAGCTACGACAATGGTGATACAGTACAATATCGTTAAATAAGGATGACATTTTCATGTAACAAACTTTACTTTATAGCGTTCTGTATAAATGATGGTTTTTATTTTCGAATCATTGTGAAAGTAACGAATATACAGCAAACTTGTTCCGCATGGTTTTAGCACGTACATCATCTCGTGTAGATTATGACAGTCCTTTATGTTTTTTTACGTACCGAAACTGAGCTATAAACATATAGTCAAAACTTCTTTTTACTGTTTTTGTGATACCGGAGTTCCCAGTGGGGAAATGAGGTAATTTGAAATAACCCAACCAGAGTGATATATATTTATCTCATGGGAATAAATAGATACTTAACGACTGACAGTCGGGGCGTAGATAGTGTAGTCGACAATGATAGAACTAATTTGAAATTTTACTTATTTAGATTAATTACAAAATAAGTTTACTGTCACTTCACTCGTCAGTGATATCTTTGCCGTTGGTAATACGCGTGTGAATATGCGTCCGGAAGCAGTCCTTTATCTTAACTGGAATACGCCATCGGAAGTTTTTAGGAAAGCAGGCAAGGTGATGTGCGGATGTCTCTCACCAAGCAACCGTAAATTATATAAATACAAATACTTGAAAAAAAGTAAATGTCTCTTTCTAAGTCTACCCTCGCGTAATATTGACTATCGCTGCTTTCACACTTGCCCATAGCTGCTCAGTGTACCAGTTATTAAAGATACATAATGTTTTACAAATTTATTATGTACCTTTCACCCCTGCCCTCTCTCTCTCTCTTACAAGAATTCCAGCCGTCTATAATTACTTTAAAATCTGGAAAAAAAATGTTCAAATGTTTGTAAAGCTTATGGGACTTAACTACGGGGTCATCAGTCCCTAAACTTACAAACTACTTATGAACTAGGACGGCACAAATATCCATGCCCGAGGGGGGATTCGAACCCCCGACCGTAGTGGCCGTGCAGACCGTGACTGAAGCGCCTCAGTCTCCTCGGCCACCGCGGCCGGCAAATCTGGAAAACTGTCACGTTTCATTTAGAAGTATTATTATTATTATTATTATTATTATTATTATTATTATTGTTGTTGTTGTTGTTCTTGTTGTTGAACTCGATGAACACATTGCTCAAAATTATTAAGGGATCAGGTGAGGTATCATAAACAGTGTATATTTTGTAAAGTATTCATATATTGGTTACAATTGTAATTTAAGTGTGACACATTACAATACTTCGCTGACTCGACTCATTACTTGAGGTTTATAAGGAGTGGGGCATCATGCGGCTACCATAATAGCGAAAAAGGTAATTTACTTTGCCTCATATATGGTGTTTGATGACCTCGGACAGCCAGTTAGACATCTTCGTGGAATGGACAGTATGAATGAATCACGTTATGAGGGACTTGAGCTATTCTTCCATGAGTGCTATATCCAGTTTTTCAACCGTTGTGGGAGGTGCTGGTTACACTGCACCTACCAAGTGCACCCATGCATGATCAATCGGGTTAAGTTCGGTGAACAAACTGGCCACTCCATTCGTTCAATTTCCTCAGCCTCAAGCGTGCGGTAACGTCCATAAAAATAACCCATGTCCTATGGCTTCAGTGTGGGACACAATGCCGCTATGAACGACATAGAGGTGTATACCTCCGCTAATACTGACACTTATCAACACCATTCGTCCACCGTCATGTATGGAGAATTTTCATTCACATAAGCAGGATTCTTCACAGCTTCACGTTCTCTCTAGATGAGAGAACGACGATTGTTCGGCTGCACTCAAAATCTTGACTCATCTGTGAACAGAACCCGGCGCCATGCCTTACGACTCCAATCCTGATGCGCCTCCGCCAAATTTCTGCGGGCTAAACTGTGTCGTGTCTGTAATGGGATACACACACCATAGGTCTCTCAGCGTAGAGGCTATATTTCCGAAGGCGATTTCTGACTGCGTTGATATTGCGCGTCCTGTTTGTTGCTGCTTGGAGGGTTGCACTCAGTCTCCTGTCTCAACGGGCTGTTAACCGGAGATAACGGTCATCTATTGCTGATATTACCAGTAGACGACCTTGCCTTGCTTTTTTTAACTGTTCCTGCTGTCTTAAATCTCTTCCAAGCCCTGGAAATTTCACTTTGGGACACTCGAATAGCTGTTGCCACCCCCCCCCCCCCTCTGTGTTTGTCCTGCTTTTAACCTTCCTGTAGCTCTCCATGCCATAGCTTTGGGTAAGTCACGCTGTTTTTTCATTGAAATATCTGCTCATTACACTTTTCTAACCCAACTGCTTGTGTAATTCATTTTGTAGAGTAAATACGTCAACACCAACACCCTCTTTTGCAACTTTCTATGATTGCCACTGTCGCGCTTGCTATAATGTTGTTCACTCCACTCCGTGGAACCGATAGAAACACGTCAAACAATTTTTGTTTATTCTGCCGATAACATTACCCCAGAACATAGGTATTTCAGCTGTTACCTTAATTGTTTTACCAATACAATTGTTCGATTCTCTTTCTCTTTCTATATCACTATCTCTCTCTCTTTCTTTCAGTCGCCAAAAGCCCAAATATACTATATTTCGAGTTTTAGATTCCATCCAGATTTACGGATCGAGATTTCGTTATAGACTATTACGTAGCGCACCTCGCGGCACGTTTCGTAATAATAACAAACGATACCTCAGTTCCAGATGCACTAGCTTCTAGTATAACCCTTGCCCAGAACGAAACAGTGATTGTTTGTGCGGTACTTAAAACTTAATTTGGCGCTGTCGACCCAAGTGTTCTTTCTAACTGATTTTTGCAGTACAAATAATAAAGTTGTACTTATCCTGCAAGATGTAAAAGTTCCATTACAATTACCCTTAGTTGTGACACGAATATTCCTCCTCACTTACTCAGTTCTGTCAAAACGATAAACATATACACACAATCGTTACTCTCAGCAGCGATACATTTAACTTCCTTTTAGACGAGAAAAATTTCCTTTCTTCTTCGCGTGTCCCTCTGCGATTTTGTTCGTCTTGCGTCTAAATCTATCATTTTGTTGCGATTTTGACGACACTTTCAAAATTTGACTTCCTAAAGGTCAATGTTTACATACAAAGCTTCGTTCGATGCGTTTCTGAGTGTACTTTATAAGGGTCTTTGGCACTAGTCTCTAGTTTTGTGCAGATGTAGATAAAGTTTTGCACACTTTACCTGTAAAACCAGAGAAATATCACTGTCTACTTAATATTTTGTGAGGTAAAGGTCAGAGGGTACTTTACTTAAGAACACCGAAGCCAATCTACAGTTTTATTCAAATTGTAATGAAATAGATTTCTACTAATGGATGCAGTTATTCAATGCTTTCCTACGCCTTAGTCTATTTGATGCTTCAAATTATAATCTTACTTTTGGAATCTCCTTATATTTTGTGGAAGTAACGATATCAAGTAGTTGCTTTAGTAATGAGTAGCCTAACCAAGAAATAAAGAAAATAAAAGGTCTTTATTACTATGTATTTCGCCACACTGTTTTCGTGGCACTGCAGATATTTCTCCACTTATCTCTATTTTGCCAGTTGGGCGACTTCTGTCTATACTAAAGGGTTATTTCCGAAGAACTTCATTGAACTTTCGACATTATGTATGTCATACATATAATGTGAAATGTGAAGGTCCTGTAACACCTGCTTGGGGAATCGGTTCAACGCTTCTCGCACTGACTTCTTTAAGCTAAATTTGGCTTCGATTAATTTTTCATTGTCTGCTAGGTTTTTGATACGGTTGTGTTTTCAATGTTTCTCTCTTTGCTTTTTTGGCAGTCGAAACACGCTGAATCTTTCCCATTACTCTCATTTTCACTGTGTACATTCTCTTCTAAACTGTAATGTACGGGTCTCTTGGACTTTGTCCATTCATGCTCATTATTGTCAATAGCCGTGATGAATTTGTTTTATAGAAATCTGGGATCTGTCTCTTGTCGCCCTTTGTGAACAGAATGACCTTCCTCCACATTGCTATATACAGGTGTATTCAGTTTTGCTGTGATGAAAAATTTTCCCTGCTTAGAAGATTTTAGTTCTGCTGGTTACCAACAGTTCTATGATATCACAACATCCCGATTGTCGTTTTACAGCTAAAGATAATTTGGTGATCAACATTTAGATCAACGTCACTCGATTCTCCTTCGCTACCATGGGTTTTATATATTTTACCCTCCTACACTATATCAATTAACTAAAAGTCTCCACCTAATTTTATAACATGACTAACAAATTTACGTAGATTTTTTTCCAAAACATCATTCTCAGATGCTCCATGACTACAACTGGAACAGCAAGTGGTCTGTAGAAAAACAAGGAAAAGAAAGATTTAACCGATATTACATAGATTAGTACATGCTCAATGTATCACGAATACGACATTTCGTAACGATGTGGAACGTGTCGGTTCAATAAAAGATATCTTCTCATTATATATATTTCAACTACTGAGTACGAATACCCTTGTTAATCATACTAGTACTGTTTCTTTGCGATTATTCTTGACATTTTTATACGGAGCGATCAGTAATGCATTATGTATGGCTGCTACGCTACTGTGGTACAGTCAGAGAAGGGATAAAATAAGTGTTGCTCTTTTTCCGGCCGCCATGCAATGTCTGCAACAATTAGACATCGCGAGTCCTTAAGCGAGCCGTTGCCTAGTAACATTGCGATTCTGAATCGTGCTGTCTTCAGTTCTCGAGAGCTCTTACGTGCCTTAAAGAAGTCGAATTAGTGCATATCCATCCTATATCTTTGGCGATTATTGCTTGTTGAGAGTCTTCTTAACAGCTAAGAAGAAGTTCAAACACCGAGTGTTGAGTGAAACGCTTCGAGGAACCGTAAGTAGCCAATCAGCTTCCTCTATGGGTCATAACTTGCCCTGCTAAAACCTTTGCTCTTATAAACAGTATGAACTGCGAGATACTTTCTTAGAATGATGCTGTAATTAATTGTTGTGTTCCAAGCGATATATTTCAAAAGTGCGAATCTATATAGTACGCGACTGTGCGAGTTACTTTGTGTTGCCAAGGGATTGTAGCGTATCGTTTTCGGATGTGAAAGGCATTGAGTGAAACCGTTGATTTCGAATAAAGTACTCATTCACGGCAAAATTTAATTCCTTGCTAATGTAGTTTGTCAATTTACGAAATTCTGGTTGCTTCCTCCTTTACAGTTCCCGTTTATACAAGAGGGAATAAATTTTCAGTTTCTCTCTACTAAAGCAACACGTATTCAAAATTTTATACATGGCTGCAGTTCAGGCAACCAGTTGCATAAAAGTGGTTTACATGCATACACCTTTTGTTCCGGCAAAAGTAATTTTTGCCTTCTTCAGAAGAATTTAATTTAGCTCTCATTAAAACAGTTATTAAATAAAACCAGCCACATTCGGCCACTTGACTTTATTTAACAACAATTTTAATGTGAGCTACATGAAATTCTTCTGAAGAAGGCAAAATTACGTTTGTCGAAACCTGGGTCAAGGTTTATGCAAGTAAACCATTTTTATGCAACTGTTTGGCTGAAATATTGTTCACTTTTGTATCAATATGTATTCCCATCCACTAGAGCCATCGGCAGTACAGCAAGACGCTGAACACTGAGTGCATAGTAAATTAATTAGTCAATAATCCAGTAGATCGTTTGCTACCGTACGATCTATCTGTTCACACAGACCATTTATCATTGTTGTTTTGTGATTCTTAAGAGGATTAAACAGCAGGATCATATGTCCCCTCCCATCATTCGCTTTTAGAAATCTGAGAAATCTTTGAGTAAGGTACGAGCCATACCTTTCATGGCAAACGTTTACAGTTCGTGTCGCTACTTAGTGTCGAATGTTTAGATGTTATGTGGAAAAATTACCCTCGTTAAACTCTGCCGTTATTTCTGACTGACATAGAAAGAGTGTGCCTATGTTATGAAAAGTGGTTTTCTGCCGGTGGCTTATACGGATGAGAATTAGGGCATATAGAGGCCGTTGCTGACATGTGTAGCATGTACAGATACTATTTACATTTGTACTTAACTTTAACTTAGTACATGTTTCTCTTTCTTTGTTGATCCAATGTACACTCTAAGCAATCGTGTAGTCGGTATAGAGGGTCGAGTGGTACGTCTCCGAATTGTAGACTATTACTGTTGATCGATATTCCCTTACGTTTTAATTCAGTTTATCTAGCTTTTAGATTACAAAAATATGGTAAGCCATTTCATACTGATCGTATTCACGGAAGAGCTACGATATTGGTGATACAGTACAATATCGTTAAATGAGAATGACATTTTCATGTAACAAGCTTTACTTTATAGCGTTCTGTATAAATGATGGTTTTTATTTTCGAACCCGCGTGAAAGTAGCGACTACACAGCAAACTTGTTCTGCCTGGTTTTAGTATGTTACGTACTTCATCTCGTGTAGATTATGACGGTCCTTGATTTTGTTTCACGTACCGTAATTGAGCTATAGACATACTCACAAAACTTTTTAATGTTTTTGTAATACCGGAGTTCCCAGTGGGGAAAAGAGGTAATTAGAAACAACCCTTTGCAATCGAAACCAGAGTGATATATATTTATCTCATGGGAAACAATAGATATTTAATGACTGACAGTCGGGGCGTAGATAGTGTAGTCGACAATGACAGAACTAAATTGAAATTTTACTTATTTAGATTAATTACAAAATACGTTTACTGTCATTTCATTCGTCAGTGATATCTTTGCCGCTGGTAATACATGTGTGGTATATGCAGCTGGAAGCAGTCCTTTCTTAACTGGGATACGCCATCGAAAGTTCTTTTAGGAAAGCAGGCAAGGTGATGTGCGGATGTCTCTCTCCAGGCAACCGTAAATTATGAAAATACAAATCCTTGAAAAAAAAAAAAAAAAAAAAGTAAATGTCTCTTTCTCAGTCTACCCTCAATCTACCCTTCTGAAGAGAAGGTCTGAGAGCTGTCGTGACATGTCACGCAGAGTAGCCCGCGATCAACTACGTGATTGGCTGGCCACTATGACACGGTGGGCTGCGTCCTAGCGGCCAGCCCTGTATGCAGTCTACATTCGCTCTTCACGAAACATATGCTCTCAGACGCCCGTATGGCGATACAGACCGTCTCTCTCACAACGCCTGCCAATAGAGTTTCTTGGTCCATAACACTTTCGCGCTTGTTAAATGATGTACTAATGAAGTATCCACTGGATCTTCTTCATCGCTGCTACTAACCCCATCCGGTATGGATCCCACACAGATGAGCAATACTCAAGAGATTTGTAATCTTTCTTTGTTCACGGACTACACTTCTTCGAGGATTCTTGCAATGAATCTCTGTCTGGTGTCTGCCTGATTCACTATTCAATTAATATGGTCGTTCCATCGCTTTTCGTGTTTACTGCGTCTAAAAAGGAATAGAATATATTGTTTTAATTACTTCTTATGAGAACGTAAAAGTATATACTCCACTAAATGATTTATACTCCTAGGTAAATGACGGAATACAATCATGTAAGGGTATAACTTGCATTGATAAACTGCCTACAGCCACCCGCTTGAATAACCTGCAAGCTAATAGTATACAAAGAGATATCGTATTTTTCGGAATACTGTCACATAGCTCAAAAAGCTGATAGGTTTTTCTGGTTTGTAAGACAGTAATGTAGATATACCAGAATAGTACACGCATTTTTTTAAACCTTTCTGAGATATCATGGACACCAAATTTTGTCCATCTTTTTGAAATAGTAATGAAAGTAACATGATCTAGCAAGATATTTAAAAAACGAGAAGCGATGTACTAAAGATCAGGATTACTGAACATTGTCTTACCTTTTAACGTAAACCATTATTATCTGTACCGTTTGCTGTTGTATCAAGTCATACAGCGAGAATGGTTGCTTAATATTCCACTTTGTTAAATAGCCAATGCCTTCCATGCTGCCACACACACAGACATATATATATATATATATATATATATATATATATATATATATATATATATATGGTGTTTTACTAAGTGTGTAAATGTCTCTTTCTCAGTCTACCCTCGCGTAATAATGACTATCGCTGCTTTGACACTTGCCCGTAGCTGCTCAGTGTACCAGTTATTGAAGATACATAATGTTTCACGAATTCATTATGTACCTTTCACACCTCCCTTCTACCTTTCTTGCAAGAATTCCAGCCGTCTGTAATTACTTTAAAATCTGGAAAACTGTCATGTTTCATTTAGAAGTATTATTATTATTATTCTTGTTGTTGAACTCGATGGACACACTGCTCAAAATTATTAAGGGATCAGGTGAGGTATCATAAACAGTTAACATTTTGTAAAGTATTTTATTCAGATATTGATTACAATTGTAATTTAAGTGTGACACATTACAATACTTCGCTGACTCAACACATTACTTGAGGTTTATAGGGCGTTTACTTAGAGTAGGGCACCATGCGGTTACCATAAAAGTGAAAAATTTAATTTACTTTGCCCTCATATATGGTGTTTGATGACTTAGGACGGCCGGTTGGACACCTTCGTGGAATGGACAGTACGAATGAACCAGATCATGAGGGACTTGAGCTATTCTTCCATGAGTGCCATATCCAGTTCTGCAACCGTTGTGGGAGGTGCTGGTTACACTGCACCTACCAAGTGCACCCCATGCATGATCAATCGGGTTAAGTCCGGTGAACAAACTGGCCACTCCATTCGTTCAATTTCCTCAGCCTCAAGCGTGCGGTAACGTCCATAAAAATAACCCATGTCCTATGGCTTCAGTGTGGGACACAATGCCGCTATGAACGACATAGAGGTGTATACCTCCGCTAATACTGACATTTACCAACACCATTCGTCCACCGTCATGTAGGAGAATTTTCATTCACATAAGCAGGATTCTTCACAGCTTCACGTTCTCTCTAGATGAGAGAACGACGATTGTTCGGCTGCACTCAAAATCTTGACTCATCTGTGAACAAAACCCGGCGCCATGCCTTACGACTCCAATCCTGATGCGCCTCCGCCAAATTTCTGCGGGCTAAACTGTGTCGTGTCTGTAATGGGATACACACACCATAGGTCTCTCAGCGTAGAGGCTATATTTCCGAAGGCGATTTCTGACTGCGTTGATATTGCGCGTCCTGTTTGTTGCTGCTTGGAGGGTTGCACTCAGTCTCCTGTCTCAACGGGCTGTTAACCGGAGATAACGGTCATCTATTGCTGATATTACCAGTAGACGACCTTGCCTTGCTTTTTTTAACTGTTCCTGCTGTCTTAAATCTCTTCCAAGCCCTGGAAATTTCACTTTGGGACACTCGAATAGCTGTTGCCACCCCCCCCCCCCCTCTGTGTTTGTCCTGCTTTTAACCTTCCTGTAGCTCTCCATGCCATAGCTTTGGGTAAGTCACGCTGTTTTTTCATTGAAATATCTGCTCATTACACTTTTCTAACCCAACTGCTTGTGTAATTCATTTTGTAGAGTAAATACGTCAACACCAACACCCTCTTTTGCAACTTTCTATGATTGCCACTGTCGCGCTTGCTATAATGTTGTTCACTCCACTCCGTGGAACCGATAGAAACACGTCAAACAATTTTTGTTTATTCTGCCGATAACATTACCCCAGAACATAGGTATTTCAGCTGTTACCTTAATTGTTTTACCAATACAATTGTTCGATTCTCTTTCTCTTTCTATATCACTATCTCTCTCTCTTTCTTTCAGTCGCCAAAAGCCCAAATATACTATATTTCGAGTTTTAGATTCCATCCAGATTTACGGATCGAGATTTCGTTATAGACTATTACGTAGCGCACCTCGCGGTACGTTTCGTAATAATAACAAACGATACCTCAGTTCCAGATGCACTAGCTTCTAGTATAACCCTTGCCCAGAACGAAACAGTGATTGTTTGTGCGGTACTTAAAACTTAATTTGGCGCTGTCGACCCAAGTGTTCTTTCTAACTGATTTTTGCAGTACAAATAATAAAGTTGTACTTATCCTGCAAGATGTAAAAGTTCCATTACAATTACCCTTAGTTGTGACACGAATATTCCTCCTCACTTACTCAGTTCTGTCAAAACGATAAACATATACACACAATCGTTACTCTCAGCAGCGATACATTTAACTTCCTTTTAGACGAGAAAAATTTCCTTTCTTCTTCGCGTGTCCCTCTGCGATTTTGTTCGTCTTGCGTCTAAATCTATCATTTTGTTGCGATTTTGACGACACTTTCAAAATTTGACTTCCTAAAGGTCAATGTTTACATACAAAGCTTCGTTCGATGCGTTTCTGAGTGTACTTTATAAGGGTCTTTGGCACTAGTCTCTAGTTTTGTGCAGATGTAGATAAAGTTTTGCACACTTTACCTGTAAAACCAGAGAAATATCACTGTCTACTTAATATTTTGTGAGGTAAAGGTCAGAGGGTACTTTACTTAAGAACACCGAAGCCAATCTACAGTTTTATTCAAATTGTAATGAAATAGATTTCTACTAATGGATGCAGTTATTCAATGCTTTCCTACGCCTTAGTCTATTTGATGCTTCAAATTATAATCTTACTTTTGGAATCTCCTTATATTTTGTGGAAGTAACGATATCAAGTAGTTGCTTTAGTAATGAGTAGCCTAACCAAGAAATAAAGAAAATAAAAGGTCTTTATTACTATGTATTTCGCCACACTGTTTTCGTGGCACTGCAGATATTTCTCCACTTATCTCTATTTTGCCAGTTGGGCGACTTCTGTCTATACTAAAGGGTTATTTCCGAAGAACTTCATTGAACTTTCGACATTATGTATGTCATACATATAATGTGAAATGTGAAGGTCCTGTAACACCTGCTTGGGGAATCGGTTCAACGCTTCTCGCACTGACTTCTTTAAGCTAAATTTGGCTTCGATTAATTTTTCATTGTCTGCTAGGTTTTTGATACGGTTGTGTTTTCAATGTTTCTCTCTTTGCTTTTTTGGCAGTCGAAACACGCTGAATCTTTCCCATTACTCTCATTTTCACTGTGTACATTCTCTTCTAAACTGTAATGTACGGGTCTCTTGGACTTTGTCCATTCATGCTCATTATTGTCAATAGCCGTGATGAATTTGTTTTATAGAAATCTGGGATCTGTCTCTTGTCGCCCTTTGTGAACAGAATGACCTTCCTCCACATTGCTATATACAGGTGTATTCAGTTTTGCTGTGATGAAAAATTTTCCCTGCTTAGAAGATTTTAGTTCTGCTGGTTACCAACAGTTCTATGATATCACAACATCCCGATTGTCGTTTTACAGCTAAAGATAATTTGGTGATCAACATTTAGATCAACGTCACTCGATTCTCCTTCGCTACCATGGGTTTTATATATTTTACCCTCCTACACTATATCAATTAACTAAAAGTCTCCACCTAATTTTATAACATGACTAACAAATTTACGTAGATTTTTTTCCAAAACATCATTCTCAGATGCTCCATGACTACAACTGGAACAGCAAGTGGTCTGTAGAAAAACAAGGAAAAGAAAGATTTAACCGATATTACATAGATTAGTACATGCTCAATGTATCACGAATACGACATTTCGTAACGATGTGGAACGTGTCGGTTCAATAAAAGATATCTTCTCATTATATATATTTCAACTACTGAGTACGAATACCCTTGTTAATCTTACTAGTACTGTTTCTTTGCGATTATTCTTGACATTTTTATACGGAGCGATCAGTAATGCATTATGTATGGCTGCTACGCTACTGTGGTACAGTCAGAGAAGGGATAAAATAAGTGTTGCTCTTTTTCCGGCCGCCATGCAATGTCTGCAACAATTAGACATCGCGAGTCCTTAAGCGAGCCGTTGCCTAGTAACATTGCGATTCTGAATCGTGCTGTCTTCAGTTCTCGAGAGCTCTTACGTGCCTTAAAGAAGTCGAATTAGTGCATATCCATCCTACATCTTTGGCGATTATTGCTTGTTGAGAGTCTTCTTAACAGCTAAGAAGAAGTTCAAACACCGAGTGTTGAGTGAAACGCTTCGAGGAACCGTAAGTAGCCAATCAGCTTCCTCTATGGGTCATAACTTGCCCTGCTAAAACCTTTGCTCTTATAAACAGTATGAACTGCGAGATACTTTCTTAGAATGATGCTGTAATTAATTGTTGTGTTCCAAGCGATATATTTCAAAAGTGCGAATCTATATAGTACGCGACTGTGCGAGTTACTTTGTGTTGCCAAGGGATTGTAGCGTATCGTTTTCGGATGTGAAAGGCATTGAGTGAAACCGTTGATTTCGAATAAAGTACTCATTCACGGCAAAATTTAATTCCTTGCTAATGTAGTTTGTCAATTTACGAAATTCTGGTTGCTTCCTCCTTTACAGTTCCCGTTTATACAAGAGGGAATAAATTTTCAGTTTCTCTCTACTAAAGCAACACGTATTCAAAATTTTATACATGGCTGCAGTTCAGGCAACCAGTTGCATAAAAGTGGTTTACATGCATACACCTTTTGTTCCGGCAAAAGTAATTTTTGCCTTCTTCAGAAGAATTTAATTTAGCTCTCATTAAAACAGTTATTAAATAAAACCAGCCACATTCGGCCACTTGACTTTATTTAACAACAATTTTAATGTGAGCTACATGAAATTCTTCTGAAGAAGGCAAAATTACGTTTGTCGAAACCTGGGTCAAGGTTTATGCAAGTAAACCATTTTTATGCAACTGTTTGGCTGAAATATTGTTCACTTTTGTATCAATATGTATTCCCATCCACTAGAGCCATCAGCAGTACAGCAAGACGCTGAACACTGAGTGCATAGTAAATTAATTAGTCAATAATCCAGTAGATCGTTTGCTACCGTACGATCTATCTGTTCACACAGACCATTTATCATTGTTGTTTTGTGATTCTTAAGAGGATTAAACAGCAGGATCATATGTCCCCTCCCATCATTCGCTTTTAGAAATCTGAGAAATCTTTGAGTAAGGTACGAGCCATACCTTTCATGGCAAACGTTTACAGTTCGTGTCGCTACTTAGTGTCGAATGTTTAGATGTTATGTGGAAAAATTACCCTCGTTAAACTCTGCCGTTATTTCTGACTGACATAGAAAGAGTGTGCCTATGTTATGAAAAGTGGTTTTCTGCCGGTGGCTTATACGGATGAGAATTAGGGCATATAGAGGCCGTTGCTGACATGTGTAGCATGTACAGATACTATTTACATTTGTACTTAACTTTAACTTAGTACATGTTTCTCTTTCTTTGTTGATCCAATGTACACTCTAAGCAATCGTGTAGTCGGTATAGAGGGTCGAGTGGTACGTCTCCGAATTGTAGACTATTACTGTTGATCGATATTCCCTTACGTTTTAATTCAGTTTATCTAGCTTTTAGATTACAAAAATATGGTAAGCCATTTCATACTGATCGTATTCACGGAAGAGCTACGATATTGGTGATACAGTACAATATCGTTAAATGAGAATGACATTTTCATGTAACAAGCTTTACTTTATAGCGTTCTGTATAAATGATGGTTTTTATTTTCGAACCCGCGTGAAAGTAGCGACTACACAGCAAACTTGTTCTGCCTGGTTTTAGTATGTTACGTACTTCATCTCGTGTAGATTATGACGGTCCTTGATTTTGTTTCACGTACCGTAATTGAGCTATAGACATACTCACAAAACTTTTTAATGTTTTTGTAATACCGGAGTTCCCAGTGGGGAAAAGAGGTAATTAGAAACAACCCTTTGCAATCGAAACCAGAGTGATATATATTTATCTCATGGGAAACAATAGATATTTAATGACTGACAGTCGGGGCGTAGATAGTGTAGTCGACAATGACAGAACTAAATTGAAATTTTACTTATTTAGATTAATTACAAAATACGTTTACTGTCATTTCATTCGTCAGTGATATCTTTGCCGCTGGTAATACATGTGTGGTATATGCAGCTGGAAGCAGTCCTTTCTTAACTGGGATACGCCATCGAAAGTTCTTTTAGGAAAGCAGGCAAGGTGATGTGCGGATGTCTCTCTCCAGGCAACCGTAAATTATGAAAATACAAATCCTTGAAAAAAAAAAAAAAAAAAAAAGTAAATGTCTCTTTCTCAGTCTACCCTCAATCTACCCTTCTGAAGAGAAGGTCTGAGAGCTGTCGTGACATGTCACGCAGAGTAGCCCGCGATCAACTACGTGATTGGCTGGCCACTATGACACGGTGGGCTGCGTCCTAGCGGCCAGCCCTGTATGCAGTCTACATTCGCTCTTCACGAAACATATGCTCTCAGACGCCCGTATGGCGATACAGACCGTCTCTCTCACAACGCCTGCCAATAGAGTTTCTTGGTCCATAACACTTTCGCGCTTGTTAAATGATGTACTAATGAAGTATCCACTGGATCTTCTTCATCGCTGCTACTAACCCCATCCGGTATGGATCCCACACAGATGAGCAATACTCAAGAGATTTGTAATCTTTCTTTGTTCACGGACTACACTTCTTCGAGGATTCTTGCAATGAATCTCTGTCTGGTGTCTGCCTGATTCACTATTCAATTAATATGGTCGTTCCATCGCTTTTCGTGTTTACTGCGTCTAAAAAGGAATAGAATATATTGTTTTAATTACTTCTTATGAGAACGTAAAAGTATATACTCCACTAAATGATTTATACTCCTAGGTAAATGACGGAATACAATCATGTAAGGGTATAACTTGCATTGATAAACTGCCTACAGCCACCCGCTTGAATAACCTGCAAGCTAATAGTATACAAAGAGATATCGTATTTTTCGGAATACTGTCACATAGCTCAAAAAGCTGATAGGTTTTTCTGGTTTGTAAGACAGTAATGTAGATATACCAGAATAGTACACGCATTTTTTTAAACCTTTCTGAGATATCATGGACACCAAATTTTGTCCATCTTTTTGAAATAGTAATGAAAGTAACATGATCTAGCAAGATATTTAAAAAACGAGAAGCGACGTACTAAAGATCAGGATTACTGAACATTGTCTTACCTTTTAACGTAAACCATTATTATCTGTACCGTTTGCTGTTGTATCAAGTCATACAGCGAGAATGGTTGCTTAATATTCCACTTTGTTAAATAGCCAATGCCTTCCATGCTGCCACACACACAGACATATATATATATATATATATATATATATATATATATATATATATATATATATATATATGGTGTTTTACTAAGTGTGTAAATGTCTCTTTCTCAGTCTACCCTCGCGTAATAATGACTATCGCTGCTTTGACACTTGCCCGTAGCTGCTCAGTGTACCAGTTATTGAAGATACATAATGTTTCACGAATTCATTATGTACCTTTCACACCTCCCTTCTCCCTTTCTTGCAAGAATTCCAGCCGTCTGTAATTACTTTAAAATCTGGAAAACTGTCATGTTTCATTTAGAAGTATTATTATTATTATTCTTGTTGTTGAACTCGATGGACACACTGCTCAAAATTATTAAGGGATCAGGTGAGGTATCATAAACAGTTAACATTTTGTAAAGTATTTTATTCAGATATTGATTACAATTGTAATTTAAGTGTGACACATTACAATACTTCGCTGACTCAACACATTACTTGAGGTTTATAGGGCGTTTACTTAGAGTAGGGCACCATGCGGTTACCATAAAAGTGAAAAATTTAATTTACTTTGCCCTCATATATGGTGTTTGATGACTTAGGACGGCCGGTTGGACACCTTCGTGGAATGGACAGTACGAATGAACCAGATCATGAGGGACTTGAGCTATTCTTCCATGAGTGCCATATCCAGTTCTGCAACCGTTGTGGGAGGTGCTGGTTACACTGCACCTACCAAGTGCACCCCATGCATGATCAATCGGGTTAAGTCCGGTGAACAAACTGGCCACTCCATTCGTTCAATTTCCTCAGCCTCAAGCGTGCGGTAACGTCCATAAAAATAACCCATGTCCTATGGCTTCAGTGTGGGACACAATGCCGCTATGAACGACATAGAGGTGTATACCTCCGCTAATACTGACACTTACCAACACCATTCGTCCATCGTCATGTGGGAGAATTTTCATTCACATAAGCAGGATTCTTCACAGCTTCACGTTCTCTCTAGATGAGAGAACGACGATTGTTCGGCTGCACTCAAAATCTTGACTCATCTGTGAACAGAACCCGGCGCCATTCCTTACGACTCCAATCCTGATGCGCCTCCGCCCAATTTCTGCGGGCTAAACTGTGTCGTGTCTGTAATGGGATACACACACCATAGGTCTCCCAGCGTAGAGGCTATATTTCCGAAGGCGATTTCTGACTGCGTTGATATTGCGCGTCCTGTTTGTTGCTGCTTGGAGGGTTGCACTCAGTCTCCTGTCTCAACGGGCTGTTAACCGGAGATAACGGTCATCTATTGCTGATATTACCAGTAGACGACCTTGCCTTGCTTTTTTTAACTGTTCCTGCTGTCTTAAATCTCTTCCAAGCCCTGGAAATTTCACTTTGGGACACTCGAATAGCTGTAGCCACCTCCCTCTGTGTTTTTCCTGCTTTGAACCTTCCTGTAGCTCTCCATGCCATAGCTTTGGGTAAGTCACGCTGTTTTTTCATTGAAATATCTGCTCATTACACTTTTCGAACCCACTTTCCTGTGTAATTCCTTTGGTAGAGTAAACAAGTCAACACCAACACCCTCTGCAGCAACCCTATATTATTACCACCACCTAGCTTGCCATAGTATTGTTCACTGCACTCCGTGGAACCGATAGTAACACGTCAAATCATTTTAGTTCATTCTGCCGATGACATTACTTCGGAACATAGATATCTCAGCTTATACCCTAATTGTTTTGACCAATACACCTGCTCGATTCTCTCTCTCTTTTTATGGCAGACTTCATAATAGTAACACATGGTACCTCAGTTCCAGATGCGCTAGTTTTTGTATGCCCCTATCCTGTACGAAACAATTATGATTGTGCGGTGCTTAAACCTTAATTTGGTGCTGTCGTGCCATGTATTCTCTCTAACTGATTTGTGCAGTACAGTTAGTTCAGGTCATCTGCAGTGTACTCTTCATACTGAATGTTAACGGTCCATCACAAGCACCCTTAGGTGTGACAGGAATTTTCCCCTTAACTTAATCTGCTCTGTTAAAAGCGATGAGCGTGTACACATAGTTGTTACTGACAGCAACGATACATTTCATTTCCTTCTTCGCAAGGGGAAAAAAATAATACATTCTTCCGCGCGTGTCTCTCTGTCTGTTAGTTTGTGTTGTGAATAAATCTACTGTTATGTTGTGATTTTGACGACATTTGGATATTTGAATTCCTAAATCAGATAAAGATTAATGTTTACACAAAGTTTGTTTCGTTGCGTGGCGTAGAGAACTTTACAATAGTCTTTGACGCCAGTCTCCAGTTTTGTGCAGATGTTGATAAAATTCTGCACGCTTGACCTAAAAAACAAGAGAAATTTCGCTGTCTACTTAATACTTCGTAAGGTATTAGTCAGAGGGTACTTCACCTTAGAACAGCGAAGCCAATATACAGTTTTATTCAAATCACAATGAAATTGTTGACATGTGACCTTCAAAACTGAAGGAAAATTATTGTCGCCATAAGAATTCATGAAGTGGATAGTGGAGGGAGCCTTACAGCTTTACTTCTATAGTTGTGCTGCGATGTTGAACAGTAGAGTAGATGGAATAACAGAAGCAGTTACGGGTAATGGACTGACAGAAGTTCGCGATAAAAGTTTATCCGGGTTAGGCGGGTTTCCAGCTAGTGTTATTTCCTTATAATATACAAAATTCTACAGTTTTGCTTCGTAGCTTATGTTATTTTGATCACTTGACCTTCAAAACAAGACCGTTCCCTACACACGCTTCCCGCACATACTTCGACTTCCGTGCAATTTCCAGTTATTCCCAATATACTTAATCTGCAACGACGCGTGCTGCTCTCTCTTAGATCTTTTCCGTATTCTTCATCAGTCCTACCTGATATCGATTCTGTACTAACAAGAAACATCTAAGTCTTCTTTATTTTTCGACATAGTATTTTGTAAGCTACTTCTTTTCTTGTTTCAGGGTAGTTTCAGGGGTAAGACAAGGCTGTAACCTGTCACCACTGTTGTTCATACTATTCATGGATCAAATGTTGAAAACAGTAGACTGGCAGGGCGGGATTAAAATAGGTGAAAACAAAATAAGCAGTCTCGCATATGCGGATGACTTAGTTGTAATGGCCGATTCGATTGAAAGGTTGCAAACTAATATTTAAGAGCTCGATCAGAGGTGCAAGGATTATGATATGAAAATCAACATCTCCAAAACAAAAGTAATGTCTGTGGAAAAGAGATTTAAACGGATTGAGTGCCAAATAGGAGGAACAAAGTTAGAACAGGTAGACAGTTTCAAGTACCTGGGATTTATTTTCTCACAGGATGGCAACATAGTGAAAGAACTGGAATCGAGGTGCAGCAAAGCTAATGCAGTGAGGCTCAGCTATGACCTACTCTCTTTGGCAAGAAGGAAGTCAGTACCAAGACTACGTTAGCGGTGCACCGCTTGCATAGACTTCTATTAAAGGAATGCAGTTATGCAATGCCCCTTTCCTACGCCTTCATCTATGTGAGGCTTAAAATTCAGATCGTTCTTTTTGGAATCTCCTTATGTTTGTGGAAGTAACGATATCAGGTAGTAGCTTTAGGAATGAGAAGTTCAAGAAGAAAAAAGATATTTCTTTCTATGTATTTCGCCGTACTGTGTTTTCGCGGAGGGCACATTGCTCCTCCAATGCACCAAGCGCCGTTACACTACAGATCCTTCTGCACTTATCTTCATTTTCCCAGAGTGGCGACTTCTGTCTATATTACAGGATTATTTTCGAAAAACTTCATGGAACTTTCGACGTTATCTTTAAGTTCATATATATATAATGTGTAAAGTAAACGTCCTCTAATACCTCCTTGGGGAATCGGAAAGCAAGAAATTTATTTCTCGTCGAAACACGCACTGACTGATTTAAGTTAAATTTGGCTTGGTAAACTTTCCCATCTCTGCAAGGTTTTTGATACGGTTGTATTTTCAATGTTTGTCGCTTTCCTTTTTTGACAGTTTTTCAAACTGGTTATCGAAACACGATGAATCTTTCCCATTACTTTCATTTTTACTGTGCACATTCTCTTCTAAGCTGTAATGTACTGGCCTCTGGGACTTTGTTCATTCATGCTCATTATTTTCAAAGGCCGTGATGAAATTTCCTTTTTTTTTCCAATGAAACCTGGAGTCTGCCTCTTGTCGCTCTTTGTGAACAGAATGACCTTCCTTCACTTTCCTATATACAGTTGTATTCAGTTTTGCTGTGATGAAATATTTTCTCTGATTCCCGCTACCTGAGTCGAAGATTTTATCTCTGCTGCTTACCAACAGTTTTATGATGTTATCACAACATTCCGATATGCTAATCAACATTTAGATCAACGTCACTCGATTCTCTTACACTGCCATGGCTTTTGTATATTTCACTGTCCCATACTATATCTGTTAACTAAAAGTCTCCACCTAGTATTATAACATGACTAAGAAATTTACGTAGAATTATTCCAAAATATCAAATGTTTGTAAATCTTATGGGACTTAACTACGGGGTCATCAGTCCCTAAACTTACAAACTACTTAGGAACTACTTACGAACTAGGACGGCACAAATATCCATGCTCAAGGGGGGATTCGAACCCCCGACCGTAGTGGCCGTAAATACCGTGACTGAAGCGCCTCAGTCCCCTTTTTTTTTTCTTTTTTTTTCTTTTTTTTTTTTTCTTTTTTTTACGGGCCTCCATCCACCCCTTTAGCCCGGCCTTGCGCTCGCCAAAGGTCGCCTTCTTCGGCGTCGGCTTCACTGGCCTTCTACTTTCAACAGAAAAAAAGAGAAATTTATTTCTCTCTAGTATAGTAATGTACTTAATCTCTTGCTTCTGTTCTCATTTTGATTAAGTATGTTGTTATGATGCACTCTTCTTTCCGTCTTGTGCGGCAGAGATGCTCGGATATGGTTTTTCGGTGCATCTCAAGCTGCAAATTTTTCTTTTTCTACGACTTGTTTTTGCATCGATATGGAAACCAAAATTAAATAAGTATAAAAATAAATAGCCATCTTCTTGGCGTAAAATGAAATAAAAAGATAATAAAAAATATACCTAAATGAAACTGTATCGTTGAATTTTTCTCTCCCGTTGGTCTATATTATTGTTCGTTTTAGATAATTTGCGTACTTCTCTTTATATTTTCTGTGACGTTCAAGCTGCTGGTGTTCTATCAGCAGGTACATCCAATAATCTTCTTTATTCTTTGTCTTGTTTGTTAAAATGTAATGAACAGTATGGCCTTTGAGCCAGTTGACTGCTCTTCGTCTAGTATTAGGGAACGGTACGTCATCAGGATTAAGTACTTGTGCCGGTGTTATTGTGTTTGGTGATGTGCGGAGAATAAGTGCCAGTGTCTTCCTGAATAGAAGCCACACATCTTTCGCATCTTCACACACAAAACGATGTTCTTCGGTGTCGATTAGCTTGTAGTGGGCACAGTTTGGGTCGGCTGCCAGATGTATTTTGTGCAATTTTGAGTTGGTGGGGAGTTTCCTATTGACGGCCAAGTACCACGTCGACCTCACATTGGATGATAAGTGGGTGTCAGATATGTTTGCCCATGTATTGTTCCAGTTGTTTTGTTTAAACTTTGTTTCTATTTGATTACTCTGTTTGCCTTCCATCAAAGCGTTGTAGATCTCCTTTACTGTGTACATGCCTTTCTCCGGGGTTCTATGACGTATGTAGCTGTACTCCACTAGGAAGTGTTTGAGGTGGTACAGCTCGTGTGAGATGTGGTGCACGTCTATTGGTGGAGCCCTGCTAACCGGTGTGATTTCGTTCAAAAGATGAGATACTAAGGTCGTTGGCGATCGTTTCCACTGTTTATATGTTTTACTGACATATAGTGCTTGCGCTTTCAGGTATATATCTGTCAGTTTTAAACCGCCTTTGTGTGTCGGTAGCGTCAAGGTGTCATATGCAACCTTAAATATCTGACCTCTACTAACAAAATAACCAAGCGTTGCTTGTATTTTGCGTGCTATGGTTCTGGGCAAGGGCAGCACTTGAGCAACATAGTTGATTTTGGATGTAATATACGTGTTGACTAGCTGCACTTTCTGAATGGCGTTTAAATTGCGTAAGCTGTGTTGTTGTATGCCTGCTCGTAATTTTGCAAGTAATGTCCTGTAATTGAGAGCGGCCGTGCGGTGAATACTACGAGTATATTCGATTCCGAGGCATTTTATGCGTTCCACTATTTTTATTGGTGCAGCGGGTATGATCTCTATACCTCGACCAAGATTCATAACACCAGACTTATTGCGGTTTAATTTAGCTCCTGACGCAAGTTCGTAAGTCGCCACAATGTCAAGTACTTTGTCCATCTCGCTTGCATCAGTCACAAGGACTCCAACATCATCCGCGTAGGCTTGGCATGATATCTTCTGCCCATGGATGTGTAGTCCACGAAGTTCTTCTGTCAGGCAGGTCATAAGAGGTTCAAGCGCCAGTGCGAAAAGCGTCATAGACATTGGGCACCCCTGTCGTACCGAACTCTGAACATTTATCGGGCTGCTGAGTTGGCCGTTTATATTTATTCGTGATGTGCTATTCGTGAGTATGGTTTTCACAGTATCTATCACTGTCTGTGGAAAGTGCATGGCTTTCATAGTCCGGAAAAGGTACGAATGATTTACTTTATCGAAAGCCTTTTCAAAATCAAGCGACATCAATGCACATCTGATGTTGCAAGTTTCCGATATTGCTATGATGTCTCTGTAGTCCGTTAAGGTCTGATAGATTGTCCTATCTTTCCCCACACTTGTTTGATAAGCTCCCGTCACTGTACGAATAACGGACTTGAACCTTTGCATCATAATACGGGCGAAGATCTTATAATCACTATTGAGAAGTGTTATAGGTCGAAGATTCGCTATGGTTTTGCCTCCTGGTGTTTTGGGGACCAAGACCACAGTGCCTTCACAGAATTCTTTCGGAAAATCATTTTTTGTGTGCATTATTTCGTTACATACGAGTGTCAGTTTAGGCGTTACTCGTTCTCGAAAGACTTGATACAACTCCGCGGGAAGCCCATCTGGACCAGGTGATTTATTCTTCGGGTTCCTTGAGATAGCATCTTCGACTTCGTCGTCTGTTATCTCTGCTGCAAGCTCGCCTGCTTCTTCTGGAGTTAGTCTTCTTTGCGTCCTAGCAGTAATGGCTTGCTGTGCTGTTTCGTCTGTTGGTGTATTGGCAAGTAATTCTCTAAAATGTTTGTGGATCTCTTCTCGTATTGCAGCTTGGTCTGTCAAGAGTCTCCCGTCTGAAGTTTTAAATTCTGTCAGAATTTTCCGTCTCTGTCTTTTATTTTCTTGGAGAACATGGTACATCGATGTAGTCTCTTCATTTGTTGTGTTTTGTAAGCGCGTTCGTATTTGACAGTCTTCGAGATGTTGTCTCTTCAGAAGTAACAGTTTCGCCTTTATTCTTTGGATCTGCCCGTAATTATTGATGACTGTGGCGTCCTGAACGTACAAGTCTCGAAGGCACTGAAAGTAAAATTCTGTCGTCTGCTTCCGCCAGGCGGCTTTTTCGCGAGAGTAGTTTTTCAGTGTCCTCCTTATTGCGAGTTTTGCGCATTGTAACAACCAGTGCAGTGCCGTACGGTAACGGGGGAACTTCCGTTCACATTCTGACCAAGTTGTATAGAATGCTGCACGACATCCAGGGTCCGATAGGTGTGCTACGTTAAACATCCACTGGCCTCTAGCTCTGTAGGTTCCCTGTCTCTCTAAGTTTACCGTGCATATGTACGCGATATGATCAGAGAACATAGTTGGCCATAGTTCGGACTGTAAAATGTGTTCCTTTAAATTGGACGTTGCATAGATCCTGTCTATACGACTGGCAGAGTGACTGGTGATATATGTGTAACCCGGCTTATCACCGTGTTTCAGTTCCCAAGTATCAAGCAGATTTAAGTCTCTCACGATGGTCTCCAGCTCCAGAGATTTATTAAAATTGGGCGTCTGATCTTTGGGGCTTAGTACGCAATTGAAGTCGCCAGCGAATATTGTTTGTTCAGATCGGTCAATAAAAAGGGGAACTATGTCCTCCTTGAAAAATTCGGCTCTGCGGCGCTTGTTCCCAGTTCCTGAGGGGGCATATACGTTAATCAGCCTAGTATTATTTATTGTGGCAGCTATGCCTCTACTGTTTGGCAGTTTCCCCACTTTTGTGAGTATGATACCTTCCTTTGCCATAATCGCCGTACCGAGGTCACTGCCATTACCAGGATTAATAATGGCGTTATAGCCAGCGATGTTGCCCAAACAGATGTCCGTTACTTCTTGCAGCAAAAGGATGTCAACATCGGCGGCGTACAGAAAATCTTGGAGATTCTTCAGTTTGAATGTGCTGCTAATTTTATTAATATTCAAGGTCGCAATTCTGTACGCCTGCAAGGACGTCATGTTGACTGTACCATTGAACTAGGTATACTGCCTACCAGACAAGGTGGATATGTCTCCATTTAAAAGAAATCTGCATCGTCACCTGCCATATTAGCGTCTTCTACGGTATTTTGTCGATCGGTGGTCACTTCATGTCGGTGTTCGGGTGCTGTCTGTCCTGTTATCTCAGTCATCTCTGCATCTTGGCTGTGCTCCTCAACATCATCCGCCCAATCGCGAGTGCACTTAACTTCCCCCACGTCCGTCTGTGATATACTTGGAGGGTCCTTCTGACTTGCTGTTCCTTTGTCAGTAGCCTTGGCGCCCCTTTCAGGGGTGTGTTTTCCTCGATCTGGTTCAGTGTCCTCAGTTCGTGACTTCTTTGTTGTCGTAGTTCGGTTGTCCGGAAGCGCTCCTTGAGCTGTGTTTGCCATTTCTTGGCCTATCCGCTTCGCTTTATCACGCAGTAGCGGCGCAAGTTGTTCTGCTCCCTGACGAGCTTTGCGACGCTTCCTCCGGGACTTGGGTGAAGTCATGGGGGACTGCAGGTCGCCATCCTCAGACGTCTCAATAGTGTCATCTTTGCACTGGCCCTCTTCTTCGTGTGACTGACACGTGCCTTCTTCTGCCGTCTTAATTTGGTCATCTTCTGCATGAGCACTGGTTCCTGCTTCTTGAGAAGTAGTTGGACCCATAGCTTCTGTGCTACTAGTCTCCATAGGGACGTTTTCAGCTGGACGTTCTGTAAACTCAGTTGCCGCCCTTTCTATGCATGTGTCTGGGGCAACGTCTCCGCGGGCTACGGCGGCATACGTCACGGGTAACGTGGTCATGTGACTAGGCTGCGCTCGCTCACCAGTCGGTAGTTGCGTCACACGCCTCTGCACACACTGTGCACGGACGTGGGTAGTCGAGCCACACACAACCTGAGCAAGTTCTCGGTTGCCCATCGTAGATAATTATCGCTCTGTATCCACATATCGTGAGATAAGAGGGAATATGTTTCAACATGTCAATTTTAATCTAACACCATTTAGAACGGGAAATTTGTGCAAAGTAGACCACTTCTCTGCAACATTGCTGATAATCGTGCCATATTCCCGCAGTTTCTCATTAATCTCCTCTTCTGTTACTTCAAAGGGGAGCTCAAAAATGCGGACTGTCCGTGTCCCCATACCTGCACGCGAAACCGTGACATCTCCTATATGTCCATCTGAGTGTTTAAATCTGGCTACCCCACCACAAGATCTCACAATTTCATCGCATTTGTCAGCAGTTGATAATTTCAAGTAAACTGTCGGGCTAACGATCGACAAGTTAATTCCAATCAATTCGTCCACCTTGATCTTAAAGTTATTTTCTATAAACGCCTCAACTTCGAAAGATTTTGGTCTAGCATATTTCGGGTCAAAAACTATCTTCAAAGTTTCTTGCCTCAATTTCTCTACTGTCGTTGTCTGTTCCATTATGTCATTCTACAAATGTTACTTCGTATACAACAAGAAACGCTGAAAGCGTACACTCACCACACCGCGCTTGGCTGCCCGCAGCGACGACGTAAACACCACACGGCCGCTCCGACGTCCGCAGCTCACGGCCGCCGCCGGCGGAATGTCCCCTCGGCCACCGCGGCCGGCTCCAAATTATCTTCTCAGATGCTCCATGACTACAGCTGCCGCAGCAAGTGGTCTGTAGAAAAACAAGGAAGATAAAGATTTGACGTAGATTAGATTACTACATGTTCCATGTATCACGAATACGACATTTCGTAATGATGTGGAGCGTATCGGTTTAATAAAAGGCATCTTTCAATGATTTTCATGATTTTAAATATAAATTAGTAATTTTACTAATATATATATATATTAGTAAAATTACTAATTTATATTTAAAATTTCAACTACTGAGTAGGAGTAGGCATTCAAAAATCCGTTTAATGTCTTTTGGCTATCTATCAAACTTTTGACGTTATTTCACAAGTGACCAAAGACGTTCGTGGCTGCATAATTCTCCCCTTTTCGTGGCAACGTTCAATTTCATCTTGGGTAATAAAGACCATCTTTTCTCCTAGTGTTATACTTATGCATTTTGCTATATTGTGAGACTACTATGAGGTCCCCTAGTTCCTAGTGCTCTTGGATGGGCTCGTGCAATTATTCTGATTATATCCTTTTGTCTGTTTTTAACTGCCTCAAAATATGATGCCATATGCAGGAAGTGAATCGAACTAATTTACTGAGATAACCACCGGAGATAACATTAATCCTAATATCATAAGTAACTGAACACAAACGTTTTAACAGTTCATCAATGTGTGTCTTCCAATTCAATCCCTTTAAATGCAGAGACCTAAATGATTTGAATATTGTACTTTTGCTGTAGAATTCTGACCAAAGTCAGTGTTATTGATGGAGTTATGCCATTTACTACTAAGAACTGTAAATACTGATTCCTCAAAATTTAACGAGCGTCGATTTGAAGAGAACCACATAACGATTTTACGGAACGCGTTATTTACAATAAGAATAAGAACAGTTGAACAAGATTATTAAAGTGACGGTTCGAAAATGTAAACAAAAATACATTTGTAGGATACTTTTGGTTTTTCGCATTTACTGTAAAAATACAAAAAATTAAACCATTTACGGTAAGCGTGAAGAAGAAACTAACTAATATACAGAACGAGTCTTACAGTCAAGAAAACAGCAACCAACCACATTTAATTCTGCAATTTATTTACAAAAATTGATTCTTGAACAGTGTATTCACTTGTTGACTACAAATATCGTATTCCCTATCATTCCTACTGCTACGTCCATATCATCAGCTAAAAGTGCCTTCATATCCAACATGATTATTAGATTTTTATCTATCTTTATCTATTGAACTACCTAGACAGTATTTTCATACGCTGTGATTTCTCTGCCTCTTCAAATTCTGCTTCCGGTTTAGGTGTAGGGGTTAGCGCAACTGCCTATAAAGCAGGAGACCTGGGTACATTTTTTCAGTCTTTTCCATTCGCAGTGAAGTCATATATTCTGTGAATATGAAAAAAATTTGTGGTGGTATTGATTACCATATTTTCGTCTGACCAGAAGGTCGTATCTTTGCTTGAACTTCTAAATTGCCCTTTTCATGTTTGCTGCCTTTTTTACTGCATTCAAACGTTTTGTATTCTAATGTTATTCCGTGCTGGTTATTCCATATTTTCCTCGTAGTCACCTCTCGATTATCAGCCCCCTTCCTGAGATCCGAATGGTCGACGAACCGGAAATCTTGACAGTGGAGCCATCATCAGGAGTCTTTCAATACAGAGTCCATGTAGGCTATTTGGATACACAGTATTTGTATGTGATGCAAGCATTAATTTTGCCTGTTTGATCCTGATGCTGTTTATCATTAGTGAATCCACACTTTTATCATCTCCTTAATCTACTTGGGTGAGTCACTAAATAAGTCCCAAACTGAGGTAGACACGCCAGTACTACGAGCTGCGAAGGGATATTTCTCTACCACTACGACACATCCGTCTTGTGGATTTCAGCAGTTTAAGGAACCAAATAACGTTACAGCTTAAGAGTATCACTTATAGGATGCAAACACTACCACAAACTTTTAAATCTTCAAGCTCTTAAAGCCTTCTCGAACGATGGGAAGAGTGTTTAAATTTACAGGTGGAGTCAGCTGAAAAGTAAAGCAATTTTCAGGTTTGTAAACGCAGTACTGGCGTGTCTACCTCAGATTGTAACTTATTTACTGAATCACACTTGTATTTTGACGATGCCGTTCGGAGGGCGAAGATGATTTCGTACACCGTTTATGTTTTACATTAATACACCTTCCGATTTATTGACCAACAAATCCCAACAGATCACTCCTTTTCCATTGATATAACACACAAAATAACTTTTCATCACGTCAGCCCATTATGTAGCAACATTAATTAATTAAGAGCTATATGACCCCTTGCATGAAAGCTATCCTGCACCCTTAGTGGCAAACTGGAATCGTGCTTGAGGTACTGAATTGCATTCAGGCCAAGGGAAATTTTTTCGGAGAATCCATTACTGCAATACCCCCAAGATCGATGAAGTAGTTGATGAGGGCTGCACGACTGACTCTGTAGCTGTCGTACATAAACTTGATTTCTTCGCGACTTGAAGATGAAACAGTTCATTGATGGGTTGGAGGATGTTATTCCTGTATTGTGGACGTTTGAGCGTGCACAATGGTGTTAGAAATCCCCACCCAGAATATTACTAATCCGTCACCTTCCTGCTTTCGACTGATAGTGTTTTAGATGGTTTTGGACCGAAGCTGTAACGTGCTATAATGTGCGTGGCTTTATGGTTTAGGTTTCTCCATGGCGATCGAGAATATAGTTTTTGTGTAGTTTGTTTTATACATACTCATTTAAGAGTTGGCGTCCTATGTCCTCCATGAAGTCATTGTTCATCCCGGTGGCTGTCAGGTTTCCGTCGGGCACGTGAAGGGCCCGCTGCAGTTATCAAACGATTACAGAAATTTATGACATCACTCTAACTCAGGACTATCCGGGTTGTAAGGGCTGAAGGTGCGCCTCGGTTTCATAGTGGTAGAGTGCCAGACTACAAATGTAAAGGTCGCGGGTTCGATCCCCACCAGATCCTAGGATTTTTATCTGTCACTTTCCACTTCTTTCACCTCTGGCAGTATTGCTCATGTGAAAAATACCGAGTAGCACCGTGGTTCGGGACCCACGTTAAACTGTGGGTCCCCCTATAACTGGCTGGGTAAGTCAGTTCGAAGATCGGAGGAAAGCAACGGCATACCACCTCCAAACAGGACCATGCCTAGTAAATCACTGTGGTGTTCAAACCAATCTTCGGATTGTTGACTGCTTTACCTTTTAAGTGCTGAAGATAAGTTTCCCTGATGACATAAAGCAACGCTCCGTATGCGATCAGATGTAAAAATTCTTCGTCTTTTCATCTAATAAGGTCTGTACTGTGTCGACAAAAGTCTTATAGTGTCCCTATACTGAGTTCCGAATGAAGGTACACTAGTTACTCCCTTGTCTACATTGAAGGAAATATGTGTGCTTTCAATAGATGGGACTGTAGGCAAGTTTTCTTACATTTTGTGATACTTCAGCAGAGCAACACTTTAGTGTATGTCCAGGAGGGGTGTGTTTAAGGCATATATGGATGACAGGAACCTTGTTTCATTGTGTATATGCTTCAAATATTGTTGATGTACTGTTGTAATTACATTCCCTTCCTTCGATTTCCAGAGAGCGAACAGTTGCGTTCTGTTCAGTCGTTACTGTAAAATCTCGTACTTCTTTCACAACAGACGTGAGATGCCGTGCAGTACAAAAGGAACACTGAGTCAACCTGGGCGAGAGCTGCGAATTAGCGAAGCAACAATCTGCCGCCAGCTGCGACGATGTCATCAAGCTTTGGGCAACCACGTGGACAGAATAGTCTTATGTTCGGGTCAGCGTGGTGATAGTAGTAAAAAAGAGTATCCTGAATGTATCCAGAAAGCTACTGCAGTACCTCTGTGGAACGTTTCGGCCGCTGCCTGCCAATAAAAGTGAATCTCACCGAAAGGGCACTATCCCGGTGAGAGCGAATGGTGAAGCCCATCATTAGCTGTGTTACTGGCATTCAATACTTTAACTAGGCCTGGAGTGGTATACAAGGGTCGAGAACAGATTGAGGTATGGAGTGAGAATGGTGAAGGGCACAGAGATACCTCTGACTTGTTTGGAGTAGCAGTTTTAGCACTTGGTTGCTTTTTAGTGGGGGTCTCCTTTCGGACTTCCATCTATGAGTTGGCCTGAAGCACATAATAAAAAAGAAGATCGAAAAAGAATTGGAACAGTGAGGGATAAACTACAATACTGCATCCAGTTTCATGGTATGTCGTACATCGATTGTACAGTGTTCTCACCATCGATGAATTAGCTTCATTACGTCGTAAAACTGTTTCCTGCAAATGTTGAAACGATGGGCACTTCGTGTGCGACTTATTCTGCGTACCAGCAGCATACACACACACACACACACACACACACACACACAGACACACAACCACGTATACAGCCACATGATGGTGGACCATCAGATTTGAAACCTGTAACGGCGCTATTTTGTAAATTATGGCATAATCAAATGTGGTTATTTGCTGTTTTATTGGCTGAAGAATCGTCCCGTATATTAGTTTATTCTTCAGCCTTACGATTAAAAGTTTAACATTTGTTGCCGATAATCGAACTACTGTTCGTGTTACTTGTATTCACCATTATGATTCAGTAAATCACAAATGGTCGTGTATGACTGATTTCCTTCTTAAATATATTGTTTCCATTAGTAAGTTTAAGCCTAAAATTATTCATTGGCTAGAGGCTGTAATTATACTTTTCCGTAACACCCTACAGTACTAGTAATTTTGAAGATTATAGTGATTTCAGCTGTGTGCTGATCACAGGAAGAAGTTCCTAAAGGGGCATACATCCATTTCTCATTGCGTATTTTCTTCCTGTATAGGCGTCCATATCGGCTGCGTTGCCATGTTGCTAGATTATTGTGGAAACTTAAGTCAATGCTTAACGTGTTTGTTTTCTCCTCACAGATGTTCCGGAAGCTTTTCGCGTGTTTTTGCCTCAAGTTTAGGAGTGAGGCAGACAAGTCCTCTTTCCAAGAGGATTTTGTCGATGAAGATCTGATTGGGAAACCTGAGGTAAGGAACGCAGAGTGTAATGGAATAATCAGGCTTCTAGACAGTGATTTGCACGTAATCAATCAACTATCCGTACACATCACATAATATTTTAAGGTCTTTCGGATTTAGCTAACCAATATCAGTTACTTGTTTATGTGAAGAGGATACCATCTTTTTTGTACGTATGTGTAAAAATGTTTGCAGTGTCAGTTAAGGGAAATATCGATCAGAGGAAAACATTAACAAAAAATATTTTGAACATTTACAGTGAAAACCAAATTATTTTCTCTAGTTTTCAGACTCTTAGTTTTTATGAACTCTTGTAAAGGCGAACGAAATAAGTTACAGTATGGGGATAAATGTGCGGTTAATGTTGGTTCTAAAATCTTCACAGTCATCAGGCAAGTACAATCACTTATAAATCAGACTTTTAATCACTGCGTAAATTTCCCTCTAAAGTGTAATCGGACTATCGTACAGCTTCCGATTCAATTCCTCTGATTTTGACCAGAATCTATATCAGCATTACGTAGAAAATGTAGACGGAGCTTGTTCAGTAGTTGATACAGTGGAATGGCGGGAAGTTCATATCTCTGTTGCGCAATGTATGTGATTTCCTCAACTGTTTGCTAGTCAATGATATAGTAAGTATTGCAGAAAACGAACTTCCGTAAATAAGGTTCTGCAAGAAAATAGTTCCAATAATAGAAAGAGGAAGACCGACAGTTAGGTGGCAAGATAACGTCCACGAGGACACAGCGAGTGTGAAGATCAGTACTGAACCGAAAAGCAGAGCACGCGACATCAAGGAATAGAAGAGGCTCCTGGAGCAGACGTATTGTCAGGAAGGTCTTTGCCACATGCGAATACGAATCTTAATTTCTTCCCCAAATTTCGTCCTCCTTCAAGACGTCGACCAGATTTTAAATTTTAATCTTCCTTCCTCGTCCTTTTCCAACATTTCGGTACATTTAATGAATGTTACCTGGCCGGTGATTTTAATGACACTGCTTTTAGAAGACATCTTATTCGTTATATTCGAAAAAAACCCAACAAGAACACACATATAAAGCGAAGCGGTCCAGTCTTCGCTTCAGTGTATATCAACATCATGTTCGAATTCTTTACGGCTAAATACCGCGAATAAAGGGGATATGGTCCTATCGACTGAGCTAGATAGCTTTTGGTTAAGAATTTGTGAAAATTTGCCGTGAAGATGGGGCAGGATCAGCAACTGGATATGTAATTAAAACTATTTACTTTTCTTCTTTCGTCACAGTTGCACTATTTAGACGCTGGTAACTAGTTTCGGACTTGTTCGTCCATTTTCAAACCATATGCCTTATCCCAACCGTAACAATACACTGCATGAAGCAAATTACTGAAAAAAATCTATACGTTGTCCACTGTTAAAACATGATTACATTGAAATTTAAAAAAAAGGTTGAAATAGATGTTGCGTTCATGGGCCTCCAACTGAGTACACGTTGGAGGCCCATGAATGCAACATCTATTTTAACCTACTTTAAATTTCAACGTAATCACGTTTTAACAGTGGACAACGTATAGATTTCACAGTCATTTGCTTCATGCAGTGTATTGTTACGGTTGGAATAAGGCATATGTTTTGAAAATGGACGAACAAGTCCGAAACTAGTTACCAGCTTCTAAATAGTGCAACTGTGACGAAAAAATAAAATAATAAATGGTTTTCATTCAGAATTTGTGTTTGACAGGGAGAGTACAAGAGTAGTCAGAATAGTTGTGTTCACCACCGTGCCCAGATGGCGAAGTGGCTAGTGCAACTGCTTAGTAAACAGGAGTCCCGGGTTAAAAGTTTAGTCCGGGACAAATTTGTATCTTTGCCCAGTAACGTAAATTAATATCTATTGATAGCGAGTGTCTTCGTAAGGATAGCATTCTCGATTTTTTTTCCATTTCCGATGGAATGTACCAAAAAACCGGCAAACGAACGAGAATGTGACGTTAGAAAAATTCTTCCGCAGAGGATGACCCACGCGCGTTGGCCGGCTCGCTTTGGCGAGGACGAGTTGGTGTTGCTGGCGGAGCGGGCCGAGAAGACCCCACCAGTGCCTCCTGCTGACGACGAGTACAGCGTGGTCGTCGGCAAGGTGAGGCGACATCACTGTTATTACGTCACACATTACCGATAGACTACACGGTGGAGGTCGATTAAGTATGTGTTTCCACGAATTTCGTCGTTCAAATGAAACTTTCTCTGACGTGTAAAGGCGATACTTTCTTATGGCACTTACTTTCATTCTGTGTACTAAGAATTTCTACCATGTTGATTCACAAATTTCGTTCCCTGATTTGTTCAAGCAGTTTTGAAGTTTAATACATCTACATCTACATCTACATAGATACTCTGTAAATCACATTTAAGTGCCTGGCAGAGGGTTCATTAACCACTTTCATAACTTTTCTCTACCGTTCCATTCTCTAATAGCGCCGGGAAGCAAGAACAGCTAAATCGTTCCGTTCTCGATATGATTTCTCTTATTTTATTGGGATGGTCATGTCTCCCTAAGTAGGTGGGTGCTAGCAAAATATTTTCACATTCAGAAGTAAAAGTCGGTGATTGAAACTTCGCAAACAGATCACGCCGCAATGAATAACGTCTTTCTTTTAATGTTTTCCACCCCAATTCGTGGAACATTTCTGTGACGCTTTCCCCCCGTAACGTGATAAAACAAAACGAGCTGCCCTTCTCTGAATCTTCTCAATATCTTCCGTCAGTCCCACCTGGTGAGGGTCTCACAAGGGGCAACAGTACTCCAGGAGAGGACACACAAGTGTGATGTAGGCAGTCTCTTTGGTGGAGCTGGTGCATCTTCGAAGCGTTCTGCGAATGAAACGTAACCTTTGATTCGCCTTCCCCACAATATTTTCTATGTGTTCTCTCCAGTCAAAGTTGTTCGTAATTGTAACTCCTAGGTATTTGGTAGAATTTACGACCTTAAGGTTTGACTGATTTATCGCGTAATTGAAGTTCAGCGGATTTCTTTTAGTGGCAATGTGTATTATTTCACACTTTTCTTTATTTAGTGTCAATTGGCAAATTTCGCACCCAGTAGAAAATTTGTCTAAATCGCTTTGCAGTTGCTTTTGATCCTCTGTTGACTTCTCTAACCGATAAACGACAGCATCATCGGCGAACAGTCTAAGGGAGCTATTCAGATGGTCTCCTAAATCATTTATAAACACGAGGAAGAGTAGGGGACCTATAACGCTTCCCTGTGGAACGCCAGATATCACTTCTGTTAATCCCTACTTTCGGTTATCCGATTTGAGTCTGAAACACAATCTTTCATAGGGGCATGACAAATTGTAGGAGAAATACTACGATATGAAACGATTTTGATATCATGTTTCTGTCTTCAGTCCGAAGAACGGTTTCATGCATCTCTCCGTGATACTTTACCCTAAGCGAGCACCGTCATTTCCGAATAGAGTAGATAACCCACATTCTTTCTAAGCTGCTTGTTGTACTCTTTGTACTGTGATTATTAACCCCCCCCCTCCTCACACACAGATACTTTCCTCTGATACTAAATTGGTAGTTACTTCCTGTCTCACAACGTGTCCCATTAGTGGCGTCATCTGTACGTCAAGTTATACTGCATATTTATTTTCTCCCAATAGTTGTTTAATACCTTCTTGTTAGTTACGCGATCTACCCAACTAATGTTCGGAATTTTCTGAACTACACTTTTCGAATTGGTCGTCTTCAGAAATTCTTTGTTTCCCATTCTGATTTTCATATCTTCGCTACTCCTGCAATCGAAAGTTGTTTTCTGTACAAATAATAAAACTGTTTCACGTTGTCTCGCCCGTTTTATGTCGACTACACTCCATTGCCACTGTTTTCCCTCTGGTTACTAATCCAATTATACCCTAACCCCCTCCCAATTTCAATGCTTTCTCCAATCGATTTAGTTGCATTTCTCTGTACTTCGTCGTCGCGAAGAAAAATACAGTGTCTTCCGAAAACGATTATACCGAAGTCTGCGTCATGTACCGCAGATTTATTCTCATTGGCGATTCAGAAGAAACCCTTGGTGTGGTAAGCCACGAATTTTCGAATACAAGTTGGAAAACCTACTTTTCGAACACTACATGTATTCTTTGCAATTATTTCTCGCATAACTTTCCAACAATGAACGTAACGCATTATTAATGCAATGATACATATTGTGAGTCAACTTTGTGTTAAGAAATAAACTTTTTATACGACCGAATGTTTGGAATGTTTTCCTCGTTTCTTTTACGCTCACCATTCCCTTTATGCATTGAAATGATTTCTACATGTTCCTCACCTTGCCGATGCTCAACATTATCAACTTATTCCATCGTCTTCGTGTAGCCAATCAAAAAGGTTTTAATTCTCCTCTTTTCCGGTTTTGGCAACACTCCATCGTTCATTTCCATAGAATGCTGTACTACGTAAATTCTATATGAGGAACTACTTCATTTGAAGTCTATATGCCGCTAATTAGTAGAAATATTTGCTATATATATATATATATATCAGCATTATAGACTGAATAGACTGATTATGCCTTTCAGCGTTCATAGTACCTCTAATAAAATTTCTCCATGATCCCCTATTCAATCCTAACATTGATACCTCGTCTGAGGTTATGCCTTTGACATCAAAATCATTCTGCACCGAATCTAAGAACTTTCTTCTAGGTCTACCTCGACTTCTCTTACCCTCCGCTGCCGAGCTCATGAGTCTCTTAGGTAACCTTGCTTCTCCCATGCGTGTAACATGACCCCATCATCTCAGTCTGTTCGCTCTAACTGCTTCATCTATGGTGTTCATTCCCAGTTTTTCTTTGATTTCCTCATTATGGACACCCTCCTGCCATTGTTCTCATCTATTAGTACCAGCAATCATTATTGCTACTTTCATATCTGTAACCTCTACCTTATGAATAAGGTAACCTGTCCACCCAACTTTCACTCCCATACAACAAAGTTGTTCGAAAGATAGAGCTGTGCACTGCTAACTTAGTCTTGGTACTGACTTCCTTCTTGCAGAAGAGAGTAGATTGTAGCTGAGTACTCACTGCATTAGCTTTGCTACACATATATATGGCGTCTGTTACGAAAGAACAGACGCCAATTCTGTAGTTGTTATTCTTTCATATTCACAGAATATATGACATCAACTGCGAATGGGGAAAGCTGAAAATGTGTACCCAGCCGGGTCTCCTGCTTTCTAGGCAGTTGCGCTGACCCTACACCACTTTATTATTATTATTATTATTTTACACCACTGGGGACGCAGTGATCACCGCACCTGCAAGGACTACCTAAGCACGCCTCCTGTCAAGGAATTTTTGTCTTGCCCTTAAGTAGTCATTGCAGGTGTGGTGATCAATGCGTCCCCATTGGTGTAGTGGTCACCGCAACTGCCTAGAAAGCAGGAGATCCGGGTTCGAGTTCGGCTGGGTACAAATTTTCCGCTTTGCCCATTCGCAGTTGATGTCATACATTCGGTGAATATGTCAGAAATATTTGGGCCAGAAATGGTCCCTTCGCCTGTAGTACTCTATGCCCCTCTTCCGCCGATCTTATTCCATACCCTGTGCTCAATAGACTATTCATTTCGTTAAAGGTGTTCTGCATCTCTTCATTGTTTCAGTTACAATAATAGTGTCGTTAAGGAATTTAATCATTAAAATAAGATGTAAAGAAGCGTAAAAAGATACCACAGTGACCTCACCGTCAGTTCATGTAGACGCTAATCATTACGTAAATGTTGTGCTGTCCTCCTCTAAGGAGATGAGATGTATTCCGATGAAATATAATTTTTACTGATGTCTTCAGTCTTGAGAAAAATGTAGGTCCTGTGCTTTGTAAAAAGCATTTGGCTTCATACGAAAATTTTTGTCTTCGATGATATGATCGACAGGTGATTGTACCTGTCTTCCAGTCGGCCGTCCTCCATGCGCTGAAATTGTGCTGAGGTTGTCCATAGAGAAATATCTCATCAAATTTGTTCTACTATTTTTACGCCGTTCTTTCCTTTGCCCCACTTACCCAGCTGAATTTGGATGAATTCACATTTGGATGACACATCAAGGTGGATTGTTTTACCTTCTTGACCACTTTTGTGGCCGGGTCATTTGTCGACGAGCCACTGAAGCAGAACTGTATTCAGAGACGACGAGAAATTTGTTTCCTTGTTGCATCTTATATTCCCCACCAATTCAAACTGTTTAATTTTTCTAGTTTCAACTTAGTGTTGTGTTGTCGAAACCAAATACGGCATTAGAATTATGGCGTTTCCTAAATTATAGAAAGCAGAGAATAAATCCACATATTTGAGGTCCTGAAGCGTACACAGCACCGCAGATGTGAATTAACACCACGGCGATACACTAATGGTTTAGGACACAGTGCGTAATTTACCACTGGGACGTCCATACTAATGTTTGAGATAATCTTCAGTTATTGGCCCAAAATCACTTCTCTCTCTTGGAGAAGGCAATGGCGTTAAGAAGTGTTACTTTCTTAGGTGTATCTATACTGATATTTTTCAGATTTCTTTCACGACTCAAATGCTTACTTCCAGTATATACCATATGGCAACCTGATGTACTCTTGACCATATGCATCATACCCATTTTATACACCTACACTCCAACACGGCTTTAATTAATGTTTGGAGATAAGTGGGGGCTCATCGGCTTAATGTAGCATATTTACTTTTATTTGTCTATCTAACACAAATTAAGAGATATATATGAATGTTTCCTCCGTTACATCCTCAGTAAGGAGTAAAATTTTTAATAAGATGTGGGATATAGTTTTAAAAAGTGTATATTGTCAACCATCACCTCTTTATTATAGTTATAACTTTACCGATTTTAAACCACCTTCATACAAGTAACTAAACAGACATTACGTTGCTACATTTTCTACTACCTTATCTCTGTAACTTCATGGCAGATTAAAATTGCGTGCCGGATCCGGGACTCGAACCTGGGACCTTTGCCTTTCGCGGGCAAGCGCACTACCGACTGTGCTATCCCGACACGACTCACGATGCCGCCTCACAACTTTACTTCCGCCAGTACCTCGCCTCCTACTTTCCAAACTTCACTCTGGAAACATCCCTTAGGCTGTGGCTAAGCCATGTCTCCTCCATATCATTTCTTCCAGGAGTGCTAGTCTTACATGGTTCGCAGGAGAGCTTCTGTGAAGTTTGGAAAGTAGAAGGCGAGGTACTGGCGGAAGTAAAGTTGTGAGGCGGCATCGTGAGTCGTGTCGGGATAGCACAGTCGGTAGTGCGCTTGCCCGCGAAAGGCAAAGGTCAAAGGTTCGAGTCCCGGTTCCGGCACACAATTTTATTCTTCCACGAGTTTCATATCAGCACACACTCCGCTGCAGAGTGAAAGATTCATTCTACCTTATCTCTGTCGATCAATAAAACAATGGTCACATGTCACTTGACATTTTGTCTTGATGGCAAATGAATTCAATGCCAGGCTGCATAACAGTGAACCAAAGTCCAGGAGTTCAAAGAGTGTAGAACAAAATACTCCTTGAATTCATAGACCCTGGTTCACTATAATGCAGTCTGGCATTGTTTTTGTCATGAAGACTTAATGTCAAGTGACACGAGACCATTCTTTTATTGATTGTCAGAGGTAAGTGAGTAGAAAATGTAGCAACGTAATCAGTCCGTTCAATATACTTTTCTGAAGATGGTTGAAAACCGAAACTGTAACTATAAAGCACAGTTGACGGTTGACAACATGCATTTTATTTAAACCTTTAAAGGGTCTTTTCTAGCGTTGACAGATGATGTAAGACCTGGCCGCATTAACGAGAAGTAACCCTCGTGTGTGCAGGTGAACGACGCTTGGCTGGTGGTGACGTGGGCAGAGGTGCATGACCCCCCGGCTGAGGAGGAGGAGGAGGAGGACCTCCCGCCGACCCGACGTCGCCGCAGAGTGTGTCTCCGCCGCTGGGCGGAGAAGATGGCCGCCAAGACCGTCGTGCGGCCGGGGGTGGGGCGACAGCACCGCCTCACCTGCCGCTGAACAAGTGGATCAGCCTGGCTTCCACTATTGACCAAATTCACCACGCGTGCAAAATTTGACAGTGGGCTAAACAGTGGAAGCTCAAAACAGGCACATGTTTGGCGGGGCTAAAAAAAATTCCAGTGCATTACTATACGAGTGCACCTGGTTGGTCTTCTGAGTAACGGTTGGGGAATTTTCTAAAGATTTTATCCATTCTGTATAGTGATGGTATGGACTGAAAATCTTATTCGGAACACATTGCCATTACAGGAAGACAACTTTAAAATGATGGATTCGAGTAAATATGTATATCATGTCTAATAGGGAAACAAAATTGGCATTCATTGGCATTGCCTTGCAAGATGCAACGTGAAACTAATTGGGCTGCATGTAGAATGCACTAAAAATGTAGAATGCACTGAAAAAAGAATAATGGGAAACCAAAAGATCGGCATGATAAATGCACTGGGGAAAAATGCTGCGAAACAAAATGAGCTGCATGAAGAACACACTGCAAAAAGCATAATGTTAAACCAAAATGGCTGCATGAACAATGCACTGGAGAAAGCATAATGTGAAATGAAAAGGGCTGCATGAAGAATGCACTAGAAAAAGCCTAATGTTAAACCAAATAGGCTGCATGAGAAGTTCACTGGAGAAAGTAAAATGTCAAACCAAAAGTGCTGCATGAAGAATGCACTAGAGAAAGCCTAATGTTAAACCAAATACACTGCATGAGGAATGCACTGGAGAAGCCTAATGTTAAACCAAATAGGCTGCATGAGGAATGCACTGGAGAAAGCCTAATGTCAAAGCAAATAAGCTTAATGAAGAATGCACTGGAGGAAGCCTAATGTTAAAGCAAATAGGCTGCATGAGGAATGCTCTGGAGGAAGCACAATGTTAAACCAAAAGTGCTACATGAAGCATGCACTGAGGAAAGCCTAATGTTATACAAAAAGGGCTGCATGAACAATGCACTAGAGAAAGCCTAATGTTAAACCAAAAAGGCTGCATGAGGAATGCTCTGGAGAAAGCATCATGTTAAACCAAAAGTGCTGCATGAAAATGCACTGGAGAAAACCTAATGTTAAAGCAAATAGGCTACATGAGGACTGCACTGGAGAAAGCCTAATGTTAAACCATAAGGTCTGTATGAAGAATGCACTGGAGAAAGCCTAATGTCAAAGCAAATAAGCTTGCATGAGGAATGCACTGGAGAAAGCATAACGTTAAACCAAAAGTGCTGCATGAAGAATGCACTGGAGAAAACCTAATGTTAAAGAAAATAGGCTACATGAGGAATGCACTGAAGTAAGCCTAATGTTAAAACATAACGGCCTGCATTAACAATGCACAAGAGAACACCTAATGTTAAAGCAAATAGGCTGCATAACTAATGCACTGGAGAAAGCACAATGATAAACAAAAGAGCTGCATGAAGAATGCACTGCAGAAAGCCTAATAATAAAACAAAAGTGCTGCATGAAGAAAGCACTGGGGAAAGCCTAATGTTAAACCAAATAGGTAGCATGAGGAATGCACTGAAGAAAGCATACTGTTAAACCAAAAGTGCTGCATGGAGAATGCACTGGAGAAAGCATCATGTTAAACCCAAAGTGCTGCATGAACAATGCACTGGAGAATGCCTAATGTTAAAGCAAATAGGCTGCATGAGGAAGGCACTGGAAAAAGCATAATGTTAAACCACAAGGTCTGCAGAAGAATGCACAGGAGAATGCCTAATGTTAAACATAAAGGGCTGCATGAACAATGCACTAGAGAAAGTCTAATGTTAAACCAAATAGGCTGCATGAGGAATGCACCAGAGAAAGCAGAGAGTTAAACCAAATGTGCTGCATGTAGAATGCACTGGAGAAAGCCTAATGTTGAAGCAAAAGTGCTGCATGTAGAATGCACTGGAGAAAGCCCAATGATGAAGCAAACAGGCTGCATGAGTAATGCACTGGAAAAAACCTAAGGTTAAAAGAAAATTCATTTATGAAGAATGCACTGGAGAAAGCCAAATGTTAAACCAAATAGGCTGCATGAGGAATGCACCAGAGAAAGCATAAAGTTAAACCAATTGTGCTGCATGTAGAAGGCACTGGAGAAAGCCTAATGTTGAAGCAAAAGTGCTGCATGTAGAATGCACTGGAGAAAGCCTAATGATGAAGCAAATAGGCTGCATGAGGAATGCACTGGAGAAAGCATAATATTAAACAAATAGGGCTGCAGAAGAATGCACAGGAGAATGCCTAATGTTAAACATAAAGGGCTGCATGAACAATGCACTAGAGAAAGCCTAATGTTAAACCAAATAGGCTACATGAGGAATGCACCAACGAAAGCATTAAGTTAAACCAAATGTGCAGCATGTAGAATGCACTGGAGAAAGCCTAATGTTAAATAAAATAGGCTGCATGAGGAATGCACTGGAGAAAGGAAATAATGTTAAAGAAAATAGACTGCATGAGGAATGCACTGGAGAAAGTATAATGTTTAAAAAAAGTGCTGCAAGAAGAATGCACTGGAGAGAATCTAATGTTAAACCAAATGGGCTGCAAGAGAAATGCACTGAAGAAAGCGTACTGTTAAACCATAATTGCTGCATGAAGAATGCACAGGAGAAAGCCTAATGTTAAAGCAAAGAGGCTGCATGAGGAATGCACTGGAGAAAGCATAATGTCAAACCAAAAGTACTACATGAAGTTTGCACAGGTGAAAGCCTAATGTTAAAGCAAATAGGCTGCATGAAGAATACACTGGAAAAAGTATAATGTTAAACCAAAAGTGCTGCATGAAGAATGCACTGGAGAAAGCACAATATTAAACCAAAAGTTCTGCATGAAGAATGCACTGGAGAGAGCCTAATGTTAAACCAAATAGGCTGCATGAGGAATTCACTGGAGAAAGCATAATGTTAAACCAAAAGTGCTGCTTGAAGAATGCACTGGAGAAAGCCTACTGTTAAAGCAAATAGGCTGCATGAGGAATGCACTGGAGAATGTATTATATTAATCCAAAAGTGCTGAATGAAGAATGCACTGGAGAAGGCCTAATGTTAAACTCAAAGGGCTGCATGAACAATGCACTAGAGAAAACCTAATGTTAAACCAAAAGTGCTGCATGAAGCATGCACTTGAGAAAGCCTAATGTTAAAGCAAATAGGCTACATGAGGAATGCACTGAAGAAAGCATACTGTTAAACCAAAAATGCTGCATGAAGAATGCACTGTTGAAAGCCTAATGTTAAAGAAAATATGCTGTATGATGAATGCACTGGAGAAAGTATAAAGTTTAAAAAAAGTGCTGCATGAAGAATGCACTGGAGAGGATCTAATGTTAAACCAAATAGGCTGCAAGAGAAATGCACCGAAGAAAGCGTACTGTTAAACCATAAGTGCTGCATGAAGAATGCCCTGAGAAAGCCTAATGTTAAAGCAAAGAGGCTGCATGAGGAATGCACTGGAGAAAGCACAATGTTAAACCAATAGTACTACATGAAGATTGCACAGGAGAAAGCCTAATGTTAAAGCAAATAGGCTGCATGAAGAATGCACTGGAGAAAGCCTAATGTTAAAGCAAATAGGCTGCATGAAGAATGCACTGGAGAAAGTATAATGTTAAACCAAAAGTGCTGCATGAAGAATGCACTGGAGAAAGCACAATATTAAACCAAAAGTTCTGCATGAAGAATGCACTGGAGAGAGCCTAATGTTAAACCAAATAGGCTGCATGAGGAATTCACTGGAGAAAGCATAATGTTAAACCAAAAGTGCTGCTTGAAGAATGCACTGGAAAAAGCGCAATATTAAACCAAAAGTGCTGCATGTAGAATGCACTGGAGAGAGCCTAATGTTAAACCAAATAGGCTGCATGAGGAATTCACTGTAGAAACCATAATGTTAAACCAAAAGTGCTGCATGAAGAATGCACTGGTGAAAGCTTAATGTCGTAGCAAATATGCTTCATGAGGAATGCACTGGAGAAAGCATAATGAGCAGCATGAAGCACCAAAAGTGTTGCATGAATTATTTCCTGGTTAAAGCCTAATGTTAATGTAAATAGGTGGCATGAGGAACGCACTGCAAAATGCATAATGTTATACCAAAAGGGCTGTATGGAGAATGCACTGGAAAAAGCCTAATGTTAAAACAAAAGTGCTGCATGAAGAATGCACTGGAGAAATCCTAATGTTAAATATAAAGGGCTGCATGAACAATGCACTACAGAAAGCCTAATGCTAAAACAAATAGGCTGAATGAGGAATTCACTGGAGAAAGCATAATGTTAAACCAAAAGAGCTGCATGAAGATTGCACTGGAGCAAGCCTAATGTTAAAGCAAATAGGCTGCATGTGGAATGCACTGGAGAAAGCCTAATGTTAAACATAAAGAGCTGCATGAACAATTCACTAGAGAAAGCCCAATGATAAAGCAAATAGGCTGCTTGAGGAATGCACTGGAGAAATCATAAAGTTAAACCAAAAGTGCTGCATGAGGAATGCACTAGAGAAAGCCTAATGTTAAACCAAATAGGCTGCATGAGGAATGCACTGGAGATAGCCAAATGTTAAAGCAAATATGCTGCATGAGGAATGCATTGGAGAAAGCATAATGTTAAACCAAAAGGCAGCATGAGGTATGCACTGGAGAAGCATAATGTTTAACCTAAATGGCCGCGTAAAGAATGCACCGGTTAATGCGTAATGTGAATCAGAAAGGGCTGAATGAAGAATGCATCCGAAAAATTATGACGTGATACCAAAGTGGGTTGCATGAAGAACGCATTGGAAGGAACGCTATGTGAAACAATTTGAGTACATGAAGATTGCATTCGAAGGGACATAAAGTCATTCAATGTGGACTGCATGAGGAATGAAGGAAGGAAAGGAACATTGTGAAAAACAGCGGACTGCATTAATAATTTATTGGAAGAAAATATTAGCATTGAGATATCTGTGTATACCTTGTGCAAATACGAAACATAGAAGTAACCAGGTTTGTCTGAAGTTGGTGTAACATCTTTCTGATAAGTAAAATTAATAAAGCGATTTTACCTGTTATTATCCTTTTTTATATAACGATTGCACCTATACATTTCATAAAACAAGGTTGTGTGTGTGTGTGTGTGTGTGTGTGCGTGTGTGTGGTTTTCACTACAGTACCGATTTCAACCAAATTTGATACACACTCTTCCGAGCGGCAAAAAGCTTCCACTCTACAGGTATGCTGCACTTTTGACGCCAATTTCAGAACACATCAAAACAATGAAATGCGTGTAAAATTGCCGAATGAGGAGGCAATATTTTACATAACTTCCTAAACTACTACACCAATTTTAAGGAGTCTTACCATATATATTTTAGCGTCAGGCAGCAATCGATTTGGGTATACGAACAGGTTAGGTTGGGCTGTTTGGTTGGTTGGCATAGAGGGCCTAAACTGATGAGTTTATCAGTCCTCCAGTGGGGAGGGGAAGGAATGAGAATAGGAAAGGAGGGGAGGGGAAAAGAAAATGCAGTCCGGAAAGTAAAGAAGGAAGACTGCATTTGCTCGGGGCCCCGTGCTCGCCACGCACGTACTCACGAAAGAACCGTGTCCCCCCTGGTGGGGGGGGGGGGGGGATGAACAAGTTACGATACGTTGTTCAGGAGATATGTCGTAAACAATGAAATGTGGGAACAATGGAAGAGCTGACACCGCGAAGGCAATAACTGTCAAAATGGCCGTACATTTTTTCCATGCTATCAACTCTGTAGTTGCATCCGATACCAATTACTACAAGGAATCACTTTTCACTCAGATATCATTGCAGGATACTGGCAGTGGGTCATGACTGATTTCAAGACAAAACTGGAACTTTGACTAATTTGACACTTACATCCTTTTTCGTGTCAACTCTTCAATTGTCACATATTATGACATGTGAACAGCGAGATTTCATTCGTCCACTGCGAATGTAAACACTCAGCGACTTACAGAAAACTTCTCATGTAATTATCAATCACTGAATGACTTCATATGGCTGTCGACACCAGCAAAATTATGAAACCAAGACGTTTACAATTCATATATTAAAATGTTTGTAAAGCTTATGGGACTTAACTGTGGGGTCATCAGTCCCTAAACTTACAAACTACTTATGGACTAGTTTATACTGAAGACGGCACAAACAACCATGCCCGAGAGGGGATTCGAATCTATGACGGGGAATGTCCTCGCGCATTGTAGCATAGGGCCTCAAAGCGCTCGGTCGCTCCGCCGCGGCCAAGACGTTTACCACTATATACTACGAAATACCCTCGTGACATTTTAATGACAGTATCCACATGTAACAATTGAATATGCTTTCGAAATTATAAAGTGAGGCGACATATATTTCATGTCATAAACAATACGAAACACAAATCGCCCAATCGCGCTTAAGATTAGAAAACGACACATCCTCTAATGTTAACTCAATTGGCGACACAATTTGCAGACAATATGTCCCATCATGCGCAGAGAAAACCGAACGACCAGAATTGTCTACAAGCAGATATTCATGCATACCATCTAACGTTGCTGTCCTGTAGGTTCCTGTAGGCTTCATGGTACAGCCATTCGAATATATGAAAGTGATACTAGAAGAAACCACTACAGAGTAGTACTGCTATAGCAATCATTCCAGATGTTAATTTACACCATGCAAAATTAAATAGAAGAAAATTCGTTCTAAACATTGGTCTGTGCTTGATGATTTTAAAAATAACTTTATTACAATAACTACATATCAGATACGTTACCATTTTCATTAAAGATCTGTGACAACAAATTGAGTGACATATTTCTTAGAGAAAAATATTATTTTACGACGATATCCAAACTCCTAAATTTCTATAGCAATTTGAAGTATTCTTCCTCCGTCAATAGATCTTCTCAAAGCTTTTAACCACCGTTCTACTGTTGAGACATTATGAATAAACCGATTGTTGAAGTAATCAGATAACAACATAATTAACATCGTCAAGCACTCTATGGAAACTGCATCATTAGCATTGTGCCACTATCAATTTCTCTGTACCCATGAATCAACAAACATTTGTGCGCATTATTTAAATTGGAAATAAATGGCAAACTACCTTGTTTTGGTACCGCAACGAATCCCATTGCTCTCAGTTACTAGCTAACTAAGCAATGTTTTCGTATTTTTCCGAGACTCGATCACAACTAAAATCATCATACATAACTAGGCGCAAGAGATGAAATATAAGAAAATCATCAAATACCTGTTCGCAATTCTAAACCTGAAAATAAATGCAATTTTTTACACTAACCCAGGAAACCTACAACAGCCTGCTATCCCTGTTAACTAATTACCAATGGCGTTATACATACCTAGAATCAATGATAAAAGGATCTGTGCCAAAGCCTGGTACACAGTAGCTTTTGGGATTGTTAACATGGGAAAACAGAGATGGTAAGTATTGGTTTCCTTCACTAGGAGCGAGATGTTTGAAACTGAAATAAGGATAGAGTTTCCTTCTGCCTGACCAGTAACAGGGAACACCAGGACCGTAGTTATTTCTCTGTAAAAATGGATGTTAAGTCTCCGCTGTTAACTCATCAATAAGGAGATCAATGCTTGTGTGACTAGAAATGACAGCACCAAACACACACAGTTGTGTGTACTTTTTCTACAGGGTCGAATTTATGTATATTTTTGTGCTGGGACAGGATTCGAACATGCCAACGTGCCTCTCGTGGAGACCTATAACATTTTGCACTCCCAGTGAAAGCAACGAAATGATCGAACTATATCGTTTCGAGAGGGTCAAATATTACGAATTAGAATAGCAGTCCCACAGTTGCGTATTATCAGTAAATGCAAAAAATAATATCGGCTTAGTCCAGGATGGTAGCGAAGTGGTGTTTACCTAATATGTAATTTGAACTCCGGTACAAGCTGACGATCTGATCTTGGGGTTACCACATGTGAGGTACATACGTTCGTGCGTTTCATGAATATACTCCTGAAAGAAGAATCGAACCCACAAAATTCACACGTGGAAGCAGAACCGAGCCACCAGATCAATGTGTCTGCATGCGCCAGGCATGTCTTGCGCTGTAAGATTCACTTAGAGAAGCTGAAGGCAATGATCCTTTCAATTAAGTGATAAATTGAAAGCAAACTTCTGACGCAGAAATGTTTCTAGTCACATATTATCAGCATGGTAAGTCTTATCCAGTATTCAAAGCCACTTTCAAATTTCCACTTTTCCAGTTCTTAATTCGAGAAATATCTCTGTAAGCATGTAGTTCTTGGTAGTTCAGTATTTCTGTATAACATCAAGGCTAACATCCCTGACTAGCAAACAGGTATAGAAGGTACCTTTACCTACCCTCCAAACCATGAAACGCAACCGCTAATTTTATATCCTTTTACAGGATTTTTGTTTGACCGTTAAGTGTGCTCGAATGTATAAGGTATCGTTAGAATGACAATCTTTCCAGAGATATTGAATTTTGTTCGGAAAAAGATATACAGAATTTATGTCTCCAGGGTCAGTGTAAACTGAAGACAAATGTAGACCAACAACGAATTGTAACGGACGATCTCTATGCAAGCCTACACCTGGTACTGAAGTAAGTGAATTTTGAACAGGGACAGTGTCCTTGGTTAAGTGGATTATTAACACAAAAGCTAGACCAGTACTGTAATAATTGAGTCAACAGATTTAGATATAAGCAGCATTCACTGATAATGGACACTTTGGAATACTTTTAAACAAATTTACTTTCCTTAATAATTATGGCCTATTTCCGGTATGAGAAATGTAACACAAACTGTTCATTCTACAATCATAATTATGGTTTGTTGCTAGTTAACTGACAGTGATATTAAGCAAAATATTTTATGGAAAAAGTTAAAGGAAGCACAATTATAATCTGATGTTAAACTTTCAAATAAAAGTTTAGAAAAATTAACTTTACAGGTTGCATTTGCTTCTCTACAGCTCTGAATTATTATTGTGGGGTTTATCTAACCTGATCAAATATAACTATATGCTTATAAAATTAGTAAATTAATTATGAAGAGCATAAAGTTTATATTCAAAAATGTTCAAATGTTTGTATAGCTTATGGGACTTAACTACGGGGTCATCAGTCCCTAAGCTTAAAAACTACTTATGAACTAGCTAATACTAAGGACGGCACAAATATCCATGCCCGAGGGGGTGATTCGAACCCCCGACCGTAGTGGCCGTGCAGAATGTGACTGGCGCACCGCAGCCACCGCGGCCGGCTAAAGTTTAGAAAAGCACTCACATGTGCCCATAAAGTAGTTCAGTGGTTACCGAGCGAGCTGGCGCAGTGGTAACACACTGGACTCGCATTCGGAAGGATGGTGGTTCAAATCCACCTCCGGTCATCCAGATTTAAGTTTTCTGTGATTTCCCTAAATCAGGCAAATACCGGGATGGTTCCTTTGAAAAGGCACGGCCGATTTCCTTCCACATCCGTACCCAAACCTTCCGAGCGTAAGACGGGACGTTAAGCTCCAAGCTTGCTTCCTTCCTTCAGTTCAGTGGTTACAAAATTACTGCACACACAAAACTTAACTTGTTGGTAAGCTCTGATCACAATTGAAAGGAAATACTTTCTCTTTGCAAATTTAGCAGTACAATTAACATTAATTTGGCAGCAAGAACCTTTAACTATGAAGAGACCTTAAGTGACTTCACAGTTACTAATTCTGAAATTACTAAAAAATTACAAATTGACTATAATCGAGGAATAATTAATGTATCTTTATTAAGTTTGAGCAACAGCACTTTAACTAACTGCTGCGCAAGAGATATCATACAACCTTTTTATATTGCTGTGGTGTCCGCACCACAGCAATATAATTAAGTATTTACACGCGACACGCGAAGACGGCATGAGCTTCATATACTTGATTGCAGATGCGGTAATACGTTCGACTCCACACGGGAATCCGTAATAGCGAGTGTAAGAGGGCATGAGCGATATGGGTGCTACAGCGATAGCGTGCGACCTGTGGGAAGTTTGTGACGGACGGGAGGCCAGCACGAGTAGCTAAGCGGTTAAGGCGACCGCATGCCCGAAGCGGGAAACCCACGTTCCATTCCCGGTCCGGTTCACATTTTCACTTGTCGCCAATGCTTAATTTCAGCCGGCCGCGGTGGCCGAGGGGACTGCGGCGTTCCAGTCATGGTCTGCACCGCCACTACGGTCGGGGATTCGAATCCCCCCCCCTCGGGCATGCATATTTGTGCCGTCCTTAGTATTAGTTAGTAGATAACTAGTTTTTAAGTTTAGGGACTGATGACCCCGTAGTTAAGTCCCATAAGCTATACAAACATTTAAACTTTTAGCTTAATTTCAATGTCCTAATGCAGGCACTGTCAATCCATTGATTCCTAATCCTGTTTCCCTCCCCTCCTTTATCAATAACTAGCTTAAACCCGCGGCTCCGCTCGCGTGTTGGTTGATTTTGATAGATAGCTACATTTCAGTAGTGTGCTATGAGACTGATTTTGAAAGATGAAATGAAATACAATACCTTCTTTAGAAACAAACATTTTTAATCAACATTATAAAGAAACTGAATACTGTACATCAAATCACACATGCACTCGTTTCGAAGAAACCAATCACGAAATTCAACAATAATGATTATAATAATATCATAGATCGATCACTTTTTGTAATGCGCGAAACGTCAAATCGGTTTCTTTAAAAGAGATGTATTAAAAGAAATTTCTTTTTTATTGCTTTATTTACTTATTCTTATATTTCCTTATTCGTATGCTTATCCTTACAGAGAAATAGCTGAAGACTTTGTAGCACGCATAGACTAAAGATATGGTCTGTGGCATCACGTTTCGCTGTATGTAACCTCCTTGCTATAGCGTCGCAAACGTCATCGCTGGCCTACAGTCAGAATTTTTTCATTATTTGACGACTTTCAACCACCATATCTTTCACCCCCTTATAGCTATCGGCATGGAACTCTTGTGGTGTACAACCGGTGAATTCGGACAACAGTTACACACAGACCATTCGTTTGCGTACTGTAGTTTTCACTGCATAATGAAATATTAACACACACACACACACACACACACACACACACACACACGTGGAATTTTATATGCCGCGATAACTTTCCATCCTAATATACTCCATCCTTTTATCATTATCAAACCTCTAGCAACTATGCAACCAATAAAACCATTTTCAAAGAGTAAATATAATTTTCAAAGAATAATTATTGTTCCGCATTTCGCGTTATATTCTTCAAGCCGGCCGAGGTGGCCGAGCGTACTGTGGCGCGGCAGTACGGTCTGCACGGCCACTACGGTCGGGGGTTGAAATCCCCCCCGCGGGCATGGATATTTGTGCCGTCCTTAGTATTAACTAGTCCATAAGTAGTTTGTAAGTTTAGGGACTGATGACACTGTAGCTAAGTCCCATAAGCTCTACAAACATTTGAACATTTTTATATTCTTCAAATTACTAAATAATTATCAGATCGCTATAAAATCGTGCCTAAAACCTCCCTCAGGTATAAATTAGTAACTGTACAAATATTTAAGACTCTGCGCCTTGTCGTTCGGACGTGATAAGCGTACACCAAACAGACATTCACACACACACACACACACAATATATATATATATATATATATATATATATATATATATATATATATATATATATATATAAGAGCTATCCGATCGCCATAAAAACATGCCTAAGGCCTTCCCCAGGTAGACATTAGCAACTGTACAAATTTTAAGCTCTTTATTTGTTGAGGTTCAGACGTGATAAGCGTACACCGAAAGGAAATTCACATTTATAGATATAGATCTGAAAAATATCATAAACCATTAGTGCCATTTTTTAGATTCTTTAACAATTTCAGTGCGTAATTTTATGAGTTACTTAAACGACATACTACTGTTACTGAAAAAAAGGTAAGACTGGCACTGTTCTGGGTTCACGAATGGGATACTCGGAAAAGTATTTACTAGGTAGGGAACCTGTTTAGGAACAATGATTAGGATAAGTCAAGGTATCTAACACAAGATGAAAACTAATGCTGGTGATTATTAACACACATAATCCTACTTTGCTGGTTCATTACACTACATGCTAAAATCAGATTTACGTGATAGTCCAGTAGTGGCGGAGGTGAAGACGTCGTACATCCTGGTGGTCACAACTTAAAGCATGGCCTGGCTCTACAATAAAAGGTTACAAAATCTCTTCCTGCCGTCGAAATTATGCTTTTTAGAGCTCCATATTCCACTCACAGCTTTGCTAGAGCAACACCATTGACAACCGAGGCAAAATTGCAGACAATTCCCGAAAAATTGTGCCTCAACAGTTCGCAGCTATCACAGAGGTGTTACTACTATGGTGCTCAGAACTCGAATTGCAGGCCACGCTACTCGAAGATTCTCTCGCCAGTTCCAAGCTTTTACATTACGTACATACAGTTTCGTTCCCAACCGGCCACACTATACAGGTTTTACATATCATATACATCTAATATCTTTTAATTTCCTGTGCATGAATCAGCGAAATACAATAGAAATATTGACAAAATCAGCATGACAGTTATATCAATTTCATACATAATATTTACATAAATGTGTTTAAAAAATAAGCAGAATTTCGTACCAAAATTAAATACAGTATCAGCAGTGTATCAAAGAAAACACATTACAAGAACATGATACATTGCCGCGGCGGAGTAGCCGAACGCATTGAGGCGCTATGCTACGATGTGCCAGACCGTTCCCCGTCGGGGGGTTCCAATCCCCCTCGGGCATGGATGTTTGTACCGTCTCTAGTATAAGCTAGTTCATGGTAGTTTGTAATTTTAGGGACTGTTGACCCCGCAGTTAAGTCCCACAATGAAACTTTTCACTCTGCAGTGGAGTGTGCGATCATGTGAAACTTCCTGGCAGATTAAAATTGTGTGCCGGAACCGTGACTCGAACCTGGAACCTTTGCCTTTCGCGGGCAAGCGTTCTACCGACTGAACTATCCCGACACGACTCACGATGCCGCCTCACAAAGGTTCAAGGTTCGAGTATCGGTTCCGGCACACAATTTTAATCTGCCAGGAAGTTTCGTATCAGCGTACACTCCGCTGCAGAGTGAAAAGTTTCATTCTGGAAACAACCTTAGGCTGTGGCTAAGTCGTGTCTCCACCATATCCTTTCTTCCAGGAGTGCCATTCTTGCATGTTTCGCAGGAGACCTTCTGTGAAGTTTGGAAGTAGGAGGCGGGATCTGGCGTATGTAGAGTTGTGAGGCGACATCGTGTCGGGATAGCCCAATCGGTTGAGATCTTGACCGCGAAAGGTAAAGCTTCCAGGTTCGAGTCCCGGTCCCGGCACACAATTTTAATCTGCCAGGAAGTTTCAAGTCCCATAAGCTTTACAAACATTTACTATTACATCATACACTACAATGGAGTCATATATACATGAAACTAAATAAATACAGAAAAGCATTAATAGAAGGGTGATCTATAGTATTACACCTGTTATTATCTTCATATTGTTCTCGAAGAACATTTTATGCTTCATTTTTATAAGCTGTGTTCGGGATGGGGTAATTATTTAATTCTTTCCATTCACACTTTATGTTAATGTCGGAAATTTCCCATTATTCGCTGATTACATTCAAAGTATTCTAACTGATGAAGACGTATTTTGTACAAAGAAATAGCGTTGGCAACAAGTTGAAGATGTAAACTTAACGTTTATTCAAAAGCTATGGATTCGTCGATGTCACCTATTACATGTCAAATAAGAAAGAATAAGTTCGCGGCACAGCAACTGTTTGCATTGCTATAAACTCAACTGTTACCTCACAAGTAAAAAAGTTTTCATTTTTGCGGAATGAAACTTGAGGATCCACTTCAACAATGTAGAAAATATTTCTCAGGTGAGAAATTAACATGTGACTCAGTGACCTGCCACTAGGTTGCCGATTCTGTGGAAGACAACTTTTAGAAATCTGATGTAGCGAAGATATTTAAACGTGCTGCTTATTATCGAGAAACACACACTGTAACACTATATGTAAGCAGCGCATACAGATTGGAGAATTCAATAATACTGTGACTTTCAATTCTGAGAAAAAATTAAAATTAGTGTAGCCGCTTTTAATCGAATAACCGACAACAAAATTAATTTAAGAAGGAAAATGTATTTCTAACATAATTTGGTGACAGTTTTAACTGCGAACTAGTTTATTTCTAAGGCATGGAATCGCCAATCTGAGCATAACAGACTATTTCACATTTTATGAGTCAATACCGGCAATAGTTAACTGTAGTCAGAAAAAGTTTTCTTAAAATTCCCCTTGTGATTTCGCATCAGGATACTGGTAGCGGTCAAAGAACTGCTGAGAATTTTACCTTCCACGAAAGAGGATGCACCATTCAAATGCTCAAAATGTAAATATTTTGAAAATTCCACAACGAAAGCATTTGTATTTTTAACGCAAACTTATGTGTCTTTAAATAGACATCCTACATCATTTCAGCATCAATCAATAGCACGACAAGTCACATGAACAATAGCGTTGATTGCATCGCAATACGTCAATTACATCCCCGAGATATTGCGAAGCGAAGTTGACGCTTGAAATACGTGAAACACGTGGCTGGCGTACGTCCTGAGACTCACAAGGGAATGGTAACACTTGTTAAGTCGAAACCTGTGTTGCTATTTTTACCACTGTGAGTTAACATTGAAGGAAGTCTGTATGCAGACTGTTGGTTGGTGTCATGACCTGGGAGCCTGTAAAAACTTTTTTGAAGTATGATATTATTGTTGCATGGTTTCCGCGCTTATAATTGCATATTGTACAACCATGACCTCTCTCGCTACGTTATACCAACGCCATCTGGGACAAGGGGCGTTAGTTACGTGCCGCTCTCCTGCCACAGCAGTGAGAGAGCTGTTTCGACCAGTGAAAGCGATCGTGCGATAATTAATAAATACGATTATAATTAATTCGTTGAAAAATGTAGCAGCTATGTTATCTACAACATTCTTTAGAAATAGCTATGAGATAGACACAAACACATATACGGTTTCTTTGTCAGGGTGAGGTAGAAATACAGTTTTTAATGAATCGGAACTTTTAGGACCTGACCACGAATCTAGAAGGAGAAGAGATTTGTTCCCGCAGAACGGAAGAAAAGCATGACACATGAAATGTGTAACGTTATCATTTCCCATTTTTCCAGACTTCCATGCGTCTACCATAAGTTTGCGTAGAACATTGTTTGTTTGACACGTGGTCCAAAACGTCCAGTTGGTTCTTGAAGATACACATATAGCTTAGGCGGCAATGAACCATCCAGACTACTTATGAGCATTGTAGTGTATGAATTGGTGAGTCCAGTCGTGGACTGCGCAATTGCCTCAAAATGTTTTTCCCCTTTGAATGACAGTGTTGTTTTCGCACGCATTTCTTTTTGAAAACCTGACTGATCTGCTCTGTAAACGTGAGATTCACTAAAACCGGCGATATTTTTTGCAGTCGTAAGAAAAGCTCTTATCATTTCCATTTTAGTCACTTTATTTTCCGACTTGTTTCTTGATACAAATTTTGTTAATTTTCGTGCCACAATATTATGTGATCTTTTGAAGGGACTAATCCAACTCTAAGAAGCTGTAAATTCTTTAGCGCCTATCGCGTTGGAAGTCTGTAACGCCCAATCACGCAAAGTTGTGTCGCTGACACTCTATGACTGTCGTCTGGCATCGGTAAATTGCTCAAAAAGTCGCGCATTTATCTCCGTCGCAATTAAAATTGTATGCATTGGGTACGTCTTTGAAAAAAATAATGCAAGCCTTCTTTGAACATTTCTGAAATCGAATCGTCTTAGTCAGGCGGTCGATAAAAAGAACTAATTATTAAATAATTTTGGTTTTCAGGTATAACTTCTATCCTTACCAACTCATAGGAACTATCCACGGTACTACCCACGCTCACAAAGGCACCTTGTTGCGATGCGCGCGGCTGTTCGCCGTCGGATGTTCAAGCCCTCCGTCAGGTGCGTGCGCGCGCGCGCGCGCGCGCGCGCGCGCGCGCGTGTGTGTGTGTGTGTGTGTGTGTGTGTGTGTGTGTGTGTGTATTTTGTTCTTAGGGTACGTTAGTTTAAGTAGCTTCTAAGTCTAGGGATCGATGAGCACTTTACAAATATTTGAAAATTTTATCTACGCTACAAGATAAACTGATTGTGACAGCAATAAACACGACACCGCCTGTTTTATTCAATCTACTCTGTCTGAATACCAGTTGCCCCTTCGTAAAAATTTTGTGCTTATCTCTGGCTTTAGCCTGCTTTCGCTACCTATTATGATTTGAGATGAGGCACGAAGATATAATGTCCATATAAAACTGTCCCAATAAGCATCAGGTTTTAATCTGTTACTTCTTTACTACTAACTGAATTAGCAACAGCTTTTAGACACACACACACACACACACACACACACACACACACACACACACACACACACACAGAGCACTTCAACCACTGAATATATTCCTGCAAAATGATATCATTGCATATCACATAATTCAATAGGTAAGACATATAAAATGTGATGTGTAAGAACCTGTCATATCATTTATCATACATTACTTATTTAGCACTGAGGAAGTCCTGTAGTCCAATCAGTTTAAGAAAATGTTGACAGCTTTGAACCAAGAAGCGCAAACGGCTGCAGGCGAAAGCATTAGCCTTGTATAGAGCTATGATTAGCCGTTTCCACAGACATGTTTACAAAAATCAAGAGACTGCAGTATTTAGCGAGACTTGCATTTTTCATTACGATTAATAATTACCAGGCCAGTCTAGTGAATAGAGCGAAGTGGATTTGATGTCTCCAGGTTTCTCTCACGGACAACTTAATGTCTATCGCTCAAGGTTACTTTCGCCAAAGAATTTATTCTTAATAGCACCTGGACAAATCATAATAAAAAATTTTAGTCAGTAATTGAATTAAATTAATTTACACATCACTTGAGTTTTAAACATTGTGTTTCCTTGTTTGGATGCTGCATTTGTTGTGTGTTTTGCTAATAGTTGAATGTCGAAAATAAAAAAATATTGGGGGAAGAAAGGAAAGAAAGACGACTTTCTTTTCGAGAAACGATGTTGAAGAAACTTAGAGGGCAGGAATTTGAGGCGAACCGCATAACGTTTCTACTGCCGCCAGCCTACTTTTCACGTAAAGACCACAAAGATCAATTCTTAAAGGAGTTTAGGCCTCGTACAGATAGATACAAACAATCGTTTTTCCCTCGTTCTATATGGGTGTGGAACAGCAAAGCAAGTAACTATTAGTGGTGCTAGGTAGCCTCCGACACGTACCTTTGGGTGGATTGCGGACTACGTAAAAAAGAAAAAAAACATTATTTTGACAAATCTGCTCCCAGTTGGAACGTACATTCACAACATAAAAGTGTTATATGTTATTCAGAAATATTGAACTCAACTTAATTTGAAGTGTTTGTTTCACCCTGTTAGTGGCTGTATGGACACGTATAAAAATTATCTTATTTTGATCTAATACAGAACACATTCAAAGATGTTAAAAATCTAAATGAATCAATTAATACAAATAAACAATCCCAGAGACGGATTTGCGTCTCAAATATGTCAAAGACATTATTGATAGATCTGAAGCATTGAATTAAAATTTGTGGTTCGGCCGGGAATCGAACCCGAACGTCCATGCTTACTAGGCAGTAGTCTTAACCGTTTTTTTGTTGTTGTTTTTTTTAATGCGCCTTGGAATAGTCTATGTACGATTTCCCTCCACAACACAAACTTTTTAATTCAGCTTCTTTGTTCCAAAGATAATTGCCACTACTGCCAAGGCTCTGCATGCAGCGGAATAGCACCTCAGCAATGGACATGGTGGAACAATCCTGTTATGGTGATATAAATATCAATTAATACAAATAAACAATCCCAGAGACGGATTAACGTCTCAAATATGTCAAAGACATTATTGATAGATCTGAAGCACTGAATTAAAATTTGTGGTGTGGCCGGGAATCGAACCTAGTAAGCATGGAGGTCCGGGTTCGATTCCCGGCCGCACCACAAATTTTAATTCAATGCTTCAGATCTATCAGTAATGTCTAAATGAATCAATTGCGTACATTTGCATATGTACAGGTTTGAACAGGTTTTGAAGTCCTAGTGACTCTCGTCAGAAAATTGATGATCCAAACAACTGTGGGAAACATGTATTAAAGTGTCCTTATAGGTGGTAACCCGATCCATCTCTATCAAGATTGGAGGCCGACATGTTTCTTCAGACAAATATAAACGCTAAGAGAGGTGGTATCGGAAGCCTGCTCATCGTATAATGCCACAGAGATTCCCGTACTTGTGCGAGACACTAAATTGGCACTTTGAGAATTTACAAAAGTATATACTAGAAGGAAACTAAAAGCCAGAAGGATATTTTTACTCGTAGTGGCTAGGAGGAGGGGGAGGCAACGGTGGTGATGATATTGGTAATTGTGATGGTGGGGAGGGAGTGGGAATGGGAAAAGGGCGTTTGAACTCAGAGATGTAGTTTGTGTATCTTATGCTTTGGGGATGTTTGTATTGTTTATGGGACTTAACTACGGGGTCATCAGTCCCTAAACTTACAAACCACTTATGAACTACTTACGAACTAGGACGGCACAAATATCCCTGCCCGAGGGGGGATTCGAACCCCCGACCGTAGTGGCCGTGCAGACCGTGACTGGAGCGCCTCAGTCTCCTCGGCCACCGCGGCCGGCTATGTTTTGGGGATAAATGGTCATTGTATGTTTCAAAAACAGTGTTCAAACAGACTCACAAAGCTATAGGCGTAAATCTCTGACATCGAGCTATAGTCTAAGTACGGTACACGTTTTACGTTTGTGTTTTATGACTTTTTTGTCCGTCCCAGAGTTTCCTACGGAGAAACCAACCGCCGTTAATTAAACAACGTTTTTGTGAAACTCAGCCCGCTGTTTGTCCACGAGACACACAAAGCATTACACGCAAGCGAGCATGCCGAAGCTATGTTTGTTGGCAGCACTGCCGCTTATCTAATATATAAAGCAGAGTGTCCGTATGTTTGTACGTGTTGCATACAAATCTACACTTTTGTTCCAATGTTTATGACATTTTGTACACGTAAGCTTCAATCCATGAGGACAGTCGCCGTAAGTGTAAGAATCACATACGGACATGTGATGAGAATGCCAGATCATCGATGGCCAAAGAAAGTTTATGAATGGAAACCACCCAGCAGATGTAAGCATGGAAGACCACGGCGTTCTTGGAAAGACCATTTTTACAACATAACAAATGGTTTCGTCCTGCGTACATCCATGTATAATAAAGCGGACGTTCTAGTCGTGGTATGTGTGTGTGTGATTGGTTTGCTGACATATCTAATTAAAATATCTAAACTAGTGCAGCTCACGGTAAGATTAAAGCAAATATTCTTCTCTTTGCGAATAAAAACACACTATTCCTCGCACTTGCTGACGAGTGACGTATAAAAAGTAGTCTCGCGATAAGATCTGTCATAAAAGGCGCGCACTCGCTGTCGATGAGAGAACAGTAAGAGCACTGGTACCAGCCTTATGGAAACCTGTAATATAGAGAAACTATCAGGGCAAATCCTTTGGAGTACTACTTTTCTGAACGAAATGCTCAACCACTTTGAAACATCAGTTTACCACGACAATAAATCTAAAAAGAAGAAATAAGAGAGTTCAAACCATTTACCTTCAAAATTAAACATTTCCTGTACGAAACGTGTCCACTACCTCCTTTGGAAGTGATACAACGGAAGAGCCTTGGTCCGGAATTTTCATAAAAATAGGCTGTTAGAAACCCAACGATGTGGTAAAATTGCAGTTCATGTGCGCGCGAATGGCGCTTGACATACAAATGTTGGCAACGACGCGATATATGACGAGAGGTGAAGGAATAAGAAATAGATTTACGTTTTATGCTTTGTATACAAAACGGTATGGTGTATGTAAATGTTTTTACGATCAACTTTTTGCATTATCGTGGAATATTGGCAGTAAAATTATAGATTGCAGATTCGTCAGAGAAGAAATTAAAAGTAATACATAAACTTTCACGGCCGAAAAGGTCAATACTACTAAACTTCTCCGGGCTATTATGCCGTGGTCTTATGGATTTATTACTCGAGCCCAACGTTTCGTCCTCAACTGCGGAGGACATTTTCAAGGGGGATCGTGGCACTTTTGTATGTCCGATGCACACAGCCAGGGTCTGCATCGGGCATACAAAAGTGCCACGACCCCCCTTGTATATGTCCTCCGCAGTTGGGAACGAACCGTTGGGTTTGAGTAAAAAATCCACAAGAGCAGGACATAATAGCCCGGAAAATTTTGGTAGTATTGAGAAATTAAAAGTACAGCGAGAACTATAAATATATAGGTTTAAAAGTGTGTTTTAATTACAAAGATGTGGCTGAAAAGTCTTAAATTACACGAAATAAAAAAATATATATGCTGTCAATTTACATTACGTAAAATGAACTGTTACACAAAAGGGTAAAGACTAGTTCGCAATATACTTTTCCCATTCGCAATTTCGTAGAAATTTGTAATCCCAAAAAATTCTACAAACTTATAATTTTGAGAGATCGGCACGTCCATGACGCCCATTTGTTTAAAAGCATAAAGCGTAAACTATTTCTCGTCCCTTACCTCCCATCAGTTATCACATAACTGCTAACATCTACACGTCAAGCGACATCGCGTACGCATTACCTGCTACTCAACGAGCGATGTACACCGTTAGTAACTTAAGTATTTCGATCACTAAGTCAAAAAAGAAAAATCAGTTACTCAAAATCTTGTCAGTGACTACGAGTTGGGGTTGGTCAAGGCTCTTTGCGCCATTCTCTCCACACCAATGTTAAAACAGACTATTACTTGGCGCTGATATTGCGTTTACCTGAAGTCGGCTGAAGTGTACCGGTAAAAAGTTTGGGTCAGTTACACAAAGGCAAAGTTATATGCCAAATGTAGTACCTCATACAGTGACTTTTGCTCCATCTTCTACTGCCTGAATGTGTTTGAGTCTGTGCTTCTGAATCTAGTCGAATGTGAAAGATAAGTAAATAGGTTTTTATTACAGTGTTTTTAACAGTATCTAATATATAAGCAGAGTGTCCGTATGTTTGTACGTGTTCCATACAAATCTACAGTTTTGTTCCAATCTTTATGACATTTTGTACAAGTAAGCTTCAATACATGAGAACGGTCGCCGTAAGTGTAAGAATCACGTACGATACATAGTTGACGAGATATGACGTCATAAACAATGACATGCGCGAAAAACTGTTTCATTTTGCGACAATGCTGCTCATTTTCTCCTAAACCGTTGGACCGATTTCACCCAAATTTGGTACACACATTCCTTACCATGCGGTAACAATTGCTGCATGGTTAAGAATCACATACGGCACATGGTTCAAAAGATACGTCATAACCAATAGAAATCGCAAAAAATGCCATATAATGCGGCGAGACTTTCGAAATGCACTGTATAAGAATGACAGGACTTAGCGACTTGCAAAAAACTTTAAACTTAATTTCAAACCTTTATTAAACTTTTTCTCGCTTCAACCATAGTAAAATGATGAAAGGAAAAAAGTTTCTCGCTTACTACTTTTCCGCTGTTTATGGAGTAAAACTACGGCTCTCGGTATGATGTTACAATTTATAATTTGAACACTACAAATTGTAGCGACAGGAAATTTTACAGACAGTATACATGCATATAGTTGAGTGTACCTTGAAAATTGTATCACAATACGACACGTAGTTCGTGATATATGAGCACATAAACAGTAACATTCATGGAAAACCGCCCCATCACGCACCGTGTTTTAATCTATTGCTTCTTTACTACCAATTGCATTCCCAAGACATTTAAGACATACAGAGCCGGCCGCGGTGGCCGAGGTGACTGAGACGCTCCAGTCACGGTCAGCACGGCCACTACGGTCGGGGGTTCGAGTCCCCCCTCGGGCATGGATATTTGTGCCGTCCTAGTTTGTAAGTAGTTCATAAGTAGTTTGTAAGGTTAGGGACTGATGACCCCGTAGTTAAGTCCCATAAGCTTTACAAACATTTGAACATTTTAAGACATACAGCCCTTACACAAATGAATATATAGGTATACATATAGCAGAATTAAATAAATACCTGGGCAACGCCGGGTTTTCAGCTAGTATATTATATATATGAGAATCAAGAAGGACGGCGCAAACTAACAGGCTTGAAAGAAGACCATAATAGAAACAAAAATGTCCCAGTCAATATTAGTCCGCAAACGAGCTTTTTGCGAGATAATTACTAATGTATGCTACCTAGCCGCCACTGACGTCATTGTAAACATCGTCCAAGTGAATAAAATTTTGAAATTAAGACTTTATAATTAGGTTTTACATCTAATTTACTTCAAATTTCATATATTGGTTACCTGATAAAAGAGTCTATTTTGCGTCTGGATGCAATACTGTGTTTGTTACTGCAGCTGATTTTGAATTTTTTCCGGGAGTTGTACAGGGTTGTCAAGAATTACGAAATGAACGACTGGTTTTCGGAAGAATTACCAGCAGAGCATTGCGTCCAGATGCAGTGAAGACACTTCGAACATCTCATTTAACAGGTAACCTGTGCGCGAAATCTGAACTAAATGCGATGTAAAACCTAACAGCAAAGCCTAAATTTCAAATTAATGTGTACTAAGTGGGATGATGTTTGCAATGGCGTCAGTGGCGGCTTGGAACCATACGTTCTGAATTATCTCGTTAACGGCTTGTTTGCTGACCCATGTTCACTGGGACATTTTTGCTTCTATTATCGCGTTCCTTCAACCGTTTATGTTTGTGTAATCCTTTTCGATACAGCCTTTGTATGTTGTTGCAGGCTGCATTATTTTGATATTTCAAACTACTGTTATTTTGCGTGGTATGTCGTAAGAAGTTTTTTTATTTACGTTACGCTCATTTTTGAAGCTATTTTTGCTGAAGTGTCACTACATCTGAATTCACAACCAAGGTATGAATATTTGTCATGGTGTGAATATCTATTAAAAATACGTTTTGATACTTCAGGCGCAATAATAGATGTAACTTTTAAGACAAACTAGATTATAGAGGACATTCCATTTATTATAGTTTTTAACGTTTCTCGTATTTATGAGCCACTGAAAGTATTCGATGAAGTTATCAGCAAATTATTGACCGACTGCAATAAACCAGTGCTAATGTACAGAATTCTATATTTAGACTTTCAAGTAGAAATGCCTCAGCTGAGATCATCCATTATGGTGCGAGCGGCGCGAATAGCATGCGACTGGGTTACATAAGCGACAGCGGCGCCACTCGACAGTAGTGGTCACTCCCGGTATCACAAGAGGTTCTACTGGTGATAGATAACGACAGAACAGATTTCCTGCGTGCGAAATTCTTTACTACTAAAAATGATAACCTGAAGCAGACAATTCCGTAAATAAGAAATGTAGGATATTCGTTACACATACACCTCAAAGAACCTAGTGGGCGATCACACTGCGCTCTGGTGTTCACGCAGAGCCCTACGGCATTCACAGGCTATAAGGTGGGAGCTCAGTAGCACGGAGTAGGTAGTTCTGTTTTGGTAGCTCTGAGAGGTGGTAACGTTTGAAGTAATATTTGTGAGTAGTTTTTGTTACTTTTCTCTTGTGACATCTCGAGACCGTGAATTATCTGATAGTTTTGGTTTTATAGGTATCGTGGTAAAATGAATAAACAAATCGGTGCCAACTCTGCGCCCGTGGAGTCTGCTTTTAACTCTGCCTTTGAAACGGGGCATAATCTGTCTGAAGAAGATAACATCCAAAACGTGGCTCCGCAATCGGATATGACAGACTCTTCCAAAACGTTCCAATTACTGAAGGATTGGAAAGTTGTCTCCTACATGTTAGAAAAGGGCCAGGAAACGTACCAAACTGTAAAAAGTAGTTCCAAAGTAACAGAAGCTGGCCTCGATGCAACGGAGAGAGCGTGGAGTACTCTCACAGCATGCTCTGCGAATGTAATTCAAAAAGTGAAACCAGCGTTAAAACTGGTAGATAACACAAAAACTCGAGGTTTGGAACGACTGCAGAATTCTTTTCCCGCTGTCAAAGAATCGCAGGAAAAGGTAAACGTTTGAAAACAAGGAAGTATGAGTGTTTCATCTGCAGGCAGTGCAAGTCCTTCCTATTGTTACAGGTTTACGCTCGCGTCGTCGAAGGGATTGGGAATATTGTTACTCCGGCCGTAAACACAGCTACGTCCATCACACAGATCGGACGGGACCAAGTGAAGAAAGTTGCCAGGAAGATAACTGAATCTTCTCGCTAGGTACCTGAGCTGTTGAAAAAGAGGAGCGGCCACTGGGCAGGTACGATTTTACACCATGTACGGCACATGTGGTCATTCGGTGAGGAATCTGTGACACAATTTCAAATAGGGCTGTCCGTACGATCACGTACATTCATATGTACGATACATCTTGGTTCCGACCCAGTACTTTTCTTGCAATGAAATACGTCTCACGTATGTTCTAAATCGTGAAAGATAGCATTACGTACCTTTTATTACATTCCAACTACATGGAAATTTCGTACTGGTAAACTTTAACGAGGTCGGAACTACGTTAAAAAAATTGCATTAAGTAGCTTTTAAAGGACGAATTCTCTACTTTTCCATAACTATAAAAATGCTTTAACGAAAGTGTCGGTATTTTAATTATACTGCAGTTAACTCTTCCCTCCCAACCCCTGTAAATTTATTTTGGAAAACCTTAAAAGCCTTTCAGGGACCGAACCGAAATAACACGAGCTTCAGTGCCAAATTAGTGGTAAGCCTTGCAGTGAACGAACCGTTTACAGTGGAAAAATTTAATTTCGTCACCGATAAACGGCTTAATCACGGATTATGTAGGTATAACGCAAAGCCGGAAAATATAAAAACCTAGTTACTTAATAAATAAAATAATTGAATATTTTGTTCCGGTGAAATTTTTCATCGCTATCAATTCAATTTATAGCATGTAACCTAACTGTATTAGTCGGGATGGGCATCCTAAATTATGTACTGAGTGAAATTGGATCGTCAGTGTTAACATACAGGCAGGTCTTCATGGCACTGAAGAGTGAATTACGTGAGCACATCGTAGCCAAATTGGTTTCAGTAGTGTCAGATTTCCATTAAACAAATAATAAAAGAGGTCCCGTCAAAGCTTCCGAAAACTTGCTGTATCAAAGCCCCTGAGGGTTTTTTTTTTTTTTTTTTTTTTTTTTTTTTTTTTTAACTAGTAGCGTATAAAATGACAGGGTATTACATGTTATATGTAATATCGAAATCAACATTATAGTAATGAAGTGTTGTTAAATTACGTTGCCATACGATTGCCTCTTCATTATAGAACTACAAACGTGTAATAGACGTTGTCCCTACAAATGTTCCTGTAGTACTTATGAACGAAGTGGATTAATAGGCCCTTAAATGCTTTGATTCTTACGCCTACTTTCTTCTGGTTTTCACCGAATTAGATTGACCCGACTTTTTTACCGTTCTGCATGACTAAAAGGTTACTGATGACGAAACTTAGAACGTCAAATAGCTATTCAGGAGATGAATACTTTCCTTTATTCATCTACTCCGTTCCCTCTGTTCATTCTGTGCCTCTTTCAATTGCGTCTCTATCTTCCCTACGTTCATTGTCGTAGCTCTTGCAACTACATAAATTTCGTTGACAATGCCAGTAATTAGTCAGAAAGCTAGTGAAATCCATTAAACGTCGTGTACAATTGGATAGTCCCATGTTAGTTGCAGGCGTCAGCCTAACTGTTGCGGTAGTCCCGCTATGTATGTGTATATTTTTAAATGGGCCAAATATCGTAAATTTCTTGAAACGTGATTGCTATGATGTTCCGATACACAGGTCGGAAAAATAGTGGTAATAGTAGCGTATCACCTGATGTATCTTGGATTTTATTTCACTATAGGGAAGGTAACACTGGAGTAACAGATGAGGTCTTACTACCAGGCTTATCGGGTCAGTATGAACACGCCGTCCAGTTTATCTGTGGCGAAGTGTCTTCAGCATTATTAAAATATAATTTGCTTCGTTGGCTGAGTAATCTTAAATCGGTGCTTGTCTTACTAGTAGGTCAATGTTACAGCTCCCGATATTCAGGCGATGACTAGTCTCCCAGGGTTTTCAGCTGCAGAAATAAATAAAAAAAAAAAACGCTAAGTATGGCATTGCCCCAATGTCAGACTAATAAAAATTAAAACGGTGGAAAAAATTTTATGGGCTTATAGGTGTGCGCTGATTAACTTAATAGCAGATTGTCGGCGCAAGGCTCTCCCGACAGTCAGTTTTCGGCTACTGACGTTCAGAAGGTAGGGGACTACTTACTGATAGAAACAAATCTGCGATAACATGCTTAGCTGAATTTGAATGTCAGTCATCGTAAAAGTTCTCAAATGTTTTATATGGCATTAGGTAACAAGTTTTGCAACATTCATTTCGGTTAAATTTTATTTGTAGTGCTTAATCAGTTGTAAGATTTTTAAACCCGCCTATAGTTAACTTCAAAATCTGTCATGTAAATTTATACGGAAACCAGCTTTAAAAAAATGTCACGCAGTAAAATTCTTTAGTTATCATTCGAATAACATGTCGGGCTACTCCGATCGAAAATATCGGTTTTGAGTATGTTCTGCTGCAGCTACCAGTTTAATAATAGTAGCAACGCATATCCCTCAATGCAAAAAGTCCATAGTTTTTGTGAAGCTTACAACTGCTGTAACAGTATTAATTTGGCTAAAATTTGGTCGTATTCGTATAAATTTGATTACGGATATCTTTCCACACTAAAATCTCGCGAACATCTGCGCCATTGACAATTACGCCTGTTCGCTACATTATTTTCAAGTTCTTTTGTGACATTCATTATTGTTCGGCTGAAATGCCTACTATTAATATGCAGATACATCGCATCAATGTTCAATTGGCAAGTCTCTTCGGAAATCTGGTCCGCCTAGATCGTAAAACTCATCGGTGGGAGCAAAGAATTGGTTCGCTATTACGGGTACTCGTTAAGTCAGGAATAGGAAATTAATGTTCAGATTTCCATAGCTCCTGAATTGAAGAAAGCGGCGGTTGCTGCTGCCACCCCGATTCATATGTCCCTAATCGAACCAGGCGAATTGCTGAGTTTGTACCCTCTCCAACATCGAATAACTAATGTTCAGTAAGTGAACTCCTAAATCGCCTAATTTCTTAGTAGGCTTAGAACCCTCCACAACTTAGTAATATTTGTTATCTATCTTAAAATCGGTAAACAGCAACGAAACAAAGTATTATAGGTTACAAGAACTTTTAAATGTTAAGACTCATTCTACACAGAAACGAACGCTTGTCTGGATAGTTAGTGTCAATGGGAAACTAGTGCTAATCAACAAAATAGCTGCACTTAAAACTGTGATTTAAGTGGCAGTACCGTAGTTAGGATACTGGTAAACAGTATATGGAGCGTTACTCAAAGCTACAAATTTTAAAATTTACATACCAATAAAATATCTGTAAATTACTGGCATAATTTTGTTACTGACAAGGACGGGGTCTGACAAGTGATTTCCATCAAATTTTACCTGTACGTTCAATTACTAACAGTCGTGTTTCGGCTTTGACACTGTTCTAGCCTAAAAATAAAGTTAACGATACAAAATAGCGTTTTCAGTGTCAAACATCAGAAAGATTTTCTGTAGGTAAGCATTTTTACTGACACATGGCGTCTAACGTTAAGGACGTTAGAGTAACGTTGTTTTCACATGCTGTAGCTTTGGTACTCGTACACCTCAGCGACTTTACAAGTTATTCTCCTGTCGAACGGTGCAGTGCTTAGACTGTCAACCCCTGCTTCCACGTTAGAAATTCGATGGCATTTGGCACTTTTTCTTAAATTCCTCCATGTAGTTGGTAATTCTCATTTTACACCTTTTTTTTTTTCTTCTTTAGGTGTAACATTGGGAGGTGTGGGTAATATTAGTGTATTACGTTCACTGCAACAGGTAAACGGCTACCCAAACTGTTGTAGTGTTTGTATGAACACAATGGAAACTTCAGTCCACGTCTCCCAAGACACACCGTCTGAGAGACTTTATACAGCTAATGTCATTAAAATCGAGTTTCTCTTCAAAAATTGTCAAGCAAAAAAATGTCGAAACGTATCTTTACATTGATTACGGACAGTCCATGCAAGATAGAAATCAGTTTCTACGTTGTACTGTAGAAACTGTACTGTTTCTTCCACACCGAAGTACTTAATAATCGTCTATAAAACCACATTAGATCCTATTTGAACCATAACGGTAAACTTAATTTGGTGCGAAAGATATTATAGGCCACGAAGCTAATATTCTCGTCTACGTTAAACGTTTGCGAGCATCTCGGCGTTAGAGGCACACCATAAGCAACAGTGCTACATTCGATGACACGGTCTTTTATTTTGGAAAGTCTCAATACCTTCCATTAAATCCTTATGGTCAGTAGTATTTCTGCAACAGTAAATTCCCGAATAGTGTTGAAGCATTCTTTTCCCGTTATCGTTAGTCTACATAGACTGTGTGCTGTCTGTATTTTGAAATTTTGTCCTCCCTTTATCTAAGGGGCCATGTAGTACAATAATCTCATCCATTCGTATCTTAACGTCCTGTATGCCTGTACCTAGAATTTTTTCCATGCACGCCACTTAAGAAATTGTTTCTGAAATGTTCATTTTTTTTTAGTCCTAGTCTTTCACAAACGCTTTGTACCTTAGATTATGGACACTAACTCCCAAAATTGGGAGTTGCCGTTGTATTTACTGAAATAATCCATTCGGCGATGTCATTTTACCTCGTTTTAATCCTTCCACTAAATATTCTCACCCATCCCTTACATTTTAAGTTACGTACGTAATCTTTCCTCACTATACATTGCGTCAATTTTCGGGAGCCTCCGCCATGCAGCGTGCAGTAGACATTCGGCGTAAGAAAATTTCTCAAAGAGAAATGTGTACTCCCATGCTGATGAGTCGATGTGGCTATCTAACATTTGTGGTATGCGTATATTTTACACTAATATTATAGAACTGTCCTCGATAAAATCGAATGGACTTTCATATGGTTCTGTCAAATGGGCGGTGTGATTGACTATAGTTTTGGTAATTCAAGACTGTGCATGGCAGCGGGTGAGTGCGGCGCTCCCCGTGCCAAGCTGTGGCCTGTTGCTGGTAAATACAAATTTTTTACATAAACATCACTGGTATGTTTCTTCTGGCGTCCGGTAGACGGTACGGAGACGGACACTAATGACGAAGGCGAGATAGGGTTAAAACACACAGTAAAAACTTAGACGGGATAAAGAGGTGTAATGTACACGGTGGCTTTAGGTTTCTAATCTTCCAGTTTCTGGGTACAGTCGTGAAAAGTACTTCCAGCATTTACGTTGTATTTACCTGCCTTGTAGATTAGTTTCCTTCGTCTGTTGAAATTATCTACTGCAATTAAGGACGGGGTAATAGTTCCGCAACTGTGATGAATAGAGCATTCAGGACGTTCAAACGACCTATTTCTCCGTAGGGCATGGTGGAAAATCTTACGCACGTACGAATATCAGTAAGATATTCTTACATGGCACGGAAATAACCGAAAGATACTGATGTTGGAGACATCGCCCCACCCCGTGGCCCAAACTTGGTCTGCTTAAGACGTGGTTCGTGCAACACGGTGATCTATCCCATCGAATCAAGTGTCTGATTTTTCTGGAGTAGTTTTCTTGCTCTGCGGTACCTCCTTTTCGTAAGGTATATTAAAAGCAAGGTGTACAGGGAAAAATTGGAAAAACATTGAGCCGAACTTAAACATAATGAGCAGCATCGATATTGACACTTCAGTGGGTAATGGCAAATTTTGCAGTTCGTCTGCGCAGGTATATTGTCATAACCTTAATCCGAATACTTTACTGATGTAAGTATGTTAAAATAGTGAACACGCCGTAACCTACATGAAATTTTTTAAAATTTCATATTGCTAATAACCATCCTATACTGTGGTCTTCAGTAAGGAGACTGGTTTGATGCAGCTCTCCACAATACCCTATTTTAAGCAAGCATTTTTAACTACACATAAGAACGACAATCTACATCTGTTTACTGTATCCATCTCTTGGTCTTCCTCTGCGGTTTTTACCCCACACACTTCCCTCCAACGCTAAATTCAATTCCTTGATGTCTAAGAATGTGTCCTACCAATCGATCCCCTCTTTCAGTTAAGGTATGTCAAATTCCTTTTCTCTCCAATTCTGTTCAGTACCTCATTAGTTATGCGATCCACCCACATAATCTTCAGCATTCGTCTGTAGCACCATATTTCAAAAGCCTCTATCCGCTTCCTGTCCGCACTGTTTATCGTCCATGTTTCACTCCCATACAACATTCCATACAAATGCCTTCAGAAAGGACTTCCTTACACTTAAATTAACGTTTGATGTTACCAAAATTTTCTTTTTCAAGAACGCTATTCTACCCATTTCCATTCTACATTTTGTATTCTCTGTACTGCGACCATCATTTGTTACTAGACTCCTTTATCCTTGTTCTGCTCTTGTTAATCTTCATCTTACATGCAACTTTCATCACTCTGTCCAATCCGTTCAGCTGCTCTTCCGGTTCCTTTGCTGTCTGACAGAATTACTATGTCGCCGGCAAAACGCAATGTTTTTATTCATTCTGAACTTAAATTCCTTCTCCAAATTTCTCCTTGCTTTCCTTTATAGCTTGTTCAATGTACAAATTTAATACCATTGGAGAAAGGCATCTGTCTTACTCCCCAACCTCTGCATCCCTTTCATGCCCTTTAACTCTGACAACCGCTGTCTGGTTTTTGTAAAAGTTGTTGTAAATAACCTTTCGCTCCCTATATTTTACCCCTGCTTGCTTAAGAAGTAGAGTTTTTTTCCAATTAACATTGTCAAGTCTTCTACAAAAGCTAGATATGTAGGTTTGCCTTTTCTTAATCTCTTCTAGGATAAGCCGTAAAGTATTGCCTCCCGTATTCCTACATTTATCCTGAACCCAAACTGATCTTCCCCGAGATCGACTTCTACCAGCTTTTTCATCCTTCTGTAAATAATTCGTAATATTTTGCAACTATGGAATATTAAACTGATGGTACCGTAGTTTGTACACATACATGAACAGCCAATTTCCAGTCTCTTAGAGCAAATGCTCACCATACTGTCGTAGCATAGTAAGTCGTAAATCACCTAGAATATTACTTCAGAAACAGGCACTCCCTTGAGAGCTTTCTATTAGGTTTTCCTTAATTTCACTTGTAGGCGGAGAAATGTTTCTACTCTACCACAATATGTCGATTTCTCTTAAACTTCAATAGTACTTACGTAAACTTTCTTTCAGCTGGGGAGTCGCCAGGACAACCATAAAATTCCTCACGAAGCCTCTAGTCAGCAGCTCCTGTCATGTCGTCCAGTAAGGTGGAGGCGGCTGCCCCTGGTGGGTGACTACCCCCACTCCACCGCTCTGCGCCTCTGCTCCCCCAGCTCTTCAACTGTGGCTGCGGCGAGCGAGCGATGGTGCAGGTTTCCACAGCTCACCAGCCACTCTGAGCAACAGGACTACTGCCAACACAATTGTGAACATTTTACGGATTTTATTCTTTTTAATACTTCAGTTGTGATAAAATTAAGTGATAGCTTAACAAATTCAGTTAGCAAGTGAAATTAATCTGCACATAATCTTCCTATGTTAATTTCTCCAGTATGAATGTGTAAATCTTTGTTACATTTAACATACTATCTTTTGGATTTAATTCAGCATGCCTCTAATTGACATTCCACTAGACCTATGTTCAGTAGTCAACTGTTACAATCGACTGAGTGGTTGCCAAGTGGTCAGGCATGACGCCTCTAATACATTTAGAGGATACACGATTGGTGGCCTTGATCATCTAAATCGCATAATGTCCTTAGGGTAGTGGGTGTTCTTGATAAAATAACAGTATAAAAAAAGTTAAAATAATTTTTGAAAGTGGCCAGGTTTATAAGGCAATATTTTAAAATATTGTCTGTGTATTTTATATTTACTTAGTTTGCCAACTAGCTCAGTAAATGGATGAAACACAAACTTTCTCATGGACATGATAATTCAGATTACATTTTAGTTTAAGATCTTCAACTGGTGGGAGTATTCTGACAATAGTCCCACATAAAATGCTACAAACATACTCAATTGCAAGTCAATGTGCAACCTATACTACATTAAGATTCCGAATATTATTCTTAGTTACGTATATCGTCAAACTTTAATTGAAATGTCCAACTTAAAGTAAAATCGCAAATTCTAAATTCAGTGAAGCTAAATGAAAACTTTCTTAACTTTTTAAGATAGGTCCATCAGGAAATTAATGAAATATTATTCACATCCCACTCAGAATAATAACACTCTCAATTATGCACTTCGTAATTTATAGATCTTTGTAAGATACATTTTACCATACATTACCACAGAAGTTGGCGTAATTTTTATAAGTCCAGTTTGGTTTTGCAGAGCTGAAATAAAAACTGTTTTTTATTAAACCTTATTTTCCACCCGTCCTTGCTTTATCAGTTACATAATGGCGGCGGTTGATACAGTTTGTCGTTAGCTTTTTGCTGAAACAAATGCTAATGGCATTTAGCATTTCATTTTATATATTTTAAGATTTAAAAAAATATTCACATTTACAGAACTCATTACACTGTTTCCTTAATTTTCATCAAAAACCATCTCGTCACGATTATGAATCGACCAGCACAGATACACACAACCACAAACAAGACACAAGCTACAAAATCACTTTTTAACATTACATATATTTATACATTTTAATTGTACAAAGATAACAAAGTGCAATGATTATTCTTTATTACGAGTGTGTACACAAGCCTTTTGTTAGATGATGCGTCTATTAGTGGTATCACTGAATTTTTGGATCGTAGACTTCGGTACAAATTGGAAGGACATTGTAATGACCCTGGAGAAATCTTAGTGGTTAATGACGAAAACTTTAAGCCATTGTAATACACGCCTGAGGTAATAAATTATTTTTCGATGATAAACGTACTTAATAATTTTGCTTTCCTAGCTAGTGTTCATACACAAGAGTACGGAAAATGGCAGCTTGGAATATGTCTTTTGAACTGGACGTACCGTAAACTGTAAAAATCATATGCGCATGTTGTCCCTACCGTTGGTTGAGGGAAAGCCTAAACATAACGAAACTTACTTTTATAATGACTCTGTCAATTGTCAGTAGAAAACTGGCGAACGGGGCGAACAACTTGTTCAATCTAATATATAAAACTGTGATCCTGATTTATGCGCGACCGTAACGTTCAACCGTTTGTGATGAGTGTCCACATATTTCTTGCACTTTCGCGATGGTCATAGGCACCATTGAATGACTGTACGACAAATAGTTCAGGAGATATGAGGTCATAAACAATTATATGGTTGAAAACCTATGACATGCGAATAAGGACACTTAATTCATCCTAAAATCTTCATGACGTTTTTGGACGCTTTACCTTCAAAACTACAGGAATTTTGATGGTACATGACACAGGATACTTCGTCAGATTCTACAGTTGTATTACGATTCTGACGGAAACTTTTTGAATATAGTGCAGTATCACTGCAGTCGTAACATATTACTTAAAATCATTATAGTTAATTAACGTGACTACAGTTAATTTTTAGATTTCATCAGTTTCCAAGGAAATAAAATTTCTGAAAATTCCAGCAGCTCTCAGGAAGTCACATTACACTCTTTCAGGGTAGAAACATTTAAAACATTGTTCACACAATGAGATTTTCATGTAAGCAATTTAAAGTAAGTTTTTAATATATTTCAGTGGAAAGCAAGCTTCATTCAGATTTTAAATGACGGTGTTTGGCTGTCAGCATTGATGCATGCCAAGCGTATCGAATCATTGGGGTCAAAACCACCAGGAAAAGGAATTTAATGCAAATTTGATAATAAATACATAAATCAAATACATAAAAATGAATGTCGGTTTGTTGGTATTTTATGCACGGCCATACCGTACACCCGAATGCGATAAAATTTTGTCAACTCAGTGCCTGCACTTGCGCGAAGGTTATAGACATACTATAACTTCGTATGGTGCATGGCAGAGGCTGCTTTGCAATTAATTCGTTTATTACGTCTTCACGCTGAAATGGCTGGCGGATATGAATAAAACTTGGAACAGAGGTAGCTTATAACCTGATTAATACATGACCTACCTTTCGCAAGCGGCTGCATGGCGGAGGGCACAATCTAACGGCCGTGCGCACTGGGACGCCGTGCTTCGCTGCGCGCGGTCGTTCGGCGTCAGGGGTTCGAGTCCCCCCCCCCCCCCCCCCCCCCCTCTGGTGTGGTTGTGTGGTCCTTAGATTCGTTTACCTTAGTTGTAGTTTGTAAGCTACGGACAAATTACCACGCTGTTGGACAGATTTACGAACAAACGATACAACATTAATCCAAATCGTTCGAAAGTCAGCACACAAATGTATGTTTTCGTGAAGATTTTTATAATCTGCACACCAGTGGCTTTAGTATGCGGAGGGTACCATTTGACAAGTTATGATGAAACTTGCATATTTATATGGGAGGGAGAGGATTAGGTGTAGTAGACGGACAGATTTGAGAGTTGGATGATGAGAGAGGGGAGAGATGACAGTATAGTGTTTCCCGTCTCAAATGTTTGTCAATATTTGGTGATTTTAAGATTTGCCGAAAGTCGGGTTAAATTTCACTATACACATCCAGCGGACCGCGCGGCCGGATTTAGGTTGGTAAGACGGGGGTAAAATTTTATTATTGGCGCACGTTACGTCGCGTCGTAGCAAAAGCAGTTGGCATTACGAACATGACTAACAAGAAAAGTAAAGCAACCTATAATTTATTTCTCTTTAAGTTGCTTAAAAGGGGTAGGCGAGCAACACTATAACAGGCGGAAATCTACCTACTTATTCTGTTAAATATTTTTAAACTGAAGTTACTATTGTAGATAAATTTTGCGTATCATTATTTTTGAATTAAACTGTTAATGTTGAGATAAAATTACTTTATGAATATAAACTGTTAGTTTGTATTATTACTGTTTTACCAGAATTCTCGCAAGTCTTGCGCCCAACAATTGATATGAACCTACAATTACTAAAGAATTACCGAAAATAACCATTTATAAATGTTTTTTAATGGATATTTAGGTATGAAATAATATTCAATGTCAATTTTTTTGTGAATTCTGAATTTTAGTGCTTTATTAGAAAATATAAAAATAAATTTTGCTCACTACAACACTTACATAATTGAGAGCAGCGAACAAAACTGCCTCCGATCTCATCCACAATCGAACAAAAAGAACAAAGATTTTCATCGTTCTCATTCCTTGCCAGGAAAAGATAATAGAATGGGTAGACAAAGGTCAGAGATGAAAAACAAGAACGATACCGGAACAAAGAGTAACACCACTGTCTATGGCTTACATATGTAATATAACAGACAGGTGAAAGGAGATAGCCGGCCGCGGTGGCCGAGGGGACTGAGGCGCTCCAGTCACGGTCTGCACGGGCACTACGGTCGGGGTTTCGAATCGTCCCTCGGGCATGGATATTTGTGCTGTCCTTAGTATTAGTTAGTTCATAAATAGTTTATAAGTTTAGGGACTGATGACCCCGTAGTAGAATCCCATAAGTTCTACAAACATTTTGTGAAAGGATGTAAACAGAGGGAGGGGAGAGGAGGAAATGGACACAGAAAGGGATAGGACCAATGAGCTAATACTTATCTGCGGCAGAAATACGCCGCGTACCAAATGTTCAAATGTTTGTAAATATATCGGACCAAACTGCGTGGTCATCAGTCCGTAGCTTACAAACTACTTAAACCTAGGTAAACTAACCTAAGGACACACACACACACACACACACACACACACACACACACACACACACACACACACACACTCATCCATGCCCCAGGGAGGACTCGAACCTCCACGGCGAGCAACCGCGCGCTCCGCAGCGAGGCGCTTTAGACCGCTCGGCTACTCCACCGTGGCTCGTGAGGTTATATTAACACGTTGGCTACTGTGTGGCCACCGGCGGCCACAACAGGTGGCTCAGGCCTCGCAAAAACGAGTCATGTCACACCGATATGCCCTCGCAAGCTCATTGGTTGGTCGCTGGGGCAAAGCCCACTGCCTCGTAGCTTCAGCCAGTGAGCTTGCGAGTGCATATCGGTGTGACGTGCACGGACTTGTTGTGAAGCCTTGTATGTAGACGGTGTTGCTCTGGCGCGTCTCTGACGTCATCACGGCAGTCAAAAAATCGAAAACGAAAACTAGACTGAGACACTGACAGAAGTTTCGCGGTACCAGGGGACAAATACTAATCGGTGTTCCCTACATTAATAAAATTCAACGCTTTCGCTCAAGATAAATAGTAACAGTAAATAGTTAAACATTAAGTGTTATTACGTCAAGCGCAGGATTTTTTTACTCGTTTTCCCAGAGTATTGATTTAAAATCATACGTCGGAGTAATTCCCTCGCTTATAATTTCGTTCTTATGCAGGAAAGTGTACTTACTTTTTCTCTTTTAGTCACTTGTGGTAGACATAAGAATTTTGTGCGGAAATCATGAATCAAGTTTTTTTTCGTAATATAGTATTTCGTGTGGTTCTGGGCGTTAGCTCAAAGTTGTCGCTTCATCGTGATGGAGGATGTCAGCGTAGGACGTGCATCAAATCCTGCTGCACAAGATTTTGAGCATTATTAAAGGGATCGTCAAATTCATTGTTCCACAAATGAATTCATGAAACATTTGAAAGTTTTCAGAGAATTTCAAAACATTATCTGAAGTACGCAACTATTCCAAGAAAGGTACATATTCTCAGACTGAATTCACTTAATTAGAATGACTAATTTGGCATCGCTTCAGTCGGAAAAAATATTAATGAATAATGTGCTAATGTTGTCCATCTCCATTTTTTACATTTCTCTTTGTTTTAAGCACATCTTTATTAGCTAGCTGAAAACTTGTCGTTGTTCTAGATTCGTTTATTCCAAAATTACGTATTACTTCAACACCTCTTTACAACTCTACACTTGCTCTTTCCTCTCTGCAAAATTCCTCCTCCTCCTCCTCCTCCTCCTCCCCCCCCCCCCTCTATGGCAATCGATTAACGGTGTGCCAGTACAGAGGAATGTAATCTAGCGATGCTCATACAGATCATTAATTTATATATCATATAAAATGGATGGGTTCAAGAATGAGATTTTCCCCCTCTGCACTAGTTTCAACTGGACAGGAAGTATAAAGACTGGTTGATATTTTACACGCATGCAGAGATACTGTCTTTAAATAGGCTCACAGGGCTTGAAAACGTCTACTGATTTTCTGATAGCCACATATTACAAATTATATATTACTAGTCATTCATTGCGGATCATCTCGAATATTCGTAAGTAACCATGTTATTCTCCGCCTCATGCGGTTGCTGTGGCAATAACAGAGGAAGAGATTTAATATGGTTATCCTTCAACGCAAAAGCAGATATATAACATCTAAAGATAGGAAACATATTTTCAGTTTAGAAAAGAGGGACGATCGCCTGTAATCTTTGTTCAGATGACCAGTCTCGGCAGACAAACTGCCATCATCGGATGTGGTGTATGACATGGAAGATCCGCGTATAGCAGTTTAATCTGCCGAAATCTGTCATCCAAGTAAAGAGTATAAGCAATCCTAGCTGTTTCCTATAATACATTATTCTTCTCCAGAAATGTTTCGGCACATACTTTTGCTTGGAATTATTGAACTGAGATTGAATGACTATAAGCATTCATAATTAGTAGTACAGCATTCGTTCAGTATTTCCACTTTCCTTCAGTCGTATCCAGTAATTTTCTATAATATTTGGCACTGTAAATGCTAGCTGTAATAAAAACCCATAACCGCTTTTGCAGTGTGTTCGTGGTGTATTTGCAACAAATTTTGATGTCTGAGAAGTATCATAACTGAGTTTACTAGGCTGACTTCCGATTTTTGAGGTTTTCTTTAGTTGTTGTGTACATCTTTCCTTAAATGACAATTCATGAAGTTCTGTCACTAAGTAATGGTGAATTGTAGTAATTAAAGAGGAATAGGAAACTTTATAGAATCGTGGCACTGCTTCACTACCCAAGAAGTACGTTACTTGGCACCACAATTAACAAGTATAATGATTCGAAAAAATACGTTTCTTTACCGTATGCTACAGATTATGTCTGCTTATAATTAAATACAACTGCACATAGTATTTTCACTAATAACCGCCAGAAAGGTAAACTTACCTATAACTAGAAACCATGACGTTTATCTTTGCAAAAGTCAGGTGTTTATAAAATCAGCTGTGATCTTGCCCAGCTTATTATATAGGACAAACAGCGGGGGCGTTTTCTGTCAGACATAAAGAGGATCTTTTAGTAACAAAGGTACAGACGTAGACAATTTGTCCTTTGCCGACCACATTCTAAACACAGACGACAAACCTTAAGGAGGTTCATGATGTCGGTATCTTGCAAATAAGAAAGGAAGGTTTGAGACTTATATGCTAGAACAGTTAGAAATTTCCAAACTGTTTTCATTCTCAATGAGCAAATTGCGCGATACACTTTTCTGATGGCGTATAGCCCTTACTTATACTCACTTAACATAGAAACATTTGCACCCCGTATCCTGTACTGTAGTCTCATATATTGTTTTCTGTCCCCTTTTGTTAAAATCGTAATATTAATCACATTGATCAATCTATATATAAAAAAATGAATTGTTGTTCGTTAGTGTCGCTAAAACTCGAGAACGGCTGAACCGATTTGGCTAATTTAGTCTTGAAATATTCGTGTAAGTCCAGAGAAGGTTTAAGCAGTGATAAAATATGGAAAAGTAGTCCGGAAAAAGAGAAAAATCGGGAAAAACGGAAACAGCTTTTTCCAGTGAGCTATCAATACTGTTCGTGCAATTACGATAAAATTTTGTACATTTCATGTTGAAATAAGAGGAAGGACCGCACCAAATAAAAATTTGTAAAAGTTGCCCGGAAAGTAGGAAAATGTAGGAAAAACCGAAAGCGATTTTTTTTCTATAAATAAAAATGAATTGCGAAATGGCTGTAAGGGTACTGCTTGACAGGACAAGGTTTGTATGATATAATTTTTTTGTAAAATCTACCGGAAAATTGGAAAATTTAAAAATAAACTGAAAGCGCGTTTTTCAACGTGTTTTAGTTTGAATTCAGTACTATAACGACGAAGAGGAGTATTTTCATTTTTTTTCTTTTTTTTTTTTCATTTTGGTCTTGGAAAAGTTTTCAGTAAAATAAATCAATATAGGGACAGTTAAAAACGAAAGTCACAAAATTTAAACCAAGTTACATTTACTATGTACTCAAGTTGAGAACCGTTCATCAGATTGCGATAAAATTTCGCACATTTGACATTCAAAGAAATAGTAAATACGTATTAGCAATTGGGAAGCATTACCGGGTCGACTAGATGACCCGGTGAACTTCGTAACACTTGCCTGTTAATATAAACCATAAATATGAATGACCATGAATTTTTACATATTTTATTACCATTTAAACCATACCTAAACGTCCACAAATGTGACATGAACATTATCCTGGACATGTGTGTATGATTTGCCCACTCTTTCCGCCCACTATCGAGCCGATACTTAGACTACCTGATGATGACTTTATAAAGCTACTGGGTCTAAAATAAGTATGATTTAAATTAATGGGGTTTGTATTAAGAGTTAAATGATACGAAGTTCACCGGGTCATCTAGTTGAAAAAAAGTTTTTTTATCGTCTTTCGACATACAGTATCCTGCATAGAATGTGCATCTGTCACTTTAATAACAGTTGTCACTTATTTTCATTTGCGTGTAAACTACTATTATTTAGTACCAGATGGCGAGATATATAATAAGTTACGGCATGAGCGTCGAGTTTTCCTGTCAGTCCGATGCCACATACAGTGCTGGCCGCGCACGCGATCTGTAGTGTCGCGTTTATCACGTGACATATAGGTTTTGTTTTTAAATTAGCTTACGTGCAAATTTCATTTGTAGCTATGACGTGAACTCTGTTACTCAAAAACTATTTTCTTACTCCATACATGTAAGTAATTTTTCTTGGATCATATCTTAAGATATGGAGTTTGTACTGTTTCCTTTGTAATATTTTTTACTTGTATTTATAGGTAACTCATTTTTTACTTCTGATGAAGGTTTCTCTAATCGGGGCCCAAACCACGCAAAAGTAAGGAATTACTGGCTTTGCAAGCAATGAGCTGTCTTTTGTAAAATATCTTGCAAGAAGTTTTGTAACTCATATGTCCAAATAACGACACTTAACGACACTACTCGTAACTTGACGGTAGGTCGATGCTAACTGAACCCAACGAGAGTAAGAATTCTTAGCTTCGCTGATTCCTCAGAAATTCAAAGTTACTTTTAAAAAGATACACGTATATATGCTGACCATTTGACAGAGAAAAGTTGTCATTACATCACGGCCCGCACTGCCGCAGCCTTAAATGTTAACTGATGACAGCCTACTAACAGAAAACACACCCTTACTATCTAGTCAGTTCTGTAACTGTTCACATGTGCATTAGGACCTACTATAGCGGTGGACAGATATATAGGTGGGTGGCTGTTACACTACGGTCGGGGGTTCGAATCCCCCCTCGGGCATGGATATTTGTGCCGTCCTTAGTATTAGCTAGTTCATAAGTAGTTTGTAAGTTTAGGGACTGATGACCCCGTAGTTAAGTCCCATAAACTCTACAAACATTTTGGGTGGCTGTTAACACACCGATGCCGCACTTACGTCTATTGTCGCGTAGCGCTCTAACACTCGAAAATGGCAACGCTGGGCGCCCATAGTTGCATACCTCGCAAGCCGGTCGAGCGTCAGTAGCGACAAGGTGTGTTATTTTCCGCGCAGCGCTTGTTTCTCCGATCACTACTGGGTAACAGTTACGGGAGTCTAAGTGAAAAAGTGTACTTTATCGGTTTATTTATTGAGGAAATGTGTTTCTGTAAGCTGGAAATGGAAAGTGAGGAAAAAAGAAACATTTTTTCCTGTGCTATATGGATTCGGTTTAGAGACAACTTCAAAACGTACGTCAACAACAGAAAGAATGCGACTGAAGAAGACAATTGAATTTCGGCGTCAAGGCAAATCAGTAATCTACAATGTATGAATATATGTAAAACATCTTGTAGAGGATGGTGGCGAAGTGATGGCGTCTACATGCACGCTCATTAGGAAAGATCTGCAGAATGTATACATAATCAACAGCGATAAAGTCAAAGAAGTGCAGTGAAAAATTACCGAAAAAAAAACAATTGTAAGGAAGAACCTTGCCAAACTAATTGTGCTGCTGTTTGTGGGATTAGTTTAAGAACTGTGCAGCGTGTGAGTCGCGAAGGAAAATCTCCACAATTATATTCTCCCAGGAAGAAGAATATTAAACATCACAGTTCTTTAACAAAACTGAACGACTTTGATAAAGAAGTTGTCAGTCTAACTGTCTACGAATTTTATGATAGAGGCGAGCACCCAGTCAGAGAAACTGAGAAAAAAGTTAATTGAGAAAATAAATTGTACTGGATCTGCTAGATCTGTCAGACGCATATTAACCGATATGGAATTAAAATACAAGCATCAGAATGATGACAGACAATTCTTACTTGAACGCAACAACATAGTGGCATCCAAAATAAAAGTTTTTGCGGACGATGAAGTCTGTGTACTTCGGGTAACGCGCGACCCGTATTCTATTTGGATGAAACATGGGGTACCCAAAAATCATTCACTAAAGTATATCTGGCAGAATTCGAGCCGAAGCGAGGGCCTTAAGGCACCAGTTGGGAAAGGAGCCAGACTGCTTGTTGTACATGTAGGATCAGCGAAGACTGGATTTCTTAATGAAAGTAGTTAACAGATGTAGCAACACAAACAGAAGATTATCATTCGGAAATGAACACAGCTAAGTTGAAATATTGGTTTGAAAAGTTTTTTAAATTTATTGGATAGAGAGAGAGAGAGAGAGAGAGAGAGAGAGAGAGAGAGAGAGAGAGAGAGAGAGAGAGAGAGAGAGAGACATAGCCGCTTGGTTAGCCATAAAAGATATTGCCTTCTCACCCACAGACACAAGAGCTGAGACTTTGTATAAAGTTCCTTTACACGAAGAAGAATCCATTTATGAGCTAGAAGTGCTGGCAAATGAAAGGGGGCACCGAGTAGTACGCTTACCGTCTTATCATTGCTAGTACTATCCTATTGAGCTCATATTGGCTCAAGTAAAGATAAAAGTGGCCGAAAAGAACATCATGTTCAAAATGGCAAAATGGCCGATGTTGAGCGCTTACTTCAGGTAGCCTCGGATATCGTCACAATAGAACAATGGCAGAAAAGTGTTAAGCATGCAGAAAATCTACAGAAAGAAGATTTTAACAAGGAAATCGTCCGAGACACCTTAATGGAGCCTATAATCATCAACTGCAAAGAAGACTGAACAACTGTTGATGATGAAGCGAAGAAGAGGATTAAGAAAAATGGGACATCTAAGAAATTTAAGACTCTTATATTTCTAATAAAGTATCATACTTTAAACCAATGTATTTAACTATTTGTATTGACTCGCAACCGCATGGAAAGCCGCTATAGTTTCTAAACGACTAAATTGAATCAAATATGGGTTACGTCTCATACACGAAGCAGTTAGCAAATAGTTGTGACAATGGTATTCTTAGTGCAAAATATTATGTAGATGTCAATATCTGACATTATTAATAATGGGTTCCACCTGCCTAGTAAGCTGTGGGGGTTCAGAGAGCACAAAGAATTACTGCAAAACGACATGGCATAGACTCCAATAATGTCTGAAGTGCTCGTAGTGCTGAAGGAGACTTTGCATCCGCAGGGCTGTCTAAAATTTCGTAAGCGTACAAGGGGGTTGAAATGCACCACAGATATGCTCAGTTACATTCATTTATGGGGAGTTTAATGGTCAGTATGGCTGTTTAAACTCAGAATCGTGTTCCTAAAGCCACTGTGCAGCACTTCTGAGGCGTTGCATTGTTCTGCTGGAATTGTCCAAATCCCTCGGAATGAACAATGGGCCCGACTGGCTGCAGGTAATCTGTCAGGATGTGTACGTACGTTTCATCGGTCAGTGCTATATAGACCTATCACTCCAACTGCAGATGACACACGAAATTAGAGCCACCACCAGTTTGAACAGTTGACAGTCATGAATTTGTCTCCATAACCTTACACGTCCAGCCGCTCGGCAAAATTTTAAACGACACTCCTCTGACGAGGCAAGGTTACAGGTCATCAAAAGTCCAATGTCGGTGTCTATGGGGCCAGGTGGGGGCTAGAGCTTAGCAGTCAGCAAGGGTATACGAGTGGGTCAGCAGCTCCATAAGCCCATAACTTTGCTGTTTCGTTGAATGGTTCACGCTCAGACACTTGTTGATGGCCCTGAATGGATATTCGCAGACATTTGTGAAAGTATTCCATTTCAGTCACCTTGAACGATTCTCTGGAGTTGTTCCGTTCTTGCAAGATCTTTTTCCGGACGTTCCGATGTCGGAGATTTATACATTATCCCCGATATTGAAGCTGCATTCGTGAAATGTTCGTACGGGAAAATCTGCACCTTACCGCTACATCGCAGACGCTGTGTCCTATCTCCTGCGCCGTCTATAACACAACGTTCAAACTCGCGATAACCTGCCGTAGTAGCAGCAGTAAGCTATCTAACGCCTGCGCCACTTTTTTCCTTTATTGTTTTTAAAGCGCCGTACGGCAGGCTGTCAGAGGCCTACGCGGCGCTCTGTTGCCGAGAGTAGTGCACGTATCGACAAGGTGACACAAATGGCGATTAAAAATTTGACATGTGTTTCAGTTGGGAGAGTCAATTAAAAGCACACGAAGCAAAAAAACTCACGACGTATTCAGTTTAAAACGATGTCACGGTGGTTAAAATGCACATTGTGAGTCTTTAAATCCAGACAGCGACACTGATGGAGACACTACATAAAATACACGGGCACCTGTTCTGCCTCTTCAGTGGTTGTCATATAAAAATATATACTACTGGCCACTAAAATTCATACACCGAGAAGAAAGGCAGATGTTAAATAGGTATTCATTGGACAAATACATTAGACTTGAACTGATATGTGATTACATTTTCTCTCGGGAGAGATCAGTACCCGGAACAACCACCTCTAGCCGTAAAAACGGCCTTCATACGCCTGGGCATTGAGTCAAACAGAGCTTGGATGGCGTGTACAGATACAGATGCCCATGCAGCTTCAACACAATACCACAGTTCATCAAGAGTAGTGACTGGCGTATTGTGACGAGCCAGTTGTTCGGCCACCAGTGACCAGACGTTTTCAATTGGCGAGAGATTTCGAGAATGTGCTGGCCAGGGCAGCAGTCGAACGTTTTTCGTATCCAGAAACGCCAGTACAGGACCTGCAACATGCGGTCGTGCATTATCCTGCTGAAATGTGCGGTTTCACAGGCATAGAATGAAGGGTAGAGCCACGGGTCGTAACACATCTGAAATGTAACGGCCACTGTCCAAAGTGCCGTCGACGCGAACAAGAGGTGAACGAGACGTCTAATCAATGGCACCCTATACCATCACGCCGGGTGATTCGCTAGTATGGCGATGACGAATACATGCTTCCAATGTGCGTTCACCGCGATGTCGCCAAACACGGATGCGACCGTCATGATGCTGTAAACAGAACCTGGATTCGTCCGAAAAAATGACATTTTCCTATTCGTGCACCCAGGCTCGTCGTTGCGCACACCATCGCAGGTGCTCCTGTCTGTGATGCAGCGTTAAGGGTAACCGCAACCATGGTCTTAGAGCTGATAGTCCATGCTGCTGCAAACGTCGTCTAATTGTTCGTGCAGATGGTTTTTGTTTTGCAAACGTCCCCAACTGTTGACTCAGAGATCGAGACGTGACTGCACGTTCCGTTACAACCATGTGGCCGGCCGCGGTGGCCGCGGTGACTGAGGCGCTGCAGTCACGGTCAGCACGGCCACTACAGTCGGGGGTTCGAATCCCCCCTCGGGCATGGATATTTGTGCCGTCCTAGTTCGTAAGTAGTTCATAAGTAGTTTGTAAGTTTAGGGACTGATGACCCCGTAGTTAAGTCCCATAAGCTTAACAAACATTTGAACATTTGAATTTGAACAACCATGTGGATAAAATGCCTGTCATCTTGACTACTAGTGATACGAGGCCGTTGAAATACAGCAGGGCGTTCCGCATTGCCCTCCTGAACCCACGGAATCCATATTCTGCTACCAGTCATTGGATCGCGACCAACGCGAGCAGCAAAATCGCGACACGATAAACCGCAATCGCGATAGGCTACAATTCGACCTTTATCAAAGTCGGAAACGTTATGGTACGTATTTCTCCTCCTTACACGAGGCATAACAACAACGTTTTACCAGGCAACGCCGGTCAACAGCTGTGTATGAGAAATCGGTTGGAAACTTTCATGTCAGCAAGTTGTAGGTGTAGCCACCGACGCTAACCTTGTGTGAATGCTCTGAAAAGCTAATCATTTGCATATCACAGCGTCTTCTTCCTGTCGGTTAAATTTCCTGTTTGTAGCACGTCATTTTTGTGGTGTAGCAATTGTAATGGCCAGGAGTGTAGATGCATACCCTTGGCGCAGAAAAAAATGTTCAAATGTTTTTAAAGTCTATGGGACTTAACTACGGGGTCATCAGTCCCTAAATTTACAAACTACTTACGAACTAATACTAAGGACAGCACACGATAAAACAGCGAGTAATAGGCAATCCGCACACCACAGGGGATAGAATAAGAAAAGGAGGCGCAGAGTGGAGTTGTATGGAGGAAGGGGAGGGAAGGAGAGGGGATAGCCGCGGTGGAATAGCCGATCGGTCTAAAGCGTCTCGCTGCGGAGCGCGCGGTTGCTCGCCGTGGAGGTTAGAGTCCTCCCTGGGACATGGGTGTGTGTGTGTGTGTTGTCCTTAGGTTAGATTACCTTAGTTTAAGTAGTTTGTAAGCTACGGACTGATGACCACGCAGTTTGGTCCGATAGATTTACAAACATTCAATTCGAAGGAGGGATATGTTGGAATCGGTGGGGTTCAAGAGCAGGGGGCAAACCAGTGGGTTATGGGACTCTATATTTCTGGTGACGTGAAGGATCCGGATATGTTCAAGGTACTTCAGAAGATGTGGAAAAGGATTGATATCATAGAGGATCCAGTGATGGAGCGGAGACAGATGTGGTAGTCGAGGTGGAGGTCGTGGCGTTCTAGAACCTGGAGGGATTTGTCGTAGGCTGGAGGAGCAGGTGGAATCCTTAATTTCAGTCGTTACACGGATTCGCGACTGTTTTTCAGAAAAATAATGGATGCCATTACGAAACAGAATGGGAACCACTAAATTAGAATGATGATTCGCAGTATTTAAAAGATGGATTACAGACTAAAATGTAAGGAACAAGCTGAATTAAAATGCAGGGTGAAAACGGGAACATTTCCAAAATCCAGTAAAAGTTGAAGTGATGAAGGAAAGAAATTTATTTCATAGTAATTCAATTCTTACAACTTTTATATTTGTCACTAGTCATTTTTTATTAAACGCGTCGTTTAGACGGTCTCCTGTACGAATGCAATCGTGAAATCTGTTGTGGAGATTCCTCATTCGCCCCTCAACATCTGAGCTGGGATTCTGTGAATTTCATCCCGAATTTTCTATTTTAACTCTTAGTCGTGACAGACTTTGCTTTTGAGGTAGCGCCACAATAAAATAATCACAAACCGATAAATCCTGCGATCTCGGCGGCCAAGGAATGTTACCGCATCGTGAGATCACTCGGTTACCGAACAATTCTCGCCCACATTCCACTGATTGACTTGCAATGTGATGTCGCTCCGTCCTATTGAAATCGGGGTTCTTGAACCCGTGGCAAGTTGTTCATTGCAGGTATAACGAAAGATTGTAACATCTCCCCATAACATAACATGACAGGACAGTTGTTTTCCTTTTCATTTGGGAAAAAATATGGTCCGATAATCCAAGGTGATAAAACACCACACGAAACTGTCACTTTACTAGCGTTTAAAGGGTATCTACATTTACATCTACGTATATATTCTGCAATTCACCGTAAGGTGTGTGGCGGAGGGTACAGTGTGCCACTACTATGTATTTCCGTTACTATTCCACTCCCAAATAGAACGAGGAAAAAAAGAATGCCTATGTGTCTCCGTACGGGCCCTAATTTCTCTTGTCTGTGTCATCTTTACGGGAAATGTAAGTAGGCGGTAGCAAGACCGTACTACACTCAGCTTCAAATTTCAGTCCTCTAAATTTTCTCAATAGAAATTCACGAAAAGAACGTCGTCTTTCCTTCAGCGATCCCCAATTGAGTTGTCGGAGCATTTCCGTGACACTCGCGCATTGGTCGAACCTACCAGCAACAAACCTAGCTGCTCGCCTTTGAACTGCTTCTATGTCTTCTTTGAAACCGATCTGCTGCGGATCCCAAACTTTTGAGCAATACTCAAGACGTGGTCGTACAAGCATTTTATACGCGGTCACCTTTACAGATGAAGTACATCTTCCCAAAATTCTCCCAATAAACCGGAGTCGGCTGTCCGCCTTACTCACTACTGTCCTTACATGATCGTTCCATTTCATATTGCTCTGCAATGTTACGGCTAGATATTTGAACAACGCGACTGCATCAAGAACCTCACTACTAATATTGTATTCGCACATAATGGGATTTTATTTATTTATTTATTTTATTTTTAATTTTGCTACTCATATCTATCATTTTACATTTTTCTACATTTAGAGCTAGCTGCCATTCTTCACATCAACTACAAATTTTGCCTAACTCATCCAGTATGTTGTTACAGTCAATTAATGACGACATTGAAACTTCCTGGCAGATTAAAATTGTGTGCCGGAACCGTGACTCGAACCTGGGACCTTTGCCTTTCGCGGGCAAGCGCACTACCGACTGTGCTATCCAGATAGCGGGATAGCACAGTCGTGTCGGGATAGCACAGTCGGTAGTGCGCTTGCCCGCGAAAGGCAAAGGTCCCAGGTTCGAGTCCCGGTTCCGGCACACAATTTTAATCTGCAAGGAAGTTTCATATCATCGCACACTCCGCTGCAGAGTTAAGTTTCATTCTAATGACGACATTCTCCTATACACGGCATCATCAGCAAACAGCCGCAAATTACAAGTTAGTCTGTCCATCAGATCATTTATATAGATAGAAAATAACAGCGGTCGTATCTCACTCCCCTGGGGCACGGCTGACGATACACTCTGATGAACACTCGCCGTCTAAAACAAGTACTGTGTTCTATTACTTAGGAAGTATTCCAGCCAGTCACAAATCTGTGAACCTATTTCATATCTTCGTTAGAAGACTGCAGTTGGCACCGCGTCAAATGCTTTTTTAAAATCGAGAAAAACACAATCGCCGCGCGGGAGTAGCCGAGCTGTCTGGAGCGGCCCCCTGCGTCGGAGGTTCGAATCCTCCCTCGGGCAATGATGTTTGTGTTGTCTTTAGTATAAATTAATTCATAACTAGTTTGTAAGTTTAGGGACTGATGACCCCGCAGTTAAGTCCCATAAGCTTAACAAACATTTGAACAGTTGAAAAACACAATCTCCCTGTTGTCCTTCATCCATGGCGCGCAAGGTGTCATGTAAGAAAAGGGCAAGCTGAGTTTCACAGGAACGATGTTTCCTAAACCCGTGCTGATTCATAGAAAGAAGCTATTCCGTCTCAAGGAAATTTACTATATTCGATATGCTCCTAAATTCTACAGGAAATTGATGTCAACGATATTGGCCTGCAATTATGCGGGTCAGTTCTTTTACCTTTCTTATAAACAGGTGTCACCAGCGCTTTTTTCAAGTCACTAGGAACTTTCCGCTGAATTAAAGATACGTAATAATTTCAAGATAAGTAAGGGGCCAATGCCGCAGAATATTACTTGTGAAACCCATCTGGTATTCCATGCGGACTATGAGACGTTTTTGTATTTAGTGCTCTCACCTGCTTCTCTACACCGGAAATTCTTATTACTATTTCCTCCACTTGCGAGTTAGGGCGTTGATCAAATGATGGTTCATTTGTGCGATTCTCGTGCATGAAGGTTTGTTAAAGTTTAAATTTATAACTTCAGCTTTCCGTTTGCTTTCTTTTATTACTGCTCCGGAATGATCGAGTGACTGGACAGTGGGCTTTGACCCAGCAATTGTAGTTCTGTTTATTCACACTACCTGCGAGATGAAAATGTAGCCTACGTAACCTGACATCCAGAACTTGTTTAGAAAATCACAGCTATTATTATTGTTATCATTTGTTGACAGAATCCCAATCGTAATCGTCAACTATCTTTTTAATTGTTTCACTATCTGTAGTTCGTACGGATGCTATTTTAAAGCAAAGTGAAGAATTATATGAACATTCTCCCGGGACATTCTAAACGTTGCCGCTTGGATACGAATAGAGCGCCGTGGGCTCCGTATAAGACAGACTCGCGTCCAACAAATGTTCGCTGGAGAGCGCAGACTTCCTGGTCGCTCTGTTGCTATCTTCGTGATGGCAGATCTAACCTCTTAGAAGTTATTAATCCAACATTTTATCGCGTGTTTCGACGGAACGGCGTCATGTCGCCATAAATTATATAAAATTCGGAACGCCTTCTGCGTCTTTACCAAAATACTAGCTGTAAACCCGGCGTTCCCGGCTATTTATTTATTCTACGTTCCCGTAGTCCACCTCCCGTTCCCTCCTCTAACTGCATTCATCTCTTTTTCTCCCACGTCTCTGTTCATTTCCAACTTTCCCTTGCTCGGCAATGTTTTTTTGCAAAGCACGCTCTGTCATGTACCATACGAACATGTATGTATCTTGTGACCTTCCTCTTGGTATAAGTGTCGTGTGTGCAAACATTCATCAAGATCTGAGAAAACCTATTCATATTGTCAAAGTTCGTATGTTAAGTAACCTCCACCGAGAACCGAACGAAATTTTATAGAGACAGTGACATTCCTCTTGTTTTTATGGTGAAGTGTGCAAAATTTCATAAATATCGGAACAAAACTATAGATTTGTATGAAATAGAAGCACAGTCACATTGAAAAACGCACTTTGTTGTTCTCAAATTTTCCAGTTTTATTTCATACAACCTTTGTTCTGAGAGTAACGGAAAAAATGGATCTATAAAATCGGTCGAGCCGTTCTCAAGTTATGGCGCGACCAACATACTTAGGGATCCGTTTTTATCTTGCAAGATACTCTCCCCCATGCACCGTATGAAACATTAAGTAGACGTTGACCTTCCTTTTGAAGGTCAAGCGTGCAAAGTTTCGTGAAGGTCGGAATGAAACTGTAGATTTCGTCAGTCTGTAGGAAACGTGTCCTCCACCATGCACCTTCATTTCATCCTATCGTACTTTTTAGCTAACATCTTGTACCTTTAAACTACATACCGGCAAAATTTCAGCTTCATAGTTGCAGTAGTTTTAGAGATTTCGTGTTTCGTCAGTGAGTGAGTGACCTGTAGCTTTTATATATAGATATCTCCTGAATTATGTGTCCTACAAAGACATTATTTACCAGGTTCGTAGAGAGGAATATTAGGAAACTGCCTGCGAAAAGTGTTATAAATTGATTTGTTAAGATGTAGTAAATTGCAACCTCACGCTTTTTAGGGCGAAGTTTCATGTATTTTAATGTCTTTGACGTCATAGCAGCTGATCTATATGTCGTAATACGATATTATTTCGATGGTACATCCAGTGGTGCATATGTAAAACGTTTGCAAAATACGCCGCAAATAGTTAGTAGTAAAGACGTAACGAATCAAAAGTCATGCGTGATGTGGCGGTTTTTCATTAACGTAATTATTTATTACTCCATGTCTTATGAATTGTGTATCGTACAATGATAAAATTTGGAATGTGGTATGTGTGTATACTGCCTGTAACATTTCTCGCGAATACAATTAATAGTTTACGAGTAATAAATTCAAACGTCATGACAAATGCCATAATTTTACTTCATGAGCGCCGAAAATGTAGTAAGCGACAAACTTTTTGTTATCACCATTTTGCTGGGGTTGTCAGCGAGAAAAAGTTTCCTAAATGTTTGAAATTTATGTTTGAAGTTTTTTGCAAGTCTCTGAGTCCTCTCCTTCTCAAATACTGGACTGATAATGTCACACTATCACGTGACACAATGAACTATCGGCCCTATCGCAAAATCCTTTCTTAGCTGAAGTCTTCTACCGATGAACTACATTCCTGCCAAATTTCAGCTTCATAGGTAAATTAGTTTTTGAGATTTCGTGTTTAGTCAGTGAGAGAGTGAGTGTCTGAATGAGTGTCCTTTCGCTTTTATATAGGTAGAGACTAGCTGGTACGCAGCGCGCTGCTGCCACAGAAGAAATAATTGTGCAAATAACGTTTTATACTTGAAAGTTTTAGCTTGTTTAATTACGAATGATAGAAATAAGTATATATGAGGTTTTCAATCTTCCATTAGTCAATCTTCATTTTTCACATCTCTCTGTTCACCTGCTCCTCCCAGCGTCTCCTTCTGTCCCTTTCCGTGTCCATTTCCTCCTCCCCCTCCCTCTGTTCATCTCCCTTCACCTGTATGTCATCATCTCTCCTATCTCATTCTCCTCATCTCTCAATCTCCTGCCTCCTGTTTCTGTCCGTCTCCTCCTCCACCTACTCCACCCCCTTCTATACATGAAAATATATTTGCACTATGTTTCGTGGTAACTGGTCAAACGGTGTCAAAATCGAAAGGTTCCTTCGTCAATGCTAAGTCACTGCCTTGCAGATTATAAAAATCTCCTTCATGAAAACATACATTTATGTTCTGTCTTTTATGGTGACGAGTCAAATAATTTGGATGTTTATTGTAACGTACCATCCGTCATGCACCTACGGAGGCTTTCAGAAGGTATCCCACGCGTTAATTCTGGGTATAAGCTATCTTCATTCCACATGTCATTCAATTCCTTCCAGCCGTTACAGCGTGAAGAGTAACAAACCTGTTAACCTAGGTACACTAAGCGATGCACCGTGCAGTGGCTTCCTATACGGAGCTCAAGCGTTAATTCAGGGTATAAGCTATCTGCATTCCAATTTTCATTAAAATCCGTCCAGCTGCTTCAGTGTGAAGAGAAACGTATCAGACCACTGATAGGTATCCTCTGCCACGCACTATTCGATGGCTTACGAAAGGTATGCCATGTATTCTCCATTCCAAATTTTATTCAAATCTGTCTATCCCTTTCAGCATAAAGCAGTAGAAAACATATTAACCCTTTGTAAAGTACCCAGCGCTACGCACCACACGGTGGCTTACGAAAGGTAGCTCAGGTATTCGTATATATTTCATTCATAGGCCGTTCGCCGTCGGTTGTTTGAGTACCCCCCCCCCCCCCCCCCCACTTCGGCAAGTGTGCTTGTGTTGACCTTAGGTTAGTTTACCTTACTTTGAGAAGGTTATAAGCTACGGAAAAATAACCAAGGAGCTGAGTCCGATACATTTGCAAACACTTGAACATTTGATTTCATTCATATCCGCCTGGCCATTTCAGCGTGAAGGTCTAAGAAACGGATGAACTAAATGTAATGACATTTTGAACACATTTAGTTTGGTAGTTACAACCGTTCTGTTTCGGGGGCGGAGTCTGCGACAGTGTAGCTAACTGGCTGGTACTCATGAGACAGTGTGCCGTGACCCAGGGCCTAGCCACTCGGCCAGTCAGCTACGATATCGTAGGCTCCGCCCCCAAAACTTAGAACGGTTGTAGCTGGCAAACTAAACATGATAAATATGTCATACAAAATTCTTTGTACGCAGGTGGTGTCAAACATTCCAGTGCACGATAGAAACAACCATTGTTCCATTTGAAAAATTGTATGTTTGCTTAAAAAATAAACTTTACGGGACGGGTATTTTTACAATCTGCTTATTGACTAATACGATTCCTTGCCTAACAATCCATTCTGTAAAAACCGAACAGACAAAAAAAAAAAAAAAAAAAAAAAAAAAAAAAAAAAAAAAAAAAAAAATAGAAAAAAGAAAAAACCTTACAAACTACTTATCAGCTACCTTATTCTAAGGACGGCACAAATATCCATGCCCGAGGGGGAATTCGAACTCCCGATCGTAGTGGCCGTGCAGACCGTGACTGGAGCGCCTCAGTCCCCTCGGCCACCGCGACCGGCCCGAACATCAATCGCACCTTTCGTTTCCGCAGTATTTGCGGTGAAAGTGTTAGGTGATTCATCCTGTATATTAGATTATTATGGCTAACACACGCTGTTGTTTGTTCTACTGAAGATTAGTAAAATGGAGGCCTTTTTATTTGGTGTCACGAACCCGCAGTGCTACCACCTGCCCATGGCTGCCACTACTCATCCGAAACAATCCGGTTATTTCTGTCACCCTGTATAACGTTGTCAAGTATTACTGAATAATGGAAGTACTTTAGTGGTCCTGAACAGTAGCTAAAGGGGGGGGGGGGATGGAGAAGCATTTAACTTCAGGCAGAATCTGCACCAGTTGCCGAGTTGGGAGGACCGAAAGGGTCACTCTGTGGCGCAAACGACCACCCATCTGTCCCCACTTAGCCGTCCTGTGTGTGCGTGTGCGTGCGTGGCTAGGAGGGTGCGCCGAGGGCGGCTGCGTGTTAGAGGTTAGGGAGGGTTGGCGGCGTGGTTTTTGCAGCGGAGGCCGGCTTTTAGTCGCGCCTAAAACACACAAATTGGATTGGAGGCCATCCAGCGGGGGCCATTCCTCAGGCGGGTGCGCCGATAAAGCCGCGCGCTGCCCACACGACGCTCTTTTGTTCGTTTTGCGCACCCCCGCCCCCCCCCCCCCTGCCCTCTGCCAGGAGTCGAGCGCCGAGAGGCGCTGTGGACCAGCTACTAAAAGGACGCTGCCGGGCGCGGCCGTGTCTTACGAGCGGTGAGTCTATCAATATTTACTGTTGTGAGTAGTTTAATATTACCATATAGCAAGAGTCCCGTAAATAACATATTTTATAGTCATTTGAAATATTAAATCAGATAAAATGTAATTAGGATAAATATTCAATTCATTTTCTCTGCCTTGAGCTACGTAAAAGATATACAAAGAAACTCTAATTACAGTATCAGTATAACTAATTTAAAACTCTGACTTTTACCATAAAAGTAATAGTCCCATCGTACTCGCTCTCTATTCTAGTGTCTGCTCTGTTCTATTGTCTGTTCTGATTGCTCTGTTGTCTGAATTGTACTGATAAGATCTGCCACTACAATATGCTGAAACGAACTTTATTAATTATTGATTATTGTTCTTAACTGATTATACAAAATCTTCAGATATAAAATGGATACTCAGGTATGAATTTTGCGTTCTGTTCAAATTAATAAATCCCTTTATTTAAAGTTAATTTCAGTCAGTTGTTCAGTTATTTATTTTTCCAGCCCCTCCAGTTAGTGATCATACTGTTTTCAGGTATAACTAACTATTACGACTTTGGATGGTTCGGTAATTAAACATGTTAAACTTACGTAGCTTGCCATAGTATCTTTGACTGTAATTAAACATTTTGCAATATTTATTGGCTTAGAACCTGCAATCACTGTTATGTAATGAACAATTCGAAGTATGATTAGCCATTAATCTGTATTAATTATTAATTTTCATTCACTAAATTACCTTCTTTCAAAATTATGCTACACGTTGATTGAATCTTAATATTCCGAACCTCCATCCAACGTCGGCGGATAGTTACGCGGATTACAACCAATCTCACTACAGCTTATCAACGAGATCAACTACACCGCTGTTTAAAGTAACTATTCGTCGAATTCTGTAGGTTGCTTGCTCTGCAAGATGTTTTAAACAATTAAATGTTTGGCCATTTCACTTGATTTCATTTTTAAAATTAACAGTTCGTCTAAATTGAAGGCTTAGTCACTGATTATATTTTAAAATAGTTCAACTTCTGTACGGCCAGTTTTTCAAACCTAAATAGTCAGGCAAGCAATTACACTACAGTAGGTATCGGACTAGATACGTTAGCAGTGTGTGTGACCACGTGACGGTTAGTGTAGATTTCTCTATAAGTTTCAAGAAAAGATTGATAAAAAATTCAAAAAATAAATCAATAAATAAAATGAAAAAGAGGGGGTAGCCATATAATTGCTATACAGGAAAAATATTCCGTTCAAAACAGTCACCCTCGCATTAATTCACAGCCAGCTGAAAATTTGCGTAAATGGAAGAAAGCTTAGGGTTTTACGTCCCGCCGACAGCTTGGTCATTAGAGACGGAGTTTACGCTCGGATTTTTGGGGAAGGATGGGGGGAGGAAATCTGCCGTGCCCTTTGAAAGGAACCATCCCGGTATTTGCCTGGAGTGATTTAGGGAAATCACGGAAAACCTAAATCTTGATAGCCGGAGGTGGATTTGAACCACCATCCTCCCGAATGCGAGTCCAGTGCGTTACCACTGCGCCACCTCGCTCGGTGCGTAAATGGTTGGGATATCATTACAATGAAATTGTGAAAAGTCCCCATCAATCCCGTCTATGCAAAACATTTTACACAAGGTCAAGTTTCGTAAAAAAAAATTCTCAAAACTATTAGTTTTATGATCAAACCAGTTACACACTGTATAATTTTGGCTGAGATATCTACAAAAACGGTTGTGATACTTTTTCCAATGTTCCAATCGGACCAAACTGCGTGGTCATCAGTCCGTAGCTTACAAACTGCTTAAACTAAGGTAAACTAACCTAAGGACAAACACACACATACCCATGCCCCAGGGAGGACTCGAACCTCCGACGGCGAGCAGCCGCGCGCTCCGCTGCGAGGCGCCTCAGACCGCTCGGTTACCCCACCGCGGCGATACTTATTCCCCCTAATATTTCCCGTTCTGAGAAAAAGCCGTTTTAAAGTTGTCTTCTCAGTTATATGCACTCGTTTGCACGCCACCTACGAGGTACTGTACGTGGCGCAGTTTTTTTAACGTGCTTTCCCCGGTAGGCCTACTCCACGATCTACTTTACTGGTTTAATGGGATCTCGGAACGTATTGAATTTCTTCCTCCTTTACATACTCCTGAGCTCAAAAGCACCACAAAATTTAACGCAATCAGCAATTTTGACGGCACATAACGGTTTTTACGAATCTTAACATTGTGTCTTTTAACTGACTGCCTGTAAGCACTGTCAAGTTGTTCTGTAATATCGTGTTTAACCTAAGAGGTGTGCTCCAGCTTCGCCGTCATATGTGATCCAGAACGCTCATGTTTCTTTATCTCCCGTATTAAATGTCCAAGAGCAACAATATTTAGCCGGCCGCGGTGGCTGAGGTGACTGAGGCGCTCCAGTCACGGTCAGCACGGCCACTACGGTCGGGGGTTCGAATCCCCCCTCGGGCATGGATATTTGTGCCGTCCTAGTTCGTAAATAGTTCATAAGTAGTTTGTAAGTTTAGGGACTGATGACCCCGTAGTTAAGTCCCATAAGCTTAACAAACATTTGAATTTTGAACAATATTTACACGTCCGAGTTATTTCACGCCGGCCGCGGTGGCCGAGGGCACTGAGGCGCTTCAGTCACGGTCTGCACGGCCACTACGGTCGGGGGTTCGAATCCCCCCTCGGTCATGGATATTTGTGCCGTCCTTAGTCTTAGTTAGTTCATCAGTAGTTTGTAAGTTTAGGGACTGATGACCCCGAAGTTAAGTCCCATAAGATATACAAACATTTGAACATTTTCGAACTTGACTACAGACGTCGGTAGGGAGGTTCATACACGTTACTAAATAATTATCCATCAAGAAGGCGGGATAGTAGATTATTTAAACAGCGTTGTAAACTGTGAAGTTCTCTCAGAGGCGAATATTTCTGTGGGGCTTCATTGCTCCGTTGCGCAAAAGGACGAAGCTATGTGGCGACGGGTACACTGCTAGGCATTTCCTTTCCTCTTCCACTCCCAAATAGGACAAAAAAAACGTCTATATGCCTCCGTACGAACCCTTATTTCTCTTGTCTTAAGCGAAATGTAAGTAGGCGGCAGGAAGATCCGGCCCTCTAAATTTCCTTAACAGAATTTCTCGAAAAGAACATCGTCTTGCCTTCAGCGATTCCCATTTGACTTCCCGGCGCGTTTCCGTGACACTCGCGCACTGGTCGAACACACCAGTAACGAACTGCTTCTATGTCTTCCTTTAAACTGGTCTGCTGCGTGTCTCCAACACTTGAGCAATACTCAAGACGTGGTCTTACAAGCGTTTTATACGCGGTCTCTTCTACAGTTGAAGTACACCTTCTCATATTCTCCCAATAAACCGAAGTCGGCTGTCCGCCTTCCACATAACTGTCCTTACATGTTCGCTCCATTTCATATCGCTCTGCAATTTTACGCCTAGATATTTGAACGACGCGACTGCATCAAGAAGCTCACTACTTATTCCATATTCGAACATTAACGGAATGTTTTTCCTACTCACGCGCATCACCTTATATTTTTCCACGTTTTGAGCTAGCTGCCATTCATCACACCAACCAGGAATTTTGTCTAAGTCATTTTGTATACTATTACAATCAGTTAAAGACGACACCCTCCCATACACCACAGCATCATCAGCAAACAGCCGCAAATTACAACTTACTCTGTCCATCAGATCATTTATATAGATAGAAAATAATAGCGGTCCTATCACACTGGGCACACTGGGGCACGCCTGATGATACACTCGTCTCTGATGAACACTCGCCTTCTGTTACTTAGGAAGTCTTCCAGCCACTCACAAATTTGTGAACCATTCCATATGCTCGTATCTTCGTTAGCAGTCTGTAGTGTGGCACAATGTCAAATGCCTTTATTTTTTTTATTTTTTTTTTTATTTTTTATTTTTTTTTTTTTTTTTTTTAAACGAGAAAAACACTATCTGCCTCTTGCCCTTCAACTATGGATCGCAAGATGTCATGTGAGAAACGGACAAGCTGAATTCACATGATCGATGTTTCCGAAACCCATGCTGATACATACAAAGAAGCTTTTCTGTGTCACGGAAATTTACTATATTCGAACTGAGAAAATGCTCTACAATTATACAGGAAACTGATGTCAACGATATTGGCCTGTAATTTTGTGGGTCAGTTCCTCACTTCTTTTTATAAACGGAAGTGAGCTGTGCTTTCTTCCACTCGTTAGGAACTATCATATAGGAACTGTCTTGATTAAAACAGGTAGAATTTTTACTAATATCGGTAAAATGGTCAGGAAATATATTCAGACTGTAAACGAGATCGCTTAAATAGCGATCGGCAGAGAGCCCAAGCGGATTGAGACGCTATGCTACGATGCGCGAGGCCGTTCCCCGTCGGGGGTTCGAATCTCCCCTCGGGCTTCTCGGGCTTGGATGTTTGTGATGTATTTAGTATAAGTTAGTTCACAAGTAGTTTGGAAGTTTAGGGACTGATGACCCCTCAGTTAAGTCCCATAAGCTTAACAAACATTTGAACCTTTTTTTTTTTTTGCTTAAAAAGCACTCGAATGACTAATTCAAGAGTACTGCTCAAGTCCAGTTACAAATACAACTAATACCCGAATTGAAGGTAGGCAGAGAAGGCCATCGCAGTGCTGACAGGTAGTTTTGCTAATGGAATGTCCAGAAGAAAAATTGATGCTGAAAATACTACATTGGTCTTCTCTTTAGTATACACAAGTCATAGTTACAGAATAAATGTACGACGACAGAGTCAATTAAACAAATATTCATGCTGTGTTTCATATATAAAAGTACCGGAAAAACATATGTAGTAATTGGTACAACAGGATAACACTAAACCATGCAATTTACAGTCGTCTGTATACAGTGAAGTCCGAAATTCCTGTCCCTCCAATCCCGTTGCGCATATATAGGGTGTCCCAGTCATTTTTTCATCGATAATATAACTACAATAGATTTTGAAAAATGACCTGCAGGGTCTTTAATGGACGGAAGGGGTTATGAATGTAAGTACTGTGACACATTCCAGAAGGTAAACTAATATTATTTTCCACACAAACTTGTACTTTTTAAAAACATATATCGGATATTATTATTATTATTGCAATCAGTAGCATAATAATCGCAAAATGACGGCGTTCGTTGCAACGGAATACGTCAATTACAAACGGAGAAAATGTGATGAGAAGTAGACGTTTGAACTACATGAAGGGCGCAGCTAGCGCTTCCAGAGACTCAACGAAGTATCACGGTTGTTTCTCGGTACGCGCCAGCCTGTATCCTTCGTGTTTTTCAAACGTCAACTTCCCATCGCATGTACTGCGTATGTAGCTGACGTATTTCGATACAACCAATTCCCTTATTTCTGTGATTGTTCGTGCTATCGATGGCACAACGAATAATATGGGGTATCCATTTCAAAAAACATATGATTGTGTTGAAAACATTCCTTTTTACGTTTTAGACTGTCTTACAGTACTTACTTTCTAAAGACTCTGCCGTCCGTTCATGGCCGCCGAAGTCGTTTTGCAATATGTGGTTCCAGAGATATTTTCTGTGAAAAAGTTGAGTGGGACACCATTTATTCATTGCTGATGTACATTTATAGTCGATATATTTGTTCTTTCTTTTCAGGCGACCAGCCAAGTACCTACAGTGTGCATGTTCACGCAGCAGGCAAACCCATAAGAAAAGTGCAACGCGATTTTGGGCCACATTTCCGTAAAGACCCTCCAACAAAGTGAAATATACTGCGATGGCAAAATACAGTATTGAGAATGGCATCCATTTTGATGGAATGAGGACAGGTTGGCCACCAACATGACAACAAACACTTCCAGCAGTGGCGAAAACTGCGACGAGATCGCTCATAAAATCATTACGGGAATGATTTTCGTAACGTGTCATTACAAAACATGATTAGATATATATATAGAAAAGATCAGTCCTCTAGGAAACTATTAGTAAATGAGTCGGAGGGAGGGCATGTAGCAAAGACGTGCAGCTCGTTCAAGATTACCCGATGTGTTTGTAATTTTTCCAAGCAGATCGATGGAATCTTCTCAAAATAAAGGAAAATTGATCGACCCTGCCGAAGTAGGATGAAGAGAAAGGATGTTACTATCAACGTTGGAATAATAACGCCCCAGATGTTATGTTCTGTGTTGAGATTTCCATTAGGCAAATTATAATGTTCCATGGGCCGCCCAGACTTTATTTCAATATATTTTTTATTTTTAGGAATTAGATTTTTTAGGAATTAGATTAGGTAATGAAGCAATGAAGGTGGTAGATGAGTTTTGTTACTTGGGCAGTAAAATAACAAATGATGGTCGCAGTACAGAGGATATAAAATGCAGAATGGCAATAGGAAGAAAAGCGTTTATGAAAAAGAGAAATTTGTTAACATCGAATATTAATATAAGCATAAGGAAGTCCTTTCTGCAGGCGTTTGTGTGGAGTGTTGCTTTGTATGGGAGTGAAACAAGGACGATAAACAGTGCGACAGGAAGAGGATAGAGGCTTTCGAAATGTGGTGTTACAGAAGAATTCTGTAGATTAGGTGGGTGGATCGTGTAACTAATGAGGAAGTACTGAACAGAATTGGGGAGAAAAGGAATTTCTGGCATACTTTGAATAAAAGAAGGGATAGATTAGTAGGACATCGGGGAATCGTAAATTTAGCATTCGAGGGAAGTGTGTGAGGTAAAAATCGCAGAGGGAGACCAAGAGACGCATATAGTAAGCAGATTCAAATGGATGTGGGTTGCCGTTCTTATGAGGAGATGAAGAGGCTTGCTCAGGATAGAGTAGGGTGGAGAGCTGCATCAAACCAGTCTCCGGACTGAAGACGATAACAACAACATTGTTTATTTTTCCGTAATTAATATTTTGTATTCATTTATTGCAAATTACTAAAAAACCGTCATAGGAATAAATTTTGTAACCGAAGTATAACGCTAACCAGTACATTTTTTAACAATTGAAACAAAAATATAATTTCGTGTATCATATATTTTACTAAATAAGAGGGAGTAGCAGTCTCCATTTTTTCTTCTTCCCGCTCTAGCATTCATAGGTTTCGGACGCAATAGCGTGTTGGTCTGACTTTAACTTATTTTAATTGTTATATTTCCGAGCTCAGAATTGATGTTTTTGTAAGTCTGTTTGCATAACATCAATACTTTTCAGAATATAAGTCAGCTAATTAAAAAAAAAAAAAAGAAATTGTATTTTTATTTATATAAAAAGCCATCTCATTATTCATAACTCTACAAAATATTAATTTTCTCACAGATTGCTACCAGCCGCCATTTCCTTTGCAGTGTACTAAATTAAACGTTGGATGGATGCACAGTTCTCTATAATTATTTCAGAATCATATGTTCCACACTAAATATCCCTGAAATATACGCCGGTTTATCCAAATTTAATTATTTTCAATTTTTGCTAGCCGTGGACTTATATCGGTGTTTTACGTGTGCCTTTAAACAGCTAGTTTCTGCGCAATGAATTTGTGGCGAGCTGCTCTTCTACCAATTCAGACAGATTTTTAGGCACGTTGCTAATATTAAATATTTTTGAGTCGTTTTCCAGTTTTATTCAGTTAAAGTAAAACGTTTTAGCAGGCACAATTTTCGAATGATAGTGATTTACAACGTGGCCACCAGCTTGAGATATTTCTCCCGTCGTAATTTCACAGCCAATCTTTTCGTTTCAGAATTACGGCTGATTTCAAAATTTATTTGCTTTCGGTGTTAACTTTCATTTCGCAGAAAATTATTTTGCCCGGTGCTACTCTTCTAAAATTGCATCATCATTTGCACAAACCATTTCCACTTTCTCTTTTTTAATAAACATTTATTATCATTAGGGACAAATATTTCAACCTCATACAGTTTTCTTTTCTTTTCTTTTTTTACTGTTCAATGAATCAACGTTCTCAATTGCAAGTGTATCGTGAATGGTTTGTTACAAAGATCAAGTGGGCCGCGGTGGAGTAACCGAGCGGTCTAAAACACCTCGCTGCGGAGCGCGCGTTTGCTCGCCGTGGAGATTCGAGTCCTCCCTGGGGCATCTGTGTTGTGTGTGTGTGTGTGTGTGTGTGTGTGTGTTTGTGCGTAGGTTAGTTTACCTAGGTTTAAGTAGTTTGTAAGCTACGGACTGATGACCACGCAGTTTGGTCCGATAGATTTACAGACATTTGAACATTTTTGAAGATCTAGTGAGCATTCTTGGTGACATTAATCAAACTGAACTCCTGTCCACTACATTCTCCATGTACGGGAATTCTTAGATGAAGTGTCACCCTCAGAGGTGGATACTGTGAGGTGCCTGCCTATTCAGCGTGAGCACACACCCTTTCCCTACTGCTTGCCGTATATATACGTGAAGTAATTAAACTCCGATATTGCTGGACGGCAATTTCGCCGGGATATCATTTTAAGGGAATATTTGCTCGGCTTGGCTGTGAGCGCGGAGCGAGGGCCACCTACGCGTTCTAGATGAATGCGAGGGCCACCTACGCGTTCTAGATGAATGCGAGGGCCACCTACGCGTCCTAGACGAATGCGAGGGCCACCTACGCGTTCTAGATGAATGCGAGGGCCACCTACGCGTTCTAGATGAATGCGAGGGCCACCTACGCGACCTAGATGAATGCGAGGGCCACCTACGCGACCTAGATGAATGCGAGGGCCACCTACGCGACCTAGATGAATGCGAGGGCCACCTACGCGACCTAGATGAATGCGAGGGCCACCTACGCGACCTAGATGAATTCGAGGGCCACCTACGCGACCTAGATGAATGCGAGGGCCACCTACGCGACCTAGATGAATGCGAGGGCCACCTACGCGACCTAGATGAATGCGAGGGCCACCTACGCGACCTAGATGAATGCGAGGGCCACCTACGCGTCCTAGATGAATGCGAGGGCCACCTACGCGTCCTTGATGAATGCGAGGGCCACCTACGCGTCCTAGATGAATGAGAGGGCCACCTACGCGTCCTAGACGAATGCGAGGGCCACCTACGCGTCCTAGACGAATGAGAGGGCCACCTACGCGTCCTAGACGAATGAGAGGGCCACCTACGCGTCCTAGACGAATGAGAGGGCCACCTACGCGTCCTAGACGAATGAGAGGGCCACCTACGCGTCCTAGATGAATGCGAGGGCCACCTACGCGTTCTAGATGAATGCGAGAACTGACCACGGGGGTGCGCGTTCTGTGAGACCGCAGGCTTCAAAGGTTCGTAGCCATCCATCCGGGAACTGTTCCAGGAGGTCGCCATGCTTTCGTAAAGTGGCCGCTCCACGTCGTTGTGGTGCGAGAGGGAGGTTTCTTACGCAAAGACGGGCGCTTCGCCTGATCATCAGCGAAACAGGTGAAGGACCTGACACAGAGCATGGCCCTGTGGAGATCTTGTTGCGAGCTATGATAGGCCGAATATTGCCGTTTTCTTGAAGCTCTTCACTGTAATGATACTCGTAATTTTTATAATCTTGTGTTATACACGTTTGCTATGGATATTTAAAAGGGTTATTATTTAGTTTTTACTTTCAATGTAAAAACACTGTATAAAAAAATCTGTACTGAATGGAAGGGATTTGATTTCTTACTACTTTCTGTAAAAATATTTGTTGCTATGTTTTAAGTTCGAAGCTAGCTCAGTCAGGTAAAATTTTAGTCAAAGGCACGCAGTTGGTATGAGTATCATTACAACACAGCTCCATATAATTCGTGATCAAATTTTTTTAGTTTTATTTTTAAGTTAGTATTTAACAGGGTTATATGGAACCTATCACCCTGCATTTATACCGATTTTGAAAGTACTGAAATATGATTATAGTAAAATTCTAGCCTTATACACGGCTTGAATATCTATACAGCATCATTGAATGTAGTAACAAGTCTCTGATAAGTTAACTGATTTTTAGGAAAAATATTCTTAAATAGTTCCAATATCACTGATATCTTATTCCTGAATGAAAAATTATTAAATACCACTTCCCCTTTTACTTTTAGAAAATCTTTCACTTGAAAAACATTGTCCCTACTTAGCCACACGTTTCAGTCACAATTTTAGTTTCTCACTTAAGAACCTTGAGATTGCCACTAAAGTCCAGGAAGGCTGAAAAATAAATTAAATCAAAGTATTTTTCTATCTTATACCTCCCTGCCCTGATTTCTAATAGTTATAACATTTAATTTTACCGTGTAATCTTTGCGGCGTTTGGCAATCTCGATCGTTGACCATTGACAGCATCCGCTGGCAACATTTTAGCTGAAACTTCTCACATACACTTTTAAAGGTGATAATTGGGTGATTTAAGTGCAAATGATATAAATGCAAGTTTAAAATATATCGTTATATTTTGCATCACTTTTAAATAATTCAGATGACACACCTTTTTAACATAGTTGGTTCCATTATCGTACATGAAAGAAACAATCTAACAGCGGTTTTACTATCGCAAGCACACGACACGAGAAGGACAAGCACAAGACAAGACAAGCGCAATTCTTTTTCATACATCTTATTATATAGTAATTATTTACAAAGACGGCAATAATTATGATTGTCCTGCAATCATTATTCTCTGTGCGTCACATGAATTTGTCTGGTTTTAAGTATCGTATACACTAGTGGCACGTCGAAACACTTCATTGCTTACAACAAAAGTTCATTCTTCACGAATAACAGTCAAAAATTGGAAGGACATAATACCACTTAAGACGTGGAGGGAGCGCCTTGTCAATATTAGGCTCCATTTTGAAATGACTGTCATTAATTGGCGTGCAGGGAGTTTTGGAAGGAATTTTCGTTTTTCGAGCTAGCTAGCGCTGGAGCGCCGTTGTGAAGGCAGTCGCTTGACTAACCTCTCCTTGATCGGTCGCTAGTAGGCTGTTCTGGAGATTTTTTGAGTAGTGTTTCGTTTTTCCGTTTGTGCGTTTCGAGATTGGTAGTAAATTCAGGCAGTGTTCAGAAGCTCCCTGTTCACATCTAATTTATATCAAGATCAGCCGACGCACTGGCGAAGCTGAATACTTTATGTCGTTTCGGGATTAGTTGAATTTTTAGAGACGTTTTCGGTCAGTGTCGTTGACTTGAACGGGGACTCAGTTCCATTATTACTTGTTGACTGTGTGGAGTGATAATTGGCGAACCGCCTGTACCGACACTCGAAATTCTAATTCACTCGCTCGCAATTGCAGTGAACAAGAGGTGCGCAGCTTCCTTGTTGATCAAACTCCCCCTTGGCCAATGACTCACCGCCCTCACCCCAAACTGCGACCAACCCACCCCCACACCCGAGATATTAGTTTAATGCCTAATAAATATTGTTTTGCCATTTAATATTGAAATTGAAGAAATAAAAACATTGCGTTATGCTGATGGCATTGTAATTCTGTCAGAGACAGCAAAAGACCTGGAAGAGCAGTTGAATGGAATGGACAGTGTGTTGAAGAGAGCGTATAAAATGAACATTAACAAGAGCAAAACAAAAATAATGGAATGCGGTCTTAGAAAATCAGGCGATGCTGAAGGAATTAGATTAGGTAACGAAACAATGAAGGTGGTAGATGAGTTTTGTTACTTGGGTAGTAAAATAACATGCGATGGTCGCAGTACAGAGGATATAAAATGCAGAATGGCAATGGGAAGAAAAGGATTTTTGAAAAAGAGAAATCTGCTAACATCGAATATTAATTTAAGTGTAAGAAAGTCTTTTCTGAAGGCATTTGTGTGGAGTGTTGCCTTGTACGGGAGTGAAACATGGACGATAAGCAGTGTGGACAGGAAGAGAATAGAGGCTTTTGAAATGTGGTGCTACAGAAGAATGCTGAAGATTAGGTGGGTAGATCGCATAACTAATGAAGATGTACTGAACGGAATTGGTGAGAAAAGGAATTTTTGACATACCTTGACTAAAATAAGGGATCGCTTGGTAGGACACATTCTTAGACGTCGAGGAATTGTAAATTTAGCATTGGAGGGAAGTGTGTGGGGTAAAAATCGCAGAGGGAGACCAAGAGACGCGTATAGTAAGCAGATTCAAGTGGATGTGGATTGCCGTTCTTATGAGGAGATGAAAAGGCTTGCTCAGGATAGAGTAGGGTGGAGAGCTGCATCAAACCAGTCTCCGGACTGAGGACCATAACAACAACAACATATTGAAATTAAATATCTTTTATTTTACGTTTTGTAAATTGTTTTATAAAGACCCCCCCCCCTCCCCAAGGCTGGCCAAAAGTACTAATTTTTAGCCCTCTCAGAAATTTCAGTGACGCAGAGTTTGCGTCATGACCCCCCCCCCCCCCCTCTGTGAGCACCATTGCAAGCAAGCATCTGTTCACCAGTGTCTCTAGAAGAGCATAGGAGCACAGCCACAGGCTGATCTCTTGACAAGTGACAGCGGGAACTCGCACGAGTTAGTTAAACACTGATAGCAGTGTGCGGGACACTCCACAGTTTATGTGAATACAAATATGTAATTCCTGAGACGGATTTTCGTCTCAAATATGTCCAAGACATTAATGATAAATCTGAAGCACTGAATTAAAATTTGTTAGACGACCTGGAATCTAACCCGGACCTCCATGCTTACTAGGCAGACGCCTTACCGCTAGACCACCGCATCACTAGCGATTCAGGCGCCTCGGAATAGTCTAAGCACGATTTCCCTCCACAGTTTATTTCGCGTCTCCTTTAGCAATCGAAGACAGCCCACAGCATTCGGTACGGCGTATGGTAACGTACAGTTGCGCATCGGTATTGCAACTATTTTGTTGGCTGTTTCCCCTTTATCCCGATAAAGACCGATTTAACATAACCGTTTATCCTCCATAAGAAGTTGATCAGTCCTCAGTTTTATACGCCCTGTAGTTTACTGTGATACTATTCATTACGTACCCCATCATTGCGGAATCTTGTCAATTTCATAGCCAGTGATATTCATTCTTTTTGTTTGTCTTCAGTATACGATCACTGTTTTAATTTATAAGCTCTAGTCTAAATGTTGGCCTGACAGCATGTAGAATCATAGGAACTAAGTTCGGGTTGCGCCTCTGTTAACTTTCAATATCTCTCCGTCAGATTTAGGACTTTTTCTCTATGTATCTTAATTTTTGAGCAAGAAGCTGTTGGCTGCCACCTTCAATGAGCTCAATTTTATAGGGCGTACACCTATTGTGATACGAAGCCACGTTTGAATCATAGTTTTATTGTCGTGATTGAATTCCCTATGCCGGCCGCAATGGCCAAGCGGTCTGCGGCGCGCCAGTCACATCCTGCACGGCCGCTACGGTCGGGGGTACAAATGCCCCCTCGGGCATTCATGTTTGTGTGTCTTTAGTATAAGGTAGTCCCTAAGTAATTTGTAAGTTTAGGGACTGATGACCCCGCAGTTAAGTCCCTTAAGCTTAACAAACGTTAGAACGTTGAATTTCCTATCACAATAGGTCCCCCAAGATGATTTTTAATGAGACGTGTCTTTCAATAGATAAGTTCATCTGCCAGCGCCGATCGACTGACCTCCGAAGAGTCCACATATTTTATAATGCCACAATGATACTGAAGAAACATAAAGCGAAATAATGATACCACACCAATGACGCATTCCAGCAGTCCTCTAAGGAGACATTCAAAGAAAACTCGATGTTGTGCTTCGGAAAAATATCATGCGGGACCTATCACTGCATCATTTTGTGGCGTGTCAACATTATGTCTATACTGACAATCAGAATCGCTGAACAGGCTGGATAGTGATCTACGATTGTCATACAGTTGCTATTACATGTTCGTAATAAGCAAATAAGTAAATAAATAGACATCAAGACCAATTATGTGTTGTCGAACAGGACATTCGGACCCGACAGTAGTTGTAGGATTTATACGTAGATACAGGAGCGTTTTGGTTTCTCGCGCAATTGAGATGTTACCTTGTAAATATTCTCAGCACTATACACTAGACAGGAACATTGACGTCAATCTCATCTAGCACCTTGGAATGTACGTGTGCATTTTGGTACACACAGACTGCAAGGCAGCATCAAAAAACTTCGCTCTTACGCCGCCACTCAAAACTTTACAACGCGTATTCGCCCCTCCCCGGAACCTTGCAGTAAACTTTGGGCCCCTCTTTTGCTCTGGGCTGGGAGGCTGCAGTGAAGAGCTAATTTGCGACGTGGAACTAAGGCAGGGTGCGCGGCCGCGGTCGAGTTTATGCGACAGTTACTGGAAATGTTAATGATTATGAAGCACCCAACTGGAGGCCGGCAGCCGGCAGCCGAAGCGAGCAGGGGTAGCTGCTGGCTGGGGTGGAGGGTCTTGGCGGGCAGGCTTTCATTGGTAAGCATCGAGGCGCGCCCCCTAAATTGATTTATAGCGCTCACCTGTGGAAGAAAAAAAATACTAATACTTTGCCCCTTTTTCACTTGGTTCACAGAGGAGCCCGAGAGTTCCGAAACAGAAAGTTAGTCTGGAGGAAGAACTGTGAATATTGTATTACTTTTAGTGAAAACAGTATAACACTACGCCAATAATACTTCCGGGCTAAATTGTCGTGGTTGATCGGTAAAACATCTTCCCCCCTGACGTTTCGTTGTCAACTGCGGACAACATCTTCTGAGTTGAGTCGGCGACAGCCCGATCTGAAAAGAAACGTTCAAGTTATTCGCCTAGGCCTTTACTAATAATACACGTACATAGAATATCATATTGGACATATTATGACTCTCTTATTGGTAACTGCTATTGTTTCACATATATGTTAAAAACGGCTTAACCCACTCAACAACAATTTTAACTGACGACAAGGTGTTCAGTTTGTAAGATATCATGGTAGAGAGGTTAATGTCTTTGCTATGCAGATAAAGGGCTTGTAATAACTCTGGTGTGTGGCACTAGGTTTTTTTAGATAAATGAGGCATAATTCCAAATCAGAATCTGTTGAAAATTCTGAATCATTGTTAGACGTAAGATATTAGATGGTGCAGGGTCTGATAGGGAATAATAATGACTTTGAAACTTCCTGGCAGATTAAAATTGTGTGCCGGAACCGGGACTCGAACCTGGGACCTTTGCCTTTCGCGGGCAAGCGCACTACCGACTGTGCTATCCCGACACGACTCACGATGCCGCCTCACAACTTTACTTCCGCCAGTACCTCGCCTCCTACTTTCCAAACACAAAACTTTCGGCACGCAATTTTAATCTGCCAGGAAGTTTCATATCAGCGCACACTCCGCTGCAGAGTGAAGGTTTCATTCTGAATAATGACTTTAGTTGTGGCTTCTAATAACTGCTCTACGATTAGGGTAGGGGAAGCTTGCAAGTTGATCTACATACACATACTCAAGAACTGTCACAACATGTGAAAGTAGAGAACTGAAATTAATTTATATAACAATTTGAAAACAACAACAAAAATATGTCACAGGAGGATTCGAACCACCGACTCTATGGTTGTGAGGCCAGAATGCTACCGCACTTTTTTTTCGCTCTATTGGTTGTATTGTTCCTTACGGTCGCTGATCGTGTTTATTCGTTGTTGTTCGATGTGTTCTTGGCTTAGCTTTTTTTTTTTATTACAGGGGGTGTTGAACCCTCTGGTCGGGTGCACTGAGACACAGCGTCCGACTCACCTGAGCTACACCGACACATGGTGCAAGTGTTTTAATTATTGGTACTTACATGTACTTGCAAAACTTCAAAGTATATTTTCTCGAGAATTTTTAAGTTGCGTGGAATGGCTTTGTGTGATTGTTAGTAACGTTCTGAACTGCAATTAACATAAAAATTAAAAAAAATCTAAAATCCTATACCTGTGTGGTCTCTTTGTAAGAGTTTTGAAACTAATATCTAAGTTCATGAATTATATTTTGATGTTGTTTCCTGATTTGTTCAGTGACGGGTTGCATATCTCTCTTTGATTACATTGTTGATCCAGTTCGTGCCATAATATTTAGTGGAAAATTAAATTGCTGTTCTACTTTAGTTTTGAGTGTGGGAGAGATAACCTTGTCCCTTTTAGAGATTACGTTGGTTTTGGACTTGTCAAAATTTTTTACGTCTCGTGAACTTTTTATTGCTTTGAACCAGCAAGTACCCTACTTAAAAATTTTGTGCCTACTTGTGTAGACGTTTAATGTAAATAAAGTCTATACGGTACTCAAGGACGAATATTGCAAGGAACATTCATTTTCACCTACTATGTTAATTATAAAACAAATCTTTTCAGAATGTAATTTGGAAAGGTAAGAGACGAGGTACTGGTGGAAGTAAAATTAAAATATTTGCAATCATTTTGGACCAAAGTATTGTAGTCATCTATCCCTAGACTTACAAGCTACGTAAGCTAACTTAAAGCTATCCTAAAGGCAATACATATATCCATGGTCGAGGGAGGATTCGATCCTCAGGCGGGAGTGGCCGCACAGTCCCTGACATGGCGCCCAGAGCCACACGACCCATCCCTCCCCTCCTCCCGCGACACGTAGGTATAGCTGCGAGGGTAGCTAGTGAATCATGGTTGGTCGGTAGAGTGCTTACACGGGAAAAGAAAAGATCCAGGGCTCGAATCTTACTGCTGTAGGCAGATTTAATCTCCCAGGAAATTTGTTTGAAAATACCCTTGTCACATGCTGAGTGGCGTCTTCTCGTATACAGGGCAGGTTGCAGTCATTGTTCAGCTCATGTGGACTGTCACTGCAGTTGCAAGACACTGAGGCATAAACATCCTTGAGACATAGAAACTGAAAGAATATCGCTATATATGTAGTGTTTGAAGAAACCTCCATGAATAAATGTCTCGACTGACATATTAACCGACTCGTCATCGGCAGCACAATTGACTGTGAGATATAATACACAATATACATATCTTAACATTTTATTTAGACATTGTTCACAGCTATAATATGTGTGTGTCATGCACTACGATTTTTGATGTCGTATCTGTTAAGGTTTACGTGGCGTTGAGCGATGCACAGTGGGGCTATCAATAACAGTGAAAACGTCTTTCCCGATGCCCTCTAATACGTCGTGTTATCATTTCTGACGGTCAGTACTGTTGCACATCTGCCTGACATGGACAGTATGAAGTTATCGGTCGTCTCTTGAAGGATATTTGGCCATTACTGCATGATTGCAATATCCAGCTCTGCAACCGTTGTGGGAGGTGCTGGTCTGCCTGGAATGCGACTGCCAAGTACATCTCAGACCTGCTCAATGAGTATTATGTCCTGTGAACAAGCTGGGCACTCCATTCGTTCAATTTCTTCAGCTTCAAGTATTTTTTCCACCAGTACTGTTCTATGGGGACGAGACTTATCGTCCACCTCCTATGGCACCAGCGTAGGGCACAACAAAAGTTCGAAGGATCTATACCTCTCGTCAGTCAAAACGCCGTTCTGAACGACATATATGTATGTCCACCAATACTGACTCCTGCCCACGCCATTCATACACCACTATGATGCGGTGATGTTTTCTGCACGTAAGCAGGATTAATCCGTGTTCCACGTTGTCTCCAGATGAGGGAACGACTATTGTACGACTGAACGCAAAATCTTGACTCATCTGTGAACAGAACCCGGCGCCATTCGTTAAGATTCCAATCCTGATGTTCCTCCGCCCAGTTTCTGAGGGATAAATGGTGTTCTGATTTTAATGGTAAACACACCATAGGTCTCCGTGCGTTGAAGCCATATTCCCGAAAGCGATTTCAGCCTTTTTATGTTGATATTGCGCGTCTTGTTTCTGCCTGAAATGTTTCAGTTGAGTTGCTTTCAGTCTCCTATCTTGACGGGCTGACGATCATCTCTTATCATTGTTATCTGTGGATGACCTGGGTCTTGCCTTCTTTTAACGATTCCTGTTGTCTGAAGTAGCGTCAAGGTCGAATTATACTTTGGACCAGCTCCAGCCACCTCTGTGTCCGTCTCGCTTCGAACCTTCGTATTGCTCTCGATGCCATATCTTCGGATAAGTCACGTTATTGTTGCATTGCACTACCTGCTCACTACGTCATCTGAACCCCACTGCTTGTGTAATTCGTTTGGTAAACACAAGTGAACACCATACCTTTTGCAGCAACTTTCTCTTATTACCAGTATCTCGGATGATATAATGTTGTTGTCTCCACTCCTTAGAACCGACAGAAAGACGTCTAAGAATTTTAGTTCAATTTCCCGATAACAGTATTTTAGAAGGTAGCTATCCCAATTGCTTTAACCAGTGTATTTGAAATATTTGATGTAATTCTATAGAACTTTTCTATATATGTGAAATCGGTCATTCATAAACTGTATTGAACCTCCTGCCTAAACCCACGTCATTGTTAACTGTAACTGCTTTACGCTACCAGGACCTCATGAGTGCTCTTCGCCTAACGTAACTTCACTGCACATATTTCGTTATTTGTTTCTTTACACTGTCTGTTTTCTGTGTAGAGATTATCACAATACAGTAGATCCAGTTTTTCCGTTGCTTATTATTCACCTCACTCCCGTAATCGCCCCACTGGGAGCAATTGCGACAAACAGCCCACCTGAGTGCCGTGAACCGCGCAATAGAGTTAATGTTTCACTTATTCCATACGAACGGCTATTGAGTGAGATATCGTCCGATGTCTTCTTTTTCTCTGTAAAAGCACAACCATGAGGACGTAAGAGTAATAAATTAAGTTCAATGAAAATATAAAATTTGCACTTTCTACTCTGTGACAATTCACTCTTTGGTTTCTAAGAGTTAGAATGGACTCTGGCAGCATCGCAAGCGTTGCGGAGGTTGAAAAACAATGGCAGTGCTGCCACCTTAGGCGGCTTCCGCCTCAACTGTCACTGACTGACAGACTGCCTTCTCTTCAGCTCGGCGATCTGTGCTTGTTTTCGTGCACCTTGGGTGTTTCATTCCATCATTATCCGCCATTTCTGGACAAGCATTCCACTATACGCCACCTGGGGAGGCTCACGATAGCAGAGAAAGCTGATTTTCGGTCAGAAACTGCATACTAAAATTATGAACAAGAGATTAATACCTACATTACAAGTATATTTGTTCGAAGTACAGCATGGTTTTAGGAAACGTAGATCACGATCTGACTGTTGGTTCAGTTTTCACAAGTAAGCGAGATAAGAAGGGAATTAAAATAACCGTGATATTTTTATGAATTACGAAAAGGCAATATATATGTTAACCCTCAGGCGGCAGCACAAGTTGTTACAGCTTCAGCAGCAGTGCGGTGCGGATTTGCTACTACTATGTATTCCGTGTAACAAACCTAGTATATAGCTACTAAGTGATCGTAATGACAAAAATTGTTAAATGTACAGGTAGAAATATCACATTTGTTACTATTTGAATTATTATATCAATTACCTTCGGTGTATAACTATAATAAATGTAACATTGTTCCGAAAGTGGATAATATTCATGTATAATAGACCAAGCAGTATTATCATTTCGCCGGCCGCAGTGGCCGAGCGGTCTGCGGCTCGCCAGTCACAGTCTGCACGGCCGCTACGGTCGGAGCTTAGAATCCCCCCCCCCTCGGGCATGGGTATTTGTGTCGTCTTTTGTATAAGGTAGTTCATAAGTAGTTTGTATGTTTAGGGACTGATGACCCCGTAGTTAAGTCCCTTAAGCTTAACAAACATTTGAACTATCATTTCCTCTTTCGTTGCTTCCCTGTAGTTCCTGTCTCTTGAGTAATTGTTGTCAGCTTTTTTCAGTGTTATGTGGAACTTAGTACACATAATTACCTCATCAATCATATTGTTATCTATCATGAATGAGAGAGATTTCGTCTCTCACCTCAAGCCCCTCGCGTTCCCTTTTTAACGAGAGAAGATTTTTTATGGCGTTTTACTCCACAGAGTGGGACCGTCTTCAGTATCAGATTCATTGGGTCTGAAATCTAGTTCGTGATCGAAATTAGAATTTATATTTTAATAATAGTATCCTGTTCATGATCTGATGAGGAATCTAGACAAAAATCAGTGTAAGATCTTCATTATTTGTCAAAAGAAGTCCATTTCGTCATCTGTTAGACCCATACCACGTCTACGAGACCTGGAGATTACATTATGTAGTAGACTAACACTCATTTTCGCTTTTTTGTGAGGTTTAAAAATGAGATTGACGGAAACTGCGGCATGGCTAACCAGGAGAAACTAGAGGACAATGTATCGAGAGTTCTATTTACGAAATAAACTTAAATTTTTCAGGATTCTAATATGTCGGGTAAAAATTATACCATAAATATTTACTATAAACTGCGACAAGTCGATTTGCAAGGAAAACTAGACGTAACACAAAACAAAAAATGTTTTTAAAGTCTATGGGACTTAACTACGGGGTCATCAGTCCCTAAACTTACAAACTACTTATGAACTACTTACGAACTAAGGCGGCACAAATATCCATGCCCGAGGGGGGATTCGAACCCCCGACTGTAGTGGCCGTGCAGACCGTGACTGAAGCGCCTTAGTCCGCTCGGCCACCGCGGCCGGCAACACAAAACAGTTCAAATCTACTTGCATGACAGGCAGCGCGGTGCAAATCTGCTACCCGTGTCACACTCCCTAACAAAACTTTTTTTGTGGATGGGCACACCCGTGTACTAGAAACTCGGAACCTTCTCCGACATCAATGTTAAGCCTTAATTGAGGAATAGTTAAAGCGGAAATACGGCATCTCCATTATTGTGACACCAGAGAGCAATTACAGAAAAGTGGTAGCATATTCGCATCCGGGCTGCCACTCGAGGGTTAAAGACGTAAATGCCGTGGGAATCAACGAAATGGGACTTACACTTCACCGTATTATTGCTGGAGTAGGCCTATTTGAATAAAGGATTAAATATGAATTACAGCTTCTGACAAAGTTCGGTAAATAGTCCTTCAACATTAACGTAGATCAACTATGAACTACGTTCACCTTACTGTTCTTCGTAAATGTTACCTCACATAACTATGTAACTAGGCACCGCTGAGCTCTGCGTTACGTGTCCTGGAAATTTTACACGCAATCTTCCTTTGAGATGGTGTTCAAAGGCCACGTCACGTTCGTTGTACATCTTCAAATCCCTTTCCTTTCAAAGCGAGTTTGAGTCGATGGAATAGGAAGAATTCTGGTGTATGGAGATCCGGCGAGTATGGTGAATGTTCAAGTTGCACGACAGTGCTCGTCCATACACAACCAACACCATCCAACAGTTCCTGGCATGAAACGGGGTGTGGTGCATCTTGATCATTCACCACACTCACTGGATCTCGATCCTCCATAGTCCTTCCTATTCCGTTGGCTCAAACTCGCTTTGAAAGGAAAGAGATTTGACAATATTTCTGACATCCACCGAAACGTGACGAGGTTGTTAAACATAATTCCAGAGGAAAACTTCGAGAAACGTTTCTAGGAGATGTATCGCAGAGGGCAACGGTGTATTATTAGGGATTTGATCATTCCGAAGTACAGTATAGTAACTGTAATTCATAGTTAATCTGCGTTAATGTCACAGGACTATTCACCGAACTTTATTGTCAGGAGTTGTACGGAAGTGAAACAAAATAGCCACTAAATATAGAATGATACCATTGACACAGAAGACATAAGTGACGGAATTTCAAGGTATGGAATGGAATAGATACAAAATTATAAGACGAGGTATGTCCACAAAGTAAGTTCCGTTTGGTTATATAAAACAAACGTGTACAGATACAGAAAAAATATTTATTGTACAAAAATATACAACTATTAAACTACTTTTCTACGTAGCTTCCGAAATTTTGTAGGCATTTGTCATAGCGTGGCAGAAGTCTTTTATTTTTATACAATAAATATTTTTTCTGTATCTTGTAACGTTTGGCTTATATAACAAAACGGAACTTACTTTGTGGACATACCTCGTAGATTGACAAATGTTGAATATGTAAGACAAATATTTAGGTTGCAAATTTAATTTTCATGTCCGATGATGAACACTTTAAGTTGGACAGAGTAAGAAATTTTTTGTGTAAGGTTACAACGTACAGTGAACAATGCGGGCAGAGAAGCGTGACGATCTTAATTTGTGCCGTCGTTCTTTCTAAATTTCTATCATCCCCTGTTCTGTTTTGTACGGATGACATAGAATAGCATGGATAACGCGAGAGTTTTCTAATAAATTTCCATGAAAGAACTTTCTTTTACCAAAAGCCAGTTGACATGAGCGTTCTTGCTTTGTAAATGGTTGAAATATTTCAATTTCCGTAAGGTAGTTGTAATTGTTTTCGGAATTCACATACCAAACCAACGTATCATCTCTAGTGACATTCTGTTCGATAAACGTCTCACTGTCATTTCGGTTGCGCCTACTTTTAAACCTGGCACTCTCTCTCCATCCAAAAAACTTGCTGAAAGAGCTGTACTTTCGATAATCAGCCTATGTATGGACTGCGTGAAATGCGGATTGATATTTAAATGAAGTCTTTACACATGGGATTCAGGATGTTTTCAGAGAAAAGCGGGAACTGTGCTTGAGATGTTCCATAAACTCGGAATCCACGTTAGTCGCCATGAAACAGATCCGTCGGTACAAAAAGGCAATAAATGAGACGGTCTCGATATTTAGGAACGGTTGGTAACCTAATCTACACCGTTATCACAGTGCTTGTCTCGAAGTTCTCGCCGTGTGTAGTGTTTCACACCGACACTGGTGCTGCTTTGCAAAACTACTTGACAGTGTTCAATAAGTTACCACTGAAGTATTATTTACTACTTGATGACTAGTTTCGGACGTGCGTCAATAATCAAATCATCATTTAAATGTCAATGTACGTCCAGTTTATCCATTCTCACAGAAGTGGCGAAATGAACAAGAGTACACAACTAAGTCACGTGACATCATCCTGCAATTTCTTAAAGTAGTGTTCACTGATTAGGAAGACCATGCCATCATGACAGACTACATGTCTGAGACTACCATTTGCAGTAACAACGTTACATTAAACAACTTTCATCGCTTCATGTATCACCAATTCCTCTCACACTATGGTTTCCGAATGGTGGTGGCTTCCCGAAACATGTTTCACTTCTCCTGCACCGTCGTTGTCAATTTCAGTATCGAACATTTGGACACCCACCTGCAGGTCCTCCTAGTAACACTGCTCTAATGGTAATTATACGCCGAAGAATCAAAGACCGGTACACCTAATATCGAGCAGATCCCCAGTGTCACACAACGTGGCATGGACTAATGTCTGAAGTAGTGGTTGAGTGATTTGACACCATGCATCTTGCAGTGCTGTCCATAAATACGTAAGCGTGTGGATGGCGAATCATCCCAGGTATGCTCAATAATATTCATATGCGGGGACATAGTGGCTCGCGAAGGTGTTAGATGATTCATTGAAACACTCTGTAGCATTTTGGTAGTGTGGGGGGTGTCGCTTTGCCCTGCTGCAATTTCTCATGTCCGTCGGAATGCACAGTGGACACGAATGGATGTGGGCTATCGTTGAGGATACGCACGTACGTGTCAGCTGTCAGAGTCGTTTCTTCATATGTCAGTGATCACATATCACCCCAATTGCTCGCCCGCCACAACACTGCAGAGCCTTCACCAACTTGAACAGTTTCCTACTGACATGGAGGGTCTATGGATTCGTGAGGTTGTCGCCATACCCATTACATGTTCATCCATTCGATACAATCGGAAACGAGGCCCGCCATACCAGGCACCTTGTTTCCAACAAGCAAGGCGTAAAACTTTGTGTTGCACAGACAGCAAGGGTACCAGTGGCCTATTGTCTCTGAAAGCCCATTGCCATGACGTTTTAGCTGTATGGCTCGCATGCAGACACTTATTGATGGCACACCATTGAAATCTATAGAAATTTGTAGAACGGTTGTATTTGTGTCTCGTTGAACCATTCTCATGAGTCGTTGTATGTCCCGTTCTTGCAGGACCTTCTTCCGCCGGTAGCGATGTCGGAGATTTGATGTTTTACCGGATTCCCGATACTCGCGGCGCACTCTGGAAATGATCGTACGGTAAATTCCTCACCTGATCGTAACCTCGGAGATGCTCTGTCCCATCTCTCGTCAGCCGGTTATATCACCACTTTGAAAATCACTTATATCATGATTATCCGCCAATGTAGCGGTTTACACCTATGTTTTATATAGCCGTTGGCGACCGTAGTGTTGTTCTCTGAATGTTCACCTATTTCTGTGTTTTCACACGCATGGCTTTAACAGTTTCTTTGGCTCTTCAGTGTGTGTCATAATGAATTGCTACTTCCATATATTCCCGCAGACAACGAGTTTGTGCATGAACTTACATTGTTAGCCGATTCATATGTTATGTCAAGTAATGTGACGTATACAATAAACAGCACAAAGAATATTTATGGCATCAGATGGTAAAGGTAAATCAATGTAGCATTTAACAATCTCTAAAAATGACCATAACCGAATCTGTGCATCTTATAAAATAGGCTGTATGTGGCTGTATGTGGGTTTGTGTGTGTGTGTGTGTGTGTGTGTGTGTGTGTGTGTGTGTGTGTGTATCTATGTATGTTCCACATCTCCTACTAAACTACTGGACCATTTTTAACTACAGATGTTCCTTACTATCAGGCAACAATCATTGTACGAACCACCTATGACATACTAAGGAGATGTGACCTCATAAACAATGACGGCCGTGAAAAACGACCGTTTCACACATTAATATTCTACATCTGCTTCTAAACTAATGCACCGATTTCAACCAAATTTTGTACAAATATTCTTTAAGGGCAGGAATCATTGTTATGGTTGCAAAACTACCTACGATACATAGTTCATTTGATATCACGTCATAAACAATTAAAACTGCCCCATCTTGCGGCGCGTGATAGCGTGATTTTATTAGTCAACCATTTGACAATAACAGCACTTAGCGACTTGCAATAAACTTTGAACGTAATTTCAAATCTTTACGAAAATTTTTATCGCTAACAACCCCAAAAAAATATCAAAGGAAAAATGTTTATCGCTTAATACTTTTTCAATGTTCATGGTGTATATCTACGGCATTTGGCGTAACGTTACAAGTTATTATTTCTACCCTGTCTATTCGCGAGATGATTCACAGACAGTACACTCACATACCACTGAATGTTCCTTCGATACTATATGAGAGTTTGACATATATTTCATGAGATATGAAGTCATAAACAATTTGGTTCATGGGAGACCGCATCTTCAAGCATGAGGATCCGATTTATTACCTTTCTTTTAAATCATTCACGACATATTTTGCAGACATATTCCACTGAATGTACCTTCGAATTTACATCATACTACGACACACATTTCAGGAGATATGACGACATAAACAATGAAATTTCCGAATAACTGCGACATCATGCGCTATTTTTTCACATCTGAATTTACATCATACTACGACACACATTTCAGGAGATATGACGACATAAACAATGAAATTTCCGAATAACTGCGACATCATGCGCTATTTTTTCACATCTCCTTCTAAAATAATGGACCGATATCAACTAAACTTGGTACACATATTGCTTACTATCAGACGACAATCGCTGTGGGGATAAAACTACCTACGACATATAGTTCTAGAGATATGACGTCGTAAAGTGAGTCACAAAAATGGTTCCCATCACAAGTATCAATAGATATTGTTTAGAATCACGTTTTGAATTAATGTTATACATCAGTTGTATTTTATTACTATTTTTCTTTCATTGGATACTGAACTTAAAATTTTGTTCATTATGCATATTTCTAAGCTGTTTTCATGGGTACACGAATATGGAATCATTTACGAGTTTTTGTTTTCGTTTCTAATACTAGAGTAGAAAAGTGCATATATACCTCGGCAATTCCGGGTTTAGCAGTTAGTTTTACTTTATAATGTGGTCCTCTTGGACATTATTGATTAATTTTAGGCGAAGTAGTATTCCTGACATTAGAATTATGTTAAGATGTCCAATAAGTCTTGTGAATTGTACATTTACGCCCTATCTAAGCCGCACTATATTGAATAACAATTCGGCATTTCATTTTCTCATTTTCGCCACGGGCCACGCGCCGCTAAACGCCGAAAGATTACCAGCAACCAACCGCGCACTGGAGAATTTCCCCACTTCCGACAACTTCTCAACAACTGCCAGAAATTCTTGCAATTGCCGGTAGCTACTTTAACACGCCGCAACTCCTTCTGACAATGCTATAATCCGATTCTCTGGCTCCAAGCCTTTGTTCTCTAATTGCTTGTCTTACTTCAGCTCAGTTCCGCGATGGTCTCTCGACGTTGTTATTTCGAACTTTCCAGTCCACCTGCTTTTACTCGTGCGCACACACCCACGCACCCACCCACACACACACACACATACACACACACCATTATAATTTCATTTTACTTACGTCGTGTTTTTTGCCTGTGCTACGTTGACTGATTTTTCTTTTGCAGAGAAGATTTGTATGCAGCTTGGAAACTTTACCAAATTACTCCCTATAAAGTATTAATTTAAACGAGAAGATAACTTATACACTTGTTAGATGCAATCAGTTTCGATCTTTACAAGTTCAAAGCCATGGATGGAGCTAACGTTGAAGAGCGATGCAGCTGTTTAACATCACCTATCGGCGTTTCCTACTCTAGCCCTGAATCTGAGGATGACCTTGTGAAGAACAAACCGGTCACCACTCAAAAATATGCGTATGCAATCTAGACTTTCTTTAGATTAATATTAAAATTCTTCTGAGCTATTTGCTGCTTCATGATGTACAATATTTCCAACGTTTCGGATCCGTTGCATGGGCCTTCCTCAGGGAATTCACTGAGGCTACTATGTTCTTACATTTCTTTCGATTAATTTTAAGAAAATGCGGAGATATTCTGTCCGACATTTAATTCTTCGCTGCGGCAGAATATCCCTGCGTACTGAGGCGCCCTGCTGCAGTGCGCGCGGCCGTTCGCCGTCGGGGGTTCGTGTCCTCCCTCAGGCCTCCCTAATCCAAGGTTCGTAGGTAATTAATAAACACTTACGATAACTTTCCACTTTCTTTCCAATTGAACTTATCAATTCAGTCCTACATACCATTAATAAACAGTAAAGCCTGCCGCAGGCCGCGGTGGAGTAGCCGAGCGGTCTAAAGCGTCTCGCTGTGGAGCGCGCGGTTGCTCGCCGTGGAGGTTCGAGTCCTCCCTGGGGCATGGGTGTGTGTGTGTGTTTGTCCTTACGTTAGTTTACCTTACTTTAAGTAGTTTGTAAGCTACGGAATAATGACCACGCAGTTTGGTCCGATAGATTTACAAACATTTAGTGGAGGACCATACATTAGATTTTTAATACTGATGTAGAGACCATCAGGTACTGTTACTAAGTTGCCATTTGACGTAACTTATTTTACCTTCCCATCACTGTAATCGATGAACACTCGATTTTATAAGCCTGCAATCCTCTCATATTTCTGAGGCTCGACTATGAGACTCCTTTAACAGTTTGAGGCGAGACAATAAGAAGCAATAACATGAACTATGAAAAAAAAACTCGCTAGGATTGCCGAATAAGTGTTGTAAAACACACTTATGGCCAGAAAGAGAGAGAGAAGGAAAAAAAAGGGGGGGGGGAAGAAACACTGTAACGAAAACATACCAACGCTCACATTCACAGGAGTTGTTCATTAGTATTTTCTGAAGAAATCATTTGCAATTCAGTGGCCGCGGCGGAGCTGCCGAGTGCATTGAGGCGCTATGCTGCGATGCGCGAGGCAGTTCCCTGTCTGTCATATAGGGTAGTTGATAAGTATTATGTAAGTTTAGGGATTGATGACCCCGCAGTTAAGTTCCATAAGCTTCACAAACAATGAACATTTTTGAGCAAATCGGTGAGCTCGGTCCTGCATGTGCCCTGTTACATAGTAAGCAGACGTTCCGCCATAGGCCTTGAGAATTTATTCAACGTGCGTGCGTGCGTGTGTGTGTGTGTGTGTGTGTGTGTGTGTGTGTGTTTGTGTGTGGCACCGGCGTGTATATTATTTATTTATTTATTTTTGTAGACGTAAGGGACGAAGCTACTGGGGTTATCGGTTCGTATACTTACGAACTACTGAAAGAATCTTATGCGAAAGGAAACACGCACACAACCTCCGACGTTTACGAATGCTAAACAGCACTGTATTTACTTGGCAAGAGTAGAGGAATTTACTAATTTGGCTTTGAGAATTAAACTCATAAGGATATTGCTTAATTTCTTTCGGCAAGTTTTATTTTTGTCTAACTTCTTGGTAAGGAAAAACTAGTTTAATGAAAAATTTAATTCTACGTTCTTACTGACTGACTTACTGCACTTGAGAAATCGAAAATATGCAAAAATCCTTAAATAAATCTGTAACGGCGCTAGAGCTAATTTGTAGCTATTATGAAAATGTGTGTGTGTGGGGGGGGGGGGGGTGTTCCACGCCTCCTCTTAAACAACTCGGCCCATTACAATCATGTTTGGTACATATATTCCTTACTATCAGGAAACAATTACTGTATTGTGAAGTACCACCCATGGCGCATTCTTGAAGAAACCTCACATCATGCGACAATTTCCCACATCTCACCCTAAGCTAACAACAGATTTCCACCACATTTTGTACAAATATTCTTTACAGTCATGAAAATCACAATGCGGGAAGACACAAACAACGACAGAAACTTGGAGAGTTATGGCGCCATAAAAATGATAAACACATCACTTCCCGTCATATAACGTGTGAATGACGACACATTATTTATCCACTACTTGAGAATGACAGCGCTTAGGCATTTGAAACAAACCATACACATTATTTCAAACTTCTGAGAGAGTTTTCCTCTCTTATAACCCCAACATATGATGAGAAAATCAAATTCAAATGTTTGTAGAGTCTATGGGACTTAACTACGGGGTCATTAGTCCTTAAACTTACAAACTACTTATAAACTACTTACAACTAAGGACGGCACAAATATCCATGCCCGAGGGGGGGATTCGAACCCCCGACCGCAGTGGCCGTGCAGACCGTGACTGGAGCGCCTCAGTCCCCTCGGCCACCGCGGCCGGCATATGATGAGAGGAAAGACGTTTATCGCTTACTACTTTGACACCTTTCGTCCACCAAAACTACGGGATTCGGCATTACGTTGCACTTTATTACTTATACACCTCTAATTTTGTTTGCGAGTTATTCACACCTACCACTGAATGTGCATTAGAAATTATATCACAGTAGGCTTACAACACATTGAACGTGTGAGGTACCAAAAATTAGGTTCAACACAAAATGGCCAGTCACAAGTGATGTAGCTGTTGATCACACCTTTACTGCTAACTCTATTCGTCCATATTTTGAAGGGAGTATGCTCTGCTCACGTATCTCTGAATGCACGTTCGAAATTGTATTACGGTCGACCACTCACAAGAAAAGTACATGGGCTCGAACAAACATATCTGTATGAACGTTTGGTTACAGGATCTCTACGTACACCTCAATGTGCTGGTGGGTGTCGTTTTTCTGCAAAGCTCTGCAACCATGCTCTAGATAGCACTGTAGATGTAGACACGATACGTAACGCAGATAACTGAACTATAACTTATGTAATAATCATCGTACATGTTCTCTAGCGAATTGTCATCAAAAGCCGTGATGATAGTTGCAACTTTAACCTTTTTCCCGAAAGACTGTTGGTATTCACTGCCACTGCTTCAATCGCCTCTTCCCGCACTTCCCTTAGCACTACCACTTGCAATGAGTTGTTCGTCATTATCATCCCTATTGTCATTATTATGAGTTTGTAACAACAGTATCTAATTTATGCTCATATTACTGTAACATAACAGATACGAAAAACCATGCAAATCATTCATCTTCTAAACTAATACCAGCTTCACGAAGAAGGGTTATTTGTAACTTCATCTCAACTAATCGCAATACATTATCAGGAGTGATTAGCAATCGTCGCCCCATCTGACGCTTCACCACAAAACAACATCACAAAACGCAACTTCGGAAGCACACTGCACCGTCCCTACTGGCGAACCGACAGGTCAAAGTGCAATACGCCATGGCACATGCAGAGGCCTATAACGGACGACTGCAGAGTTTGGCAGATGCGGGCGTATCACTAGTGCAATAAGAGATCTTTACATTATCTCTCATTCGATTTTTGTGTATATGAGTTTTTTCGAGCCCAAGTATTTTCCTTGACAGTTCAGGAAGTATTACATAAAAAAAATAATGAAAATGCGCCCCATCGCACATTATCTTGTAATTTACGAGTACTTTACTACCAATGCTATTCGAAACACATTTCACACTCTACGAACCTGGAACATTAGAGAGGCTGTATAGGGAGAGAGAGGCTATTCGTGAGACTGCCCGTGTTTGGCTGACAGCCCAGGACGCCATGTTTTTTACCAGATTTGGTGGGTGAATAGCTACAGTGTGTGTTTTTGTACTTTGTTGTGTCTTAAAAGCTTCTGACAGTGATTTTACCGTACACTTACGTACAAGTCGTATTACGGTTAGCATTGCTCGACTTTTTCACGTCTTTTGTCGTAATTTAATGTGTTTGTTGGACGTTGACGATAACCTTAGAACTTCGCGGAAAGATTATATGTTGGTTTGAAGTGATTTACTGAGTGTAATTCATAATGTGTTTTACATAATCATTAAGCGCAATCAAGAGAAATGTTGTTCGTCTTCCTCTGTTGGCTGTAAACACCGAAGTAAGGATTTTTACATGATGCTTGTTTTTGCAAGGAATGACGAAATACGGGAAAATTAACCGAGAAACCGGGAATCGTAAAGGCGACTTATAGAGCAAGAAAGGCATTGACCGAATTCAGTAATAGAACTACTGCCTGTGAAATTCCCGCGTGGTGTAGTGGTTGCGTGCTTAGTTTATAATGTGATGATGCGAGTTCGAATCCGATAAGCGGTAAATTTTTTTTAAGCGGTATTTGCTAGTTTTTTTTTATTTCTTTGTTTTTTTATATGTCGCGCTACAAGGTATGTTTTAAAATTGCTACGGCACTCCCCATAGGCTGTGTATTATTGGCTATATCATATAATTGGTTACTGGATGTGACGTGACCAAGAGAGAGGGGCGGGATTATTGTAGATATTCATTTACCTATTTTGAATCTGCTTCTGCTGTTTCACTAGAGAGAATATCGGTCTTCCGATTTTCTGTGGTACTCTGTCCATAAAAGTATCTACAGAATTTCCCTGTGTAGGAAAATTTTGTAAGATCAACAGCTCACTTAAAATGCATTATGTCGGGGCGGAAAGCGATAACATTGTACTAATTTCGTCGATGGATATTCAGACAGAAAATTCTGAAATAGCATTATTTTCTTTGAGATATATAACATGGAGTATCTCTCTTTCTTGTTAATCAACTGGCAACTGTCGTAATTAACAGAACAGCGTAAAGTATGGTATTAACATTCGACAGACATAGAAACTTTTTCACGAGACTTATTTGCTTACAAATTTATTAGGCCTGCATGATAGATGAATGAATTTCTTTAACCACGTACTGATTATTAAGCTAGAAGATGTACTTTGGTGTCATGGGTGGAAGTGGTGGCTTATTTCAGTCGTTAAGTGGCTGCTTTTCTGCCAGGGTCGCTATGTAAGCGCACGTCCCGCGCGTAGTCTGTTAAAAACATGGCGGCCACAGGCCGGTCGGACACTCTCTCCCTATACAGGCTCTCTATGGAATATTACGTTGAAGCGCCAAAGAAACTAGTGTAGGCAATCGTTTGTAAACAGATGACAGTGCTCCAGTCGGCAACACCTATCAACAACCGGTCTCTCACGCTGGCGTTACATCGGTTACTGCTGCTATAATGGTAGGTTATCAAGATTTATGTTTGAACGTGGTGTCACAGACGGTGCAAGATATGGGACACAGCAGCTGCAATGTAGCGGTAAGGTGGGGATTTTCCCGTGCCACTATTGCACGAGTGCACTGGACGACTTAACGGTATAGCGCCGTCTGAGATTAGAAGGGAAGTCACAGCCAGAACGGACCGAATAGAGGCATTGACATCATCAACACGTCCATGTTTTGGTTACCAGCCTGCCCATAGCAGACTCAAATCAAGGGAAAGCTTCCATCGTGCAACGACGGAGCTCGACAAATCACCTCAACTGACCAGGCCAGATGTGGCGTGCAAAGAGCGGGGACCTTGGTGGCTAGATGACGCCCAGGTAGCGCTCCCACCTGGATACGAGGAAGACTAGACGACGTGTAAATCCCTCAATAGACTGCAGACAAATGTAACAAGAAGGTGTGGCGTCCCTGACGCATCTGTCATGTACGCGTTTGGAAAAGAACAAACCACCGATCATCTGCTGCAGTGTGAGATTTGTCCAGCCAGTTGTACCAAGGAGGGTCTGACTGGTGCAACCCGTGAAGCGTGTGATGTAGCCAGATTTTGGGCTGGAATAGTTCAATACTGGGAAAAATACTTTTGTACGCTAAAGACTGGACTTGTAAATAATTATTGTACTATTAATGGTTTCATATGTATTTGTATTTCTTGGGTTTCATTTTTGTATTTGTGTTCCAGCTATGTTTTGTTTCACATGTATAAGTTATAAGATGCTTCTGAAACGAATAAATAAAAACGTGTGAACCGGGAAACATCAAATTTCCGACATGGCAGAGGCCGGAAAAAGGTCGTGCAAAAACGGGTCGAACGACGCTTAAAGTAAACGTTGAACATGACAGAAAGATAACCCTTCCGTAAATTGCTGCGGATTTCAGTACTGAGCTATCAACTAGTGTCAGTGTTACGATTCTACGAAAAATCACCGATTTAGGCTTTTGAGGCTGAAGACCCACTCGTGTACCCTTGCTGACTGCACCACACGAAGCTCTACGCTACGGGTGGGCCCTCAACACTAAAATTTTACTGTTGATGACTGGAACCATGTTGCCTGGTCTGACGAGTCTCGTTTCCGAACGTAGCGATCGGATAGACGTGTGCAGGCATGGTGGCGAACTCATGAACCATGGGCCCTGCAAGTCAGTTTGTTCAAGCTGGTGGAGGCTCTGTAATAGTGTGGGGCGTGTGCATTTTGAGTGATATGGAACCTCTGATACGTCTATATACGAATGACGGATGACATGTACGTTACCATCCTGGCTGATAACCTGCAACAATTCGTGTCTGTAGTGCATTCCGAAAGACTTTGGCCATTCGAACAGAAAAGGCGATGCCCCACATGTCCAGAAATGTTACAGAGTGCCACCAGCAACATTCTTCTCAGTTTAAACACCTCTGCTGGCCACTAAACACCCCATACACGAAGATTATTGAGCATATGTGCGTTACCTTGCCACGTGCTGTTCAAAAGGGATATCCACCATCATTTACAGACAGCCCCGCAGAATGCTTGGAGTCATTTCCCCCAAGCACTCCAAGCAGAATGCTTGGAGTCATTTCCCCCAAGCACATTAGTCGAGTCCATGCCATACCATGTCAAGTTGTGGCACATGTGCGTGCTCGCGGAGCCCTGTATGATATTAGACAGGTGAACCAGTTTCTTTGGCTCTTCTGTGTATATGATTATAGGGAACTTAGTTCAGGAGGTATGCTATCATAAGCATAGAGTTGCATGAAAATGAAGCTGGATAAATGGTAATGTAGAAGGCGATGGACAGTGGGGAACAAGGAGGTAGACTAATATAATGAGGGAGTAAGTACATGTACCGTCAACACTGGGACATAAGCGCGCTCACTCATTTGCTTCCCTCTCTGTAAGGGAGTATATTTGGGAGTTTGTAGCCTGAAGGTTTTCACCCCTCTGTGTGCATTATGGTGTGTGTGTGTGTGTGTGTGTGTCTGTGTGTGTGTGTGTGTGTGTGTGTGTGTGTGTGTGTGTGTGTGTGTGTGTGTGTGTGTGTGTGTCTTTTACTGTTTATTAATTGTCTATGTGTAGTGTTGGAGCTTCTACGTGTCTAGTACTTGCCCTGGGTGGGCATGGCGTTGGTTTTGTTGAGAAGGAACGGGATTAAGGATGGGTGTTTAGGATTTTCCTCTTTGATCAAAGGATCAAAGATGGTCAGGGGACGCTTGTGTCTGTCGCAGGACATGTCATACCGATCAAAGGAGCGGATAAGTTCTTTTCCAGATCTGGAGGAACTCTCACAGAAAGCCCTTGCCAGATCTTGGAAGCGATCTTTCAGGAAGAGAATTCCAGCAGCAACGTGCAGGTTTAACGTGGGAAAACCGTAAGGTAGGTGTATGGCTCTTCTGAGGCAACGGTTTGAAGCGTATCGAGTCTATCCAAGTGTTTCCTGGCGGCATACGTCCATGCCGGTCTGGGGTACTCCATTTGGGACGGATTAGGGATAGGTATGTGTTGATTCCAACGGAGGGGAATAGGGAGCTATTGGAGTTGGGATAAGGGTCGGACATTCTGGCGCAGATTTTCCTGTAGATCTCGTCCACATGCGGTCTCCACGTGAGACGTTGGTCTAGGGTTACTCCCATATAATTGGAAGTTCTGCGCCAGGAGACTTGGGAACCTTGTTGGTGAAGGAGGAGGGGAGGGGGGGGGGATTGAGGAGGATCGCGTTTCCCGAGCTTCTTAGTGATCAGAATGGCCTGAGTCTTTTCGGCATTGTTATTGATTCGCCAGCGACGGGACCATGTGTCTCTGTCATCTAGAACCCTTTGTAGCCTACGTATGACCAGACCCTTGTTGGCATTTCTTGTAAAGAGAGCTGTGTCGTCAGCGTATTGAGCTGTGTGCACCAGGAGGACAGTCGGGGTATCTGCAGTGTACAGACTGTACAAAACAGAGCCCAGTACCTATCCCTGTGGCACACCAGCACGAATACGCCTTTTGGTGGAGGTGAAAGTTTCTACTTTGACAGAGAAAGTCCTATTCGTAAGGTAGCTTTGGATAACCTTGACTATACTTCCGGGAAAACCCTGTTGTATAATTTGTATACTAACTCCTTGTGATCGGGATCTAACGCTGGGCTACTATATAGACGTCACTTAACAGGTACTTTCGTGCTATTTATCAAGCAGTCAAAATTTTATACGAGTATTTGTGGGAAATCTCCAAGAACCGCAATTTAAAGATTTTCTTCAGTAATACAACCAGTTTCGATGGCTCAGCGACACCGCCTTCAGACCTCCACACATGAACCGATGAAACCATCTATTTAATTACGTTAGTCATAGGGAGCCGAAGTAGTTTCCATAGTGCGACTTTACGTTGTCTGTATGTGTTTACCAAATAATGCTGTATTGGCCAAACATCACTTATACGCATTGGGATATGAACGAATCTGTTCAAAAATATGGCTGGATGTGGACTCAGGGTCGAACCGTACACGTCTGCGTTCATGCCAAGCAACTACTTTAGCTGCAAATAGTGTGATCCTAGGGTCAAGTACTCTATGCATAGGTTAATATTTGGGAAACAATATTGGTATCTGTGATTCTTCAGTTTCTCCCGGCGTATTTGATTATCAAATTACCTGTAAACGTCGTACTTGCCAAATTTCAGCCACGTAGTTGAAGTAATTTTCTACATTTTGTCTTTAGTCAGTGAGTGAGTGACCTTTCGCTTTATAGAGAGATACCAATATTGATCAAAATATCCACGGGTGTACTGCCGGTCTATAGTGTCCAACGGGCACAATATTTCGGCGATCATACATGTCGCCATCATCAGGTGAACTGACGGACTGAGCTCCTGGAAACGCGCCGGCACGGAGATCCACACGCTACGGCTGCTCGAAGGGAACTGGGTTCTAGCCCGGTAGCGGGCCATTTAAATACCCTCGGCCCGCGGAGCGACCCCTCCGCGGTCCGCGCCCCGCGCCGCGGCCGCGCAGTGGAACCGATTGCGCCGGCGTCTGAGAAGACGTCGGTGCGAGGGCTCTGTCCGCCGTGGTCGTCACTTCGTTACGTTTGCAAGATTTACTCTTGATTAACCCAATCGCTGGTTCCCAAGCTTTGCTAAGATTATAGCCAGAGTCACGGTTTATGAGGTCGTCACTTGTGCGAATTTCAATGGCCTCTCTAACGACGCAGTCCCAGTATCTCGACGTCTGTACCAGAATCCTAGTGTGTTCATACTTCATGGCGTGATTCTCCGACAAACAATGTTCAGCGACCGCCGACTTGCTCGGATACATCAGTCGTGTTTGCCTCTGGTGTTCAACGCATCGATCCTCGACGGTACGCATCGTCTGTCCAATATATGACTTTCCACACTGACACGGAATCTGGTACACGCCCGCCTTCCTCAAACCGAGATCATCTTTAGCGCTCCCCACCAGTGCACGAATTTTATTTGGCGGACAAAAAACAGTTCCAATCTTCTCAAGGGCGGCGCTTCTCAAGGATGCGGATTTACCGGAGGGTGTCGCCAAGAAACTGCTACCTCAAGGTCCGGTACCGACAAGACTTTATGGACTCCCTAGGGTTCACAAAGATGGGGTGCCGTTACGTCCCATTGTCAGTAACATCAGAGCACCTACATATTTGTTGGCCAAATACTTGACGGGAATATTAAGTCCTTATGTGGGTAAATGCCCTCATCACATCCGTAATTCCGTGGATTTTGTGAAACGCCTTAACAACTTCAGGCTGGAGGAGTCAGATATCATGGTGAGTTTTGACGTCGTTTCGTTGTTTACGAGGGTGCCCCTTCGAGAGTCACTAGATTTGATTGGTCAGAAATTTGACGAGAAGACCACCGAACTTTTTAGGCATGTCTTGACCTCCACGTATTTCCTTTTCAATGACGAATACTACGAACAAACGGAGGGAGTCGCCATGGGTAGTCCACTCTCCCCTGTGGTCGCAAATTTGTACATGGATAATTTCGAAGAGGAAGCCCTGGCCTCATCTGAATGGAAACCACTTGCTTTTTCCGTTATGTGGACGACACTTTCGTCATCTGGCCACATGGTATGGATAAACTCCTTGACTTCCTTACACATCTGAACTCCATACACCCCAACATCAAATTCACTATGGAGACTGAAACGGAGGGTAAATTGCCGTTCCTTGACGTCTTGGTCAAGAGAAAAGCTGATGGCACCCTGGGTCATAATGTATATCGGAAGACAACGCACACTGATCTGTATTTACAAGCAGACAGCTGTCACCACCCTTCACAGAGGAATGGGGTTCTTAAAACTCTAGTACATAGGGCGCGCACTATCTCCGACGCAGAGAGTCTACCCCAGGAATTGGAACACCTGAGAACTGTATTTCGAAAAAATGGGTACTCAGAGTGGCAGATTCAGCAGACTCTCCTCCCAGCCACTACAGCACAACCTGTGGAAACGGATGAAAATGCAAGGGAGGATGTAGGCACTGCGTTCGTTCCATATACCGGCGCACTCTCAGGGAAGATCGCCCGCATTTTGAGAAAACACCAGGTTGGAACTGTTTTTTGTCCGCCGAATAAAATTCGTGCACTGGTGGGGAGCGCTTAAGATGATATCGGTTTGAGGAAGGCGGGCGTGTACCAGATTCCGTGTCAGTGTGGAAAGTCATATTTTGGACAGACGATGCGTACCGTCGAGGATCGATGCGTTGAACACCAGAGGCAAACACGATTGATGTATCCGAGCAAGTCGGTGGTCGCTGAACATTGTTTGTCGGAGAATCACGCCATGAAGTATGAACACACTAGGATTCTGGTACAGACGTCGAGATACTGGGACTGCGTCGTTAGAGAGGCCATTGAAATTCGCACAAGTGACGACCTCATAAACCGTGACTATGGCTATAATCTTAGCAAAGCTTGGGAACCAGCGATTGGGTTAATCAAGAGTAAATCTAGCAAACGTAACGAAGTGACGACCAAGGCGGACAGAGCCCTCGCACCGACGTCTTCTCAGACGCCGGCGCAATCGGTTCCACTGCGCGGCCGCGGCGCGGGGCGCGGACCGCGGAGGGGTCGCTCCGCGGGCCGAGGGTATTTAAATGGCCCGCTACCGGGCTAGAACCCAGTTCCCTTCGAGCAGCCGTAGCGTGTGGATCTCCGTGCCGGCGCGTTTCCAGGAGCTCAGTCCGTCAGTTCACCTGATGATGGCGACATGTATGATCGCCGAAATATTGTGCCCGTTGGACACTATAGACCGGCAGTACACCCGTGGATATTTTGATCAATATTGGTATCTCTCTATAAAGCGAAAGGTCACTCACTCACTGACTAAAGACAAAATGTAGAAAATTACTTCAACTACGTGGCTGAAATTTGGCAAGTACGACGTTTACAGGTAAAAGACGTGAGCTAAGAAAGAATTTTGTCACAAGACAGAATTAAGAGGTTACAAAGGCTTTTGTAAGTTCATATGAACGTACTGTATCTTTGATAATTACAAATGATATGACTTTTTTCTGTTTAACAACGCAGATAAAGATAAATAAGGGAAAATGATTTATTTTATTTATTTATTTGTATATTTGTAAAGAACAGATTAAAGTGTGAAGAGTAACGTTTCCTTACGGAAACTGTGGTGTCGCACAAGTATAAAGTGCGCGCCACCTACTTTCGCCGCGCGCCGCCATGCACGCACGGCGCGGCGTTCTTACGACGTCAGCCACGAACGCCCTCTGCTACAACTCGGCTCGTGGCCACCACTGAAGGACATCGTCCACTTGGGACTGAGATAGGAACCAGTTAACACTTCGGCATCAGATAGGCACCAGTGAAGACTTGGCTATCGGACAGGCACTAGGCAGGCCTCTAGCTCAACTATGTATCAGTATTCTGCAGTACTGAGCTTTGTAGAAGTTAAGTATTACTAAGTCTCTGTGAAATATATCTCTCGTTCTAATTTACTCTAGTGTTTCTAGTTTCTGCTGTCCCACTGGCTGCTCACCTTCGTACCTGCACAAGCGTGCATCCTATATTCCTGTGTCGGTACTTTTCTGCTCGACCACCGACACCTACGACGGAAACGAGACACAAAAGCGGCGACAAGGCTGGGACACAAAAGTGGTGACGAGACTGGGACACAAAAGAAACCTTCTACGTTTTATTTTTAGCAGCTCTATAGCAACATTGCGTATCTTTTGTTTCCCCATTCATCAACGATAAAGGCTATCTCTTGCAGTGCATCTCGAAAATGAGCAAAGATTATAGCTTGCTGGAAACATACATATTACAAAAAATTTTGTCATTTCTTTAAATTATATTCTAAATATTTTCTGATACATTCGTGCAGCACTACCATTTAATGGTAAACAAATTAATCACAATTGATTATAACTAGGCTTTTGTTTTATTATTTTCAGAAAATGGACAAAGATTATACTTCACAGAAGACAATGTAATTGACAACATCAACAATTATCCTAAAACCACACTGTTGACTTTTACGAGCTGTGTCACGCTGACATTGTGCGAGGTCTCTATCCTATCACGGGGGACGTGCTTATGATAGGAAATTATATATTTGTTTTGTTTTCTGAACGACTTTCTGGAAGAAGCTATTCCCATTGTCAGAAAAATAATAAATCTGCCAAAAGATCGGAAATTACTTATCACAAACGATACAACCAATAACGTTAATTCAGAAACGATACAACCAATAACGTTAATTCGTATTTAATAGAGGGAATTGCCTGATGCTGAGGTAAAATTTGAATCAATGGACACTGTATTAGAAATCAAAGAAGCTTGTACAATACCCAGTGATGGTTCATCAGTCCCTCGTCCAAGCTGGTATACCACCTCAAATTTCGCAGCTGAAAATCGTTGCTGCAATAATTTTACTTCCCAGTCTCAAAAGTTCCTTAGATATGGAATGGGACTAGGTAGGCATCAAGTGAAGGCACTACATAAAAACGTAGTTGAGGCAACTATTTTCACTGTGGTACATGAGGGAGAAGTTGTTTTTATTCCACGGATGTCTTTAATACCATCCATTTCCAAATTCAATTTAAACTTTTCCAGTTTCCAGTGAAATTGTGGCAATTAATATTGCTCAAGCTCAAACGTCGAAAGTTGCTGGAATAAATGAGAGAAATGATTTCTACTACCATGAAAAATTGTATATATTCTGTTCAAAGTAAGTTCGTTTGACTGTTGGTCCAGTCTGCAGCCGGAAAATAAAACTAAAAATGAGGTGAACAGAGAGGATAAAACAGCTTAGTTAGGACAGATAAATTCTGTTTTCTCTCACGTCATTTCATATGTTAATAGATAATCAAATATTCTGTCCACTGCACAAAGCATATTTACTGTTGTCTGTCAATATCAACTATCATTTAGCCTTGTATATTAACAGCGTCACGAAGTAGGTAGCAAGACACAAAAGTGAGTGAATTTCGTGATCACATGACACTAAATAATCGCCGGCTCAAAATTCTTTTATTTCGACAAATAAGTCCCGAGAAGGCTGCAGTTTGCTGCGTAGTTTGTAACACCGTCACAAACGAATCACTGCAACTACCCTGGCGGATCCAACTCCTTCCAAGACAAGACATGAAGTCAGAATGACACCTTCACTCTGCAGCGGAGTGTGCACTGATATGAAACTTCCTGGCAGATTAAAATTGTGTGCCGGAACCGGGACTCGAACCTGGGACCTTTGCCTTTCGCGGGCAAGCGCTCTAACGACTGAGCTATCCCGACACGACTCACGATGCCGCCTCACAACTTTATTTCCGCCAATACCTCGCCTCCTACTTTCCAAAGTTGTGAGGCGGCATCGTGAGTCGTGTCGGGATAGCTCAGTCGTTAGAGCGCTTGCCCGCTAAAGGCAAAGGTCCCAGGTTCGAGTTCCGGTTCTGGCACACAATTTTAATCTGCCAAGAAGTTTCAAGGCATGAAGTGTTCGTCATAGCATCAAGAAGCTCTCCACAAGATCACTCCAAGTATTTCACTTGACCAAAGCAGTTTTATGCCCGAGACACTCTCTCACTGGCAGAGCGCCATGGCCTCCAAATGTAGAGAATAGGAATTTTATAAATGTATATTCAGGACCAGCAAATTGTGTTTCAAAGATAATTTTAACAAACTCTCACTTCATAAGCAACATAAATCGTCAATGAAACTTGCAAGCAAGATTATAAAATTAATTTGCGCAAGATTCATTTAAGTTTTATCTATATGTAATAAAACAAATTTAAAGTCAGCCAAATATCATTATAAATAGTTTTATAAGTATTTAAGCGAGCTAGGTTACTGACAGCAATATATAATCTTTTCAATCAAATGAATAGCCGCGGCGGAGTGACCAAGCGCATTGAGGCGCTATGCTGCGATGCGCGAGGACGCTCCCCGTCGGGGGTTCGAATCCCCCCTCGGGCATGGATGTTTGTGTCGTCCTTAGTGTAAGGTAGTTGATAAGTAGTTTGTAAGTTAAGGGACTGATGACCCTGCAGTTAAGTCCCTTAAGATTAACAAAAATTTGAACATTCTTTCACATGAGTGATTGTTTATATGTAGTGCTACAGTTAATGGTGAAGATTTGATGGGTCGATCGCATAACTAATAAGGAATTGTATAGAATTGAGTACAAAAAGGTTTCTGGCATATCTTCACAGGAGAAGGGATAGATTGATGGGCCACATTCTCAGACGTCATGGATCGTCAGGTTAGCATTGGTGGGAAATGTGTGGGATAAAAATCGCAGAGGGAGACAGAGAGACGAGTACAGTAAGCAGGTTCAAAAAGATGTCGGATGCCGTTCTTATTCAGAGAGGCTTGCACAGGACAGGGTAGCGTGGAGAGCGGCATAAAACCAATCTTTGTACTGAAGACAACAACAACACATTTTCTGAATGATTTTATCATTGTAAGTTTATCGTAAGTATTTCTCTGTTGCCGGGGGGGGGGGGGGGGTAGTTGAAGGGGCGCGTTCGGAAAAGTAAAATTATAGAAATTGAGCACTGCAGTGAGATACTAAATGGGTTTGTAACCGAATGCGTAGGTCGTGCTAAGATAAATTAAAATTTGTGAATCAAGACAGTAAGGGTTGTTCAGTTTATTTAGTCGGAAATGTTTCACGAAGAACCGACGGTGGAGTTAATATTATCACACTGTTTAACTGCTTCATGTGTGGGGGCCAGAAAACCGAGTCGCTGAGGCATACACTTTTTGGATTAGTGAATGGACGGTTTTATGTATCATTTGACCAAGCCCCAAAACTGGATGTCGAAATATTAACTAAAGCGCGAAAGTGTTGATATAAATTCAGCGGCTACACCAAATGTAGGTTTCGACGCAGTAAAATAAAGAACTTGAATTAAATGTACATACTCATCTCTTAAAAATATATAAAATGCACCGAAACTCAGTATTTATACAATAATGGCACTTGGACATGTAATGCTTTTATATGTAATTTTCATTTCTGCATTTTGGATTAACGGACTAAAAGGCAAAATATGTGAGTAGCCTAATATCAAACCTGGACATCTGATCTAATGGTCGAAATTTAGTTAGCAGTCGATCCCAAACGATGTTTTTCCGCTCTTTTCATTGGTGAAGTCAGTTTTTTTTTTCTTCAAAAATTGACGTAAATGTGATAAATCACACGTTAAATTTGACTGTTCACGTTAAAAGCGGACACCTACATAAGAGCTTGATATCAAATTCGGACACTTGTCCAATGAAGCAGTGCGCACCAATGGGAACACAGTATGTGATCACATGACCTCGAAACTCACACATGGCGACAGCATGTGCCAGGTACTAAGACGTATTAGCCCGCACTTAAGTTTTTCAGTAACTTTTTAAATTATTATTACTAGTAACCATCTTAAAGCGAGTGAAATGGAACATATCACAAGCGGCCGAAAGTAAAGCTAGAAAGCGGTTGAGACAACCTGAAAAGTGGAAAATAAATATTGAAAAGAAACAAAGGTAAGACTAGCTTGTAAATTACACTGTTCTGTTGTAAGGCGTGTTATCCGAAATTATTACTTGTTGGAAAGACGTTCGACGTCAGAAATAACGTAAGAATGTTTACGAAAAAATCTGGCGACAGTTTCAACAGACCTTATGCTAACAATTTTAGAGATTCAGTGCACTAACATTTCATTTTGTACATGAAATTAAAAAGATTATTATGATTATTGTAGTTCTACCTTTGACCAATATGTAATAGAGTTCAGAATTTAATATTTTTTAATTTTTCTGAAAGCCGTGTTCACACAAAATGCGGAACATACACATTTTGGTTTCAAAGACGGACATCTGTATTTGAAAGTGCTAGAGTAATCAAATTGATATTAGCCACTTCCAGGTATAAATCCCTAAGTATTAAAATTGATAATGGTGAAATCAGCTTATAAATATATTAGCTCTACGTTTAGCAATAAAAATGACGTTTATCTCAGTTTCTTGCAAACGACAAATGTCCGTCTTTGATAATAGGCTACTCGAGTCTCTTAGTCAAGTGATGCAAATTAGAAAAGGATGTAGTGACATTATTCTTTCATAAAATACAATATAATTGTATTAGTTAAGCTATATTTAATGATATTTAACCGTTACAAGAAGAACATAACGTTACTATTCGATTTTTGTGACTTTCATAGGCTACTTACTGAAGTAATAACTCGTAAATAACTTGAGAACTGAAGTAGAAAGTTCCGTATATGTTCGGAAAATATTATATTCTTTCTAGTGCAATTAACAAAAAGTAACTCGAAATAAAAAAAATGATGACAATTAATAATAAATTATAAGGAGGTGAAGGTGTAAATGTATTTTACTGACGTACGAACATAGGTACTAATTTTCCTTCTGAACAGTTACATACGTCATCTGAATATATCAATGCTTGACACCAACCGCAACATTACAACATTATTGCAGACGTTTAATGTAAAGAAAAGCAATAGATATTTTTTTTATTGGGATATGTCATTAGCAATAGTAAAATCAAGTTGCGAGCAGTCGAACCCATCAATGACATCCTCGAAAACAGGGTGGCTGAAAAGTTTGCGGTAAAAATCTCGTACGTCCTTTGGAATGAGGTCCATTAGAGACTGAATGTCTTTTAGCTTGGCTTCCCATTTGAGCACAGAAGCGTCAACAGGGCTTGAAAGTTACTTTTGGTCATCATTCGAGGTGGTCTACCTGCTGATTTCTTCCTAATGTCAACTTCAAATGGCTCACCATGAAAGTCAGTTTTGAACACTATATTGAATGGTTTGTCTTTAAACAGGCCTATCTCACTCATCTTCAACCAGTTTATTTTCACTTTCCGGGAGTTGGTTCTGTGATTTACTATAATTTTTTTCTCTTTTTTTCCTATATTTGAATTACTCTTGAAAATCTTCAATTTTCATTCTAAGGACTGTAAGAGGAATTCGTTTGTGGCACTATTTCACGATATTAATGTAATAATCGGCTGGTGTATAAAGTCTGTGTTGCAGTTTGAGAGCGTATTCTATGTCTCCGAAGTCGCTGTCATTCGTAAGGAAGCTATGTCCAGGTATAAAAAACCTCTGTCTTAATGTGTGGAACGTAGGATGCTGTTCTAAATCTCCTTTAGCACTAGAACCATCTTGATGTTTCTGTTCTGTCCACCACATGCCGCATAGCCAAATGATACGAAATGAAGTTGCAAGATGGGGCTGTTAGTCAGCTGATGCAAAATACAATAATAGCGATCGAGTGTTTGGCGCTTGGTTCAAATGAACTTTCTCTCGACGTTTATACCCTACTTATTTCAAACAATTTTTTTATAGGTAGTTCATATTTCCATACATAACCTGCTACAAAAATCTTGTCGCTTGATCAATTGTTGCACAACACTGCCCGAATAAAAGGTAATTACAGCTGTTCGAATTTCCAAAAAATAACTGAACAAACGCTGTCCAACTCCTCCTCTAAGGATGGAAGTAAAGAATCCACTGAAGAAGTACGTTAGGTTAACTGTTCGCGCGTCCTTTTTCAATCTCGTTCGCCGTATGGCACTTCACGTTGTAGCGACGGCGTTATCTGTGCTGCGCTAAGCGTTCAGAATTCTCTCTGGCCAGAGACGTTAGAGTAAGAAGGCGGATAAAAACTGCGCGAGCAAAGTGATCGTTAATAATTCACCCGGCCGCCGCCTAATATTGCCGCATAAAACGCTTTTGCGCGCGGCGAGTCGTCTTTTTAAGGAGTGGCGTGGCGCGGCGCTGTTTTTGGGAGAGTGTCTCGCGATAAAAGGTTTTCAGCGGCGCGGCCAGATAAGCTGGCTGTGCGGAACAGTTCCCTGCCCTGCCGCGCTGTCCGCCGTCTGCCGCTCCGCTGCCCCTGTCTTCAGAACCCTCCCTGCCAGGGTTGCCAACGTCAGTGGTTTCCTACCGAATCTGGTGGTTTTCTACAGCCAACGGTGGGAAAAAATCTGAGTCAGTGGGAGGTGGGAAAGTTGGTAGATTTCAATGAAATAATTTTTAAAAAAATGTTGCAGAAGTAATATAATTCTAATTTGAAATTATTAACGAATATGGGCAGATAAATGACTAGGAAATGTATCACATTATTGGATAAAATGTAAAATTCTTAAGAGTTCAATGATACTAACAATTGTATGACTCATTACTCATTGTTGTAGGCTGTTAATTCTGTGTTGACTTCTCCAATCTCCATGGAGAGGAAGTGTTGTACTTTCATCACACACTGACATTGTGTTAATGGTATGCATTTGTTGCTACAGCACTTTATCAGATTTTTATTGTTGTGAAAATGACTGAACATTGCAGACACTTCATATGTGACTGTACCTTCATTGCTAGCTTTCTTTTTTCTCAGATGTGATTACATTGGAATATAGCTGAAATCTAGATGTTCTGACATAAAATAAAGACAATAGAATGAGTGACGCTGACCTCCTTTCCAGACTGGATAACTTTATGTTTTCAAGTTCAAATATTTCACAATTTGCTATCTGTACCCGACAAGCATTGCAATGGCTCAAAGAAATTATTGTTTGCTTTTATATATAACATGTTTACTGAAGTGCTTTTGAACAAACAATATTTTTTTGTATTTCCGTCTAGTGTGTATACAGATAAGTCAGGTACATATAAACTCCTCCTTTAAAATGCATAGTTGCGTCCAAATTTCAAATCAATCGGTCAAGAACAAACGAATAGACAGTGTTTTTTTGCATGGGAACTTTGGAAAGTTCGGTGGTTTTTGGTGGGATTTTACAGTCACTTCGGTGGTTTTTATCATGACCTCGTTGGTAACCCTGCTCCCAGCTCTCAGTAGAGGTGCTATATATGCTCTCTAGCTCACAGATGCTCGGCAGTCACGACTAAAACATGCACACACGAAGACGTGGACGTCACACTCGCTGAACCTCAGTACCCCAAAGGATGTTTTACTACTACTCTGTTATTCCCCTATTTACATGATTATATTTCCTTAAAAATCCATGATAAATTAAATATTAATTGCGTAACTATATTTCGACGGCGGTAGTATATTTGAACAGTGAGACGCCACGCTTAATAGCTACCTGAGCAAAGAGCTTCAGTGTCAACGGATTTTAGTATTGTTAAATATACAGGGTGTCTCACGAAAGACGCCTGCCAGGCGTCCGCGGATCGCGCGATACGGCTCCCAGCCGCCGCCCCCGCATCCGCCGGACTCGGCAGCACCGCCCGATTTTCGGACTCTATTGTGCCGTGGGCGCATACACTACATTTACATCTACATGGGATTCCCAGAAAATCACATTTAAGTGCCTGGCAGAGGGTTCATGGAACTACCTTAACACTATTCATTTCCCACTCCACTCTCGAATAGCGCGCGGGTAGAAAGAACACCTGAATCCGTTCGAGCTCTGATTTCTCGTATTTTATTCTGATGATCATTTGTACCTATGTAAGTGGGAGTCAACAATATATTTTCCCATTCGGAGGAGAATGTTGGCGATTGGAGTTTCATAAGTAGCCCACGCCACAGCGATAAGCGCCGTTGTTGTAATGATTCCCATCCCAGATCCTGTATAGCTTCCGCAACGCTGTCTCCCCTGTATCGTGAGAATACGAAACGAGCTGCCCTTCTTTGAACTCTTTCGATGTCTTCCTTCAAACCCACTTAATAAAGATCCCACACTGGGCAGCAATACTCCAGAAAAGGACGGACAAGCGTAGTGTATGCAGTCTCTTTAGTAATTCTGTCGCATCTTTTTAGGGTTCTGCCAATAACACGCAGTCTCTAGTTCGCCTTTCCCACGACTTTATCTACGTGTTCTTTACAGTTTAAGTCTCAAGTAATAGTAATTTCTAGGTATTTTGTGGAATTTACGGCCTTCGCGTTTGATTGATTTATCTTGTAAACAAAGATTAACGGATTTCTTTTCGTACTCATGTGGAGGACTTCACACTTTACATTATTTAGAGTCAATTACCAATTTTTAGACCATAGTGATATCTTATTTAGATCGTTCTGCAGTTGGGTTTGATCTTCAGATTATTTTACTAGACGGTAAATGACGGCGTCATCTGCAAACGACCTAAGAGAGTTACTTAATTTTTTTCCCAAATCATTTAAATAAGGAACAGCAGAGGGCCAATGACACTACCCTGTGGAATGTCCGATATCACCTCTGTTTTAGTTTATGCTTTACCATCGATTACTACAAACTGTCCTCTCTGACAGAAAATCCCCTATCCAGTCACAAATTTGGGGCGATATACCATAACCACGCAATTTGATTAAAAGCCGTTTGGGAGGTACGGAATCAAAAGCCTTCTGGAAATCAAGAAATACGGAATCTATTTCACAACCCTTGTCGATACCACTCATCACTTCAAGTGAGTTAAGAGGTAGTTGTGTTTCACATGAACGATGTTATCTAAATCTGTGTTGACCTTGGGTCAATAGGTCATTCTGTTTCGAGATAAATCATAATATTTGAATACAGGATATGTTCCAAAATTCTGCTGCAAATTGACGTCAGTGAAATAGGCCTGTAGTTTAGTGGGTTACACCTACTGTTTTTCTTGAAAATAGGTGTGACCTGTGCAATGTTTTGGTACAGATCCCTCTTTGAGAGAGCGGTTGCATATGACTGTTAACTAAGGAGCTATCTCTTCAGCATAATCACATAGAAATCTAATGAGTTAAAGTCAAAAAACATTGCCATCTAACCTAAGCTTACCTTTATTTACAGTAGATGTTCAAAATGATGTCCCTCTATGGAAAGAGCGGTCTGTTATCTCTTGAAAACATTTGCGAACACTCGACGAATTTCTGCTGCCGAAATATGGGAAATGGCTAGTCGAATCCTGTCTTCCAACTCTTCGTGTGCATGGGGATTGCTTGCATACACCTTGTCTTTTAACATTCCCCAAAGATAAAAAGGCACAGAGATTTAGATCCGGAGAACTAGGAGGCCAGTCAACTATCCTATCACCAAAAACACTTCATATTGCTGGCATATAAGCATTGGCAATGTGTGGTCTTGCATTTTCCTGCATGAAATAACTGTACAGCTTTTCTTTGGGGGAAAGTTCTTGAAAAAATGGATGCAGGATATTGTTCACATACCTGTCAGAATTTATTGTTTCGTGTAAAAATATTGGAACAGTTATTCGCCTCGCACTAATTGCACACCACACTCCAGTTTTCACGTTACGAAGAGGTTGTTGATGTAACTCATGTGGATTTTCTGAGCTCCAACGTCGATTGTTCCGCGAAATTACGTAGCCTGACAAATGCAACCATGCTTCATCAGAAAAATAAATCATCTCAGAATGAACTTCCCATCGTGCACAGGCTGTAACAGCCAGTTACAGTGACGACGTCGAGCAACGAGCAACAATATCTAATTTCGTGAGTTGATGCACTACCGTTATTTTGTACGGCTTTAATTTCAATTTGTGTACTGCTCTCTGAGCAGATGCCCTTGACACACCCGTCTGAAGTGCCAAACGGCGAAGAGATTATCTCATTTTTTTTCTCCCAAGGCCTACCCTATCTCGTCTAATTTATTATCGGTTAGAACACTACTTCCTCTAGGCCTTCGTTCCTCTAACACAGATCCAGTCTTTTGAAATTTCTTCACTAATCTGCGTATCGTGGATTCATTGGGAACATGCACACTGGGAAATTTACATATGAATTCTAGCCGACATCCCACATACGATTATGTTTTTGCACAGTTCAGCACAAGAAACACTCGTTGATCCTTCGTGCATACCATACTGAAAGGAAACTCGACAGCAAACTCAAAACAAAATACCCGAACACTCTGTCACGCAGTACAGAACACAAGAGCACGGTGTTTCTATCTGACGACAATAGGTCCGGTCTCGGCGCTGTAGCCATAGCAGCGACCGTCAGGCGGAGCGGCAGCAGCCGGCAAACGCGCCGCGCAAGTCGCGGACCTCTCACAGGCATCTTTCGTGAGACACCCTGTATATCTGTTTTGTTAAATGTAAACAACATTTGTAGGGAGGTGGTCAAAGCTTTTAATTGTGTGATATTCAAATGTATGAAAGGGAAATTGTATTTTAAATATGAGGCGTTAGGATGTGCAGAATGACATAATTTTGGGTGCAGTTAGAGCACACTTTCGAACGCCTGGCAAGGGACTCGTAGCTTGGACGTCGCAGTCAAAGGTTGTGACACTGGGTGGTCTGAAGCTGCGTTACGAACTTGTGATTTGAAGACATAGGCATGTGTGGACATAGAAAATTTATGGGACTGTGACTGCAGAACTTCGTCTCTAGTGAAAAGTGGTAAACTATGCACTGTAGTTGGGCTGTGGAACTTTGATAATTCAGAAATCGTGTACTCGTATGATGACAAACTGTGTTTTATAGCAAATACTGTAATTAATCGCGGATTAATTTCGAACTGCAATTTTCGATGAACTTCACTTATTTACTTGAGATACTTGGGAACTTTTACTCTCGAGTGCGTATATTGTGCCTCATATGAAAAATATTTGGGGATATAGTTACTTACCGATGCACAAACTAGGAGCACCTCCAAAATTTCATGTCCAAAAAGAGTAATACACTCCATTTATAAAAATTACACCTTGAATGACTCCCTTCTAAACATGATCTTAGAATCTTTTTTGTTGGTTATTCAGAACTTTAATTTATGTTTGTTTAAATATATTTTTCGCGTCATCATCTGGATATTGATAGACTGACTAAACTTCACATTAATTACTGATCTTATTTAAATAGTTTGGGTAGCTGTTTAGAGCATAGAAGCTGACATACATAACTCGCCCCCATGAACAGAGACAACGAGCCATGAACTTTTTACTACCCTGAGTTATGTATTGCCCAATTCTTATTAGAGAGTACCGATAGTGTGGTGTCGCTGCGGTGGAGTAGCCGAGCGGTCTAAAGCGCCTCGCTGCTGAGCGCGCGGTTGCTCGCCGTAGAGGTTAGAGTCCTCCCTTGGGCATGGGTGTGTGTGTTTGTCCGTAGGTTAGTTTACCTAGGCTTAAGTAGTTTGTAAGCTACGGACTGATGACCACGCAGATTGGTCCGATAGATTTACAAACACTTGAACATTTGAATAGTGTTGTGTCGCACAAGTCTGAAGTGTGCGCCACGTACTTTCGCCGCGCGCCGCCATGCAAGCACGGCGCGGAGTTCTTACAACGTTAGCCACGAGCGCCCTCTGCTGCAACTCCGCTCGTGGCCACCACTGAACTGGATCGGTCACTTGGGATTAGGACAAGCACTAGGAATCATCAGTATGCAGGATTCTATCTAGTTAAACTATGTATCTGCATTCCACTAGTCTTCAGTTAACAAAGATAAGTATTGTACTATTTCTGCTAAACACATATCTTGTTCTAATCTAGCTTAGTGTTTCTAGTTTCTGCTGTCTCGCTGGCTGGTCACCTCCGACTCTGTACCCGCACACGCGTGCATCCTATTTCCCTGTGTCGGTCTCTCTCTACTCGGCCACCGACACCTAGGACAACCGGCGGAAACGAGACACGTAAGATAGGAAGGTCGCAATCTGTAACACTCAAGCAGACGTAACTTTTTTCTGTACCTGTGTTGTATGAGACTGCGTCTGCTCGATATTTGCACATACTGCTCTAAAAGAACAATTTTAAGAGCATGTGTAAGAGTATGTAATCAATACAGCTTTCCTATCAGCCGTACCGTAGGGGATACACCGGTTCCCGTTGGATCACCGAAGTTAAGCACTCTCGGGCATGGCTAGCTCTCGGATGGGTAACCATCCGTGTCTGCCCAGCGCTGTTAGCAAACGTGGTGCAATCAGCTCTTGTGAGGCCAACTGAGGAGCTACTTGATAGATAAGTGGCGGCTCCGGTTACGAAAACTGACACAACGGCCGGGAGTGAGGGGCACTGACCACGTCCCCCTCCATACCGCATCCGTTGACGCCTTCGGGCAGAGGGTGACACGGCGGCCGGTCGGTACCCAGTGGGCCACTCGAGGCCTTGTCGGACGGACTTTAGTTTAGTCAATACAGGTTTAAAAATCTTCTAGATCGGTAGCAAGACACGCAGATTAGGTTGCAAAATAACTTCTGATGGCCGAAGAGAAGAAGATATTAAACGCAGAACGGCAATGGGAAGAACAGCATTCCTGAAGAATCTAAATTTTGTTGATAACCAAAATTAATTTCGTTGTTAGCAATTCTTTTCAGATTGCATTTGTGTGGAGTGTAGCATTTTAAAGGAGTGAGAGGTGTAAGACAAAATGTTCGGTCAGAAAGATGCTAGAATAATTTGAAATATGGTGCTACCGACGAATGCTGAAAATTGTATGGTTGATGGCGGAACTAATGAGGAACAGAATGAGGGATAAAAAAAATGTCTGCCACATTTCGACTAAGAGAAAGGATCGATTGGTGCGTCAAAAGTCGCAGAGGCGAATACAGTAAGAAAAATGGATCAAGGTTGCCGCTCTATGAAGAGGCTTGCACAAGATAGGGTAGCATGGAGAGCTGCATCAAACCAGTCTGCGGACTGAAGACCACAATAACAATAGTGATTAAGTGTTTTCTGTGTTTATATTTGATGCAATTATTTAGGGGTCTGTAGGTGGCATGATTTGAACGCCGGAACTGGTAGAATTGTCTGTGAACTGTCTCGCGAATACAACTTACAGCCTACAAGTAATAAGAAACGGGTATTGGGTGTTTTCTACAAGAATGCATACGACATGTTAGATTGGCAGTTCATACGATTAGTAATGCTGCAACGTTTTATATAGCAATGAAGTATATTTTCACGTTCCGAGGATACAGTCGAAGTTTCGAAAATAAATCTCGCTGCAACGTCAAACGCAGCTTTTCTAATGATATTCACTGCAATTCCTGTATAACTTCCGTGTCCTGTATTGCGATAGTACAAAACTAACTGCCCCTGATCTTTATCTTTTGATGTGCTCAATCAGTTTCACCTTATACAGATCCCAATACTCCAAAACAGGCGCAATTATGGCAAATTCTCACTCAGTGATGCGAACATAAATCAGAAATGTTACTTTAAAATATTTTCCAATCCATGGTGTGGTTCGTACAAAATGTCAAATGTTTTTAAGCTCATGGAACTTAACTGTTGGGTCACCAGTCCCTAAACTTACAAACTACCTATAAACTAACTTATACTAAAGACAGTACAAACATCCATGCCCGAGGGAGAACTCGCCGACAGGGAACGGCCTCGCGCATAGCAGCATAGGGCCTCAATGCTCCCTGCCACTTCGTCGCGACAGGCTCCTACAGCAACCGTTGAAATTTAAATTGAATTAAATGTAATAAAAGTTTAGGAAGAACATGTGGTTTGAATAAATTTGATTTGGCCCTATATTAGAAAAAAATTACAGACCAAATTTCAGGGATATTTTCGTCAATATCTCGTTCATTTCATATGTTATCTGCATTGGATGGCATAATTATTGGTTGTATGTCTTTAGCTTCATCTTCACTCACTACATCGTTGTTTAGTTCTGCTAGAATTTCGAATCATGCGGTGTGTTTTTATCTCCATGGTATCATGAAATGTGAATAAGACGTCATTTGTCTTGAAATATGTATCGTACTATGACCAAAAATCGAAGGTAAATTCAGTGATATATATGCCTAACGTCTTTAAAATATGTCGTGAATCGTATTAGCAGTAAAGACGTAATAAATCAAAACCTCACGCGTGATGATGCGGTTATTCATCAACCAAATTTGATTATGACTTCATGTCTCATGAACTATATGCTTAACTGTGATATAACATCTGTCGGTATCAGCGTAATTTGAGCTGATCGACTATATAAAATAAATAAATTCGACGCGAGAGGTTTACTGGTAACACAACTCTTTATTAGACAACAGAAGGTACTAGCTGAAAAAACAAAAATTGTCAGAGAGTAAACTGCAGAGAGAGTAACAAAAAATCATAGAGTATACATCGCGTATGGAATATACTAGAACACGTAAAAATATACAGCGCTCCTGGCGGCTGGACGCTGAATTATGATTAACAGCCGCGATTCATTTATTACACCCGCGATAGTAGCGTACCTCTGGTGGCCGGTACGGAACTAATTATAAGCGCGGTTCACTTAATTCAATCGCTACACTGCACTGAACTTCGCGCTGACGCGTGGCGGCTGGCAAAGCAGAGCGCCACATCAGCCCCCCGGGCGGAAGCGGAGCGTGGTATCGATGAATCGTGCTGGAAAGTGTACCCGACGACCAGAGCGAGTTGTCCGTGTCGGAGGCTGCTCCGTGGGTGGCGGCGGTGGTGTTGGTTGTGCATCTTGATCAGCCAGGTTCTGAAATCTCCGTTGGTTAGCGGTCGGGGATGACTCTTGAAACACGTACGCAGGCTTCACTCTGTTTAGAGAAACAGTTGTTGCTTTGCCGTTCACCAATATGTCAATTGTCTGCGTACTTCTTCGTACCACGCGGTATGGGCCAGTGTACGGAGGTTGTAGTGGTGGTTTCACGCCGTCGGTGCGAAGCATAACATGGGAGCACTGATCTAGGTCCTGATGAACATAACAAGGCGGTGTGCCATGTCGTGAAGCCTTTGGAGGACGGATCTGTGCGATATGGTTTCGCAGGCGACGTAAGAAATCTGGCTGGTCTTGTGTCGATTTTTGCACTGACGTCGACGTCGACGAATTCACCAGGCAGACGCAATGTTTCTCCATATACTAATTCCGCAGCCGATGAATCGATGTCCGGTTTATAAGTTGTTCGAAGGCCCAGTAACACCATTGGTAGAGCTGAAGTCCATGTGTTGTCATGACACATGAGCGCTGCTTTTAAAGAACGGTGCCAGCGTTCGATCATACCATTACTAGCGGGATGGTAGCTAGTGGTTCTGTGGTGTACATATCCGCAAAACTTGGCCAGCTGAGCGAACAGATCAGACTGAAACTGTCGTCCACGGTCAGTGGTGATATGTTGAGGGCATCCAAACCTTGCTAACCACGCTGACGCGAATGCAGAGGCTAACGTTTCAGCTGTTATATTGTAAATGGGAACTGCCTCTGGCCAGCGAGTAAAACGATCGATCATAGTTAAAAGGTAGCGTTGACCGTTCGATGGCGGAAGTGGTCCAACAACGTCCAAATGAACGTGAGCGAAACGTACAGTTGCGTCTGGAAAGTCACCGATAGGGGCATGCACATGGCGAGACACTTTACACTTTTGGCACTGCAAACATGTTCTTGTCCATTCTTTACAGTCTTTCTGCATGGCTGGCCACACGAAACGCTGGGACACGAGTCGAGAAGTGGAACGAATTCCTGGGTGGCACAAGTTGTGAACACTGTCGAAAGCTTGTCTTCTGAACGCTACAGGAAGAAATGGGCGGGGTCTTCCGCGTGAGACGTCGCAGTAGAGCTTGGCGTCTTCTCCAGGAACGTCGACGAGCTGCAACTGTAATCCTGACGCGTCATTGTCGACGAACGTGCGGAGTTCCGCATCCTCTTGCTGTGCTCGGGCCAGTGCAGGAAAGTCGATAGGGCTCATTACACTGTTGACACGAGACAAACAGTCAGCCACTACATTGTTGACACCCGAAATATGTTTTATGTCTGTCGTGAACTGGGCTATAAACTGCAAATAGTTGAATTGCCGAGGAGAGCAGTTGATACTGTTCCGTTTGAATGAAAATGTCAGCGGTTTATGGTCCGTATATATCGTGAACACACGCGCTTCGACTTGAGGGCGGAAGTATTTCACCGCTTCATACATGGCCATGAGCTCGCGGTCGTAAGCACTTCACTTTCTCTGTGATGGTGACAGTTTCTTTGAGAAGTATGCTAGTGGCTGCCAGGCGTTATCCGTCCATTGTTGCAACGCCGCGCCTATAGCTGTCTGTGACGCGTCCACGACTATTGCTAACGGTGCTTCGAGGTTGGGGTGAGCTAGAAGCGTTGCTTCTGCCATGCTCTGTTTAGCAGCTTCGAAAGCTGCACACATAGTCTCAGTCCAGTGTACAGTCAAACTGCCTTTCCTCTTAGGACCAGTTAGTGCTGCATTCAGTGGTTCTTGTAATTCAGCTGCATGAGGTAGGTGTCGACGGTAGAAGTTGAGCATTCCTAGGAATCGACGCAGTTCCTTGATTGTGGTTGGCCTAGGTAATTGCAGAATAGCTTCAACCTTCTCTGGTAAAGGTAAAGAACCCGCAGCTGAAATTTTGTGTCCAAGAAAGGTCACTTCGGATCGTCCGAAAACGCACTTGGCAACGTTTAACACAACTCCGTAATGTTCTAGGCGTTTGAACACTTCCTGCAGATGTTGTCGGTGTTGTTGTTCTGTCTCAGAGAAAACGAGCACATCATCCAGATAAGCAAAACAGAACGGAAGCCCTTGTAGGACTGAGTCAATAAATCTTTGCCAAGTCTGTGCTGCGTTGCGCAATCCAAAGGTCATATACATACTTTCAAACAGGCCGAAAGGTGTTATTATTGCTGTCTTAGGAATGTCCTCTTTAGCCACTGGTATCTGAGTATAAGCCTTCGCACAGTCTAAGACACTGAATACCGTTGCACCATGTAAAGCATAGTTATAGTCTCTTAATAATGGTACAGGATATCGGTCCGGCACTGTTCTCGAGTTCAATGCACGATAGTCTCCGCAGGGGCGCCAGGATCCACCTTTCTTTGGCACTAGATGTAAGGCGGAGGACCACGGACTGTTCGACGGCCTGATAATACCTTCTCGCAGCATGGTGTCGAATTCGGCCTTAGCGATGGCGAGACGGTCTGGCGCTAAACGTCTTGGTCGGCATGACACTGGCGGTCCCTCCGTCGTCTTGATGTGATGCACTGTATTGTGATGGATCTGTTTAGGTGCTCCGGGTGGCCTGGTCAAACTCGGAAACTGACTTAAAAGTGAAGAATATTCGTTCTCAGGTGCCTGTACGAGCTTTGCACTGTGGATGGTTGCACTGCGGTGAAAACCAGTGACAGTTAAACCAGTGACGCTGTCCACAAGTCGGGCGTTTGCCACGTCTGGCAAGAGTTTGTAATGCGCCAGGAGATCTGCTCCGATGATAGCTTCTGTAACGTCTGCAACAGTAAAATTCCATTTGAAAGGACGGCGTAAACCCAAGTTCAGCTCCATCTGCTGGGTACCATAAGTCGCAATCGTTGAATTGTTGGCAGCCGTTAGACAGAAGGCGGTTGAAGGCCTGTAACGATGTAGGGAAGACCGTGGCAGGATACTGAGGTCCGAACCGGTGTCCACTAGAAATTTCAGGCCAGAAACTCTGTCACTGATGAACAGGCGCCTGGATGGTGACGGGCAGTCGGCTGCGCCTACGATCGACCGCCGCCGGCGTTTGGGTACAAACACGGTGACGTACACTTTCGCGCGTTCTCGCCGAATCTGCGGTGGTACCAACACACAGGCTGTTGCTCACCTTGTGCATTTTTGACGCGGCTCGAAGACTGGCTTCTTGAACGTCGGCGGTAACGTCTGCTGCTGTTTCCTGTGCCGCTTTGCAATAATGCACTGACTTGCCCACATAACATGTCTACTTTTGCGGCGAGAGGTTCATAATCTGCTCGCGCTGCAGCCGCTGTACTGCTGCCTTGTGCCGCAACTGCGTTAATCTGGGCAGGTGCTATAGCTTCCTGTATGCGGTCTGCTAACTCCGCCACGGCGTCCAATGACATGTTAGTTTGCGATGCCACTATAGCCTTTATTTGCGGCGGTAATCTACTGCTCCACAGCGTGCGTAATAAATTGTCAGGCACGATGACTGTATCTACCTTACTGCGCAGATGCCGCAGATATTGCGACGGCTTGCGATCTCCGATCTCTTCCTGCGTAAGGACTTGTCGAATCCGATCTTCCTGTGAGGCTGCGACTCTCCGTATTAATTCAGCCTTGAGTCTTCGGTAGGAATCTTCCGCCGGAGGTGCGGTGATGAAGTCTTGCACTTCAGCCGCCAAACGTTGTTCCAACTGGCTCACTACGAGTGCGAACTTGGTGCTATCTGCCGTAATTCCCGCACAGGAGAAACTTGCTTCCACCTGCGCAAACCATAAGACTGGATTATCAGCCCAAAACGGCGGCAAGCGGACCGCTAGCCTTGATACTGCACGATCTTCTGCCATCTCGATAAAAAGTCAGTAGCAGTTCGGTTCTTCCGGCTCGCGAATCACGTCGGGGTCACCAATTGTCGGTATCAGCGTAATTTGAGCTGATCGACTATATAAAATAAATAAATTCGACGCGAGAGGTTTACTGGTAACACAACTCTTTATTAGACAACAGAAGGTACTAGCTGAAAAAACAAAAATTGTCAGAGAGTAAACTGCAGAGAGAGTAACAAAAAATCATAGAGTATACATCGCGTATGGAATATACTAGAACACGTAAAAATATACAGCGCTCCTGGCAGCTGGACGCTGAATTATGATTAACAGCCGCGATTCATTTATTACACCCGCGATAGTAGCGTACCTCTGGTGGCCGGTACGGAACTAATTATAAGCGCGGTTCACTTAATTCAATCGCTACACTGCACTGCACTTTTCAACACTGGACTTCGCGCTGACGCGTGGCGGCTGGCAAAACAGAGCGCCACACATCAGAGGAACGTTCAGTGGCATGAATGTGTACTGTTTGTGAAATGTCTCGCCAATGAAATTTACAGTGTAGATGTAATAACTTGTAACGTCATGCCAAATGACGTAGATTTACATCATGAACATCGGAAAAGTAGTACGCGATAATTTCTCAGCATTTTGTTGGTGTTTTCAGCGAGAAAAAGATCCGGCACTGTTATCTGAACCATCAGCCGCCACTGATAATACTGTTGATGGAAGCAGCAGTAGGGTTACCGTATGTTCATCACCAAAAAAGAGAACAGTTGATATAAAAAGGACACATTAGTGTTAACATAATGTAATTTAATGAAAGTCCAGATCCAGTTGCAATTAGTTGTGCTTTATTTAAGCCCACACTACCAGTTTCGGCCTCTATGTTAGGCCATTTTCAAGTGTGACAGACGTTATGCCATAGAGAAAGCAACGTCAACTTGGCATAACGTCTGTCACACTTGAAAATGGCCTAACATAGAGGCCGAAACCGGTAGTGTGGGCTTAAATAAAGCACAACTAATTGCAACTGGAGCTGGATTTTCATTAAATTTGAACCACAGTTGCGGCAACAGCAACCATCCAACGATGGAGAAACTAATAATGTAATTTATAACTTTATTAATTAACCACGTCAAACTACTACAAACTTATTATGGTATAACAAATGCTGGTAGTTGACCTCCACAAAACCACAGAATTCTTTTAACTCCTCTGTACGAAAAGTAATTGAATGTTTTCAACACAACCAATTCAATATCAGTCTTCAGCCCGGAATCAAAACCATGTTGCACACAGTTGTGTAGCACATGAGCTGGACAATCCATTCCTATCAATTTTAAGTTTGATATTTTTTTAAATGGCTAAACACATTGCAGCTCTTCCAATTGCACCAAAGTTTGTGTTAGCATTATCACCAGTAAAAGCTACAAGCTTCTTATCAATAGCAAGTGTGTGTAATACGTCTTTTGTGTATCGGGCTGTTCTGTCTGATTTTTCATTAGATGTGCAATTAATTTCAATCACTTTCGTATTGATCGCGCCTGATTCCCTGCGTTCAATGGTCATCTACATTAATACGATCCAATATTAACCCTTACGATACTTATACGACTTACCTTTGTTAGAAACAGATATGTACGTTCCAACAGGGCAAATCAAACATTCTGCTTCATGTTCGTTTCTTCCTCTCTTGAATGATTTGTATATCTCCAAGAGCACATTATTTAACACTGCCTTTCTTTTCGGCATTTTTTGTTTGTATTTAAGTTCGTAATTTATTTGAAGCAAAGTGCTACGTACGATCTCGAACACACAAGATTTAACCTAAATCACAAAGTATAACAAAAACAATAACAAAGAACATAATGCATATAACGTGACAGCTGTGTCCACCTAATCCTCGATGGGAGAGGGTGCCGTTATATTCTATTTGCTGTTTAATTAATCCTTAATCATTGTTCTAATTGGTTGATCCATAACAAAAAACTTCGTTAACTTACTTACGACAAATGTTAACAACTGTTTCTTAAATACACTGATTATATAACCGCGTGCCACTACGAGAAATGTCTGCAGGTCCACAGTGAAACATTTCAATACGCAACTGCAACCGAAAATCATATGCGATACGACTGATGGGAAAACTTAGCCACCGCTAAATGCGGGTTACGGACGCACTGTCAACATGCTACTGCCTCGCTCTGCGGTCGGCGGGAGAAGGCCGCACACCAGCCAACAAACAAGAAACGTTCCAACCTAAGCATTGTCGCCCAGCATCTATCGCTGCACGCCTACGATAACTACAGTTCGACCAAAACGTACCACAGAGGTTACTAAGCCGGCCGCGGTGGCCGAGGGCACTGAGGCGCTCCAGTCACGGTCTGCACGGCCACTACGGTCGGGGGTTCGAATCCCCCCTCGGGCATGGATATTTGTGCCGTCCTTAGTTGTAGCTAGTTCATAAGTAGTTTGTAAGTTTAGGAACTGATGACCCCATAGTTAAGTCCCATAAGCTTAACAAACATTTTAAAAAAAAGAGGTTACTAAGCTAAAACCCTGTATTCTCACATGCAGAAGACAGAATACACTGATTGAATACAGGATAAACAACCGGGTTCCTTCGCAGAGAGGTTCCGAATCGTTTGCAACTGTCAGACCCAAGCGGAGAGCGAAATTGTGAACGGCAATTTCGCTCTGTGTATGCGTGTAAGAGTTTCGAACAGTTTGCAACTGCACTGCGAACGAAACTGTTGCCGCCAATGACATAAAAATAATTTTTCTTTCTAGGAACCCAAAACAGAGGACTTTTGTAAATTCCGCCCGGACATACGAGGCGCGTCCAGAAAGTAAGTTCCGTTTCAATTTATCTCCTCTGCAGCGCTGCGATTGCAGTTCCGCACATGCGCTGTAGACGATGTGTATCAAGGAGAAGAACGTGCGCCATTTGGAGATCGCTGTCAGTTACGTACGCTTTGTTGTGCTTGTTTGAATGTCGCCGTTGATTGAAAATCCCACCGCCTGTGAAATCAGGTCGGTGATTCCGTTTCTGAATGCGAGGAAATTGAAACCAAGTGAAATTTATCGGCAAATTTGCGATATTTACGGACCAAATGCGATGAGTGATTCGATGGTTAGAAGATGGGTCCGACAGTTCAATGGCGGACGTAGTGATGTGCACGATGAAGAACGAAGTGGGCGTCCACCTTTGGTTACAGAAGAACTGGTTCACGCGATTGATGACAAGATCCAGGAAAACCGTAGATTTACAATTAGTGCTCTCGCTATGGACGTCCCCCAAATTTCACGATCACTGATGCATGACATTGTTACCAAACAACTGAAATTCCGTAAACTTTGCTCACGTTGGGTAACAAAGATTCTCACTGAGCAACACAAAACACAACGGATGGGTAGTGCACTTGAATTTTTGTCCCGTTATGCTGAAGGCGGCGAAGAATTTCTGAGACGGATAGTCACAGGGGATGAAACGGTTTCTTACGACACCCCTGAGAGTAAGCGGCAATCAGTGGAATGGAGGCACACTTCATCCCCACCAAAGGTAAAGCCGAAGCAAATCATGACACTTCGGAAAATGATATGCACAGTGTTCTGGGACTGGATAGGCATCCTACCCATTGACTTCTTACAGCATGGTCAAACAATCAAAGCAGATGATTATTGCGAGACACTTCGGAAATTGTGCTGTGCAGTGCAGAATAAGCGCCGGGGACTGCTGTCAAAAGGTGTTGTTAAGCTTCACGACAACTCACGACCACACATGCAATTGTGACGAAAAACCTCCTACAGGGATTTGGCTGGGACGTGTTTGACTGTCCTCCGTACAGCCCTGACCTCGCTCCTAGCGACTTTCATCTGTTCTTACATCTCAAGTCTTTCCTTGGCGGTCATCACTTTACCAATGACGACGAGCTGAAAGAAACTGTTTCCAACTGGTTGAAGACACAAGCGGCAGATTTCCATGAAGAAAGGTATACAAAACCAGGTGCCACGCTATGACAAATGCCTGCAAAATTTCGGCAGTTATGTGGAAAAGTAGTTTAAGAGTTGTAGAATTTTGTGCAATAAAAATTTTTTCTGTATCTGTGTACAATTTCATTTTATTACCAAAACGGAACTTACTTTATGGACGCGTCTCATATTTTCTTGCCTCAAAAAGAGGACGTGTCCGGGAAAAAGAGGACGTACGGTAACCATAAGCAGTAGGGTTCGCGGCTCCCGATACGCTGAAGCATTCGCGTCGGCAGTTAGGGTTGCCAGATCTCACTACGGTCGGGGGTTCGAATCCCCCCTCGGGCATGGATATTTGTGCCGTCCTAGTTCGTAAGTAGTTCATAAGTAGTTTGTAAGTTTAGGGACTGATGACCCCGTAGTTAAGTCCCATAAGATTTACAAACATTTGAACATTTTTGTTGCCAGATCTCCGGGCGCCGCCCGGATTGCCCGGGTTTGGAATGAATTCTCCGTGTCTACGGGACAATCACTCTCATCTCCGGGCTTGAATGTAACCTTCATCTTAACTTTTTTTTTACGCCGCTTTTTAAGTACTGTGCTCATATAGCGACGATCTACATCGAACGTAACGTAACTTAAACTAAGAACGAACACAACATCGATGCCCTAGGGGGGGATTCGAACCTCTGGAGGGAGAAGCCTCGCACACCGTGGCAAGACGCCTCAGTGCTCTCGGCCATTCCCAGCCGGCTCCTCTCTAGTAATTATGAATAACTTTATATAAATGTCAATTTCTTATTGCAACAAAACGCTACATTTCTATTCTTCCTCTGAAAACTTTTCGCTGTTGCTTCGGTGGTAATTGCTAGCGCATTATTAAGCAAACACTGTTGCCGCAACGTGTCAACTGGCGACGTTTATTATTTGTGTTCGTTCGTTCATTGTTTGTTATCAGTTTACCGGCAATTTTTGGAATACTCGGATCGTGTGTGAACAGACAAGCTTACAGTAACTCAGATTAGTGAGTAATAAAAGTGAAATGAAGAGACGATATCTAAGTTCGTTCCGTGAAGAATGGTTGCTGGAAGAAAATTATAAAGAGTGGCTACAAAAGTTTATTAGGTATCTGGCGCTCTTCTTGGTGACCAGTTTGCGGAGCCTCAAGCGGCAACTCTTCGAAGGCGCAGCTGTTGATGTGAGCAGCTTTGATGCTACCTCGACTTCTGCTGTCACGCCGACTGCAGTGTTCCGATTGTTGATCCACAGCAACTGGCGCTCTGGCCGGTCAGCTGCGGCATGTGAAGGCCATCCCTAGCAATGTTTCACCGGGGGGATACTTGCTGGGAGGGAGGAGATGTTAGGGTTTTTTTTTTTTTTTTTTTTTTTTTTTTTTTTTTTTTTTTTTTTTTTTTTTTTAGAATTCACGTGTAATCCTGGTTTGGGGGGGAGTCATTGGCCAAGGGGGAGGGGGGCACGGGCACGTCTGGTCTCCGGGCCTGCCTCTAGTTCAATCTGGCAACCCTACCTGTATCCTCACCTCACATGCAGAAGACAGAATACATTGATTGAATACAGGATAAACAACCGGGTTCCTTCGCAGAGAAGTTCCGAATCGTTTGCAACTGTCAGACCCAACCGGAGAGCGAAATTGTGAACGGCAATTTCGCTCTGTGTATGCTCGCGATAGTTTCGAACAGTTTGCAACTGCACTGCGAACGAAACCGTTGCCGCCAATGAAACAAAAATAATTTTTCTTTCTAAGAACCCAAAATTAGAGGACTTTTATAAATTCCGCCCCGACATATTTGCTTGCCTCAAAAAGAGGACATGTCTGGGAAAAAGAGAAACGTGCGGTAGCCCTAAACAGCAGGGTTCGCGGCTCTCGGTACGCTGAAGCATTCGCGTCGGCAGGTGCACGTGCAGTTGTCGACACGTGTGCGAAGCCCTCGTGTGGGCGGAATGCGTAACGCAGCGGCGTGCATTGTCGTTGCCGGGCATTGTTTCCGGCCGCATGCACCGATTCGCCGCCTGTCATCTGCACGCGGATGCCGAGACCGGCTCCAATGCACCTCCACCCCACACTCTGCGAGCGAAAGAGCTCACCACGCAGCGGAAAAATGGAAAATAAAATCTATGTTTAGCCACTCATTTATTTTCCGATGCACAACACTTCGTCGACTACATCATCACCCTACTGCACGGTGTGATCTAATGTATAAAGCAGAGTGTCCGTATGTTTGTACGTGTTGCATACAAATCTACAGTTTTGTTCCAATCTTTATGAAATTTTGTACACGTAAGCTTAAATCCATGAGGACGGTCGTCGTAAGTGTAAGAATCACATACGATATATAGTTCACGAGATATGACGTCATAAACAATGAGAAGCGCGAAAAACTGCTGCATTTTGCGACAATGCTGCTCATTTTCTCCTAAACAATGGGACCGATTGCAACCAAATTTGGTACACACATTCCTTACTGTGAGGTAACAATTGCTGCATGGTTAAGAATTGCGTACGGCACACGGTTCAAAAGATATTACGTCATAACCAATAGAAATCGCAAAAAATGCCGTATAATCCGGCGAGACTTTCGAAATACACTGTATGAGAATGACAGTACTTAGCGACTTGCAACAAACTTTAAACATAATTTAAAACATTTATTAAACTTTTCCTCGCTGACAACCATAGTATAATGATGAAAGGAAAAAAACTTTCTCGCTTACTACTTTTGCGCTGTTTATGGAGTAAAACTACGGCCTTCGGTATGACATTACAATTTATAATTTGTACGCTACAAATTATAGCCACAGGAAATTTTACAGGCAGCTTACACACATATAAGTGAATGTACCTTCTAAATTGTATCACAGTAAGACACGTTGTTCATGAGATATGAGCACGTAAACAGTAACGTTCCGCTGTTCATGGACTAAAACTAAGGCATTTGGTATGATGTTACAATTTATAATTTCTACACTACGAAGTGTAGCCGCAGGAAATTTTACAGACAGTATGCACGCATATAGTTAAGTGTACCATCTAAATTGTATCACTGTACGACACGTACGGTAATTCATGAGATATGAGCACATAGTAACGTTCATGGAAAACCACCCCATCATGCATCAAGTTTTAATCTGTTACTTCTTTGCTATTAATTGTATTTCCGAGAGATTTTACAGACGTACAACCATTATACAAATGAATATATACCTGAAAAATGGCAGGAAGAAATAAATAAATACCCGGGCAACGCCGGGTTTTCAGCTAGTGAACAAGTAAAAGAATCCCCTACTCTTTGCATATTTTTGTAGTTTACATTTGTGTCGTTACGCGCCGTCCGACAGCTGACAGTGTTCGCATTTAAAAAATACTAGAACGTCATACATATATTGCGTTTCCTGTATAGCGTTGCAGCCAGTTTACGCAGACACTATATAAATACTGTTTTATAACGAAAATAGTTTTTATCGCAATGTTGCTTCCGTCCTATCATATGCAGAGGTCATAAAAGGTTAAAGGTTACCATTAGTTCAGAACAACAGTTTCAGTTATAGGAAGGTCAGACAGGCCCGTAACATGAAGATACATTCATTAACCAAATCTGTTTACTCTTGATGCTGAAAATATCGAAAAATAAAAAAATAAAGTTTTATCAGAATAATATTACAATTTTGTACTTATATCTTACTAGACAAAATTAAAGCAACAATATTATTTTTATTGATATAGTGTCTGTTCTTTCGGATATGTCCGAAAGATCATACAGCATTGTTTCACATTAAAGGCCGTAATTTTAGGAATTCCAAACACTGAAACAACTCGACAGTTGCAGGGCATTGAATTTCAATAGCGAACAGGAAAAAGTGAGCTGGAATGTAATTCAAACCCGGCTCCCCTCTTTGGGTCACCTTAAAAAAAATTAATTTTTCTTCTCGTTGCCGTTCTTCTCCAGGTTATCGGATAACTCTGTTCATCTACATCTACATAGATACTCTGCAAATCACTTTTAAGTGCCTGGCAGAGGATTCATTAACCATTTTCATACCTTTTCTCCACCGTTCCATTCTCTAATAGCGCGCGGGAAGAAAGAACACCTAAATCGTTCCGTTTTCATTCTGATTTCTCTTATTTTATTGGCGTGGTCATGTCTCCCTAAGTAGGCGGGTGCTAGCAAAATATTTTCACATTCAGAAGTAAAAGTCGATGATTGACAACAGATCACGCCGCAATGAATAACGTCTTTCTTTTAATGGTTTCCACCCCAATTCATGCAACATTTCCGTGACGCTTCCCCCCCCCCCCCCCCGTAACGTGATAAAACAAAACGAGCTGCCCTTCTCTGAACCTTCTCAATATCTTCCGTCAGTCCCACTTGGTGAGGGTCACACAATGGTCAACAGTACTCCAAAAGAGGACGCACAAGTGTGATGTAGGCAGTCTCGTTGGTGGAGCTGGTGCACTTCGAAGCGCTCTGCCAATGGCAAGTTCCTTGCAGACGTTCAATCATGCTTGTTCCATATTGGTCCTTGAGTTCTAGGTTCATATTTTTTCATTCCTCTCACTGAACTCGCTGACCCACCGCTCCGCCATCTTGCCACTGTAGCCTAATTGGTTAAGGTGATCGCAGGCCTGAAGCGGTTCGATACGGTCCAGCCCAAATTTTTCAACATTGTCATTGGATTTTATTTTAATGCAGAGCACCACATGTTTAATTGTTTAGAATTCGGAATATTATCCTGCTTAAATCTGTTACTGTGAATTTTGTTGTGGATATGTTTTCATTAGTATGGTTCTTTAAATTGTAAATTGATATAAGTACATTACAAAAGCAACAGAGAGCTAACTTGAATTTGACGTTGGGTATCACTTAAAAAGTCAAAGTAGACCAGTGTCGGCATGGAACGCGTACTTAACTAATGTCAACCTGGATTTACGGATTAAGCGAAATGTTCAAATTGTTCAAATGTTTGTTAAGCTTAAGGGACTTAACTACGGGGTCATCAGTCCCTAAACTTACAAACTACTTATGAACTACCTACAACTAAGGACGGCACAAATATCCATGCCCGAGGGGGGATTCGAACCCCCGACCGTAGTGGCCGTGCAGACCGTGACTGAAGCGCCTCAGTCCCCTCGGCCACCGCGGCCGGCTAAGCGAAATGATTCAGTGGTTAAATTTGCAAGTAAGAAACATCCACGATGCTCATGACAGACTACAGCAATGTATGACACTTTATACCAAATCTGGGATAATAATCCCAATTAAAAACATTGTGTTTTGCCGACGACATTGTAAATCTGTCAGAGACAGCAAAGGACCTGCAATAGCAGTTGAACGGAATGGATAGTGTGTTGAAAGGTGCATATAAGATGAATATTAACAAGAGCAAAACTAGGGTAATGGAGTGCAGTCTAAGAAAATCAGGTGATGCTAAAGGAATTAGATTAGGTAACGAGACAATAAAAGAGGTAGATGAGTTTTGTTACTTGGGCAGTAAAATAACAAATGATGGTCGCAGTACAGAGGATATAAAGTGCAGAATGGGAATGGGAAGAAAAGCGTTCTTGAGAAAGAGAAATTTGTTAACATCGAATATTTATTTAAGCCTAAAGAAGTCCTTTCTGAAGGCATTTGTGTGGATTGTTGCCTTGTATGGGAGTGAAACATGGACGATAAACAGTGCGCACAGAAAGAGGCTTTTCAAATGTGGTGCTACAGAAGAATGTTAAAGATTAAGTGGGTGGATCGCGTAACTTATGAGTAGGTACTGAACAGAATTGAGGAGAAAAGGAATTTCTGGCATACCAGGGATCTATTGGTAGGACACATTCTTAGACATCAAGGAATTGTGAATTTAGCGTTGGAGGGAAGTGTGTGGGGTCAAAACTGCAGAGGAAGACCAAGAGATGGATACAGTAAGCAGATTCTGACAGATGTAGGTTACCATTCTTGTGGGGAGTTGAAGAGGCTTGATAGGGTATTGTGGAGAGCTGCATCAGACCAATCTCTGGACTGAAGACCACAACAACAACAAAAATCCGACTCTGCTCCTCCAGAAAATTTACCTAGCCAGCATGCTACACTGGCACTATGTCTTCAGTCAACACTGTTTATCGAAACAATCACGAATAAATGACCAGTTTCGAAATTTTGCTGTAAAGTGTTTTTCACTCATTCTTCTTCATCGCTGATGGATCACTTAGGACAATGCGGAATCAACATTTCTTGGCCTTCCTTTTCGCCCAGTATTCATTCATACGCAATGAATCAAAGTAAGGAACGAAGGAAGGAAGGAAACTTAGGGTTTAACGTTTCGTCGACAGCGTGGTCATTACAGAGCTCACGATCAGGTTTTTCGTTAAGGATGAGGAAATGAAATCGGCTGTGCCTTTCAAACGAACCATTTCGGCATTCGTCTTGAAGATTTAGGGAAATAACGGGAAACTTAAATCTGCATGGCCGGAGGTGGGCTTAAACGACCGTCCTCCCGAATGTAAGTTCAGTGTCTTAGCACTGCGCCACATCGCTTGTCATTGCGCAGACCACGTATGTTAGTTTTTCTCTCGTCATCGTCAAAACCCCATTCTGATTTTACAGTTTAGACGTTCTCGTCACCATGTGTTTCGTCGTCCTAGAATAGCAGCTTGTAGAGGGCGCACTTCTCCGTTGTTCCCTCCACGAGGTACGGCGTTGGCGTTTGATTGGCTGCCGGTCATCCGCTGCCTTCTCAACGATCGTGCTTGTGCGTCTGGCGCGCCACGCAGACTTTACGCCACAACATTTACTGATTTCATTGAGCACTTGTGCATTTGGAGATCCTAAATCTTTTAGGTGTTTTTCTGTCTGGTAGTTACTGTTTGGTCTAGTAGTTTTGTTCTTCAATAATGTATGGATTTCGTGCGTTAACCTGATTGAGTCCATTCTATATAAATGGCCCATGAATTGGATATATTTTTGTATATTTTTGCAGTGATGTTCGGATAATGTATACCATCTTTTTCTTAGCCCTATGATTTACGTTCTTTCACTTCCAATTCACCTTTTAGCGTGACATATGTGGAGGTTTACTGACTCAGATGCGTTTCTTTGAGTTTTACGATAATAATTTCTCCTGCGTTTTTCCATATTGAGCTTTCAGTCTCGTCGAGCTCAGAGTTCCACTTCTGAATGTTATTGTTCAGCTGCCACTAACATGTGCAACAGACGCCGTAGGGATAGCATTACTAATCTATAAACCGGCGTGACCTTTGACCAATTAACCTGGACTATAGCTTTTATAATATCCCTAAAAAGCAAAGTGGCCTCTTCCAACAGTTCCGCCCTACCGATGATCTACATCCTCTCCTTCACTGTCGTTGAGTTCTTCACTGCAATTCTGCAAAGGACCCCTCACGAGGTACTGTCACCTGGGACAGGTGAATCAAGCTATTTTAAAGAGGTATTACTCCTCTCCCTCCTGTTTCAATCGCGCTTGGAATCGATAATGGCAGAGTTGTATTTTCTTCTACTTACTATCCAGTCAGATATTCTTCTGCATCTACATATTTACGTTAAAATTCCCATTTAAGTGCCTGGTAGAGGGTTTATCGAATGGCTTTTATAATACTTATCTACCCTTTCGTTCTCTTATACCTCGCGAGAAAAAAGAAACACGTAAATCTTTCAGTTGGCGATCTGTTTATGATAACTATATTCCCTCTAACAAAACATGTTTGTATTCGGAGGAGAAAAACAGAAATTTCGCAAATAGGTTTCGTCGTAACCAACAACCCTTTGATCACGAAAAGACACATGACTGGTGTAATATTCTACAACATTATTGATTTATACAAACTACTTTTCGGCTGTTTCACCACCATCAGGTAGAAAGATAACTATAAAAAATGTTATGTCAAATATTTTACAAAATCTTACAGCCTTACAGCCGAAAACTAGCTTGTATAAAAAGATTACTAAGATTGCCTTCATCAGAAATTATGAAATAAAACAAGTCACATAATAAACTATAATACTCAGCTGTAAAGCTTACGTCACAATGTTTAAAAAGAAATTTTGAGAAAAGGCTAGTCACTATGGGCTAATGCTTGCACGGAGGCATCAGACTGGCGTGTGCTAAGTGGAGTTGTGAACAGGAAGACGTCACCTCAGTAGTGCCATCTAGTAGCCACAATTACAACTAGGCTACTGTACAGAGAAAAACAGTATTGAAAAGAACAATTTCTATAACATGCTTTAACATGAGAGATGGCTGAGGCGTTATTTTGGCAATACAATATTAGTAGACCGAATAAACGAGTAACAAAGTTTTAATAAGCACAATAGTTAAAAATTAGGTTTTGGAATACTTAGCACATGCCAGTCTGATGCCTCCGTGCAGGCGTGCAGCCCACAGTGGCTAGCCTTTTCTCAAAATTTCTTTTTAAACGTTGTGACGTAAGCTGAGTAGTATATTTTATTATGTGACTTGCTTTATTTTATAATTTCAGATGAAGGCAATCTTAGTCATTGCCGAAACCAGGTTAAACAATTTTTAATTTGCGACCGAGGGTTTTTTTATCCATTGACGTATTAACGGTCGCTGACAATAGCAGCTATGTTTGAAATTTTAGTTTGTATAAATCAATAAATATTGTAGAATACTACACCAGTGTCGTGTGTATTTTAGTGATCATGTCTGAAATATTCTACCAAGTATCAACGGAACATTCAATGAATGAAATAACACGTTTATTTAAATGTTTTCCATCCCAACTTTAGCATCATTTCTGTGATGCTCTCTCCCCTGTATCACGATAATAAAAAAACGAGCTGCCCTACTCTGGAGTTTCTGTATATCCTGGTCGGGATTTCACAAGGCACAGCAAATAGGACGGGCAGTTGTCTTTAGCAGCATCTTCTGTTCCGCCAATGAAAGGTAGCGTTTGGTTCGCCTTCCCCACGACATTTTCTTCTATATGTTCTTTCCAATACAAGTTGTTGTAATTAATTAGTTGAATTTACGACCTCCGTATTTGAATGATTTATCATGGAAACGAAGTTCAACGGGTTTCTTTTATTGGTCATAGGCACAACTCACACTTTTCTTTATTTAGGATCAGTTGCCAATTGTAACATCTCTGGAGAGGTCGCAAACAGTGGTCGAGGTGAGCGGTGGCGATACGGGCCGCCAGAGGGCGCCCGCGATGTGAGCAGAGCAGAGCGCTCACGTGTAGAGGAGAGGCCTGCTGACTGCTGACTGCTGAGGCGACAAGTCTTTCTCTCAGTCGCTCTCCGTCGTTGTCAGTTGCTGTTGAGACCTACTAGCAGTCGTTTTTACTTTGAATTAGATATTGTATTGCTGCTAGTATCATTTTGTCTTAGTTGAACTCTGTTATATTTAGCAAATGATGAGTTGTAGTTTATGCCAGTTTTGTGTGGACCACGCGTGTTGCGCACTGATCGTTACTTGCTATAAAAATATTATGTTCTCAGTTTCAGACCGTAATCAACTGTACTTAATACTCCCCTGTTCCAATACGTGTTAGCCTGTCCCGAATCCATGGCATCGAACCTGCAATTTTATTAATCATCTTGCTAAATATGGGCTCAGGGGCATGGAATTGTAAGGAAACGGCGTTGTTGCCTTGCACACGTGACTAATAAGGTAATTACGTATTTTTATGGAAAAAGGGGTGCTATAGAATCATGCTGATATCTTACGTAATTCGTTTTTCAATTCCTTTGATCGTATGCTTTCTTAACTGTGCGATACAAGACAGTTAAAGAGAGCTGCTGATATTGTCTCCTAAATCATTTTCAAACATAATGAACAGTAACATCCCTGTTATAATTTGACTCCGTCAATTACTACGACCTGTGTGCTTTTTCACAGAAAATCATGATCCAGTAGTACAGCTGAGACGATACTCCGTTGAGAAAAGTAGTTTTGAACCTACGAAAGATAATGAATGGTACGGGACTGAAACATTTCTCTCGATTTGTTAAAATTTTAGACATGACTTTTATTTGAATATCCTTGAAATGGAATACCTCCTGCAAATGAAACTATTCCACGATTTTCATTAAAGAAATAAAGAAATATTAATTTGAATAAAATGACTGTGAAAGCCAGATTATATTTTTGAAAGCTATAACTGACGGTGCTATGAAGATAGAACGGAGAATTATTTCAAATTGGTGTTGTAGAATTTACGAGAGTCATGAAAGGGGCCTACAAATGTCTGGTTTTAAAAGAGTGGAAAATGCGACATTATATACGAATTGGATTGGACAATGACAATTTTTTGCCTCTCTAATGTATTATATGCTCATCATTCAAAATAGGTGGTCTGCTTCGTTATATCCTGTGTAAAATACGAATCGCAACCTTTTCTTATGTATCACCACTCAGCAACACAACAGCATTTTACGTATCCAGGGCGATGAGCGGCGGCAGGCGCTATGGGCAGAGAGCGAGGCAGCGCTGTGTAGCGCCGCCACCGCTGCTGCCGGCGAGGTATATGGGCCGCGGATTTTTTTTTTTTTTTTAGAGTGGAGCCCCTCCACGCTCGCACTAGCATGGTGACCAACTCAAGAGTTCTACTGTCACCTCTGCATGTGTTAGTAAGTTAATGTAGGCGTCACAGGAGCGGGTACTGTGATGTGTTCCGTACGTGTGGATAAGATTACCCATTAATACGGTCCATATCGGGAGATAGTATTGGTCGAAAACTTCGAAAGAAGAGCGGTTTTAAGGGCAGAGGGAAAAAAGTGCCAAGGCAAGCGCCAAGGGAAAAAAAACCTCTGCGACAGTCAGGTGCGGGTAGTAAGGGCAGTAGCGGATTCCTTGCTAGCTGCGATAGTTCATGCAAGGGTAGGTTAAGTTAGTAGCGGGTATCGTGCATCGATTACCGTGTCAGAGCTAAGGCCGTCATAAAGACATCAGTCCGTTAGTGCTGCAGCAGAACCTGCTGCGTTGGGCTGCACTGCCACTCTCGACCGGCTGGTCAAGTGCGGCAGCGAGCCGCGATGTTTCTGCGTCCTCTCTCCGGCGGTGGCGTCCATTCGTCACGGTACGTCTGCGCGCAAATGACTGCGCGGAGAGGTTCCTGCCGCCGGTCGTCTGGGCCGCAACCTTACTGGGTGGCGCACGACTTCTTCAGCGACTCCTCCAGCGATTGCCCCTCCAGTGAGGCCTTCAATTTGGCGTTGAACTGGTCAATCGCCCGCTGTTGGGCAGGCGTCCACATCTGGGCAGCAGTCGACTGCGGTTGCAAAACCACAGGAGCGCCGGTCGTCACAGCAGTGGGCGCGCCAGAGCTCTGCGCCACAGGGGCGGGCTCTGTAGCGTCCTCAGCGTCGTCGTCGTCAGCGTCGTCGTCGTAGAGGTCGCGCGCCAGTTCGGCGTGCAGCTGCCGAATTTGTCGGCAGACCTCGTCCCTCTCCGCAGCAAGTTGGGCCTGGAAGGCCACCCTCTCTGCTGCCATGGCGGCTTTGAATGCCGCCGTTGCCTCCTCCGCGGCAACGCGCAGGTCGTCCCCGGGCCGCGTCGTCTTCTTTGGGGCGGATGGCGCCGGCCCCCTTTCCGCTCTCGGCCGGTCCGCGCCGCCGTTGCCGGTGTTTTCCGACCGGTCGCGGTCAGGGGGCGCGGCTGCCACGCCGTTCCCTCGTCGTCGTCGTCGCCGCCGTTTCCGCCGACCATGCGGCGCCGCCGCAGCGGCCGCTGCGCCACCTCCGGGTTGGCTCCGGCTTGAAAAAGCCGGGCAGCCTCGCCAGTTGGCAACGTGAGGACCGCCACAACGGGCGCAAGTCGGCGTCTCTTCCCTGCCGCGCACGCAGTCTCGTGTGTCATGCTCGCCAGAGCATTTGACGCACCGCGCTGCGTTGCGGCAGTATTTGGCCACATGGCCTACCCCCTGGCATCTGAAGCACTGAGGGAGAGGGTCCATGTCGGCGGGGAGAGCTTCCACCGTCACTGGGAAGCCCAAGAGCTTCCGCAGGGCGAAGACGTCGCCCCCATCATCGACCGTTTGCACGGCGACAACGTAGAGCGGCGGCCTCGTCCTGTTGGTCCGGTTGTGCAACTTAGCAGTTACACCACCGAACCCTGCTCGCCGCAGCCCTTCCCGGACTGCTGCCTCGTCGCAGCACCATGGCAGGCCCTTCAGGAGTGCCCTGGTGTACTTCGCACGCTTCCCTTCAGACGTCGTCTGCAAGGGAGGAGCGTCGACGATGAAGGCGGCCACAGCGCTCTTCAGTGCCCTGTGGTCCGACTTCGTTGCTGCTTGTAGCGAAATGGTCGCGTTCGAGTTGACCAGCTCGATGCCGACCTCTTTCTTGCAGCAGCCGACTATAATATCGTACACCTCGACCCACGCGCCACTGCACGAGATGTACAAGGGCGGGGGAGGTGTACGATCTTCTTCGGTCTTCTTACCGTGATCTGCAGCCTCGATGAGTTGCGTGACCGACGGCCCCTTCACTGCAGGTTTCTTCTGCTGCGCCGATTTCTTCACCATGCTGTGGTGCGGGAGGACACGACAATTTTGCAGCGTTGTTACAACAACGCAACGACAATTTGCTTCGTTCCCGCCACAGCACGGACTACCTCACTGCTCTCCGGCAACTGGAACAGAGCGCGCTGCACCGACGATGCGCACGCCTCCGCTGCTCAGCTGCAACTCACCCCGCGGAGAGCTCTGCCAAGTGCTGCGGCCAGAGGTGGCAATGTTATTGGGCCGAAATGTTATTACCAGTGTACCAAAAACTGAAATACGTTACACATATGCTCCCCTTACACATGTGGCATCAGCATGCACGAGTGACATGAATTTAAAAGTTTTGTCAACACTCGGTCTCGATCGCTAATACTGAACGTGCAATTCGCGCACTTTACCGCAAGACCACGGCTGTTGCTGTCACAGATATCTTCTAACTGCACACAAGAAGTACTGTATGAACTCCCACAGTCTGCAGTGTTGCCAGATTGTGCAGATAGCTGGACTTAGAGCGAATCAGCGCGGCCACTTTCATTGTCCCATGTCGCGATCGGCTCGAACTTAGGCTCAGCAGCGGCCGGCCGGCGGCCATGTTTTTTGTCAAAGAGTGTACATGTCACCCCTGAGAAACGCCAGATTTCACGTCTGTTTTCAGTCAATTACGACGACCTATGTCCTTTCTGGCAGAAAATCATGAATTCGGTCGCACAACTTAGTATTCTGTTGAGTATAGTAGTTTTGAACCTACGAGCCGTCCGCGGTGGCCGAGGGGACTGAGGCGCTCCAGTCACGGACTGCACGGCCACTACGGTCGGGCGTTGGAATCCCCCCTCGGGCATGGATATTTGTGCCGTCCTTAGTGTTAGCTAGTTCATAAGTAGTTTGTAAGCTTAGGGACTGATGACCCCGTAGTTAAGTCCCATAAGTTCTACAAACATATTAACTTTTGAACCTACGAATTCAAATGTTCAAATGTTTGTAGAGTCTATGGGACTTAAGTACGGGGTCATCAGTCCCTAAGCTTACAAACTACTTATGAACTAGCTACAACTAAGGACGGCACAAATATCCATGCCCGAGGGGGGATTCGAACCCCCGACCGTAGTGGCCGTGCAGACCGTGACTGGAGCGCCGCAGTCCTCTCGGCCACCGCGGCCGGCACCTACGAATTACCTCAATATTATAAATCTTGGCGTTTCTAGAAAAAACTTCAAGTTACCCTTTATTTGCAATATAGAACGTCCTTGCGAAACGTGATCAAACCCAGTGACGCACGTGACGGAGCCTTCCTTTGCGAGGCAGACCAGGAAGTGGCTGTCGTGTGTTGTAGCGCCTGGGGAGACACTGTGCTATCAGCTGTGGAGGCAGCCCCGGCGCTTCCACGGCCTCGTCGATCCGCCAGCTGAGCTGACGGACGCCCGGCCACCGCCATAACGGCGTGTCGCCCCCCAGGGTGCGCCTCCCAAAATTGTTTCCGCCTGCTGGTCTTCGACAGCGGATGTTGCCGCGCCGTCACTGCCTGCGTCCGCCTTTTTCTGTGAAACAGCGACACGTCCAGCTCTCTGGAATGTCAGGAGCTGAGAAGCAACACGTATGTTTCTATACAGTTGTGACTGAAGTCCACAGTGACTTCACACAGAAACACAACGCCCGTTACAGTTCAGAGTTATAGTTTTCACTGCAGATGACAGCACTATCCAGAAATTACAGACTGTACCACTAGATGCTGTAGGTCTTCAAGCCGCGACATCCTTCCCACCGTCGCCGACCAGCTAGTCCAATCGACAGATCTCCATACCGCCTGGCTGTTGGAGAGCGAGGCATCTTCTTGTCTCTGCCATACCACAGCCATTCCTCGACAGCCCTCTTCCACAAGTACCATGGTTTGCTGTCTTCTAGGAACAGAACGACCTCACCATTTCTTATTGAATCCATCATTTCTGGTCGAACCGGGACTGCGGCTGGTCAAGAGTATGTAGGAAGTGCGATACCAACAGCCGCATGTTTAATAGAAATATTTATTGTTAAAGATGGCATAACGGAATGCCGAAACTGGTAGTGAAACAATAAATATTTCGAAACTTCCTGGCAGATTAAAATTGTGTGCCGGAACCGGGATTCGAACCTGGGACCTTTGCCTTTCGCGGAAGCGCGCTACCGACTGTGCTTGTGATATTCCTGGCCTGTGGCTACTTCATATTTCTGGCCGCTGGCCGTTTCTTCCCTAACATCGTGTCTTAAACGCGGAAGAACGACAGCAATGCAGCATATGTTGAAATGTGGGGTGGGGAGCAGTAGCATATGGCGCAGTAGGTGCTGGTTCCCGTGGGAAAGCCCGCCTATGATACTGGTGCTCTCCTTGCATTGGCTGCTGCATTTCACGTCACGTCACTTATTTTGAACTTACTTTTGTTTATAATAAACTAAATATTAATTATTCAGAGCTGAGAATTTGTAATAAATATCTCTCAAGGACATGCTAGATTTTTGCGTAAATGTGATAACAGTCGAGGTCTCAACATGAATTATGGGCAGCATAGGCCGTATCATATTAACAATAGTTGCTAATTTTTTTATTATTTATTTCATAAATGGCATCCCTGACAATTAAAAATCTCGCGAGTCGCTTATTGTGCTTCCATCACTTGTATGCTGTAGAAGAACCAACGACCTGTGTGCTGTCTTCTGCGCTGGGGACACAACTATAGAAGACAACAGGTTAGTCAGAACTCTATGCTTTCCGTAAAGTCTCGGAAAGCAACTACGACACCTCGTGCGTACTGTAGGGCGGTACAAACGCACACTGCTACGCAACAGCATCCGCAAGGATGTGGAGGTTTTAGGGGACTTGTGGGAGGAAGCAGTACTAACTTCTCCGCCCGCAAGTAAAACCCTAGGAAGCTTGTATGCTGTCCCGACACGACTCACGATGCCGCCTCACAACTTTACTTCTGCCAGTAACTCGCCTCCTACTTTCCAAACTTCACAGACGCTCTCCTGCGAACCATGCAAGAGTAGCACTCCTGGAAGAAAGGATATGGTGGAGACATGGCTTAGCCACAGACTAAGGGATGTTTCCAGAATGAAACTTTCACTCTGCAGCGGAGTGTGCGCTGATATGAAACTTCCTGGCAGATTAAAATTGTGTGCCTGAACTGGGACTCGAACCAGGGACCTTTGCCTTTCGCGGGCAAGCGCACTACCGACTGTGCTATCCCGACACGAATCACGATGCCGCCTCATAACTTTACTTCCGCCAGTACCTCGCCTCCTACTTTCCAAACTTCACAGAGGCTCTCCTGCGAACCATGCTAGACTAGCACTCCTGGAAGAAAGGATAAGGTGGAGACATGGCTTAGCCACAGCCTAAGGGATGTTTCCAGAAGTTTACTGGCGGAAGTAAAGTTGTGAGGCGGCATCGTGAGTCGTGTTGGGATAGCACAGTCGGTAGTGCGCTTGCCCGCGAACGGCAAAGGTCCCAGGTTCGAGTCCCGGTTCCGGCACAAAATTTTAATCTGCCAGGAAGTTTCATATCAGCGCACACTCCGCTGCAGAGAGAAAGTTTCATTCTGGAATCAATAAATATTTCTATTAAACATACGGCTGTTGGTATCCAACTTCCTTCATGTTCACGATTTCGTGGTTTTCTTTATGGAGGATATCCCTTCGCCTCATGATAATTTATTATCAGCAGGAGGTATTCAGTTTTCCACCTACGCCAAATGTCCTCATTGACCTCTCGTCAATGTGCGTCACAGCTTTCGATCAAATTTTGCATCGACGTTCTGAATATTTACACAGCCACGCGTTTCGGAGCTTTACTAGACACTCAATAGTTTTGGAAGAAATCGAGGTCAAAGTTGATAATGGAAAATCAAGTTTTCAATGCTATTCATCGAATGATCATCTGAAAATGAGCAATTTTTCCAACATACATCGGGCCAAAGTTAATGACGTTCGACCAATTAACGTTATTTTATTTTCGTGCTGTAGCTTGGGTACTCGTAAACATGAGCGACTTTCCGAGCGCCGTCACCGGTTGAGCGGTCACGAGCTTAGACTGTCAAACCGTGTGTCCAGGTTCTAACCTCCATCATGGTAATTTTTGTTAACTGTGTTTCAATGTATTTCATAATATTCTCATGTTTTTAATACCTTTTCTTCCTTGTTTGGAAGTAAAGCATCTGAAAGTGTGATTAATATCCAACAAAGCGTATTACCTATTTACAGTTGTTTCATTTCTGATGCACAGTGCTAAAAACAAATAAATAAATAAATAAAAATCTAGAAGCTGTGTAAATTATATTTGGATAATTTTCTGAAGCCCAATGTACATAAAAATAAATTTTGCTTGATACTGGATTCATGAGGTGGCTAAACCGACATATCACGTACGACATGACTTTTGTCAATGATGAAGCTTAACCGACCTGCACTGATAAAGTGATACCAACTGAAATGAAACTTTCTTTGTCGACCTTGTGACGTTTACTTGTTTTGAGAGGTCAATAACTTTAGCGCAAGTGTTCAAAATCGTGCCACATTACACGAGAGCAGAGAATTTCACAATAGAGCAGATGCTATTAAAATTCATGCCTTAGTGCATAATCAGTTGTTCGCACCTGTCTGTCAAGATATGTTTTTATAGTCGTGGTACACATCGAAATAAATATCTGATAGAGCTGTCTTCAGAAATATAAGTCAGAGAAATGAGAATTCCATTTACAAACCAGAGGCAGTTGTCCATTAGCACGAGCTCCCACTAACAGCAGATTCTAGGGAAAGGTCACTAAATTGTTTGGAAAATATAGAAATATTCGTTACTTCATGTGACTAGAGAAGAATATTATCTCCGTATATTATGTTTAAGATACATTTTTCCTCGAAGTTTATCACAATCGCAGCTTAAATGCCACTGAGATATTACAGATCCACAGGATAGACATTGAAGAGCTGCAATTCGTTTCCGTTGTTAGGCAAAGTTGCTCATTGTGACATTTTATGCATCACCAAGGTACGCTTGGCCTTCTATATAAGGCGCTTACTTGACTCTTGAAAGACGGGTGATCTAGAGAAATAAGTCGGCCTCGGTTGCTAGTTTTTCTTTTCTTATTATATATTAGTAGAAAACTGATTCCTTTATTTTTCCTTCTCAAATTTTATTAACTGTGATGCAATTTATCGCCACGCCGGAGTATCCGAGCGGTCTGGAACGCCACGTTGCGTCGGAGGTGCTAATCCTCCCTCGCGCGTGGATGTTTGTGTTGTCTTTAATGTAAGGTAGTTCATAAGTAAAGTTTAGGGACTTACGACCCCGCAGTTAAGTCCCATAAGCTTAACAAAAACATTTGATTTTTTATGCAATTTATTTTTCAGGACAACGAAATAGTAATCATTTTCATTCCATTCTTTTACTAATTAATTGTAAATACGATCCTGACTTTTGTGCCTATTTATTAAATTTCACTTTTTAACAATTGTAGTTAGATGTATAGCTTGTTAGTAAATCGGTGATAGTAAATGATATCTCCAACAGTTAGGTTCACCGCGGTTTTCCATCAACATTCAGATAAAAAAAAGACGTTTTTAATTAATTTCTTAATGTGTAGTTTCATAATATTTGTTATTGTCATCAGTTCATATGTTTTCATCAAGACACACTATGTAACTCACTAAAATGTTTTAGTGTCGTTGTTTCATTCCTTACGGTAAATGTATGAGCTAAATTATGTGAATACGTTTCAGTGCACGTTCTAAAGCAACACAGGCACACTGGAAGGTTCGTGTCTTCTGACACATTTCTACAGGAGATATTTCGCTTCAATGGAGGTGAATTCGAATTTCTTCAAAGGCGTTTGTATGGTGAAGCAAAGAAGACATCTAATACCATTTCCATAATTTGAAGTCGACCTTTCTGAAAGACTTATTGTATAAAGCTTTCCTTATGATTCCGTTAAAGAGTTTCTTCTGGCAATCTGCAGCGTATAAAGTAAAATAAAACGAAATTCCACCCCCAAAAGCAATTTCTCCAACCAGGATTAGAACTGCCGCCTCACACCAGGCTAGCAGCACAAGACACACGCAGAACCACACAGCCAAACACACACTGCCGCGTATTGCCCTCAGTCTCTCACATATTCAATGCTGAGCCTCTAACGCATCGCGAAAGATAAGCTGAAAGTCGCCTACACAGATAACTACATTCCTTGAGTGCAAAAGTTAAATTTCTGTCTCTCATTTCACGTGGGCATTACACATCATGAGACATGAAAGTAGAAGAGGAATGTCAAGTGAACTTAGCGAGACAATTCAGTACCACTTGCGGAAGTAACTGCACTATCACAGTGTTGCCAAATATCAGCAACGATGTTGCCAGTTCTTAGCTGTACTAGGAAGACCTGTGTAGCGATAAGCGACGCGAAATCGCGTACGTCTCATGCGGGCTTCTAGAGGGGAGTCGCGCATTTTGGTTAATATAGTTTCCGTCGTCACATTTAGGATGCAGATATTAAATTCGTCCAATGAGGCCGAAACTAGAGTTTAAATTTTTTGAATCTTTACTGCATTATGATATATTTTCAGTAAATGACAAGAGAAAAAAACACTGATATTGTGATTGCAACATACGGCAGATCAAAGACTGAGATACGTAAACATGCATCACGATTACAGTTTCATCCCCCCCCCAAAAAAAAGACTAAAACAATTTTTACATTTCGACAAAAGCAAATTTTTTTAATGAAAAGTTACTGGAAATTATTGATGCCCCATCCGTCTCGAAAAATTTTGTAACTAGAAAGCGACTGCTATTCAAAATGCATCCTTACGAATCTGCAAGTAATATTTCATGTCTTCTACATGAATTCATAAATGTGTTTGTATGCTTGAAAGCCAGAAGAAACATAGTTAACTGACTATTTGTGCACACAGAAATTATTCCATTTGAGTATTCAGAAGACTGGATATTTAAAATTACGGCCATGACCACAGAAACTAAACAGTATATGTGGCAAATGTGCAATTCTGAGGTTTTTCCTCTGCAAACATATACATATAATCTATAGACTACTAAGCAGCTTTTTATTTCGTAGTGTTACAGCTTTGTTGGGCTAACAAATGATGATGAGAATCCGAACCCATGTGTCTGATGGATTTTTTGAACGTTGCAACCTATGACTTGCATGTGTTGTTGCTTAGTATCTGTGGTCACGAAATTGTTACAAACGTTTTACCAACTTTCTCCTATGGTCCTATTTTTCGTCAAACCACACATTCTTTCTGGTCTCTTGGCCACTTGGGAAAGAACGCTTTTGCAACTGAATTAATAATAATAATGATGGTAATGATGATAGTAATCAACGATGTTTACGGCGTTACAGCAGAATTATAAAGTTTACGATAACAATAGAAAATGCCGATCTCTTGGTTGACACACTGCAATGAGTTTTGGTATTTCGTTGTAGAATACCATTTAGGAGTTTTTCAGAGGAGAAAAATAGACGTGAAGCCACACACATCACTAGTACAACGATACCTCATTAATCAACTATGCTTGCTGTAGATCAGAAAACTAGAATGGCGCCACCGAGCTAAGATGAGATTACTCGTTCAGTTATCTGACATTTGTTGGCAGTTAATACACACAGTCCCGACATAAAACACAAAACTGTTTGCAATTTAAGCAGAGGTAGACCTTTCTGCGGTCGAATATTTAATTCGGGATAACAGAGTCATTCAAATGCAATGACTAATCTCATATCCTCATGAATATTGGAAAATACCTCGAATTCTGAAACTAAGGGAACGATCAGAGTTGCCTAGTATCGTAACCAATACTGCTAAGCTATAGGAAGAATTTCTTGGCCATCCCACAATATCCTCATTCCTACAAACAGCTTGCTTCAACTGGCTTTTATCCAAACTGCGCTGCCAAAGCCCATTCTAAGTAAGGCTTCAGTCCGACAACATCATTGAAAATGCTGATGAACAGATGACTTACCTTCATCAAATTCCGGGGAGAGTTTCTTTTAAGGAAACGGATAAAGTGTGAAATGACTACTTTCTCCAAAGTTCCTACGCATTTTTGTCCCAAATTGGACGTATATACGTTCAATGTTGTCATAGGCGGCTCACATTTCAGGAATATCACCAAAATGAGCATCTGGTGGATACCGTCCTGGGGGAGCTATTACGCAAGTTTTTACCGATAATCATAAAATTGACCAGACGGCTTTTGCTGCAGAATATAGTAACTTCTATTACATCCGCATACCCTTTCCCAATAAGAAACTGTTTTCTTCGTATAGTGATGCCCCTGTTTAGGTGAATTATAATGTTAGTGTTTAATGTTGCTTCAGAAGTACTTTTGTCTTAAATATTTTTATCTTTGCAGGCGATTCAAAGTAATTGTAATAATTCGTTACCCTTCAAATTACTCCATTCATTCGGTCTATTATTTGTAATGTTATTGCAACCGCCAAAAGTGAAATTGTCCTATAAACCAAACCGTTTGGTTATTTCAGGTCTATCGTGCATGGGCAGTATGAATATTGTTCGTAACCGAAAACAGTTTGCTCTTGCTGTGCATCTCCTTAATATTGTAAAACACATATTTTCCCTCGTGAAGTGGTTGAACTGCTGTGCTTTATTATCGTTAGTACCACTAGTTTTTATTTCAAGTTGATCTCTGAATTTTATTTTGTATTACCGTTACATTTGTTTGTTCAATATGTATCACAATATTGAAGATCAACAAGTTCTCATATCCATTAATATAAGCGAGTTAGAGCTAATGTATAACGGTCATTATTGTCTTGTTTCATCCGTAAAAGTTCCTCTGAAAATCTGGAACACTTCTTTTAACACCCTTAATTTGAAACCGATACGTAGGCAGAGGACATTCACGGATAGCTCATTTATTAACTTCATTCATAATGATAATTTGGATCAAATTTATTTAAAAATTTTGTACTCAGTCCATTTAATTTTTATAATAACGGTAAAATTACAGCCTTGCGCATTCTACAGCATCTGTTCAAAATCAATGAATAAGAGATACGTCAATACTTTTATTTACTATCTTTTAACCAGCAACAGTGCAATTGCTTTCCCTAATGTTGTTTTAAACTGTGGCACAATTCATCGATCAATTTTAATCGTTGTAACACGTGTTTATTAGGTTGCTTTATTGTCTATTGTGTTTTTGTTACAAATTTTACAATTGATTCTATACTAACGATAGGCCAGAAACTTAATTAACCTAACTCAGAATCGCGTGATAATGCAATATTTACTCGTATTCGTTTTTGCTACGGAGCGATTTAGTGCAGTGGTAACACACGGGACTCATATTCGGCTGCACGGCGCATCGAACTGGCCTTCGGCCATTTGGATTTGAGTTTTCCATGATTTTCCTAAATCAGTCTAGGCAAATGCCGGAATGGCCCCTGCGGCAGGACACGGCCGATTTCCTTCCACATCCTTATCATGACAATCCGAAATTCTGCTTCGCTCTAATGACCCCTTGTCGAGGGACGTTAAATCGTAACCTTCCTTCTTTCTTTCGTGTCTCGTGTGCAATAGAGCTTACTTTGTTCATGTTCCCGTGTGTTGGTACAAATTTTGCAGTTCATTTCAAACCAACTTCCCTCTGAACAAGAGACCTTGAACTTTCAACTTAACTTAGAACTGGATGACACTGCTTCATTAACGCCATTTCTGAATTGGTGTGTGGTGGAGGGCACTTTTTATACAACTGCTGTTTCCGCCTGTTTCTCTTCCAGTTGTGAATGGTTCGCCGTTAAAACTATTTCTGGTAAGAGTTAGTGTGAGTTCATATCGCCCTATCTTTTTTACCTTCACGATCTTTTCGTGACTAATACATAAGAGGGGTCAGGTGAAATAGAAATAGAACAAATGCATCGAATTTCTATGTTGTATTCTCATAAAAACGTTTGAAATAGAATGAAAAATTTCACACATACAAAATTTGAAAAGTGTAAAATAATCATTCAAATGGAAAATGCATATAAACGTGGTTTTGAAATAGTCTAAGGCGTTTAAAGTAACTTTTGTCCACTCGATAATTGTTACCGCGTTAAGGATAGTTCCAATAAATTTTCGAATTTTTAAGAGCTATGTCAGACATCATAGTAATACTGGAACACAAAGTGTTCTTGCATCATGAGTAATGCTAACAGTAGCGTTTAGTGGCCACCAACTTGAAGGGTAATTTATTTCATTACCTTTCTGAAGTCGAGAAGAGATATGACGTGGTGGGGGCAGCCACGGTCGTTTTGGTAAATGCGGCACAACGAGCGAGCGAAGGCTCGCGCGTCTAGAAACGAAGGCGGAGCGCGCCTGCTGGAGGGATAGTTTTCGTTCTGAACAGAGGAAGCCATCAAACGGTGCCTAACAGATGTTCGGTAGACCTCTTGGAACTTACGTGTTTTGACTGTAACATAAGAAATAAATGAAACTCACGAATAGCATTGAACATTGCAATGGTTAGTAAATTCATGTCGTCCGCTATCTCCGACGACACCGATCGAATGATAATCTATCGACGTGAGATTCCTGGCACCTAAAAGTCGCCATTAAGTTTGTACTTTGAAACCTATCACCGCGCTGTAATGAACACACTGCAATTAAAACTATGTCTGCAACGCATCCGGCCATGAGACAACGTAACATTTTATGAAATCAACGAGGCAGGCAACAAAGACAGCACCTCCTCAAGGAATGAGCTCAAAAAATTCAAATGGAACGCTATTTAACGTATCAAGATGTTCTGCCAATAACAGGTCGCTTGTAATTTCCATATTGACCTGCGGACATTTTATTTTATCAGGAAGCAAACTCGAAGGAAACTGGACAAAATTTGAATGTTTAGCAAGACTTTTCTGCGACAAATTGTGAGTCTTATTGTTAGTTAATAGAGTACAGTAAACATAACTATAAGTCATGCATATGAATCAACCATAACCCGAGAACCAAAACTGGTGATACGCTCCATGAAGTATTCATTGATTTCTTTTTTTTAATAGCTGGCCACATGAAATATGTGAAATTTGGAGAGCACAGTATCTTGAGCCTGAGTGGAATTACTGATCCGGATCCTAACATGCAGGACGCCAGCTACAAAAACTCTTCCATCAGGCCATCAATGTAATCAAGATTTTCCAACGTCATAGTAGAGCCTATTTTTTCGCAACTTCGGCATCATGTAGATGTGTGTCTGATATGTAATCTGCAGTCAGTTGACTTTTTCTTGTCACCTACATTAAATATTTTGAAAAATTAACATCATAATATGCTCATTGTCGTAGTTACCTGAATTTGTTTTCAAGAAGGTCGTTTCATACATTAACTACTCATATTCTCTTTCACGTTGCGAGCAATCTGCCTCAGCTGTGAGTAAATCAATGAGGTAGGGTTATAGCAGTAATGTCTAGCTGTATAATAGTCACTTTCTGAAAACCTAGCCAATTTAGAAATCGGGTCCGTTTTGTTGCAAAAGCTGGATCTCATCATTTTGTTTCGTTACGTCTTAAATTTATCCGCTTACTGTCAAACAAAATCATCTGTGCCAACTGTCTCCTGGAAACCTCATAGCAGATGTTGTAGCCACCTACTTCAAGAATATCAAGTGACATCACAAACAAAACGAAAGAACATTTTCTTAAATGAATTTATCAATTGTTCTAAAATGATGGTAAATTCTAAATATATATAGAACAACTTATTTGGAAATCACTTCAATCATCCGATAAAGTAAATAATAAATTCTGAAGCCCCATCAGTTGTTTTTTTTTTTTTTTTTTTTTTTTTTTTTTATTATTAAGTACGTTGCTTTACAGGTCCACGACCCTTTTCACGTTTTTAAAGACCCATCTTCAGGTGTTAATTTTTTTCGTATGAAAATTCATTATAGAGACACAAGGTTCTAATTGCTTTCATCTGTCATGGGAAAACATTTCATTAATTAGGCTCAGATATATGGAACCAGTCCAACAGAAATCATCACTGTCATTCAGAATAAAAGTGAAGGACATTAAAATCTGGGACAAACAGTCGCGTAATTTTGATTACTGTATTTGCAATAAAACCAGTAGATCGCCGAAGAAGTGAAGGAGTACAAAGCAAAGAAGACTGTCCAAAGAATCGAAGAAACCGATAGATGATGGATTTGTATTTTGCTCATCTTTGCATCAAGTATTACGACAAAGTAAGAAAACTTACGAAGATGCACAACGACCCAGATTCTCTGTTTTGTTACAGCTTCACGACGACTAAATTCGTTTAGGTAATATTCCTTGTGACATTGTAATTCTGTCAGAGACAGCAAAGGAACTGGAAGAGCAGTTGAATGGAATGGACAGCGTGTTGAAGAGAGCATATAAAATGAACATTAATAAGAGCAAAACAAAAATAATGGAATGCGGTCTTAGAAAATCAGGCGATGCTGAAGGAATTAGATTAGGTAACGAAACAATGAAGGTGGTAGATGAGTTTTGTTACTTGGGTACTGCGATGGCCGCAGTACAGACGATATAAAATGCAGAATGGCAATGGGAAGAAAAGCATGTGGAGAGCTGTATCAAACCAGTCTCCGGACTGAAGACCATAACAACAACAACATTCCTTGAATGTGAGACGCGTTTGACAAGACTCAACATCGATACAGTCCATCTTCGGACAACAGTTCCTAGTATCATTGGAGAAAATGATGGTTCGCATTACTTTTTCGTTTTGTTACAAAAAGCAATCATTGAACGTTAATGAGGGTAAGTTATCATTTCATCAGCATTTCTTCTCAATGCATGGCTAAAAGCCAGTTGAAGCCAGATGCTAGTAGGATTGAGAATATTGTGGGCTGTCGCTTTCAAGATGTGTTTGATATCTTACTGTTTAGTGACGGATGATGCAACGTTCATTTCCAGTAACTCATAAAAAATAGCTTTTGTAAATATCTAAGAAAGTAATTGTTTTAGTCTTTTTTTGGGGGGGGGAGGGGGGTGAAACTGAAATCGTGATGGAAGTTTATATATCTCAGTCTTTGATCTGCCGTATGTTGCAAGCACAATATCGCTATTTTTAACTTCTCTAGTAATTTGCTGAAAATATATCATAATGCAGTAAAGATTCAAAAAATTTAAACTCTAGTTTCGGCCTCATTGGACGAATTTAATATCTGCATCCTAAATGTGACGACGGAAACTATATTAACCAAAATGCGCGACTCCCCTCTAGAAGCCCGCATGAGACGTACGCGATTTCGCGTCGCTTATCGCTACACAGGTCTTCCTAGTACAGTTAAGAACTGGCAACATCGTTGCTGATATTTGGCAACACTGTGATAGTGCAGTTACTTCCGCAAGTGGTACTGAATTGTCTCGCTAAGTTCACTTGACATTCCTCTTCTACTTTCATGACTCATGATGTGTAATGCCCACGTGAAATGAGAGACAGAAATTTAACTTTTGCACTCAAGGAATGTAGTTATCTGTGTAGGCGACTTTCAGCTTATCTTTCGCGATGCGTTAGAGGCTCAGCATTGAATATGTGAGAGACTGAGGGCAATACGCGGCAGTGTGTGTTTGGCTGTGTGGTTCTGCGTGTGTCTTGTGCTGCTAGCCTGGTGTGAGGCGGCAGTTCTAATCCTGGTTGGAGAAATTGCGTTTGGGGGTGGAATTTCGTTTTATTTTACTTTATACGCTGCAGATTGCCAGAAGAAACTCTTTAACGGAATCATAAGGAAAGCTTTATACAATAAGTCTTTCAGAAAGGTCGACTTCAAATTATGGAAATGGTATTAGATGTCTTCTTTGCTTCACCATACAAACGCCTTTGAAGAAATTCGAATTCACCTCCATTGATGCGAAATATCTCCTGTAGAAATGTGTCAGAAGACACGAACCTTCCAGTGTGCCTGTGTTGCTTTAGAACGTGCACTGAAACGTATTCACATAATTTAGCTCATACATTTACCGTAAGGAATGAAACAACGACACTAAAACATTTTAGTGAGTTACATAGTGTGTCTTGATGAAAACATATGAACTGATGACAATAACAAATATTATGAAAGACTTTTCTGAAAAGAAAAGGATCGAGATTTAAACCACAAATAAGTGTTAACCATCGTAGAGTGCCATTGGATTGGACAATGACAATTTTTTGCCTCTCTAATGTATTATATGCTCATCATTCAAAATAGGTGGTCTGCTTCGTTATATCCTGTGTGAAATACGAATCGCAACCTTTTTTTTATGTATCACCACTCAGCAACAGCATTTTACGCATCCAGGGCGATGAACGGCGGCAGGCGCTGTGGGCAGAGGGCAAGGCAGCGCTGTGTAGCGCCGCCACCGCTGCTGCCGACGAGTGGGCCGCGGAGAGCTCTGCCAAGTGCTGCGGCCAGAGGTGGCGACGTTATTGGGCCGGAATGTTATTACTAGTGTACCAAAAACTGAAATACGTTACACATATGCTCCCCTTACACGTGTGGCATCCGCATGCACGAGTGACATGAATTTAAAAGTTTTGTCAACAGTCGGTCTCGATCGCTAATACTGAACGTGCAATTCGCGCACTTTACCGCAAGACCACGGCTGTTGCTGTCACAGATATCTTCTAACTGCACACAAGAAGTACTGTATGAACTCCCGCAGTCTGCAGTGTTGCCAGATTGTGCAGATAGCTGGACTTAGAGCGAATCAGCGCGGCCACTTTTATTGTCCCATGTCGCGATCGGCTCGGACTTTGGCTCAGCGGCGGCCGGCCGGCGGCCAGGTTTTTTGTCAAAGAGTGTACCTCCACGTACCAAAAGTTTCTTACTTTCCGATATTTTAAAAATTAATTTATTGTCATATTTGCATATTTTGTTGAAATTTTTCGAAAATGTTAATACATTACTCACAGTCATATGAACATAATATTCATTGAAGATTGATTCATGTATGTAAACCTCTGTGCAAAGAATACAAAGACAATTATCACGCTCAATTTTTCACCTTTGTGGAACAGCCTTAAATTATCTAGAGGAAATGAAGAATATCTTGAGCGCGATGTTCTGTACCGTGCACACCGAAATGCGAGAGGGAGATGGTATATACGTTTCCCCTGTCGATTGGGATCAGAAATGCGTATGAAAGGCAAATAATAGAATTAGACATTAAAGATACCATTTATCTTTATTTCTACATAATTTCCAAATACACTGAGACATTTGTCACGCTGCTTTATAAGCTCCGAAAAGCCGTTCAGGAAAAATCACGACGTTGCATACGGAAGAAGAAGCATTGTGTACAGTAAATGGTGAGTAGCACATTACCTGCAGACGGAGTGCTTATGAACTTGTTTCGGACACAAGATGACGGATGTTTCCTCTCCATGGATGCGGCCTTCGATTCGGGCGTGTAATGGTGGACTCACGTTTCGTCCCCCGTCACATCCCGAAACAAAACGTCATTGCCATATTCATGGTCGACAAAAATGTTTAAATGTTTGTATAGTCTATGGGACTTAACTACGGGGTCATCAGTTCCTAAACTTACAAACTACTTATGAACTACTTACGAACTAGGACGGCACAAATATCCATGCCGGAGGGAGAATTCGAACCCCCGACCGTAGTGGCCGTGCAGACCGTGACTGTAGCGCCTCAGTCTCCTCGGCCATCATGGTCGACCTCTGACCAATGGTGTATCGGTGTCTTTCACATATGCGTTCACCTACTGTGTCGTCTTTCGCCCATAACCGTTGAACGCCCTGATTTTTTCCTGGGCGGCTTTTTGAAGCTTATAAAGCGTTTTGACAAATGTCTTAATGTGCTAGGAAATTGTGTAGAAAAATAAACATATGTCTTATCTTTAATGTCTCCTATTTTTTTTCTTTCATACACTTCCCACAGTCGACAGGGAAAACTTATTTTCCAACTCCCCCACGTACAATTACTACTGACCCCAACTTTCATTTTAATGATAGCTTGATTTGTCTCGGATTTTATTTACAGTACTTACTGCTTTCCTACATCTTGCTTCTTTCCTCCCCCCTTTAACGGTCGCATACTATCGCTCTCTGTTTTCTTTACTAAATTATTTCTGATAGTTTGTGTGAGCATATACCGAAATTCATTACATCACTTTTTATGTAAGTTTCTCTTTTCTTATTTAAAAATACAGAGTGCAGATTGTAATATAATGATGATAACTTGCAAATCACCGCAGTAAAAATCGTCATGGCGCAGACAGCTGTGTAAAAAAAGTGAAACATACACACATGCATAACTCACGTAACTAGAATAGTCATCTCCGGTTCGGAGTTGTACCTGGGTCATTACATGAATGTCAGCGTGTGTCCTGACTAAGGCCGTGGCTGAAAGTTGTGAGTGTATGATTTTGTTGTTTCTGTGTCTTGTCTGTGGTTCGACGATTTCTAATGCTGTGAGTGGCGAACTAGCCTGGTTGTATCTAAAAAATGTATGTTTGTTTTCTTGCACGTTTGCTCGTACTTTATGCACTGCCGTACCATTCATCCGATTGCGATGAATCTTTGTTACCGCGTTGCTTGCACTTTCACTTAGGTTATATGCATAATATCGCTGAAGGATCCATGGTTCAGGAGATATGACGTCATGGTGAAATACTTGAAAACCTGCAACATTATGACTGACATTCAAATTTATTTCATCTTTGGAACTAAATGTATTCGGATTGTATTTTGCAAACAGTAGCCAGCTATGCCAATGAATATAGCTACAAAATTAATTCACTGGATAACATACACATTCGTGAACACCCTAGACAAATACTCGTACAGTGTAGCCTCCGCGGAGTATATATGTAGTACGTATACTTTGGGCTACTCCTTTTAACCGTAGTCCTTCCAACGGATTACGAATGTTTCTTGAGAGTTGCAACTTACTCAGCTTTTATGTTATGCAAGTAATTCTGATTGTAGTGGTAGAGGTCATAATTGATAGTGGCATTTAGGTATAATATCAAAAGAACGTTTATTACAATTTAAGAAACTGTATTGCAAATCCAATTTCTTTTTCTCTTGGCAGACCATTAGTATAAGTTCAAATAGACATTTTGTTTTTGTATAGTAATGTATTAGATTTATCAATACTATAATAGAGACATAGGCCAATGAGCGGAGTTCTGCCTTTACACTAAACCTTGGACTATTGCACTAAACCTCCATCGCATCAGTCATACTGCATTATCTTTGATTCTGTATTATTGTTTCACATCTAAATTTAGATGAAGTGTTTCTATGATAATTCATTAAGGTCAGTGTGTACCAACCTAAACATAAAGCGTGAGTCTATTACCACTGGAAATATTTCGTAGCCCACAACAAATACTGAATAATTTATTCCACAGGCCGAAATTGAGGACGGGGACTGGTGTAAGTGGCTAACACAGACCATTAGAAATGCAAGGAGGTATTATTTTAACATAAAGTTACGATTTTTTAACCCGATATTATATTTAAAAACTATCACTGAAAAATACTTCGTAAAAAACATTGTAAAATTACAGAATTATTGTAACCTAAAGCTGACGCTTGAATCCAGACGTTCAGTTGCGTGTTTTAACAAACAAGATTCATGATCAGCGATTAGCATCTGTAGGTTTATCTTTACGAAAACTACAATGTTTCCCAGTTTGGCTATAACACAATGATTTGGTTTGTTCTACTTGTTTCAGTGTCTAAATGTAGTGCTTGCTGTTATTCTGAATTATTATTTTTGTACTCACAATCACTGTATTACACTGTGTTACCAAACGTTACGAATTTTGCCATTGTGTTTATCGTGAAATTCTACCCAAAAAACACGTATCACATGACCACCTCCCATCGGAGGAACTTCAGCTGAATACAATAATGTGGATTCAAACATTGCGGACTGTTCACTGAAGTTACCTAAGAAGTTAACCCCCAACCCGTTTGTTTGTATCCCTATCGATCTCGTCCCTCTCACCAGTTTCGTGATATTAACCTAGCCCCGACAAAATAATGTTCAAATGTTTGTAAACCTATGTGACCAAACTGCAATGGTCATCAGTCCGTAGACTTACAAGCTACTTAAACTAACTTAAACTAAAATACAAACAACACACACGACCATGCCCTGGGAGGACTCGAACTCGGACGGAGAGCAAGGCGCTTTAGAGCACTCAACAGCGGCTGGCTCTAACATTTCCACACTCTGTGTAGAGGGCGAGTTTTTCCGACGTGTACAAACTCCACGGATTGACTGACGAGATGTTACGGAACAAACCATGTCCGTTCCGCAGGATAGAATTGAGAAGCAAGGATTGTAAGAAAACTGTAGTAATATATAAGAGGAAATGTATAGAAGTCCTATGTACCCGACAGGCATTAGTATAATAAACCCATAATGAAACAAAGAAATTGTCTTGGTTATTTAATTTTGTTTGGAAATCCTCAACGCGATAGAATGCACCATGAGGAAATTCTTCAAGTTAGCCTTGGAAGTACTTGGATTACTACTAAATTTTTTGAATTCTTGTGAGGGCTTATTAAAAAATGGATACGGGAGAACACTAGACGCCTTTCTCCACATACACCAGAGAAAGATATGATACAAAAGCAGTTTCGGAACAACACAATCAAACGCTTTTTTAAACCGAAAAATGAACCTAGTGTTCGATGTTGTTAGTTACTCCTCAAATGCCTCATAGCGAAAAGGTAATATAGTATTTTCCGTTGTTAAATCAGTATTGAAACCAAACTCTAAGTTTGACAGCAACTTACAGGAACTGAAATGAAAATACAGCCATTGACACGTGAGCGCTAAAGTCGCAGAGGTGACAACACTGCATGAATACACTGCTCCAGTGTCCCTCGAATTTCTTTTTCCTTTTTGTCTCTCTTTTTTCCTTTATTGTCATTTCATTCCCCGCGTTTGCGGGCTGGCAGCGCCTGAGGCGCTCTTCAGCCTACAGAATTATATACCTTGACAAAGAAGACACAAAAAATATAAAGGAGAACAACAGGAGAACACAAAAACATAAACATGAGGAAAAATGGAATAAAAGTCCCTGTGTGATATGGCGTGGAATAATGAAGTTCTTATAAACAGAAAAGACGACGAAAACGTAGAAACACAACACTGTAGCACAGACATTTAATATACACAGCCGTCGGCTGCGGAATTGCTGTTCACAGGTTTGTTAAAAGCACTGATGGGTTTCATTCCTACAGCAACACAGACGATGCGCATGCAGATGTTAAATGTATATGATGAATGAAGATGGATAATGAGCAAGAGAAGAAGAGGAAGAGAAGGGTGAGAAGGTTGTGAAGGGGGAGGAGGATGGACAACAGGGCTGTGAGGGAAATGAGAGGGTGGGATATCCCAGGAAGGAGCAGGAGGGGGTGGGAGTTACTGGAGAGCCCAGAGCCCAGCAGAGGGAAAGAGAAGAGGAACGTAGGGAGTGAAGCCGTCGAAGGAGAATAAAGGAGAAAGGAAGGGGGAGGAAAAGGGAGAGGATCAGAGCTGGTACAAAGGGTAGATATCTGGTCAGAGGGCATCGACAGGGAGAGTGAGGGTGTGTCAATTGCCACAGAAAAGGAGAGTGGACAGGTGGATCAGGGAGGGGGGGTGGGGGGGAGGGAAGGTACAGTGGTAATGGCGCGGCAACGACCGGGATCGTTGATGAGAGGATGGAGAATAGGGTGAGGAAGATCCACTTCACGGTAGAGGAAATGGTGGTGTTCAATGAAGCAGACAAGGTGGGGAAAGGAGATTTAGAGGAGCTGTGGGGGAGATAAGAAAGAGGATAAAAGAGGATACAGAAGGCAAGGCAGAGGGCGTGGATTTTACAGGATGTACAGGGACTTGTAGAAAGTTGAGGGGGAGCGGAGATACAGGCAGGATGCGAGACGCAGAGGATGGTGCGAATGGAGATTTTGTAGGTAAGGAGGCCGCAGACTTGGGACACGCCGGCAGAGGGATTGAAGAGATAGTAATATAGGTGGGTTGGTTCGAGAGGATGGCCGCAATGACCCAGATGAGGTTGATAGGAAGAGAGTAGATGCCAGATCTGATTGTAAGCATAGTCAAGGTCTAAGGGTTCCTAAATGGAAGAGAATTGTGCTGCAGGAAGAGAATTGTGCTGCAGGAAAGTTGGGTGAGGCGAAGGGGTTGGTCGCCAGTGGAGAAGAAGAGAAAGTCACATTGGGTGTCAAGGAGGATGTGTTGAAGATGGAAGTGATGACGGATGCGATAGGATAGGATGTATTCGAAGACTTTGCTGAACACTGGGGTGAGGCAAATTGGATGATGGGCGGAGGCATCGGAGAGAGTTTTTTGGGTTTAAGGAATATTAAGGACGTGGGAAACTTTTCACAGGTGGAGGATGGTGGTATAGAGTGTTTCTAGGATTGTAAGGAAAGACAGTATTCATGGAGATGGCGATAGGTTATACAGTCGTGGCTGGAAGCTGTGTTGCGTTTCTCATAGACGTTCGGGAAAAGGGAATAAATTTACAAACTACTTAAAATAACTTGTACTACGAACAACACACACACACACACACACACACACACACACACACACACACACACACACACACACGTGCCTGAGAGAGGAGTTAAAGCTTCGACGGTGAACAGCAGGTGCACTCACAGCACGGAGGGCTATTCGGCGGCGGCTAAGAAGTCAACACAAATATTGAAACGCCTCTGCACCTTTCACGACTAAAACTGAAATGTCTCGGGCTTTTACTAGCTACCCATAATGCTGATCCATATTTCGGGTGGCGGAAATATGTCCAAAATATATACCCTTACTGTAGAAGATAGGGAGTATGAATACCAATAGGGTACTTGCCGGATTTATGAAAATAGACTTGAATAGTTAATTTCATCAACTTATGCTCACAAAATGCTTCTTTCCTTCTTGAACTGCAGTGTTTAGGGGAAAAAAGTAAAGAAGCCCAATTTGAGTCAAATGATGCTTTTGACTTCAACTAACAGTGACACATCGTTTGGACAGTCACGTTGCTGATATGGTCTAGAAATTTTGCTTATTGGACAATGAAATTTAATGAAACAATGGTCCTATTTCTTTGACAAAGAACTTTGATGTAACGCCTAAAGGGGGTATTAACTGTCATCTAATATTTCATCAAAGTTTCTTTAGAATGAAAGACTATAACTCGTTATAGTCTCAGACAGGTACGTGTATGCCAATTGAATTGTGTTTATATGTAAATAAAGAATGAAATAAAAATAATTAATTTACTTGAAGCCGTGGGAGTCAACGTGAGATAATAAAACATAGAACAAAATTTGTAAGGGGAAATGCGAGTCGAGGACGTAAAGTTAAGTACTCGTATTAACATTACATGCGAAGGAACGATATAGCACATTGAAATAAATGCTCATCGACGTGGTTCTTCGTTTCCTCATGCTACGAAGCAAAAAATTCACCTCGGAAAAGACAGACCTAACGTGACGTTACGATTTCTTGGTACAGGTAAAAGCTGCTCTAGTTTACAGTTAGCACTTGAATATTACAGTGTACATTGAGGAAAATAATACAAGCTAGTAAGATTAACGACCGCAATGTTATTTGAACTTTATAATCATTCAGAACAGCAACGATTCGTACCTTATTTTTAACAGAGGAAAATAGCTTATTCAGGTCGTACAGCAAAGTCTGGCAAATTGTTAAAGCAAAGCAAGAGTTGGTCACCGTTTGACCTTTCTGTTCCGTCCTTGGCTGTACAGTAAATATTGGCTGTTCACGGGAGGAAAGCAGTAGAAACAGGCATTGTGCTGAGAGAACTTGCGACCAAGAAGGCAGAGGGAAGAAGAAATTCTTCGAATATGGTAGGTAAACACACAAAAGCCTTCGGTAATAAAACGAACCGGACCTATCTTCAGAGTGAACAGTACCGATTACGTCGTGGAACACTAGACATAGAATTAGGACAGGAGGCCGAATACATGCAGACATAAAAGCTCCGCATAAGATCCGCTTCCTGTTGCGAAAAGTTAGAGATTCATTGACTAGAATAGGAAGAGAGAGAGAGAGAGAGAGGGAGAGAGAGAGAGAGAGAGAGAGAGAGAGAGAGAGATAGAGGAACAGACAGAGAGAGAGAGAGAGAGAGGAACAGAGAGAGAGAGAGAGAGAGAGAGAGAGAGAGAGAGAGAGAGAGAGAGAGAGAGAGGAAGGAAGGTGTATTGAATGCGTGGCAGATATCGACTCCAGTGGACGAACAGCTGAATTCATATATCTTTAATGATATTAGTTCCATTTAAAGGCTTTTCTCTTCCCCATTAATATCAGCTCTTTTTCCAAATTTCTCATCATTCTTATATGCTACTTATTGAACTAATAACATACATGACAGGCCTAATTCCTTCTCAGTAGTCAAGACAAATGGCCATTTAAACTGTGCCAGTTCACAACAAAAAAGCGCACTCAACATTATAAAACATAACAAACATTAAAAAACAAGCAAGCAGCAATACTACTGCTCGAATACGGCATCCTGTGAAACCTTGTCATTCATCAATTTAATGCTGCGAATGACACATTAAATAAAAAACGAAAGCCACGAAAGATGGCAAAATAAGTACCGAAGCATATTTGGGCGTTAAAACAAAAAAGGCGTTTTGCTTAGAGCGAATTTAACCAAACATCTGAACATTCGTATATGGACCAATTATCATTTTAGACGAATGGTAAATAATTTGTCCGTCAATGACAAATTCTTCGAAACAGAGAACAGTCAAGCTTAAAATAGAAGTGATCTAGCTTTGATCAACTTTATCACTAGTGACGGGAACAATCGAATGAAAACAATAGATTCATTCGGTAGTTGGGAAAAAATCGATCATTCGGTTGTAGTTTCTCGTATCGGTTGAATTATTCATTCATTCTTCTGAGTGAAACCAGTCGGTGGGACCAACCGAATGAAACAACCGATTCAGTCGGTTGGACTATTCATTCGTTCTTTTGAGTGAAACCAGGCTGTGGGATCAACCGAATGAAAAAATCGACGCAGACGGTTGGCCTACTCATTCCTTCTTTTGAGTGAAATCAGTCGGTCGAAGCAACCGAATAAAATCGACACAGTCGGTTGGACCGCTCATTCCTTTCCTTTTGAGTTAAATCAGTCGATGGGACCAACTGAATGAAAAACTTTACACAGTGCGTTGGCCTCTTCATTCGTTCTTTTGAGTGAAACCAGTCAGTGGGAGCAACCGAATGAAACAGTCAGTCGGTCGTAGTTTTACTATATTGGATTAATATTCGTTTTTTTTTTTTTTTTTTCAAATGAAGGTAGTCTGTGGGAACAACTGAAAGAAAACATACGAAACTTTTGCAGTTTTGTATATTGACTGAATTACTCATACTTTCTTTTCAAGTGAAAACAGGCGTAAGTTTTTTCATATCGCTGGAGCAGGCCTGCGATCACTTTAATCGCCCACCCCAGACTTCAAAAACGCCGATCATCTGGGCCCGATCAGATTACTTTCGCAGACACCCACAATCTGTAGAAGGTAAGTGGCCGATGACCACGAAGAACCGCGGGGAGCGGGGACACGAGAGGGGGTGCTGCCTCGCTTTCGTTTTCACTGTTGACAGCGACAGCAGGCGCGCGCCAAACTCCACACAACAGTGTCTGGCCGGCGGTGCGTGCCATCACGCATTGTTGTCGGTTTCTTACTATCTCAATAAAGAAGCGTGGAAACTACAGGGTGTTTCAAAATGATCTCTACTAGTTTACTCTCGCATACTGTATCTCTCTTCTTGTTCATACATATCTAAGATTCTAGCAGGACAGAGTTAAGTATGTTAAATTTGAGCATATTTGCTAGATCCAAATTCGAAGATGACTTAAACATTAGGTATGGTAAAAAAAGCCTTCATTAAAGTATTTTGTATAAAAATATTTCTTATAAACATATTTTTGTTAATTCCATCTAATTTGAAGGAGTACGAGAAGACATACAACATTTATCAGTGCTGTAAATTTTCTTCAGCGTGTCTGTATTTGTCAACAATATATAAAAACATTCAAGTTTCATAATTATTCACTCTTGTTACGCCGCGGTGGAGTAGCCGAGCTGTCTAAGGCAACTCACTGCGGAGCGCGCGGTTGCTCGCCGTCGGAGGTTCAAGTCCTCCCTGGAGCATTGGTGTGTGTGTGTGTGTGTGTGTGTGTGTGATAGAGAGAGAGAGAGAGAGAGAGAGAGAGAGAGAGAGAGAGAGAGAGAGAGAGAGCTACGGAATGATGACCACGCAGTTTGGTCAGATAGATTTACAAACATTTGAACTCTTGTCACAGATATTTCTGTGGTTATCGGTGAAACGGTGTGGAGGTTTATTCCATCCCTCCGTCATCTACCATACAAAATCTTAGATGAACAGTGAAGTGACACTTGTTTTGAAAGTCAAGTATGCAAAATTTCATCAAGATCGGAACAAAACTCTATATTGGCGTCAAAGTCTGGAATACCTTCTGTCAGGCATCGAACTAAAGTAGATGTAGACGGTGACCATTCTCTTTCTTTGAAGATCATTAAAATTCGAATACAAACGGAATTTGTCGAAGTTAGTACGTAAAGTACCCTCCCCATGCACCTACGAAATTTATTGTACACAATTACCTTCGCCTTGTTTTAAAGGTCAAGTGTGCAAAATGTCATCAAGATCGCAGCCAAATTGTGGTTTTTGTCGAAGTCAGTATGTAAAGTACCCTTCGCCATGCACCGAATGAAATTTGATGTAGACAGTGACTTTCCCCTTGCTTTGAAGGTCAAGTGTGCAAAATTTCATCAAGATTGGAACAAAACTGTAGATTTTCATGCAATAGAAACACACACACACACACACACACACACACACACGGACACAGTGCTAAATTTATAAGATTTGTCTCTAAGAAAGTTTCATGCTGAATCACGGTTCATTTATACCCGAAAAGGCTGAAGGAGTATGCAAATAAAGTCACACAAAGTCGGTGAATTAATGAAAACATCCATATAACTGCGGAAACCGCAGAGCCTTTTTCCAGTCGGTTGTATTGCATCAAGTGAAATCACTCAATGCCGAGAACATTCATATAAAGGACAGAGACTTGTTTCATTCGGTGGTCGCGCTTCAACTGAAACCACTCAAACCCACCGAATGAGTGAAAACATTCATATAACGGCTGCAACCGACAGAGACTGGTTTCATTCGATTGTTTCGCATCGACTGAAACCACTCAAACCCCGCCAGTGAGTGAAAACATTCATACGACCACAGAGACTATTTTCATTCGGTTGTTTCATTCGACTGAAAAAACCGACTGAACGAAGAAACAACCGATTGACCAATCGGTTGTTAAAAACAGTCGGTTGTCCCATCACTATTTATCACGTCTTTCAGAATTCCTAGTCTACATTGAAAATGTTTTCCGCATATCTGCAGTATTGAGTATCTGGTAAAATGGTAATGTAACGTTTTAAATAATAACACTGTTTCGTGAAAGGTAAACTCAGCTTGAATACAACTGGCAGCTAGCCGCGACTACATTTTATACGACTTTCTTTGGCCATGGGATGTATTTGGCATATCGTGAAACCCCGCGACAAAACTGCTACGACTTCCTATTTCGCTACCGTACGAATTGATTCTCCCCGTGTTCATATGCGCAATTTGTATTTTTTGGCCAAAGTTTTTTGGTATTACGAAAGACAATTCTGCGTTCAGGTCCTTAATTTCGTGGCCTTCATATCACTGGATCGACGATCGGCTGTCTGGTCCAATTCTCTCCTTTTCGAATAAATCATGTGTTATGTACGAGTAGTACAATGTACTTTCTTACAGGTCGGATGTACGACTGACGCTCTATATTGTTTACGAACTTACAACGAAAATTATTTACACATGTTCTTTGTTTGTTCCAATCTGCGTGACCAAAATATTCTCAGATTACTTACTACTTTTATATTCGTCGCTTTTGCAGTAAGCTAGTGTTAGTATCAAATTGACTCGAACATGGCCTTCAGCCGTACTAGAACACGTTGGAGTACTTTTCAGCTTCTCTGTGAGCCAGTGAGATATGTTCTACGACGGTATGGCTTATGGTTTAAGCACACGCAGAACGAGACCCTGATTGTTCATTTCCTCAGCCCTGAATCACGTCTCCTGGAAGGAAATGTTAAGAGCTTGCTTGCTTCCTATGATCTTACGTCGAACCACCTATGAATTCTGACGGACCACCCCTTTCGGGAAGCGATGGAAATCTACGCCTGGGGATACACAAGTAACATTTCGATTGTAGCGACGGTACACCTGATTCTTCCGATAATCATTTTAAATAATGACTGCAAAACAGCAAGTTAATCCAAACTCACAACTATTGGACACCTCCAAAATCAGTAATCTGTAATGGTACACAAGGCAAATGTTCAAATGTTTGTAAAGCAAAAGTTACAAACTACTTATGAATTAACTTATACTAAAGACAACACAAGCATCCATGCCCGAGGGAGGATTGGAACCTCCGATGCGGGAGACGCGCGATTCGCAACGTGGCGCTCCAGATCGCTCGGCTAGTCACGCGTGGTGGCGCATAAGGCAACTTAAACAAATGGACTCCAGACGATAGCCGGAATATATCCCTATTCTGTATAAGGACGAAAGAACAATACACTTGCGCTAGAAAGACGTCTTGGGAAAGGGGGGAGTTATTTGCAGTAATAAATCAGATTGGAGAATGATTTGATGTCATATATTCTGTGAATATTAAATAATAACAACTGCAGGATCAGAAGTGACGTCTGTTCTTTCGGAACAGACGCCACATGTATATAGATTTGTATTTTACATGCTGCTTTAGGTTACCCCGCCCCGAAGACTTTCCGATTATAATTACAATAGATATTAAAACTAAGTTTCTTATTATACGTTGTGTGCTTTTGTATTATCACGTTCCATGGGCCACCCGGATTTTATTTCAATATTTGTTTTCTCCCTAATAGTAAAAACTATTAAAAATTAATTTTATGTAAATGGAAAAAGAAGGTAATGGTTTGATGTAAATGAAGTAAATTTAGAAAAAGTTGCGCCTGACCAAATGTTCCGTGAAAAGAAAGTTAACACCAAAAGCAAATACGTTTTGAAATAATTGTAATTTTTGAAATGAAAAAATTGGCTCTAAAATTACTGCGGGACAAGTATCTCAAGTTACTGGCCGCGTTGCAAAGCACTGTTATTCAAAATTGTGCCTGCAAATACTGTAACTTAATGTAACTGGAAAGTGGCAGAAAAATATTTAATTCTAGCAACTCGCCTAAAATTCAGTCTGATTTAATAGAAGACCATATCGGCACAAATACATTGCACAGAAACTAACTGTTGAAATGCACACCTAAAACACAGATATATCATAAATCCACAGCTAGCAAAAAATTGAAAACAATTAAATTTGGATAAATTGGCGTATAGGTGGCCGCGGTGGCCGAGGGGACTGAGGCGCTCCACTCACGGTCTGAGCGGCCACTGCGGTCGGGGGTTCGAATCCCTCCTCGGGCATGGATATTTGTGCCGTCCTTAGTATTAGTTAGTTCATAAGTAGTTAGGGACTGATGACTCCGTAGTTAAGTCCCATAAGCTATACAAACATTTTGAATTGGCGTATATCTCAGGGACGTCTAGTGCGGAACAACAGATTCTAAAATAATTATGGAGTATTGTACATCGCTCCAACATTTAATTTTGCTCACTGCAAAGAAAATGGTGGCTGGTGGCAATCTGTAACAAAAATTCACACTCTATTAATATATTGTACAGTAAGGAATAATGAGATGACTTTTAATAAAAATAATGAGAAATGCCAATTTTCATTAATTAAAATTAGCTGTCTTATATTCTGAAAAACGCACTTTACAGTAACTTCCAACATTCATTCTGTGATCTAAGAGAAATTACAAAAAATGTTCAAATATTTGTAAATCTAGCGGACCAAACTGCGTGGTCATCAGTCCGTAGCTTACAAACTACTTAAAACCTAGGTAAACTAACCTAAGGACAACACACATACACACACACACACACATGCCACAAGGACGACTCGAACCTACACGGCGAGCAACAGAGCGCTCCGCAGCGAGACGCTTTAGACGACTTTTTTTTTTTTTTTTTTTTTTTTTTTTTTTTTTTTTTTTTTAAGGGCCTTCTTCCTCCCCTTCAGCCCCGCCTTTCGCTCGCCATCTTCTGCCTTCTCGGCCTGGCTTCAATGCCGTGTTGGTCGTCACAGTAAGAAAATTAAAGTTTTTACTTCTCTAAACACAGAAATGAAAGTTAAATGTCTTCTTCAAACAAAAAATCATATAAACATAATTGAAATGAAAGTAATAACGCTGTTCTTGTATTGCACTGTTGCTGGCTGCTAAACTAATAGTAGAAGTGCACCTCGCTGATCCCCAACGCGCCTCGCGTTGGAGTCGGGCACGTCTTCTCGATAGATTTTAGAGTAAGTTCCATTGTCCTGATCGGTCCTAGCTCTAAGTCGTCGAATACATAAATTAACTTCTCATACCCGGTACTCCCCAACTGCGCGGGGGATCGCTCATAGCGATGCTAGAAAGTTAGCAAAGTAAAGTTTGTCTTTCTTGTGGTTCTTGATCGTAGAATGACCTTCTTGTAGAAATGTCCAAAAGTCAAGTACGTCCTTGGGGCCTTCTCTGAAAAGGTAGAGGACTGTCAATCCTCGAATCCAAGTTACTGCATTGGTCTTTGTTCGGGGGTAGTATGTCTCGTCCGGGTAGAGTAATATCCGTGGTTCGATATCTTGCGGAGCAACTCGAAGGAAAAAAGCTATAATTTTTTGCGCCAAACTACACGCTTCTGCGGAAGTGCCGCACGTCAGGCGATGTTCTTCATTATCCAATTCATTGCACTGAATACACAAAGGAGTGTCCACTCTATGTATAGCATGTAATCGGGCACGCGTCATGAATTTTCCATTAACGATCTGATACCACAGCGTACGTGTCTCTGTGTCAAGAAACGCATGGTGCACTGCCCGCCATACCACTGTCCACGTTACTGTCGGGTGCCGTCTTTCTATCACGTTGCCTGTTTGTCCCCGTAACAGTAAGCAATATATGTCACGTGCTGTTGTGGTCCTGGTAGTCGGTAGGTCCGCTTGTACATAACTGTATTCGACGAAAAAGGTACGAATACGGGCAAGAGACGGTGATATGTGCCCGACCATAACTGGCGCTCTGTGGGAAGGTGGCGCTAATTCCTCTATCAAAGTTCCGGACAGACTTGACTGGTGTCGACGCCACATCTTGACCATCGTACTGACATAGAGAGCCACAGCGCGGTCGCGGACGTGGACGAGTCCGAGTCCCCCTCGCTGACCACTCGGCTACTCCACCGCGGCGAGAAAATTCAAATAAACTAAACTCTGAGCAACGCGCTATTGCGTCCGAAACCTATGAATGCTAGAGCAAGAAGAAGAAAGAGCATTGTGGGCTAAGCTACGATGCGCGAGGCCGTCCCCCGTCGAGGGTTTGAATCCCCCCCCCCCCTTGGGCAAGGTTGTTTGTGTCGTCTTTAGTATAAGGTAGTTCATAAGTAGTTTGTAAGTTTAGGGACTGATGACCCCGCAGTTAAGTCCCTTAAGCTTTACAAACATTTGAACATTTGAACCACCATTCTCCAGAATTCGAGTATAGTATGTTAATTCCGTGTGCAAATGTGAAATACTTTGAAATTTCCCGGAAGATTAAAATTGTATGCCGGAACCAGGACTCGAACCTGGGACCTTTGCCTTTCTCGGGCAAGCGCTTTACCACTGAGCTATCCCGACACGACTCACGGTTCGTCCTCACATCCTTACCTCTGCCAGTACCTCGCCTCCTACTTTCCATACTTCACAGAAGTTCCAGGTTCGAGTCCCAGTTCTGACACGCAATTTTAATGTGCCAGGAAGTTTCAGATCAGCGCAACTCCGCCGCAGAGTGAAAGTTTCATTCTGCACTAAATACCTTACTCCATCAAGGTGTTTTGTTTTTCTGTACAAACATAACATATACAAACTCTTTTGGATTAATAAAACAAGCAACAAATAAAACCTACATCCTCAAACCGTCCTTATATTGTCAGTCATTTCCGTGTCCTTTTTTCGCGAGTCTTCTGGAACTGGTTAAAGAATATTGCTGAAAAAAAAAAGAGCAATGGTTTCCGTACTACGTGGCTTCAAAGCGTTTCCGTCAAAATTTCGAGGTGAATTGTGCACCAACCTTAAATAGTTGGTCGGGGGGGGGGGGGGTTTCGAATACCCCCTCGGGCATGGATGTTTGTGCCGTTCTAGTTCGTCAGTAGTTCATAAGTAGTTTGTAAGTTTAGGGACTGATGACCCCGTAGTTAAGTCCCATAAGCTATACAAACATTGGAACACTTTTTTAAATAGTTGGTAGGGATCGGAAGGGGTGACGGGTGCAAGGGAGAAACGAATACACTGGATGTGATTTGTAGCAGCTTGCAGTGTTTACAAATGAGGGGACCGTCAAAATTAATTATTTCTCCATATTTTATTGTCTACCAAATCATTAACGAAAAGCAACATTTGAAGTATAGTCTTCATTGTCAATTCGTATTGCATAATTACACGTTAATAAAACTGTAATTTGCAACTGACAGTCCAAATTAGCTGACTAACTTTAGCCGGTATATGAGCTGTAACACAGCACACGTTCTCCGTAATAATTATTTAATCCCGACAATGACGTCGTTAATTTTGCGACTGTCACTACTCACTGCTCCATGCATCATAATTTTCTCTCGGATATCATTGTGTAGCGGAAGGGCACATTACTAAGTTTGGTTGTGTGTGGCCATCTGGCGCAACAGCTATGAAAATTAAGTATTATCGCTGTCCCACATTATGCTGACTGCAATTAGCAAATTTTTCACAACAGTTGCGTTTTGCTTTACCTGTATGTAGCATTTTTATGGTTCAGGAAATCCAGATACACAGGTTTGTATATACTGTTTCTCACATATAGATTAGAAAGGGTTTTTAAGTTGTCGTGCACGTTCTGCGTTTTTATGTCTGCGTATAATTTACATACGCTGTTAATGCCATCTTTTTAACTGGGGTTAGCCGGTTTGTGATGTACGTTTCCATTAGACTCTAGTTTTCTCAATTTTATTTGTTTTATTTTCATGTTTTCTAAACTGAATAAAGTTTGAACAAACTAGTTTTCTAGTGGCATTACGTTCGATCTGTGTTTCACTTCATCGCAGTATCACTATATTGTTTTTGTCTGTTCAACTGGTTTTCGTGTATGTTGTGGCTATGCCAAAATCTTATTTTCGTCTCGGTTCAGTCATTCATTCACTGATATGTTCTTAATTAATGTATGTGTGTGCGTGTGTGACTGTGTTCGAGTGAGTGCGTCTGCAATTTAGAAATTTGGAGAGCAGGATACCTAAAATGTTTACTAGATATGTAAATGAAGGTTTGATGGGATTTTGATGGGGATGAGTATGTTCCTAGTGGCTTATGTTTTCATGGGGTTGGGGCTTAATTGCTTCAAGAGTGATCTAATGGTCAAATATTAATATTTATTGCTATGTTAGGTGGTCAATAATATTGAAAATTAAGTGATATGCAACGTTGGTTTTGTGGTTTATTACATGTTTCTTATCTGCTACTGGATGTTGCCGTTTCCTTGTACGGTTAAAGTCCTTTCCTGATGTAGTTTAATCTTATGATTTCGACGGAAAACATAACAGTAAACTCTAATACATGACTATCTCCCACCCCTAAACCACCGACACCGTACCCCTTGCAAATACTCAAACCACTACTCACATCCTACCCCTACCTCCACCACAACCCCACCAAATCCGCATTTACATATCAGGCAAACATATTGGCCTTACTAATCTCTAAATTTCTAAATTACTGACGCGCGCACACACGCATACACCAGAGAATATAAAATGTATCTGATTATATATATATATAAAGAAATATATTTTTACTGAAACACAGAACATGCTTTGTAAATAGAAAACGAAAAGTGTATGTTATGGAAAAAATTGTACTAACTGCACTGAGCATAAGACGGGAAACCTACACACCTGGCCATTAAAATTGCTACACCACTAAGATGACGTGCTACAGACGCAAAATTTAACCGACAGGAAGAAGATGCTGCGATATGTAAATGATTAGCTTCTCAGAGCCTTCACACAAGGTTGGCGCCGGTGACGACACCTACAACTTGCTGACACGAGGAGAGTTTCCAACCGATTTCTCATACACAAACAGCAGTTGACCGGCGTTGACTGCTGAAATGTTGTTGTAATGCCTGGTGTAAGGAGGATAAATGCGTACCATGACATTTCCGACTTTGATAAAGGTCGGATTGTAGCGTATGTCGATTGCGGATTATCGTATCGCGATTTTGCTGCTCGCGGTGGTTGTGATCCAATGACTGTCAGCATAATATTGAATCTGTGGGTTCAAGAAGACAATACGGAACGCCGGCCTCGTATCACTAGCAGTCGAGATGACAGACATCTTATCCGCATGGCTGTAACGGATCGTTTAGGCACCTCTCGATCACTGACTCAACAGATGGTGACGTTTGCAAGACAATAACCATCTGCAACAACAGTTCGACGACGTTTGCAGCAGCATGGACTATCACCTCGGAGACCATGGCTGCGGTTACCCTTGACGTTGCATCATAGACAGGAGCACCTGCGATGGTGTACGCAACGACGTACCTGGGAGCACGAATGGCAAAATGTCATTTTTTTTCGAAAGAATCCAGGTTCTGTTTACAGCATCATGATAGTCGCATCCGTATTTGGCGACATCGTGGTGAACGCTCATTGGAAGCGTGTTTCCGTCATCGCCATACTGGCGTATCACCCGGCGTGATGGTATGGGGTGCCTTCAGTTACACGTCTCGGTCACCTCTTGTTCGCATCGACGGCAATTAGAACAGTTGCCGTTACATTTCAGAGATGTTACGACCCATGGCTCTACCCTTCATTCGATTCCCTGCGAAACCCTATATTTCAGAAGGATAATGCACGACCGCATGTTGCAGGTCCTGTACGGGTCTCTGTGGATACACAAAATATTCGACTGCTGCCTAGCCAGTATATTCTCCAGATCTCTCACCAATTGAAAACGTCTGGTCAATGGTGGCCGAGCAACAGAATCGTCACAATACGCCAGTCACTACTCTTGATGAACTGTGGTATCGTGTTGAAGCTCCATGGTCCTCTGTACCTGTACATGCCATCCAAGCTCTGTTTAACTCAATACCCTCAACACCCAGGTGTATCAAGACCGTTATTTCGGCCGGAGGTGGTTGATCTGGGTACTTATTTCTCATGATCTATGCACTGAAATTGCGTGAAAATGTAATCACGTGTCAATTCTAGTATAATATATTTGTCCAATGAATACCCGTTTATCATTTGCATTTCTCCTTGGTGTAGGAATTGTAATGGTCAGTAGTGTGTTATAGATAATTCTACCACACGCTCTTTGCTGACTGGAGTCGTCTGCATCATAATTTTGCCTTTAAATCAAAATTATACGAAAGGTTTCTTTCATAAAAATAAATAAATAAAGGAACCTTCCCCAAATTTGAAAGAAAATCTGTCATTAGATCGCTTTTATCTTTTACACGGACGGTTTTGGGTCAGCTGCCCATCATCAGATCTGTTAAAAAGATTAAATGACAGCTGATTGTAAGCTACTATCAGGTAAGTTAAAACGATAAAAATGATGTAAATATAAACATAATAGTTATTTTTACAGTTCTACAGTGAAATATCTCTTTCTGAACGAGATGTTCACTGCCATAAGAAAAATAAAGAAATATCATCGGACTTCAAATTACAAATTACTTTTATCTGATTGGTGGAAATTTGATCTTTTCAAAATATCATCCGTCGGAAAAAAATAATCGGAATTATTTGAAAAGTCGACTATAAAACATGTGTAATTTAATACACTTACCTTTAAAAAACTGAAAAAAACTTTAAATACATAAAAATGAAATCTGACAAAAGCTTTTATTTATTTATTCATTTATTTGTTTTGAATTTTGAACTTCTTAAACTTTTTCGTTATTTTGTGTAATATTAAAAACATACTTCACAGGGTCCCTTAACTTATGTTTAAAAATATTTTTTTTCTTTTTACATTGTGTCTACTTTGATGATTGTGGAGGGAGATTCTAAAACTCGGGAATGGCCTTGCAGTTCTAGGCGCCATGTCTGGGATTACGTAGCCATTCACGTCGGAGTTTCCAGTCCTCCCTCGGGCACTGGTGTGTATGTATAAGGAGTCTTGGAATGGATGACGACAGTAGTTTGGTGTCATAGATTCACAGAACACAGTTAGTCAGTTTACCACACTAAATTGTTAACAGCCTCGTATGAGCAGTGCTACTGCGATTGAGTGGGTAAGACGGACGATCAGTGACAGTCATAACATCAGGTGGGAAGTACACTGTTTGTTCTGCTCAAAGGTGGTGTATAGTCTTATCTTTACACGCTTGCTCGATCTCTTCGTCTAGTTCTGAAGTATTTGAGTCGAAGAGTCGGAAGTGTCAAGTTTCTGTCGCAACATATCCCACACTTGCTGGAATGAAGACAAGTCTGGTGATTGTGCTGGCCAGTAAATTTGCTGTACATCTTACACAAGATGCTGAGTTTCATAGGCTGTATGGGCGAGTATTATCCTACCTGAACAAGACATCACCTTCTGTATAGTGGAACCAGCCCTTTATTTGTTAACTAATTCGGAACATCTTCCCCGTGCACTAATATCAGGTTCGTTGAGACATACTAATTCGTATTAAAAATTCTTTCATGATTCCATCAAAAGTAATCATCTGATCCATAAGTTATTTCCTATCTGTGCAAAAATTCGTCACAAAGATTAAAGTCAAAGACGTTATATTGCTTGCACAACCCATTTAACTCACAGTCGACCTCCTTCAGTAAAGTTCCCACAACATTCTGTCAGTCTTTATGAATAATAAGGTACTTAAAAATTCATTTCGAAGACATTATATCATAAATTTACATTAATCCTAAAACAAATTTTCGTACAAATAATATATTTTCTTCTTCATACATATAATCAATCATAAAGTTCACAATAGTATTCAATAAGAATCACTTCTCCAAATGAGATTAAGAACTAGTCCCCTTTTTAACATTATTAACATTTAAAAAAAATCGTCGACTTCAATGCGCAACAGCATACAGCGGGATCTTCTCCGCCTTGACGGCCTTCGGCAAACATCAGGCAGTCACCAGGTACATATTCTATGTCGTCGGCGGAGAATCTTCCACGGTGTATCGCTGCATATTCGATAACTAGTTTCAACTCATTAAAAAGGCATTGGTGGATCTGTAATATTTCAAGAACAACTACAGTGACTTCCTGATATCTACAATAGATGTTATAAAAGGCAACTAAACATACTATACACGAGAAAATGTCGTCAAAGTACAGTAATTGAATACTATTATAAATCTAAATTACAAATGTAAAATAAGATATTTGTCATAGTCGTACCTTAATTGTCCAGGCGTAATAAAGTGTTTAAAAGATGCAACACTGTGCCATGATATAAATGGTATGCATCAATCCAATGTGCCTTGGTGTCAAGTTCTATTCTTGCATAGAGTTCGCTTTCCCACGTCAATAGGCAGCATATCATGACTGCAAACGTTGCTGACAGGCTGATAGATTCAGTTTTAAACACTTGCGTGTGCTTATCTGGATATAGTTCACATCCCCACATCACAAGGCAGCGTGTTATGCCTGAAAATTCCGCTGATAGACTAATGGCTCCAGTTGTAAACACTTATGTGTGACCTATCTGCCACCAGGTGGCAGCAGGATAGGTTTAAGAATTGATATGTCTAGTGCTCAATCGGATATATTTATAGTATAGTGCCTCATTTATATCTGCCACAGTCAGTCGAAAACAAACTATATACTATTATGCTACAATAGTCATTTTGTGTAATTTACAGTAAATTTGAGTTTACAAACCCTTCAAATAATTTGTAATGTGATATAATACAATGCTTTATTCACATTTCAGTCAATTATAAGAATCGATAATATAAAGTAAAAGCCTTCACTGTGATAATTCGAAATAATCTAGATAATAGATGACTGTCTGTATTACTACTTAAAGTAAGATATACATGATGTCTAGGTTACATGAATATTTTCAGGTAGCTTAATACCTAGATTTCATATAAAATAATCACATAGTATTATAATACTCATACAAGTCAAAATTGATCCCACAGCAACACGCTACAATACAATACAAATTCCATACTTCCATACTGGCACACCCATCTTCATACATTTTCAATATGGTATGTATACTAATACTACACTCCGTCAAGGTATCAGAATATTGCTTCTCCTTTTAAGTGTGCTAAAGTGTTCGAGGTGTAAGAGTTATTTACTGGTATTATGATAATCTGTGGACCCAACTGCGGTATTCAACTGCATTTAGACTACATCATCAAAGATTTCAAAAAGTACTTTTGGGTGCCTTCTAGTTGATCATTTAATATTTTTTCAGGATGTTTCTTATTGTGGCTATAAATCTATAAATTTTCTAACAGATCTAATTTTCTTCCTTTCTGGGCCTGATGTAAAATTTTTAGGTTACGTTGAGTGTCTGTAAGTTTGTGTTTAGTATTTTTATAACTTCTATTGTAGATATCAGGAAGTCACTGTAGTTGTTGTTTAAATATTACAGATTCGAAAATGGTCCTTTAATGAGTTGAAACTAGTCATCAATCAATTATGTAAATAAGCGATCTGGGCAAATAAAGAAATCTCACTGGAGAATCATCACCAATTTCTACATCGCCCCCTGAACGTGAATAATAATGTCAGGTAACTATACCATTGTGCCTAGCCAGGCAATAGGCGAGTACAACAAACTACTTACATTGAAGAAGAAAATTGCAGAAAATCGTATGCATACCTTATTCAACAAGGAATGTATGTGATTACAGGTGATTCCTAAATATGCTAAAGTCAATATTAAGAATAACAACAAGATTGCTAAAATAGTTAAGAGGAAAAGTGAAATGTTATGGCTTAAGTTACAGATCAGGGAGTTTTATAAGCTGACATACACCAGTTAACCTCTATGCTTCAAATAATGAAAAGCTACACCAGTTAGGTAAGTTTATTGCTTATCACATGAGTTTCGAGGATTTATTCGCATCTTCTAGTGAATTTGTTTACATAAGTACGTTTCTGTGTGTGATTTCTGACACTCTTGCATTGAGGTTGTCTCTTTTAGGTTACTGAAGTTCGGAAAATCGGACTGAATAAATATTGAGGTGTGTCTTTTATGCTAATGTTAGAAACCATAACTTTTTCTGTTGTTTAGAGGTATTTCTCATCTTCCAATACTCAGAATATCCAATATAATAATCGTGAATTAGGCCTACGTGTGTACAAAAACCAGAGTAAGTGACGATTTTCGTGTTGTGTTATCCAGTGAAATGGAGCAGACACAATACCTCCAAGTTCGGACAGACGAACTATTTATCATGTAAAAAGTTGCCAAGATCTTATTATGTAGGCTACGATTACCCTCATTGCAGTAACCTCAAACAGACTACATCTGTGCAAGAGCTGCATAAAATCACACATGGAAACGTCACGATATATTATGTAAACAAATCAATTAAAAGCGAGAAAAATTCTCGAAATGCCTTGTGCTAAGCATGAAAATACCCAATGGGTGCAGTTTCTCAGTATTTAAATCCATGAAGAACAGTTAAAGGCCACCTAAAAACATCCGATTATGATGAACGAAATTAAGCTGCATTGATCTTCAATGACTGTCATTCAATACATTTGTGAAGGACAAGCGTGAAATTAAGAATAATTTTGAACACAGAAATCACTGAAAAGAGGAAGCACACATAGACAGGTCACTTCATAGAACAGAATCACCACCTTGTTAAAGAACGCCAGAACCAGTAGAAATAATTTCTGGACAGCTAAATACCCGATTATCACAGTGCAATACAACGTAATAGAGCCACAACAATAACATTAAGATACGCCACAATCACGAATTGAACAGATTTTTTGAGGTTATAATTTACGCCTAAAGTTTCTGATAAAGGATTTAACCAACTTGGGGTTTCCAATAAACTGTAATATCACACCACAGATTACGAATTATATCCCGATTGTCTTCTGGGTGCTACACTCTTTCTTTCTTTCACTAAACGTATCAGTCTCTCTCTGTCCATATGTACCGTGTGAGAACGTCGGTCGGTTTGACCGAGGAATACATACTGATTTGAATTTCACCGACTGTCGTCACAAGTCTCTACATAAGGCTAGTTTACACGACGACACTACGTTTCATGAAACTGCGCTACTGGCCAGTGCGCATGCGCAGAAGGCATACGCGCAACTCGTTGGCGAAACTAAACAGTTTCGGCACCTTCCAACTTTGGCGAAACCGATTGCGCGTGTTTTTAGGTTAGGTTATAACCAATACAGAACAAAACACAACATAAAGAGGGGAACGGAAGAAATAATTCGGTGTTTGAACATAAATGCGATGCATAGGTGTTTGTGCGATTTAACGATGACAATTTCACATATAAGCAGCGCCGAGTTAGTGCTCTTGAAGCAATTATTCGTGAATTAAATATTGATGGGTTGACGATTAGTGAATTACAGGCTAAAATACATTGAATTCCAAATACCTCTACAAACTAACTATGGCAATTATGGATTTGGTACAGGTACTGTAGAGACGAGTATCTACTTGATAAGAAACGTAATGCAATTTGTAATTTCAGTTCTGGTAACAATGCTTGACGCATAACAGTATCTTGTTTCTTTATTGCATTACTGACTCTGTTTAAAAAGAACGTAAACTGCTCTGGTGACATTCTAAGTCGATTAAAATAGCTTCTAGAGTCTTCAATTACAATTTCTTTCAGCAAGGTCGCTGAGCAACCGAGATTACGTCTTTTTTTAATCCAGTCACAAACCCAAACACGTTTTTTATTCTTTTTATGTTTAGTCTTCTGCAGTGACTTCACACAGAGAAGCAACAGCCCCGCCACAACTCTTACAGCTACCAAAACTTTCAATCTACGGCGACTACGGCACTCACAAAACAACGAAACTGAAGTTTGTAGTATTGGCGCTGTGTCTACAGACACACACGAAACCAGTTGCGTGCAATTCATATCATGAAAAGAGTGTCGCAAACTTGTGTCGTCGTGTAGACGAGCCTTAACCCTTAACCCGAAACATCTCGGGAATGTGCGGTCTCTCAGACCACCTAATGTTATTATGTCACCGACCTCCACATTAGTTCACAGAAATTAAGTAAAGAGTCAGTTAATTCATATTCTAAGTAAATTTAATACTCTCTAGTCGATATAAATACTTTGATGTTTATATTATAGAAAATAAACATGAAATATCACAAGTAAGTGCGATCTTTATTCTTTCCTCCCTGGTAGTCACATCGTCAAATCTCAGGCTGCTTAGAAGTATTTCAAAGCGCTTTGCTGACATTGTCACCACAAATATAGGACGTCCGGTCAGGTCTTTATCGAAAATAGGAAACATATCTTAATGAGACGATCTGAATACTGATATCATCATTAGAAGACCTATGAAAGCTTTGATGTCCGTGTTTTCAGTACCTCTGTAATTTGATGGATTAGTTGTTGTCTGCAACTTTGCCCTTATAGTATTCAGTTTCACGTTTGTATGTAAAACTATTTCATCCATCATGTCATCATCAAATAAATTCTTCCATATTTGACATTTAGTAGGACTTTGTCCCAAATTTTGACTTTTGGCTGTTAGTCCAGGCATTCCTCCTTTCAGAATGTTGTGCACGGGTGTTCTTCTGGTCCTAACAGGCTCAGAACGTTCCCACTTGAAATTATTTTTACCATAAAAGAACTGTGTTTCCTATGAGGTATTATCTGTAGTACAGACCACTCCAGGCTCTTCTTCCAATGAAACATTTTCATCACTAGTGTCACTCTCTGTTTCATGGTGGCCATCACCTATCACGAAATCTGGATCATCATCAGAATCATCGAATGTGTCATCATCGTTCACATTTCCCTCTTCATCTAAATCCCGTAATTGCGCTTGCACCCAAGCTTCCAAATCTGGATTAGCTGCAGATATGTTACTCTTCTTAGAAAGTCGATCCATATTATACCTGAAATATAACATATATTCACGCATAGAAGAAAATGCCACAAAATAACAACCACTGAAATCAGACTATGTCATAATTAGAAACATGCGGTCTATGGGACCCACCAAATTCTTGTACGTAATACGAAACATGCGGTATCTCAGGCACACAACTTAGCGCACTCCTCTAAACAGTACTCTGTATCTCTTCAGTGGCGAAGCAAAACTGATTGTTGACTGTTGCCTTACACGCGGCAAGTATTGCGACGAAGGTACTCGGAAGGGGGAGCTGCGCTTTTTTGCAGTGCTGCCACACTCGACTTTTAAAATAAACCAGGGGTCTGAGAGACCGATGTTTCGGGTTAAGGGTTAAGGGCGATAGGATCGGCTACACTGAGACCGTGCTCATGACGTAGTACTGATCTGAAACGATGGGCCGTTTTCCGCCGATGTGTGTCGTCGGGAAAACCCACCGACCACAGCCTTAAGCTTGGCGCCGCTACTGCGCCGGTACGTGCCGCCGCTGCTGTGGAGTGCGGGTGCGCGCGCACCTCTGCCACGTGACGTAACAGTGACGTTGCTGGGCGAGCTTCGGCCACCTCCTCGCAGCGGCTGGCAGCCTGAGCAGTCGCGATCCTGTGCGCCGCGCTCTGTGCCGCGCGATGCGATCGCGACGCCGCCTGGCAACCGCGCGCGCTCGCTCACTCGCTCGCTGCCGCAGCCGGCCCAACAACAGACAGCGTCCTGCGCGAGCCACCTAGCGCGATAACGTCGCGGCGACCACGCGAATAAGTCAGTCAGGTTGTCCCAGGTGAGCGCGTCCGCGCGGGGCAGCGTGCAACGAGCCATCCAGACGCGAGGCGATCGCGCAAACCGGCGAGCGATCCGACGCGAAGCGGTGCGATGGGGCAGCTGCGGCTGGCCCAAGCGGGGAAGCGAGGCGACTGTCCCCGAACTGAAGCGGTTGATCGCCGCCATTTGCAGGGAAGAATCCTAGTACTGCGGTTGTGATTTGAAGTGTATGAGACGCAACAAAGCACAAAATAAATGCAATTTTTTTTTTTTTTTTTTTTTTTTTTTTTTTTTTTTGTTGTTGTTAATCCTGATTATTACGGTCTGTTTAACCCTGTGGGCCACACCACCAGGTTCCTACGTCTGGACCACACCATAGGCCTCAGAGGCCCACACGACATATAATAATGGGAAAACTCTTTAAGAAGTTCAGCTTCATGATAAGGATGAGGGTATAATACATTAAATAACCTTGAAAACTTGAAATATATATTTACTCAAGAAACCAGAAAACAAAATAACCAAACTCTCATAAATTAAACAACAGCAGTCTAAACTTCACATAACGCAAAAAATCCATCACATTAGAAAACTACGTACAATTAATAATGTTTAAAACTAAAATCGGTATCACAAAATACAGCGGAAGTTTCTCATTTTTTACCGGTACAATTTGGATTTTTTTTTTTTTTTTTTTTTTTTTTTTTTTTTTTTTTTTTTTTTTTTTGGTGTTGACCACACACTGGCAGCTTACAGAAATCACACAGCATTTTTGATTTCGTGTGTTTTTTGTAGTCTCAAATTTTACAGTATGTTCTTTTGGGAATAGCTCCTTGTTCAATTTCTTCAGGAGCTGCCTCTGCAGGTGGAGTCATGTTTAGGCATCTATAAATACTGTCCCGTAGGTCACGGGGAATTGATGTGTCAAGCCTAGCCTTCATCCAAGGTGCTGCAAGGTGTTCAGAAAGCGTCAAAATAAATCCAAATCGGGACAATATTTTTGTTTCATCGCTGTGTCTCCCTTTCCCTTGGTTTTTGTAAAGTTATGGAGGTCTCGGAGGCCTAGTTGTTTACCTGAACGGGCCGACAGGGGCGGAAGTGTTGTGCACTGTACACTGGCTCAGAGACGACTAACTAGAGAAGACTTACATGCGAGTCACGTCCCGTCCAGTTGTGTTGGAGCGAGATTAGACACGTCTGAGTGAGCATCTCGCCCTCAGAGGCCTATGGTGTGGCCGGCAGGGTTAAAAAGTACTCTTAAATGAATGAAGTTTCCTAATATTCGAAATAACGTCTGCATAGACAATCGAAAATTGAGAATGTAAGGCTCTTTTCTGATAAAGTGGAGGGACTTAACATCGAGATATTTGCATAAGATGATTCCATGAAACTTGTAAAGTAGCGGAGAGTGCGATTATTTTTTAACTCACGTAATTTTCTGTCAGGTCCTGTTTACTTTTCGCCGACTACTCTGTACGTTTTGCATTCTTATTTTTGTACATCACATATTTGTCTACATTACTTTCCACAATATTATGTAGAATCTTTCTTTTAACTTCCTCGAATATGTGTAACAATAATTGTCATGACATTTTAAATACGCATTTCATTCGCACATTACTTTTTAATAGAGATAGTACTTCTCAAAGTGGTTAAATATGCAACATTTGATCAAGTAATGACCATTTACGAAGTACGATACCCACCTGTTAAGTGTCTAAAAACAATTATTCGACCTACTTCTGCATGTTTGTGAATCTATCGGACCAAACTGCGTGTTCATCAGTCCGTAACTTACAAACTACTGAAACGAAGGTGAACTAACCTAAGGACAACACACACACACACACACACACACACACACACACACACACACATGCCCAAGGGAGGACTCGAACCTCCGCCGGCCGCGGTGACCGATGGGACTAAGGCGCTCCACTCACGGTCTACGCGGCCACTACGCTCGGGGGTTCGAATCCCCCCTCGGGCATGGATATTTGTGCCGTCCTTAGTGTTAGCTAGTTCATAAGTAGTTTGTAAGTTTAGGGACTGATGACCCCGTAGTTAAGTCCCATAAGCTCTACAAACATTTCGAACATCCGACGGCGAGCAACCGCGCGCCCCGCAGCGAGGCGCCATAGACCGCTCTGCATCATACTTATATGTGATAAATACCTCTTATACTCCTAGTTATTCATTCAGCTCAAATTAGTATTTTTAGTAATTTATACGCAAATAAAATATAAGTACTTGACATGCACCAAAGTACGTTTCCCAGTTTCAGACAATCATTTGTAAGAGGAAACATAAACAAAAACAAACGCTCATGATTTGTTATTTCCCCATGAAAATACTATACGGTATACAAGTAATGACTGATCTGCGAAATGTGACATTGTTTCCGTCTTCGTCTTTGCTTCCATTCTCACTGTTACAATTGAAACCAGTACACGAACGAATCATGTTTACGCACGGTTGCCCTGCAAATGGCGGCTTCTGTCACGTTCAATGTGGGGACGCGACACTAGCGCCAGTGAGCAGTCTAGTTTTTATTTAGTAAGTCTATGGGCTAGCCGAACCGCGCGGCGGCTGATCGTAAAATATACCCAAAATATTCAAATTTGTGTGTTAACAATCGTAATATACTTTAAAAAATGCATCTTGTCAACCATCCGCTGTTTATTCTATTTAGAACTTTACCGGTTTTCGAATATAATCTATCATCAGGAAAGTAAAATTAAACGGAATACACTGCTGCATTTTCTGTTATCGTATCTATGTCAAACGATAAAAGATAGGTAAAGTGTCACTAGACATTAGATCTGGATGATAAATAAAACAATATCACGCTGCTTTATAGTGAGCCAGGTTCTAAGAATTGAAAAAAGACCTAATGTCTAGTGACACTTTACGTACCAAAATCAAATGTCTGTAAATCTATCGGACCAAACTGCGTGGTCATCAGTCCGTAGCTTACAAACTACTTAAACCTAGGTAAACTATCCTAAGGACAAACACACACACCCATGCCCCAGGGAGGACTAGAACTTCCACGGCGAGCAACCGCGCGCTTCGCAACGAGACGCTTTAGACCGCTTTACGTATCTTTTATCATTTGATGTAGATATGGCAACACAAAATGCAGCAATGTAATCGATCTGTTTAATTTTACTTTTCTAATGATGCACAATATCCGAAAACCGGTAAAGTTCTAAATACAATAAACAGCTGATTATTCAAAAAATGTTGAAATGTTTGTAGAGCTTATGGGACTTAACTACGGGGTCATCAGTCCCTAAACTTACAAACTACGTATGAACTAGCTAATACTAAGGACTGCACAAATATCCATGGCCGAGGGGGGATTCGAACCCCCGACCGTAGTCGCCGTGCAAACTGTGACTGGCGCGCCGCAGAGCGCTCGGCCACCGCGGCCGGCAGCTGATTGTTGACAACATGCATTTTTCAAAATAATGAAAATGATTCTTTTTATTTTCTAGCCGTAAAAAATTCTGTATGTATATGTAACGACGCTACATCGCATCCTGATGCCCGTTTTTCGGTAGAAATTATCCTTTTCCTTTAAAAAATTCTGAACCATTTCTTTTGGTGGTGTTTGTTTTCTGTGACATTTGATACTTCTCACTCCATTCTGAGGAAAGTGATTGCCGTACATCAATGAGTTTTCTAACTCTTCCAGGCTAACATAACTGTTTCATAACGGAGTGTCTGTTTTGTCGATATTCGCGGTAGTTATTACAATACGTAAATTCCAGTTAACCTATCGCATAACATTGGAAGCTTTTGCAGTAAAAAAAAAAAAAAGTCGCTTTACGTTTGGTTGACTTAGGTTATGCATTACTGCGTACGAAATGTATCTAACTAACATTGTGAACTTTTTAAAGCTGAAAAAAAGCTAGAATCGCTGGATTATAGGGTACAGGGTGTTGTAATTTGAGGGCGCTAGCGCCGCGCGATCACCTTCGACAACTATAGAAGCCTCTAGACTGCAGCTCAGTCAGTCAACCTCGATAATAAAGCACATGCCCAACACCCAACAGAAAATGACTTTAAAAATAGCACAATTTATCTGGGACAGATGTGCAATTATATAATTCGTTGTAAAATATTGTTGGCAAACAAGTTCAGCAGATAAAAGAAAAAGAAGAAAAGAGAGAGAGAGTAAATTAGGTTCGATTTATGACAGTTTCAAATATTGGATTTCTAGCTGTCACTGACGGAAATTACAAGTTCATAATGGTGAATGTAGGGTTCTATGAAAAAGAGAATGATGCCGGTGTTTTTGTTGAGTGACCCTTTCATCATGCAATAAAAATGGGCAGACTAAAATTACCAGAGGAATTTTTGACAGCATCCAATATTAAGTGTCCATATGTTTTCCTAGGCGATGCAATATTTTTCCTCTGAAGTAATGTTTAATTAGACTGTCTCCAGAAAGAACAACAGTAGGGGACTCTACAGTTGTTTACAACTGTCGGTTATCTTGTGCGAGAATGACAGTAGAATGTTCATTTGGTTCTATAACATTGAAACGTGTCTATAGAAAATGTATATTGCTGAATTTGTAAGAAAATTTCTAATATTGTGCCTCCTGTTTTGTGTCGAGTAACTTGCTTGCAAGAAATTGTTTAATATTGCATCCGTTGTGTGTATCGATATATGTACATAAATCTGTGAAGTTGTGAAGTTTCATCTTTGGCAAAGATTACGTATCGGATAGCATTGTAGCTCGTGCGGAGAGACAATCAGATTTGTGGTTCAGCTCGCTTACAGAGCAGTTGTGTATGTGGCTTCTATTTCGAGCAGAGGCTGCAGTGCCAGCAAGTTGGTTTGATTGTATTTGGAATATATTGCATTTCATATAATTGTGAAAAGGTTGTACCACCTCTGGAATGAAGATAATAGCATTTCATGTAATTATGAAAAGGTTGTATTATTTAGGTAATGTAATGGTGATTATTAATAATAAGTAACAAAGTTGACCTTTCTTTCTTGTCTCATTTAAGTAGTTAGAAGATTAACCTACTTCCTTTATTTGATTATTAGTTATTTGTAGATTTAAAGTGCAGTATTGATTTTCGTAATCTTGTTGAACAGATTTATTTATTGATAACATAGTGCATGATTTTTATGCAACGCTGTAGTTAATTGAATATGATACTGAGTTTTGATAATCAGGTACTGATCTGCATAAAATTCTCGCAGTCGAACATTAAGAAAGTGGTTTGTGTTTCTAATATCTGGAAAATATAATATGTGGAAAATGCCTTTCACATCGTATGCAGATAACTAAAAGAGAAAAAGTGTTACATAAAAATCGTCGATCACTTCCTCACAGACAAAACATTCATTGTTAAAATAGACGATACAAGATCCGACATTAAAATACAAGCACAAGGAATACCACAATGGTTAGTGTTGTCACCTACGCTGTACATGCTGCATACGAACAATATGCCAAAGTTACCACTTGTCGTTTTAGCAAAATTTGTAGACGATACGGCGTTAAGCAGCTGATGCTTAAATAAGGCCATAAATATTCAACATCAGTTAGACGTATTAAAAAATCTGGGCAATCGGCGACAATATTAAAAAGATGAAGGCGAAAAGACGAAGGCAATACTGTTCGCAAGGAGAAGACCAGAACTCAGTACTTGTCTCACGAGAAACAACCAGGAAGTCATCTGGACAGATACTCGGCGCCACATTGGACAAAAAAACTATTGTAAGCCTCGCACATCACAGACAAAAAAATCGCGAGGGTAATAATCGACTATACCCGTTTCTATATAGCCAAGAGATGAACGCCAGAAGTAAATTGTGAATTTACTCCTCCACTATCGTCCCCATGATGCTCTATGCATACCCAGCCTGGGGAACCACATGTAAAACCAACAAACAGAATGCATGCATTACAAAACAGATGCCTCAGGATAATAATGATAGTTTGGTGGAGGTCCAGAATGCACTGGATTCACAATGAACTCAACGTACCAACAATCGAAGAACAAATCAAGGACGGCAATACAAAGCCGGTAACGAATATAGAGACTAAGACAGGACACCAGACAACTGGCAAACATGGGAACCATACATTCCACTCCGTAGCATAGAAAAGTGCCGCTGTGGATACAGCGGTTTCCGGTAGATTACCCAAGGTAAGCGCTGTCAGGCTTGGCTGGGTTTTCCTAATGTGATCGGTAACCGGAAACGCTCTTGGCTGAGCGAGGGATGCTATTACAGATTGCAACTGAAATACAATATAGCCACACTCATTATTCTAAAAATCCATATAAAATAAGGGAATCATTATACGGCAAATATAGTTATATGAATGGATTCAGAAGACTTATAATAATAATAATAATAATAATAATATAAGACTTATATTTACAATTATTGATACGTAGTGTTTATCAGTAACAGATTAAGAAGCAAATGGGCAGCACTGCCCCACGGTACCTATCTTAAAAGACGTACCACGTTATTTCCGTATTCTTTCAATAAACTTTGTTTTACTCTCTCGTTCTGCTTTTGGTTGAGGTCAGAACATAGATTCCACCACAGAAACACAAAACATGAACTCAGCAAAGCGCATTATATTTATATATGTATTGTATTATATTTAATATTATTCTTAGTAACGTTCGTTTTATGTTGTCGACTGCCACTTAAATATTTCATGGCCGACTAAAAATAGTAGATATGAAGCAGATAATTTATATATACAGGGTGTTACAAAACGTTACGGCCAAACTTTCAGGAAACATTCCTCACACACAAAGAAAGAAAATATGTTATGTGGATATGTTCCCTGAAACACTTAATTTCCATGTTAGAGCTCACTTTATTATTTCTCTTTAATTCTACATTGAAATAATTCGTGCAGACAATTGTCAAAATACCAACTGTTAGTATGTACTGTACCTCCTCGATTCACCGCCAGTTGGCCCAATTGAAGGAAGATAATGTTGACCAGTGCTTGTGTTGACATGCGACTCATTGCTCTACAGTACTAGCATCAAGCATATCAGTGAGTAGCGTTAACTGGTTAGTGTTCATCACGAACGTGGTTTTGCAGTCAGTGCAATGTTTACAAATGCGGAGTTGGCAGATGCCCATTTGATGTATGGATTATGCTGTTTGTTTCCATTCCATGATTAATGTGATTTGAATAGAAGTTATAAAATGAGCTCTAACATGGAAATTAAGCGATCCCGGACACATGTTCGCATAACACATTTTCTTTCTTTGTGTATGAGAAATGTTACCTGAAAGTTTGGCCGTACCTTTTTGAAACACCCTGTATACAATTACATGTGTTTGTGGATAAGAAAATATATTTACATAAAAGGCCATGATAATTTAAATATTAATTGTGTGACTCTATTTCGACGGTGGCCGTATATTTGAACAGTGAGATGCTACCTGAGCAAAGAGCTTCAGTCTCTACCGTTTTTACTATTGTGAAATATATATTAGTTGGTTAAATGTAAACAACATTTGTAGGGAAGTGGTCAAAGCATTAAATTCTGGATAATATTTTGGAAGGGAAATTTTATTTTAAAGATGAGGCGCTAGGATGCGCGGAAGGATACAGTTTTGGGAACAG